>CM070826.1:37829706-38556156 GCA_036326025.1 Chrosomus eos | reverse complement strand
TTTTTTTAGTTTTTTTTTTTTCAATATTAACTCACACACTCCTTCTGATGTTAAATTATTCCATATTTGACCTAATGAAATTATTTCTACAAAGAGTCCTTGATCTTGATCTTTCTATACATTCTCACTACTGCTTTTGATGTTAAATCAGCCAGACAGTTGTCCATGTTTGACCCATGAAAATATTCTGGCCAAAGGGTCCTCAAAAGTTTTTTTTTTTTTTTTTTTTTTTTTCAATATTAACTCACACACTCCTTCTGATGTTAAATTATTCCATATTTGACCTAATGAAATTTTTCTACAAAGAGTCCTTGATCTTGATCTTTCTATACATTCTCACTGACTGCTTTTGATGTTAAATCAGCCAGACAGTTGTCCATGTTTGACCCAATGAAATAATTCTGGCCAAAGGGTCCTCAAAAGTTTTTTTTTTTTTTTTATTTTTCTTTATTTAATATTCATATTCCTTTTGTTAAATCTCCAAATTTTAAGTTGTTTATCTTTTAACATTCTCATGACTCTTTTGATGTAATCGCAGCAGTGTCCATGTTGACCCTGAATAATTCTGGCAAGGCCTCAAAAGTTTTTTTTTTTTTTTTTCACACTCTTTATGTTAATTTCCATATTGACTAAAAATTTCTAAACCTTGATTTTCTTTCTATCTTCTCATCTTTGATGTAATCAGCGACAGTTTCCATTTTGCCAAAAATCCGGCCAAGTTTTTTTTTTTCAAATTAACTACACTCTTCTATTAAATCTATTGACTAATAATTTTCTAAAGAGTCTTGATCTATTTATCATTTCAACTCTTTTGATGTTAATAGACAGTTGTCATGTTGACCATGAAATTCTGCAAGGTCCAAAGTTTTTTTTTTTTTTTTTTTCAATAACTCACCACTCCTTTAGTTAATTCCAATTGACTAATGATTTTCTAAGAAAGGTCCTGATCTTCTTATTTCATGACTTTTGAGTTAACACAGTGTCCTGTTTGACCAGAAAATTTGCAAGGCTCAAAAGTTTTTTTTTTTTTTTTTTTTATTAACACCTTTATGTTAAATTTCATTTTGACTAATGAATATTTTAAAGATCCTGTCTGATCTTTTATACTTCCTACCTTGTGTTATCAGCAAAGTGTCATGTTGACCCATGAAATAAGGGTCCTCAAAAGTTTTTTTTGTTTTTTTTTTCAATATTAACTCACACACTCCTTCTATGTTAAATATCCATATTTGACTATGAATTTTTTCTAGAAAGATCCTTGATCTGATTTCTATACATTCTCACTACTGCTTTTGATGTTAAATCAGCCAGACGTTGTCCATGTTTGACCCAATGAAATAATTCTGGCCAAAGGGTCCTCAAAGTTTTTTTTTTTTTTTTTTTTTTTCAATATTAACTCACACACTCCTCTGATGTTAAATTATTCCATTTTGACTAATGAAATTTTTTAAAAGAGCCCTTGATCTTGATCTTTCTATACATTCTCATATCTTTTGATGTTAAATCAGCAGACAGTTGTCCATGTTTGACCCATGAAAATAATTCTGGCCAAAGGGTCCTCAAAAGTTTTTTTTTTTTTTTTTAGTTTTTTTTTTCAATATTAACTTACAGACGCCTTCTGATGTTAAATTATTCCATATTTGACCTAATGAAATTATTTCTACCAAAGAGTCCTTGATCTTGATCTTTCTATACATTCTCACTGACTGCTTTTGATGTTAAATCAGCCAGACAGTTGTCCATGTTTGACCCAATGAAAGTATTCTGGCCAAAGGGTCCTCAAAAGTTTTTTTTTTTCTTTTTTTTTTTTTTCTCAATATTAACTCACTCACTCCTTCTGATGTTAATATCATTCCATATTTGACCTAATGAAATTATTTCTACCAAAGAGTCCTTGATCTTGATCTTTATATACATTCTCACTGACTGCTTTTGATGTTAAATCAGCCAGACAGTTGTCCATGTTTGACCCAATGAAAGTAATTCTGGCCAAAGGGTCCTCAAAAGTTTTTTTTTTTTCTTTTTTTTTTTCTTAATATTAACTCACTCACTCCTTCTGATGTTAAATCATTCCATATTTGAACTAATGAATTTGTTTGTAGAAAGAGTCCTTGATCTTGATTTTTTTATACATTCTCACTAACAGCTTTTGATGTTAAATCAGCCAGACAGTTGTCCATGTTTGACCCACTGAAAATAATTCTGGCCAAAGGGTCTTCAAAAGTTTTTTTTTTTTTTTTAGTTTTTTTTTTAAATATTAACTCACACACTCCTTATGTTAAATTTTTCCATATTTGACCTAATGAAATTATTTCTACCAAAGAGTCCTTGTTCTTGATCTTTCTATACATTCTCATTGACTTCTTCATGAAGTCTTTCTATACATTCTCATTGACTTCTTTTTGATGTTAAATCAGTCAGACAGTTGTCCATGTTTGACCCAATGAAAATAGTTCTGGATAAAGGGTGCTCAAAAGTTTTTTTTTTTTTTTTTTAGTTTTTTTTTTCAATATTAACTTACAGACGCCTTCTGATGTTAAATTTATTCCATATTTGACCTAATGAAATTATTTCTACCAAAGAGTCCTTGATCTTGATCTTTCTATACATTCTCACTGACTGCTTTTGATGTTAAATCAGCCAGACAGTTGTCCATGTTTGACCCAATGAAAGTAATTCTGGCCAAAGGGTCCTCAAAAGTTTTTTTTTTTTTTTTTTAATGTTTTTTTTTTCAATATTAACTCACAACTCCTTCTGATGTTAAATTATTCAATTTTTGACCTAATGAATTTTTTTCTAAGAAAGAGTCCTTGATCTTGATCTTTCTATACATTCTCATTTTCTTCTTTTTGATGTTTAATCAGTCAGACAGTTGTCCATGTTTGACCCATTGAAGATAATTCTGGCCAAAGGCTCCTTAAAAGTTTTTTTTTTTTTTAGTTTTTTTTTTTTCAATATTAACTCACACACTCCTTCTGATGTTAAATTATTCCATATTTGACCTAATGAAATTTTTTCTAAGAAAGAGTCCTTGATCTTGATCTTTCTATACATTCTCACTGACTGCTTTTGATGTTTAAATCAGTCAGACAGTTGTCCATGTTTGACCCAATGAAAGTAATTCTGGCCAAAGGGTCCTCAAAAGTTTTTTTTTTTTTTTAGTTTTCTTTTTTCAATATTAACTTACAGACGCCTTCTGATGTTAAATTATTCCATATTTGACCTAATGAAATTATTTCTACCAAAGAGTCCTTGATCTTGATCTTTCTATACATTCTCACTGACTGCTTTTGATGTTAAATCAGCCAGACAGTTGTCCATGTTTGACCCAATGAAAGTAATTCTGGCCAAAGGGTCCTCAAAAGTTTTTTTTTTTTCAAAATTAACTCACACACTCCTTCTAATGTTAAATTATTCCATATTTGACTTAATGAAATTTTTTTCTAGAAAGAGTCCTTGATCTTGATCTTTCTATACATTCTCATTGACTTCTTTTTGATGTTAAATCAGTCAGACAGTTGTCCATGTTTGACCCAATGAAAAGGTTCTGGCAAAGGGTCCTCAAAAGTTTTTTTTTGTTTGTTTTGTTTTTTTTCTCAATATTAACTCACTCACTCCTTCTGATGTTAAATCATTCCATATTTGAACTAATGACATTTTTTCTAAGAAAGAGTCCTTGATCTTGATCTTTCTATACATTCTCATTGACTTCTTTTTGATGTTAAATCAGTCAGACAGTTGTCCATGTTTGACCCAATGAAAAGAGTTCTGGCAAAGGGTCCTCAAAAGTTTTTTTTTTTTGTTTTTTTTTTTTTTCTCAATATTAACTCACTCACTCGTTCTGATGTTAAATCATTCCATATTTGAACTAATGAAATTTTTTCTAAGAAAGAGTCCTTGATCTTGATCTTTCTATACATTCTCACTAACTGCTTTTGATGTTAAATCAGCAGACAGTTGTCCATGTTTGACCCACTGAAAATAATTCTGGCCAAAGGGTCCTCAAAAGTTTTTTTTTTTTTTTTTCATTTTTTTTTTCAATATTAACTCACACACTCCTTATGTTAAATTTTTCCATATTTGACCTAATGAAATTATTTCTACCAAAGAGTCCTTGTTCTTGATCTTTCTATACATTCTCATTTACTTCTTTTTGATGTTTAATCAGCCAGACAGTTGTCCATGTTTGACCCAATGAAAGTAATTCTGGCCAAAGAGTCCTCAAAAGTTTTTTTTTTTTTTTTTTTTGTGTTCTTTTTCAATATTAACTCACACACTCCTTCTGATGTTAAATTATTCCATTTTTGACCTAATGAAATTTTTTCTAAGAAAGAGTCCTTGATCTTGATCTTTCTATACATTCTCATTGACTTCTTTTTGATGTTAAATCAGTCAGACAGTTGTCCATGTTTGACCCATTGAAAATAGTTCTGGCCAAAGGTCCTCAAAAGTTTTTTTTTTTTTTTTTTTTAGTTTTTTTTTTCTCAATATTAACTCACACACTCCTTCTGATGTTAAATTTTTCCATATTTGACCTAATGAAATTATTTTACTACCAAAGAGTCCTTGATCTTTCTATACATTCTCATTGACTGCTTTTGATGTTAAATGAGAAAAAAGAATTAAAGATTAGTTAGAAAGAAAGAAAGAAAGAAAGATTGTTAAAAAAGAATGAAAGATTACTAGAAAGAAGAAAGATTAGTTGAAAGAAATTAATATAGATATAAAGATTAGTTCGAAAAAAAATAAGAAAAAATAGATTAGTTGAAAGAAAGAAAGAGAAAGAATGTGAATAGATAGAAAAGAAAGATTACTTAGAAAAAGAAAGATTATTTAGAAAAGAAAGAAAGAAAGAAAAAGAAGAAAGAAAGAAAGAAAGGAAGAAGAAAGATGAAAGAAGAAAGAAAGAAAGAAAGAGAAAGAAAGAAAGAAAGAAAGAAAAAAGAAAGAAGATTAGTTGGAAAAAGAATGAAAGATTATTTAGAGAGAAAGCAGAAAAGAAAGAAAGATTAGTTAGAAAGAAAGATGTGTTAAAAAAGGAAAGAAAGATTACTTAGAAATAAAAGAAGGAAGAAATTTGTTATAAAAGACAGACTAGTTAGAAAGAACGATAAGTTAGAAAGACAGAAAGATTAGTTAGAAAGAAAGAAAACATTTTTTAGAAAGAAAGATTAGTTAAAAAGAAATTATTTAGAAAGAAAGATTAGTTAGAAAAAAAGAAACATTAGTTAGAAAGAGACAGATTAGTATGAAAGAAAGAAAGATTAGTTGAAAAGAAATTATTTAGAAAGAAAGATTTGTTATAAAAAAGAATGAAAGATTAGTTAGAAAGATAGATAGATTAGTATGAAAGAAAGATCAGTTAGAAAGAAAGAAAGCAAAAAAAAAGAAAAATTAGTTAGAGAGAAAGTTTAGGTAGAAAGATGGATATTAAAGAAATAGTATGAATGAAAGAAAGATTAGTTAGAAAGAAAGAAAGATTACTTAGTAAGAAAGAAAGATTAGTTGAAAAGTGTTACGAACCTCCAGTGGAAAGTCCAGGGAAGGAGGAGGTCGGTGACAATAATAAAACCATTTCGGGTTGAAGGAACAAAGGATACCGATTTATCAACAAGTATGGCGTTTATTTACAACATTAAATAACCAAAAAAAAACCAACAGATACAAAAAGGTATCAACAAGGTACAACAGAAAACAACTACAAACAATAGTATTTACCACCCTCTCTCCACCGAGAGAGTAAACCCCAGCACGAGGGTCAGTCCTGATACACACTACTGCACGGACCCCACTAACGCCACTGCAGTATCACCCAGCTCTGGTAAGCTGTCTGTATAGAGACGTCTGTTCTCCACACACTCCTTCCTCAGTTTGCCTGTTCTCTTCCCTTTGTAACAGCTCCCGCTCTCCTGCTGATTGCCAACAGGTGTGCACACTAGCTGATTGCCAATTGGAGACAGGTGTGCCCACGGGACCTGCAGAAGACAGACAAACAGCAGTACACCTGGGCAGACACACACACACACACACGTAACAAAAAGAAATTATTTAGAAAGAAAGATTAGTTAGAAAAAACAATGAAAGATTAGTTAGAAAGAAAGATTAGATAGAAATATAGATTGTTATGAATGAAAAATTAAAGATTGCATTGCACATCTCTTTAATGCACTTCATAATAGTTCCTGAATGCATTGCAATGCATATAAGTGCATATTACTTTGTTATTCTTCACTGCACAACACTTGATCGTGTGCAATGCATTGCGACAGCAGATTGCATTGCACTTGGGAATGAGTTAGTTCGTGAATGCATTGCAATGCAACAAAGTAAATAAGGCTTGTATGTTATTCTTCTATGCACAAAGCTTGATTATTTGTGCAATGCAAGGCAACATCAGATTGCATTGCACATGCATTGCAATGCAACAAAAGTGCATGTTTTTAAAACGTTATTCTTCAATGCAAAATGCTTGTTTTCTTTAATGCACAACGTTATTGTTAATGCATTGCAATTCAACAAGTTATTAAAGCATTATTAATCCATACAATGCAACAAAGCAAATTAGGCTTATAAGTTATTCTTCAATGCACAAGGCTTGATTATAAGTGCAATGGCAATGTAATTTCACATCTCTTCAATGCACTACGAAATGAGAAAGTTCTTGATTGCAATTGATATGCCCAAAAGTGCTTTTGTTATTCTTCAATGCAAAACATTTGATCGTAAGTGCAATGCAAAAGGCAACATCAGATTGCATTGCAAATCTCTTTAATGCACTACGGAGTGAGAAAGTTCTTGAATGCATTGCAATGCAACAAAGTGCTTATGCGTATCCTTCAATGCTTGTGATCGTATTTGCAATGCATTGCAATAGCAGATGTACTTCATAATAGTTCGTGAATGCATTGCAATGCATATAAGTGAATATTGCTTTGTTATTTTTCACTGCACAACGCTTGATCGTGTGCAATGCATTGCAACAGCAGATTGCATTGCACTTTGGAATGAGTTAGTTTGTGAATGCATTGCAATGCAACAAAGTAAATAAGACTTGTATGTTATTCTTCAATTGACCAAGGCTTGATTAAATGTGCAATGCAAAGGCAACAGCAGTTTGCATTGCCAAATCTCTTTAATGCACAACGGAATGAGTTCTTGAATGCATTGCAATGCAACCAAGTGCATAATGCTTCTATGTTATTATTCATTGCACAATGCTTGATCGGCTGTGCAATAGGTCAAAAGTTTTTTTGTTTTTTTTTTCAATATAAACTCACAGAGTCTGTTAAATTATTCCATAGTTGACCTAATGAAATTATTTCTACCAAAGAGTCCTTGATCTTGATCTTTCTATACATTCTCACTGACTGCTTTTGATGTTAAATCAGCCAGACAGTTGTCCATGTTTGACCCAATGAAAATAATTCTGGCCAAAGGGTCCTCAAAAGTTTTTTTTTTTTTTTATTTTTTTTTTCAATATTAACTCACACAGCTCCTTCTGATGTTAAATCATTCCATATTTGACCTAATGAATTTTTTTCTAAGAAAGAGTCCTTGATCTTGATCTTTCTATACATTCTCATGACTTGCTTTTGATGTTAAATCAGTCAGACAGTTGTCCATGTTTGACCATTGAAAATAATTCTGGCCAAAGGGTCCTCAAAAGTTTTTTTTTTTTTTTTGTTTTTTTTTTCAATATTAACTCACACACTCCTTCTGATGTTAAATATTCCATATTTGACCTAATGAAATTTTTTCTAAGAAAGAGTCCTTGATCTTGATCTTTCTATACATTCTCATGACTTCTTTTTGATGTTAATCAGCAGACAGTTGTCCATGTTTGACCCATGAAAGTAATTCTGGCCAAAGGGTCCTCAAAAGTTTTTTTTTTTTGTTTTTTCAATATTAACTCACACACTCCTTCTGATGTAAATATTCCATATTTGACCTAATGAAATTTTTCTAAAAGAGTCCTTGATCTTGATCTTTCTATACATTCTCACTACTGCTTTTGATGTTAAATCAGCCAGACAGTTGTCCATGTTTGACCCAATGAAATAATTCTGGCCAAAGGGTCCTCAAAAGTTTTTTTTTTTTTTTGTTTTTTTTTTCAATATTAACTCACACACTCCTTCTGATGTTAAATTATTCCATATTTGACCTAATGAAATTATTTTCTACCAAAGAGTCCTTGATCTTGATCTTTCATACATTCTCACTGACTGCTTTTGATGTTAAATCAGCCAGACAGTTGTCCATGTTTGACCCAATGAAAGTAATTCTGGCCAAAGGGTCCTCAAAAGTTTTTTTTTTTTTTTTTTTTTTTCAATATTAACTCACACTCCTTCTGATGTTAAATATTCCATATTTGACCTAATGAAATTTTTCTACAAAGAGTCCTTGATCTTGATCTTTCTATACATTCTCACTGACTGCTTTTGATGTTAAATCAGCCAGACAGTTGTCCATGTTTGACCCAATGAAAATAATTCTGGCCAAAGGGTCCTCAAAAGTTTTTTTTTTTTTTTTTTTTTTTTCTCAATATTAACTCACCACTCCTTCTGATGTTAAATTATTCCATATTTGACCTAATGAAATTTTTTCTAAGAAAGAGTCCTTGATCTTGATCTTTCTATACATTCTCATACTTGCTTTTGATGTTTAATCAGCCAGACAGTTTGTCCATGTTTGACCCATATGAAAATAATTCTGGCCAAAGGGTCCTCAAAAGTTTTTTTTTTTTTTTAGTTTTTTTTTTTCAATATTAACTCACACACTCCTTCTGATGTTAAATATTTCCCATATTTGACCTAATGAAATTATTTCTACCAAAGAGTCCTTGATCTTGATCTTTCTATACATTCTCACTAACTTGCTTTTTGATGTTAAATCAGCCAGACAGTTGTCCATGTTTGACCCAATGAAATAATTCTGGCCAAAGGGTCCTCAAAAGTTTTTTTTTTTTTTTAGTTTTTTTTTTCAATATTAACTCACCATCCTTCTGATGTTAAATCATTCCATATTTGACCTAATGAAATTTTTCTCTAAAAGAGTCCTTGATCTTGATCTTTCTATACATTCTCACTGACTGCTTTTTGATGTTAAATCAGTCAGACAGTTGTCCATGTTTGACCCAATGAAAATAATTCTGGCCAAAGGGTCCTCAAAGTTTTTATTTTTTTTTTTTTTTTCAATATTAATCACTATTCTTTTATGTTAATATTTTCCATTTTGACCTAATGAAAACTACAAAGGTCTTGATCTTGTCTTCTATACATTCTCATACTGTTTGATGTTAAATCAGCCAGACAGTTGTCATTTTGACCCATGAAATATTCTGCCAAAGGGTCCTCAAAAGTTTTTTTTTTTAAATTAACTCACATCTTATGTAAATTATTCCATATTTGACCGAATTATTTTTCTAAGAAAGAGTCCTTGATCTTGATCTTTCTATACATTCTCATTGACTTCTTTTTGATGTTAAATCAGCAGACAGTTGTCCATGTTTGACCCAATGAAAATATTCTGGCCAAAGGGTCCTCAAAAGTTTTTTTTTTTTTTTTTTTATTTTTTTTTTCAATATTAACTCACACACTCCTTCTGATGTTAAATCATTCCATATTTGACCTAATGAAATTTTTTCTAAGAAAGAGTCCTTGATCTTGATCTTTCTATACATTCTCACTAACTGCTTTTGATGTTAAATCAGCCAGACAGTTGTCCATGTTTGACCCATGAAAATAATTCTGGCCAAAGGGTCCTCAAAAGTTTTTTTTTTTTTTTTTTTTTTTTTTTCAATATTAACTCACACTTCTTCTGATGTTAAATCATTCCATATTTGACCTAATGAATTTTTTTCTAAGAAAGAGTCCTTGATCTTGATCTTTCTATACATTCTCATTTACTTCTTTTTGATGTTTAATCAGTCAGACAGTTGTCCATGTTTGACCCATTGAAAATAATTCTGGCCAAAGGTCCTCAAAAGTTTTTTTTTTTTTTTTTTTTTTTTTTTCAATATTAACTCACACACTCCTTCTTATGTTAAATTTTCCATATTTGACCTAATGAAATTATTTCTACAAAGAGTCCTTGATCTTGATCTTTCTATACATTCTCACTGACTGCTTTTTGATGTTAAATCAGCCAGACAGTTGTCCATGTTTGACCCAATGAAAGTAATTCTGGCCAAAGGGTCCTCAAAAGTTTTTTTTTTTTTTTTTTTTTTTTTCAATATTAACTCACCACTCCTTCTGATGTTAAATTATTCCATATTTGACCTAATGAAATTTTTTCTAAGAAAGAGTCCTTGATCTTGATCTTTCTATACATTCTCACTGACTGCTTTTGATGTTTAAATCAGCCAGACAGTTGTCCATGTTTGACCCAATGAAAGTAATTCTGGCCAAAGGGTCCTCAAAAGTTTTTTTTTTTTTTTTTTTTTTTTTTTCAATATTAACTCACACACTCCTTCTGATGTTAAATATATTCCATTATTTGACCTAATGAAATTTTTTTTCTAAAAGAGTCCTTGATCTTGATCTTTCTATACATTCTCACTGACTGCTTTTGATGTTAAATCAGCCAGACAGTTGTCCATGTTTGACCCAATGAAAAGTAATTCTGGCCAAAGGTCCTCAAAAGTTTTTTTTTTTTTTTTTTTTTTTTTTTCAATATTAACTCACACACTCCTTCTGATGTTAAATCATTCCATATTTGACCTAATGAATTTTTTCTAAGAAAGAGTCCTTGATCTTGATCTTTCTATACATTCTCACTACTGCTTTTGATGTTAAATCAGTCAGACAGTTGTCCATGTTTGACCCAATGAAAATAATTCTGGCCAAAGGGTCCTCAAAAGTTTTTTTTTTTTTATTTTTTTTCAATATTAACTCACACACTCCTTCTGATGTTAAATTATTCCATATTTGACCTAATGAAATTTTTTCTAGAAGAGTCCTTGATCTTGATCTTTCATACATTCTCATTACTTCTTTTTGATGTTAAATCAGCCAGACAGTTGTCCATGTTTGACCCAATGAAAAGTAATTCTGGCCAAAGGGTCCTCAAAAGTTTTTTTTTTTTTTTTTTTTTTTTTCTCAATATTAACTCCTCACTCCTTCTGATGTTAAATTATTCCATATTTGACCTAATGAATTTTTTTCTAAGAAAGAGTCCTTGATCTTGATCTTTCTATACATTCTCATTACTCTTTTTGATGTTTAAATCAGTCAGACAGTTGTCCATGTTTGACCCATTGAAAATAATTCTGGCCAAAGGGTCCTCAAAAGTTTTTTTTTTTTTTTAGTTTTTTTTTTCAATATTAACTCACACACTCCTTCTTATGTTAAATTTTTCCATATTTGACCTAATGAAATTATTTCTACCAAAGAGTCCTTGATCTTGATCTTTCTATACATTCTCACTGACTGCTTTTGATGTTAAATCAGTCAGACAGTTGTCCATGTTTGACCCAATGAAAGTAATTCTGGCCAAAGGGTCCTCAAAAGTTTTTTTTTTTTTTTTTTTTTTTTTCAATATTAACTCACCAACCTCCTTCTGAATGTTAAATATTTTCCATATTTGACCTAATGAAATTTATTTCTACCAAAGAGTCCTTGATCTTGATCTTTCTATACATTCTCATGACTGCTTTTGATGTTAAATCAGCAGACAGTTGTCCATGTTTGACCCAATGAAAATAATTCTGGCCAAAGGGTCCTCAAAAGTTTTTTTTTTTTATTTTTTTTTTTCAATATTAACTACACACTCCTTCTATGTTAAATTATTCCATATTTGACCTAATGAAATTATTTTCTACAAAGAGTCCTTTGATCTTCTTAATCTTGTTCTCAATACATTTCTCATACACCTGACTTCTTTTGATGTTAAATCAGTCAGACAGTTGTCCATGTTTGACCCAATGAAATAAGTTCTGGCCAAAGGGTCCTCAAAAGTTTTTTTTTTTTTTTTTTAGTTTTTTTTTTTCAATATTAACTCACAACTCCTTCTGATGTTAAATTATTCCATATTTGACCTAATGAAATTATTTTCTACCAAAGAGTCCTTGATCTTGATCTTTCTATACATTCTCACTGACTTCTTTGATGTTAAATCAGCCAGACAGTTGTCCATTTTTGACCCAATGAAAGTAATTCTGGCCAAAGGGTCCTCAAAAGTTTTTTTTTTTTTTTTGTTTTTTTTTTCATTTCATATAACTCACACACTCCTTCTGATGTTAAATTATTCCATATTTGACCTAATGAAATTTTTTTTACAAAGAGTCCTTGATCTTGATCTTTCTATAACTCACTACTTTTTGATGTTAAATCAGCAGACATTGTCATGTTGACCAAGAAATAATTCTGGCAAAGGTCCTCAAAGTTTTTTTTTTTTTTTTTTTCATATATACACATCCTTCTAGTTAAATTTTCCATTTTGACCTAATGAAATTTTTCTAAAAGAGTCCTTGATTTGTTTTTTATACATTCTCATGATCTTTTGATGTTAATCAGCAGACAGTTGTCCATGTTTGACCCAATGAAATAATTCTGGCAAGGTCTAAAAGTTTTTTTTTTTTTTTTTTTTTTTTTATATTACACTCAAAATCCTTCTTATGTTAAATTTTTCCATTTTTGACCTAATGAAATTTTTCTACAAGAGTCCTTGATCTTGATCTTCTATAATTCTCATGACTCTTTTGATGTTAAATCAGCAGACAGTTGTCCATGTTTGACCATGAAATATTTGGCCAAAGGTCCTCAAATTTTTTTTTTTTTTTTTTTTTCAATATTAATCACCACTCCTTCTATGTTAAATTTTCCATATTTGACCTAATGAATTTTTCTACAAAGAGTCCTTGATCTTGATCTTTCTATACATTCTCACTGACTCTTTTGATGTTAATCAGCAGACAGTTGTCCATGTTTGACCAATGAAAAATTCTGGCCAAAGGTCCTCAAAGTTTTTTTTTTTTTTTTTTTTCAATATTAACTCACACACTCCTTCTATGTTAAATTTTTCCATATTTGACCTAATGAAATTTTTCTAAAAGAGTCCTTGATCTTGATTTTCTATACATTCTCATGATCTTTTGATGTTAATCAGCAGACAGTTGTCCATGTTTGACCCAATGAAAATAATTCTGGCCAAAGGGTCCTCAAAAGTTTTTTTTTTTTTTTATTTTTTTTCATATTAACTCACACACTCCTTCTATGTTAAATTATTCCATATTTGACCTAATGAAATTTTTTACAAAGAGTCCTTGATCTTGATCTTTCTATACATTCTCATGACTGCTTTTGATGTTAAATCAGCAGACAGTTGTCCATGTTTGACCCATGAAATATTTGGCCAAAGGGTCCTCAAAAGTTTTTTTTTTTTTTTTTTTCAAATTAACTCACACACTCCTTCTGATGTTAAATATTCCATATTTGACCTAATGAAATTTTTTCTAAAAGAGTCCTTGATCTTGATCTTTCTATACATTCTCATGACTCTTTTGATGTTAAATCAGCCAGACAGTTGTCCTGTTGACCCATGAAAGTAATTCTGGCCAAAGGGTCCTCAAAGTTTTTTTTTTTTTTTTAGTTTTTTTTTTTTAATATTAACTCACACACTCCTTTGATGTTAAATATTCCATATTGACCTAATGAAATTTTTTCTAGAAAGAGTCCTTGATCTTGATCTTTCATATTTTACTTTTTTTTAACCAATCTTATGAATTTATTCTTATTTATCCTTGATCTTGATCTTCATACATTCCTGACTCTTTTTGTTAAATCACCAGACTTTCCATGTTTGACCCAATGAAATATTTCTGGCCAAAGGTCCTCAATTTTTTTTTTTTTTTTTTTTTTTCAATATTAACTCCCACTCCTTCTATGTTAAATTTTTCCATATTTGACTAATGAAATTTTTTCAAAAGAGTCCTTGTCTTGATCTTTCTATACATCTCATACTTCTTTTGATGTTAATCAGTCGCAGTTGTCCATGTTTGACCAATGAAAATATTCTGGCCAAAGGTCCTCAAAAGTTTTTTTTTTTTTTTTTTTTTTTTTTCAATATTAACTACACACTCCTTCTATGTTAATTTTCCATATTTGACCAATGAAATTATTTTACAAAAGTCCTTGATCTTGATCTTTCTATACATTCTCATGACTCTTTTGATGTTAAATCAGCCAGACAGTTGTCCTGTTTGACCCAATGAAATATTCTGGCCAAAGGGTCCTCAAAATTTTTTTTTTTTTTTTTTTTTTTCAATATTAACTCCCACTCCTTTATGTTAAATTTTCCATATTTGACCTAATGAAATTTTTTCTAAAAAGAGTCCTTGATCTTATCTTTCTATACATTCTCATACTCTTTTTGATTGTTAAATCAGCCAGACGTTGTCCATGTTTGAACCATGAAAATATTCTGGCCAAAGGTCTCAAAAGTTTTTTTTTTTTGTTTTTTTTTTTCATATTAACTCACACCTCCTTCTGATGTTAAATATTCCATATTTGACCTAATGAATTTTTTCTAAGAAAGAGTCCTTGATCTTGATCTTTCTATACATTCTCATTATTCTTTTTGATGTTAATCAGCAGACAGTTGTCCATGTTTGACCCATAATATTTGGCAAGGGTCCTCAAAAGTTTTTTTTTTTTTATTTTTTTCATATAATACCACTCCTTCTGATTTTAAATTATTCCATATTTGACCTCATGAAATTATTTACCAAAGAGTCATTGATCTTGATCGTACTATATATTTCATTGACTGCTTTTGATGTTAAATGAGAAAAAAGAATTAAAGATTAGTTAGAAAGAAAGAAAGATTAGTTGAAAAGAAATTATATAGAAATATAGATTAGTTCGAAAAAAAAAGAATAAAAAGATTAGTTGAAAGAAAGCGAAAGGGAAAGAATTGAATTAGTATGAAAGAAAGAAAGATTACTTAGAAAGAAAGAAAGATTTGTTAAAAAAGAAAGAAAGAATACTTGAAAGAAAGTAAGAAAGATTTGTTAAAAAAGAAAGAAAGATTACAAAGAAAGAAAGAAAAGAAAGAAAGAAAGAAAGAAAGAAAGATTAGTTGGAAAAAAGAATGAAAGATTATTCAGAGAGAAAGCAGAAAAGAAAGAAAGATTAGTTAGAAAGAAAGATGTGTTAAAAAAGGAAAGAAAGATTACTTAGAAATAAAAGAAGGAAGAAATTTGTTATAAAAGAAAGAATAGTTAGAAAGAACAATAAGTTAGAAAGACAGAAAGATTAGTTAGAAAGAAAGAAAAAATTTTTTAGAAAGAAAGATTAGTTAAAAAGAAATTATTTAGAAAGAAAGATTAGTTAGAAAAAAAGAAAGATTAGTTAGAAAGAGATAGATTAGTATGAAAGAAAGATTAGTTAAAAAGAAATTATTTAGAAAGAATGATTTGTTATAAAAAAGAATGAAAGATTAGTTAGAAAGATAGATAGATTAGTATGAAAGAAAGAAAGATCAGTTAGAAAGAAAGAAAGCAAAAAAGAAAGAAAAATTAGTTAGAGAGAAAGTTTAGGTAGAAAGATGGATATTAAAGAAATAGTATGAAAGAAAGAAAGATTAGTTAGAAAGAAAGAAAGATTACTTAGTAAGAAAGAAATATTAGTTGAAAAGAAATTATTTAGAAAGAAAGATTAGTTAGAAAAAACAATGAAAGATTTAGTTAGAAAGAAAGATTAGATAGAAAGATAGATTGTTATGAATGAAAAATTAAAGATTGCATTGCACATCTCTTTAATGCACTTCATAATAGTTCCTGAATGCATTGCAATGCATATAAGTGCATATTACTTAGTTATTCTTCACTGCACAACACTTGATCGTGTGCAATGCATTGCGACAGCAGATTGCATTGCACTTTGGAATGAGTTAGTTCGTGAATGCATTGCAATGCAACAAAGTAAATAAGGCTTGTATGTTATTCTTCTATGCACAAAGCTTGATTATTTGTGCAATGCAAGGCAACATCAGATTGCGTTGCACATGCATTGCAATGCAACAAAAGTGCATGTTTTTAAAACATGTTATTCTTCAATGCAAAATGCTTGTTCTCTTTAATGCACAACGTTATTGTTAATGCATTGCAATTCAACAAGTTATTAAAGCATTATTAATGCATTTCAATGCAACAAAGCAAATTAGGCGTATAAGTTATTCTTCAATGCACAAGGCTTGATTATAAGTGCAATGGCAATGTAATTTCACATCTCTTCAATGCACTACGAAATAAGAAAGTTCTTGAATGCATTTGCTATGCCCAAAAGTGCATATTGCTTATGTTATTCTTCAATGCAAAACATTTGATCGTAAGTGCAATGCAAAAGGCAACAGCAGATTGCATTGCAAATCTCTTTAATGCACTACGGAGTGAGAAAGTTCTTGAATGCATTGCAATGCAACAAAGTGCTTATGTGTATCCTTCAATGCTTGTGATCGTATTTGTTATTCTTCAAGGCAAAACACTTGATCGTAAGTGCAATGCAAAAGGCAACAGCAGATTGCATTGCACATCTCTTTTATGCACAACGGAATGAGTTATTTCTTGAATGCATTGCAATGCAACAAAGTGCTTATGCTTATCCTTCAATGCACAACTCTTGATCGTATGTGCTATGCAATGCAATAGCAGATTGCATTGCAAACTCTTTAATGCACTACTGAGGGATTTAGGTCTTGAATGCATTGCAATGCAACAAAGGGCATATTGCTTACATGTTATTCTTCACTGCACAACGCTTGACTGAATGTGCAATGCATTGCAACATCAGATTGCATTGCAATCTCTTCAATGCACTTTGGAATTAGTTCATGAATGCATTTCAATGCAACAAAGCAAATAAGGCGTATAAGTTATTCTTCAATGCACAAGGCTTGATTATAAGTGCATGCAATGTAATTTCACATCTCTTCAATGCACTACGAAATGAGAAAGTTCTTGAATGCAATTGCTATGCCATAAAAGTGCATATTGCTTATGTTATTCTTCAATGCAAAACATTTGATCGCAAAGTGCAATGCAAAAGGCAACAGCAGATTGCATTGCAAATCTCTTTAATGCACTACCGAGTGAGAAAGTTCTTGAATGCATTGCAATGCAACAAAGTGCTTATGTGTATCCTTCAATGCTTGTGATCGTATTTGCAATGCATTGCAATAGCAGTTGCATTGAAATGCAACAAAGGGCATATTGCTTATATGTTACTCTTCAATTCACAACGCGTATTTGACCAAATGAAATTTTTTCTAAAAAAGAGTCCTTGATCTTGATCTTTCTATACATTCTCATTGACTTCTTTTTGATGTTAAATCAGTCAGACAGTTGTCCATGTTTGACCCAATAATTTTTCTTCAATATTAACTCACTCCTTCTAATGTTAAATTATTCCATATTTGACCTAATGAAATTTTTTCTAAGAAAGAGTCCTTGATTTTGATCTTCTATACATTCTTATTGACTTCTTTTTGATGTTAAATCAGTCAGACAGTTGTCCATGTTTGACCCAATGAAAATAATTCTGGCCAAAGGGTCCTCAAAAGGTTTTTTTTTTTGTTTGTTATTTTTTCAATATTAACTCACAGACTCCTGATGTTAAATTATTCCATATTTGACCTAATGAAATTTTTTCTAAGAAAGAGTCCTTGATCTTGATCTTTCTATACATTCTCACTGACTGCTTTTGATGTTAAATCAGTCAGACAGTTGTCTATGTTTGACCCAATGAATGTAATTCTGGCCAAATTAAGGGTCCTCAAAATTTTTTTTTTTTTCAGTTTTTTTTTTCTATATTAACTCACACACTCCTTCTGATGTTAAATTTTTCCATATTTGACCTAATGAAATTTTTCTAAGAAAGAGCCCTTGATCTTGATTTTTCTATACATTCTCATTGACTTCTTTTTGATGTTAAATCAGTCAGACAGTTGTCCATGTTTGACCCAATGAAAATAATTCTGGCCAAAGGGTCCTCAAAAGTGTTTTTTTTTTTTTTTTAGTTTTCTTAATATTAACTCACACACTCCTTCTGATGTTAAATCATTCCATATTTGACCTAATGAAATTTTTTCTAAGAAAGAGTCCTTGATCTTGATCTTCTATACATTCTTATTGACTTCTTTTTGATGTTAAATCAGTCAGACAGTTGTCCATGTTTGACCCAATGAAAATAATTCTGGCCAAAGGGTCCTCAAAAGGTTTTTTTTTTTTTTTAGTTATTTTTTTCAATATTAACTCACAGACTCCTTCTGATGTTAAATTATTCCATATTTGACCTAATGAAATTATTTCTACCAAAGAGTCCTTGATCTTGATCTTTCTATACATTCTCACTGACTGCTTTTGATGTTAAATCAGCCAGACAGTTGTCCATGTTTGACCCAATGAAAATAATTCTGGCCAAAGGGTCCTCAAAAGTTTTTTTTTTTTTTTTTTAGTTTTTTTTTTTTTTTTAATATTAACTCACACACTCCTTCTTATGTTAAATTTTTCCATATTTGACCTAATGAAATTTTTTCTAAGAAAGAGTCCTTGATCTTTCTATACATTCTCACTGACTGCTTTTGATGTTAAATCAGTCAGACAGTTGTCTATGTTTGACCCAATGAAAGTAATTCTGGCCAAATTAAGGGTCCTCAAAAGTTTTTTTTTTTTCAGTTTTTTTTTTTCAATATTAACTCACACACTCCTTCTGATGTTAAATTTTTCCATATTTGACCTAATGAAATTTTTCTAAGAAAGAGCCCTTGATCTTGATTTTTCTATACATTCTCATTGACTTCTTTTTGATGTTAAATCAGTCAGACAGTTGTCCATGTGTGACCCAATTAAAATAATTCTGGCCAAAGGGTCCTCAAAAATTTTATTTTATTTTTTAGGTTTTTTTTTCTCAATGTTAACTCACACACTCCTTCTGATGTTAAATCATTCCATATTTGACCTAATGAAATTTTTTCTAAGAAAGAGTCCTTGATCTTGATCTTTCTATACATTCTCACTGACTGCTTTTGATGTTAAATCAGTCAGACAGTTGTCTATGTTTGACCCAATGAAAGTAATTCTGGCCAAATTAAGGGTCCTCAAAAGTTTTTTTTTTTTCAGTTTTTTTTTTTTCAATATTAACTCACACACTCCTTCTGATGTTAAATTTTTCCATATTTGACCTAATGAATTTTTTCTAAGAAAGAGCCCTTGATCTTGATTTTTCTATACATTCTCATTGACTTCTTTTTGATGTTAAATCAGTCAGACAGTTGTCCATGTGTGACCCAATTAAAATAATTCTGGCCAAAGGGTCCTAAAAAATTTTATTTTATTTTTTTAGGGTTTTTTTTCTCAATGTTAACTCACACACTCCTTCTGATGTTAAATCATTCCATATTTGACCTAATGAAATTATTTCTACCAAAGAGTCCTTGATCTTGATCTTTCTATACATTCTCACTGACTTCTTTTTGATGTTAAATCAGTCAGACAGTTGTCCATCTGTGACCCAATGAAAATAATTCTGTACAAAGGGTCCTCAAAAGTTTTTTTTTTTTTTTTTTTTCTCAATATTAACTCACACACTCCTTCTGATGTTAAATCATTCCATATTTGACCTAATGAAATTTTTTCTAAGAAAGAGTCCTTGATCTTGATCTTATACATTCTCACTGACTTCTTTTTGATGTTAAATCAGTCAGACAGTTGTCCATGTTTGACCCAATGAAAATAATTCTGGCCAAAGGGTCCTCAAAAGGTTTTTTTTTTTTTTTAATATAAACTCACAGACTTCTTCTGATGTTAAATTATTCCATATTTGACCCAATGAATATAATTCTGGCCAAAGGGTACTCAAAAGTTTTTTTTTTTTTAGTTTTTTTTTTTCAATATTAACTCACACTCCTTCTGATGTTAAATTTGTCCATATTTGACCTAATGAAATTTTTTCTACCAAAGAGTCCTTGATCTTGATCTTTCTATACATTCTCACTGACTGCTTTTGATGTTAAATCAGCCAGACAGTTGTCCATATTTGACCCATTGAAAATAATTTTTAAAAAGTTTTTTTTTTATTACTATTTTTTTCAATATAAACACACAGACTCCTTCTGATTTTAAATTATTCCATATTTGACCTTATGAAATTATTTACCAAAGAGTCATTGATCTTGATCTTACTATATATTCTCATTGACTGCTTTTGATGTTAAATCAGCCAGACAGTTGTCCATGTTTGACCCAATGAAAGTAATTCTGGCCAAAGGGTCCTCAAAAGTTTTTTTTTTTTTAGTTCTTTTTTCAATATTAACTTACTGACCCCTTCTGATGTTAAATCATTCCATATTTGACCTAATGAAATTATTTCTACCAAAGAGTCCTTGATCTTGATCTTTCTATACATTCTCACTGACTGCTTTTGATGTTAAATCAGCCAGACAGTTGTCCATGTTTGACCCATTGAAAATAATTCTGGCCAAAGGGTCCTCAAAAGTTTTTTTTTTTTTTTTTTAGTTTTTTTTTTTAATATTAACTCACACACTCCTTCTTATGTTACATTTTTCCATATTTGACCTAATGAAATTATTTCTACCAAAGAGTCCTTGATCTTGATCTTTCTATACATTCTCACTGACTGCTTTTGATGTTAAATCAGCCAGACAGTTGTCCGTGTGTGACAAAATGAAAGTAATTCTGGCCAAAGGGTCCTCAAAAGTTTTTTTTTTTTTTTTTAGTTTTTTTTTTCAATATTATCTCACACACTCCTTCTGATGTTAAATTATTCCATATTTGACCTAATGAATTTTTTTCTAAGAAAGAGTCCTTGATCTTGATCTTTCTATACATTCTCACTGACTGCTTTTGATGTTAAATCAGCCAGACAGTTGTCCATGTTTGACCCATTGAAAATAGTTCTGGCCAAAGGGTCCTCAAAAGTTTTTTTTTTTTTTTTTTCTTAATATTAACTCACTCACTCCTTCTGATGTTAAATCTTTCCATATTTGAACTAAGAATTTGTTTCTAAGAAAGAGTCCTTGATCTTGATCTTTCTATACATTCTCACTAACTGCTTTTGATGTTAAATCAGCCAGACAGTTGTCCATGTTTGACCCACTGAAAATAATTCTGGCCAAAGGGTCTTCAAAAGTTTTTTTTTTTTTTTTTAGTTTTTTTTTTCAATATTAACTTACACACTGTCACGTTTTGATGTATTGAGTTCTGTTTTGTATCTTGTCTTCCCCTGTCTTTTGTGATTTTTGGTTTAGTCCTGTTAAGTTTTCCCGCTCCCCGTTTGTGTCCAATTTTCTGCACCTGTTTTCAGTTAATTATCTTGTTTGGTTCAGTTCATTTAAGCCCTGTGTTTTCCCTGAGTGTTTGTCGATCGTCGTCCATGTGTGGTTGTGTTTCTGATTTCCTGGAGTTATTGTTCCTGTTTACGTTTGGAAAGTTTTCATTTTGTTTATTAAAACATTTATATTGAAGCTTTCGTGTCCTCGTCTTCAGCACCTGCACCCAACCCTGACAGAACGATCGACCTTAACAAAAAAAAAAGGGATGAACTACGAACTTTGTGTCCCACAAGATGGCCGGTCTCTGGAGGAATATGCGGAGATATATCTCCATCTTCTCCGGGACTTTAATTGGGACGAGGAGTCCCTTACGCACGAGTTTTGGAGTGGGATGGGATGATACCCTCGCTCAGATACTGTTGGTGGGAGATCTCCACCTCCCTTTAGTTAAGTTCATTGCCCGTACACTGTGGGTGTGTGGTTCCTCACTCACCGTGGGAGACATCCAGCCCGATCTCCACGGCCAGCCAGAGCAAGAGCCCATCACCTGCACGCTCCCACCAGAGCCCATCGTCTGCCCACCAGAGCCTGCATACCGCATCAGCCCTGCCGCCAGATCGGTCCCTGGACTTCCCCGGCTGATATCCGGTATGACTGATCTCCCACTGATATCGGTGCGACTGGCCCAAAAGAAGGCTCCCAAGGCTGGGGTTCACGTCAGCCACATCCAGCCAGATCCTGAGCCCGTCGCCTGCCCGCCAGAGCCTGAGCCCGTCGCCTGCCCGCCAGAGCCTGAGCCCGTCGCCTGCCCGCCAGAGCCTGAGCCCGTCGCCTGCCCGCCAGAGCCTGAGCCCAGCCCCAAGCTCCCTGATTTGCTGGCCCCGTCCAGTTCCGAGTCCTTTGAAATGCTGGTTCCGTCCAGTTCCGAGTCCCTTGATTTGCTGGCCCCGTCCAGTTCCGAGTCCCTTGAAATGCTGGTCCCGTCCAGTTCCGAGTCCCATGTTGACCCAGCGCCAGAGCCAGAGCCCGTTGACCCAGCGCCAGAGCCAGAGCCCGAGCCCGTTGACCCAGCGCCAGAGCCAGAGCCCGTTGACCCAGAGCCAGAGCCAGAGCCCGTTGACCCAGAGCCAGAGCCAGAGGCCGTTGACCCAGAGCCAGAGCCAGAGCCCGTTGACCCAGCGCCAGAGCCAGAGCCCGTTGACCCAGCGCCAGACCCAGAGCCCGTTGACCCAGACCCAGAGCCCGTTGACCCAGACCCAGAGCCCGTTGACCCAGAACCCGTTGACCCAGCGCCCGTTGATGTCAAGTCAGTTCCCGATCATGAGCCTGTCCTCCCCAAGAAAATTTTGGGGGGGCGCCATACGCCTTCGCCGTGGCCGGCCAAAGATCCACGGAGGCCGGTCAAAGATCCACGGAGGCCCGAAAAGATAACACCGCCATGGCCACCCAAAGGGTCCTCACCGCCATGGCCACCTGAAGGGTCTGCACCGCCATGGCCACCTGAAGGGTCTGCACCGCCATGGCCACCTGAAGGGTCTGCACCGCCATGGCCACCCGAAGGGTCCTCACCGCCGTGGCCATCCGAAGGGACTGCTCCGCCCTGGCCACGCCCACAGCCTGCACCGCCGTGGCCACGCCCACAGCCTGCACCGCCGTGGCCACGCCCACAGCCTGCACCGCCGTGGCCACGCCCACAGCCTGCACCGCCGTGGCCACGCCCACAGCCTGCACCGTCGTGGCCACGCCCACAGCCTGCACCGCCCTGGCCACGCCCACAGCTTGCTCCGCCCTGGCCACGCCCACAGCCTGCTCCGCCCTGGCCACGCCCACAGCCTGCTCCGCCCTGGCCACGCCCACAGCCTGCTCCGCCCTGGCCACGCCCACAGCCTGCGCCGCCATGGCCACGCCCACAGCCTGCTCCGCCCTGGAGGCTTCCCGGACCTGCACCATGCCCTCGTCAGCCTCCAGGGCGCCCACCCTCCCACCCCTTTGGATGTTATACGGCGCGAGGACGCGCCTTCGGGGAGGGGGGAGGTACTGTCACGTTTTGATGTATTGAGTTCTGTTTTGTATCTTGTCTTCCCCTGTCTTTTGTGATTTTTTGGTTTAGTCCTGTTAAGTTTTCCCGCTCCCCGTTTGTGTCCAATTTTCTGCACCTGTTTTCAGTTAATTATCTTGTTTGGTTCAGTTCATTTAAGCCCTGTGTTTTCCCTGAGTGTTTGTCGATCGTCGTCCATGTGTGGTTGTGTTTCTGATTTCCTGGAGTTATTGTTCCTGTTTAAGTTTGGAAAGTTTTCATTTTGTTTATTAAAACATTTATATTGAAGCTTTCGTGTCCTCGTCTTCAGCACCTGCACCCAACCCTGACACACACTCCTTATGTTAAATTTTTCCATATTTGACCTAATGAAATTATTTCTACCAAAGAGTCCTTGTTCTTGATCTTTCTATACATTCTCATTGACTTCTTCAATGAAGTCTTTCTATACATTCTCATTGACTTCTTTTTGATGTTAAATCAGTCAGACAGTTGTCCATGTTTGACCCAATGAAAATATTTCTGGCCAAAGGGTCCTCAAAAGTTTTTGTTTTTTTTTTAGTTTTTTTTTCTTCTCAATATTAACTCACACACTCCTTCCGATGTTAAATTATTCCATATTTGACCTAATTAATTTTTTTCTAAGAAAGAGTCCTTGATCTTGATCTTTCTATACATTCTCATTGACTTCTTTTTGATGTTAAATCAGTCAGATAGTTGTCCATGTTTGACCCAATGAAAATAGTTCTGGCCAAAGGGTCCTCAAAAGTTTTTTTTTTTTTTTTTTTTTCTCAATATTAACTCACACACTCCTTCTGATGTTAAATTATTCCATATTTGACCTAATGAAATTTTTTCTAAGAAAGAGTCCTTGATCTTGATCTTTCTATACATTCTCACTGACTGCTTTTGATGTTAAATCAGCCAGACAGTTGTCCATGTTTGACCCAATGAAAGTAATTCTGGCCAAATGGTCCTCAAAAGTTTTTTTTTTTTTTAGTTTTCTTTTTTCAATATTAACTTACAGACGCCTTCTGATGTTAAATTATTCCATATTTGACCTAATGAAATTTTTTCTAAGAAAGAGTCCTTGATCTTGATCTTTCAACCCAGGCTCATTGGAAATACGTTACTCTGCCTACATTTTTGCAAAACCTGAAATACGTACCTCGAGGTACGTTTCCCTGCACTTTTCGGGTGAAACGTCCACTAGAGGCGCTAATACATTTTTATCCGTTCAAGATGCGTGTTTATTAAAGGTTATAAAAGCGACAATATCAGTAAATGATGTTCAGACTTCTCAGTATACACTCATTTTACTATCAATTAGGTATTTGTCCCACGCTTTTGAGGTGCCAAGGATGCGTGACTGCAGCTGTCCGATGAGCATACTTCTGGATCGCACTTCTCCGAGGTAACTTGCGTGTTTACCGAAAGAGTATGGTATTGCCTCCAATGCCTCGCAAACGGAACAATGAATTCTAAAGAAATGCATTTGTATGTTTTAGTTTTCTGTGTTTTATTGAAACTAAACGGCAGGGAATCGCGAGAAAGCGACCGTGTTGATTACGTACCAAACTGCACAAAACTATTTGGCACAATTCTTGAACGACGTCGGACTCGGCGAGCAATTATTAATTTGTATAACGTTAGCTATGTCTCTGTAGTCTCACTACCGAGTATGAGTTAACTGTAAGCAGAATATATAATAAGATATCGAAGGCATAAAGAATTAGTTTAGCCAGAACGTTATGAATTTACGTTTCAGTCAGGTGATTGTTATGTACTCTGTGAAACGTACAGGAAGATTAGTAGCTAGTGGGCAGTGGACACCCTACTTCAATTAACCCTGGTACATAACATATTATATTAACCACATAATCTCAGTTGATCTGTCCTTTTGTTTTCAGTAAGCTTGCTTCTCTGCAGATTTTGGAAATTTCTCTCGTGTTACTAATATGCCTAACATAGACATAATACATTAAATGCTTATTTTTTAAATGATAAATTATTATATTTAAATAATTCATTGTTGTTGTTTTTCAGTGCACATGCCAACTTAAATGACAACTTTTATCATTTGGAAATGGATCTCTTTATTCTGGGTTTACTTTTAAAAAAAGTAATTTTAACTTGATATTGCATTGTTCTGTCGTCGTTTGATCGCTTTTTATTTATTTTATTTTATTGTAATGTTATTATGTCGGTCTTATATAGCCAGGGAAGCTGGATTGCTTTGCTGTTTATTGATATTTCTTCAATTATATTTTATCAGTAGGAAATCGCGCTGAAGAAGTCTCGTTCCGAACACATCGCGATATTTGGCATCAGTCACGTGTGCCAGGTGTTGGTAAGTCGTAAATACCAAATACGCTGTCCTAATAATGTTTGATATAATGTATTTTCTGTTTGTCGATATTAATCAGATTAGCTCACATTCAGTCACTGCATTATATCTGTCATCTCCACGGAGGCTTTGCGTTTCATTGCGTTCTAATTCAAAACAGGGTGATTAAACACCGTCTGTCACGTGACGTGCTATAGGCCTAGACCTGGCTTAATCATATTCATATCAGGTTTAAAGACAAGTAGTACAATTAATTCCAAAGTTGTATTTGTAGTAGAAGCACAGTAAAAACAACAATTGCTTTTACCACAGTGACATTAGTTTTAATGTGATAGGCTAAGTGTAGTAAAAAGACAGTAATCACAAAACTTACCATGATTTTACCACACTATTGGTAGTTTTAATGTGATACTTATTGTAAATGTACAGTAACCACAACACTTACCATGCTTTTAATGCTTAATAATGTAACATACAATATTTGTAAGGTAAATCAATACTTTTTCCTTTAAATAATCCTATATATTATACATAATGATATTTTCTTATCTCTTTTTTCAGCTGAAAAGACCAAAGAGGCCTTTCGGACTCAGTCAGCCCATTACTGTTTGAGGACAAGTTAACGGAGGAGACGGAAAGCTGCGAAGGCAAATATTCGCAATGGTATGTATGTATGTATGTGTTGGTTTTAACCCTAAAACAAACATTTTATCAAGCATTTGTTGTTTCTTAAACCTTTTCTCACAAAACCCATTGCCCAATCAGTACAAACATAGTCTCAAAGTCTTAAGAATTCACAAGATTTAACAAGTTATACGATACTCGTACATATTTGTACACAATCCTGCAGCTTTTACTTCTAGTGCTGTCATTGGCTACTGCCTCAATTCCTGTACATATTTATCACAATACTTGTAAATCAGTTGCCCCTCTTTTTGGAAAGTAGCCGGGTGTACCACACACTGTCAGAAAGTTTATATTAATTAAATTGTATTCATTAAAATATATGGATAAAGACAGAGGTAAAGTGATGTAATGAATGAACGTTTATCTAATTGCATAGCAGTAAGATACTATAATTTAATGGCAGTTATTTTTACCTTAAAACTTGCTAACATTTGTTCTGAGTTCTCCAGAGCCCCCAGACAATGCGATTTGTAACAATCATGTTAGTTTTTTTAGACGCATTTACTATCACTTTTATTATTTAATGTTTTAATACAGTTGTGCAGTTTTGAAGGGGATGGGCTATATGGCTTTTTTTTTTTTTTTTGCCAAAATTATTAACAATATTTATAGGCTACAGGTTTATTTCAAAACGTTTTATGTAAAATTCACATTAAAGAAGACATTTCGCAGTTTCATTCATGTTGAAAACATGAAAACGTGCCATAATTTAGTGGAAGATTGCTGCCATCAATTCCCAAACAAACACTTTTGCTAGTGCTCAATGAATAGTTTGTGCATGAATGACATTTGGATGATGACATCACTGTTTTATCCAGAGCGGCTATATAAATTGAATAATTTTTTTTTTTTTTATTACAGCAAAATAAACCATCACTGAACATACTTAAACTGGATTAACACTATTTTCTTCTAGATCTGCTGTACAGGAGAAGCAAACTTTGTTGCATTATTTTCCTGTTATCACTGTAAAGCTGCCTTGAAATAGTATTGTAGGCTAAAAAGCGCTATATAGAAATAAAGGGGACTTGACTTGAATGCTAGATGTAATGCTCTTGCTATATATATATATATATATAGGCCTATAGACCAAATAATCACAAACACAATGATGGGGTGAAATGGGCTGTAATGCATGGGGCACCAGGTAAAATCTTGCCTAGGGCAGCAAATTGGCCGCCCCTTCCTGTCTGTTCATGTTCCAATTATACATGATGTCTCTCCACACCTCATAACCTACCTCTGTTTGCAAGAGTGGAAAAGCTGATCTGACTTGTCACATGACATCAGATACTCGATTATTTTGTCATAATCAGATCAGTTACACTGTTGATAACTGTCCCGTTTGCATGTAAATCATGTTATTTTTAAACGAGTTCATATGATTATTGCTTGCTATTAAATACATACTTTTATTCATAGAAATGCCCACATATCAGTGAACCTATTATATAGAAATGCTTTTAACATTTATTTTTGCGACACTCTTTACAGAAATAAATCCTGAATATTGTTGGCTATTGCCACAAATATACCCACGCGACTCGTGACTGGTTTTGTTATCCAGGGTCACATGGGTAAAACAGTTTTTGTTCAGTACTTAACTTATATTATGTGTTGCAATATTATATATTTATATAATACTTCAATGTGTATATTATATAATGTACTGACTGCTGCTATGTAAATTTAAAAAAGGAACAGGCAACTCCTTTTTGAGGTGGAGAGTTTACCTCCAACCCTAACTGAGCATACATCTGAAAATTTTAACCAAAGTCTTCAGGTTTACTTATAGACAGAAAGGCAGGAGGGTTTGATGTTAGAGCTAAATCTGCAGGACAGGGGACGCTGAGGGCCAGAGCCCATCACTGCTGTAAATAACAGAATATAAGCTGACCTGACTGTCCATTAAACAACTTAATTTGAATTGTTTGTGTTTTTTGTTTTAATTTCAGAGCAGGACTGGAGAACGCCTGACAATGGGATGTTGAGACTTCTTCCTCTGGTTGAGAAAAAGCTACACCACATCAGTGATCACATCTTCTGTTCATCTGTTGTACTGTAGGGTACAACTGAACAAACTGTTTAGACGAGGAAGAAGAACATGAACATGATAGAGACATGTACAGGGAAGAGCAAGAAACCAGTTTAGCTGTGATAATGAATCATTATTTTCCAACACAATATCAAATCTGTTTTCTGTATCATAGGTGACTGAATATAATTCTCTGGCACTCATTTGTGGCTTTAGCAGCTGTGAATGGATTAATATGATGTTAATATATTTTTGAAGACACATTTTTATTTATCTTGAATCTCATTTGTCTTTATGCTACTTTATCAACTTTATGCTGTGACCTGCAATAAATTGTGTAATAAAGTAT
Organism: Chrosomus eos; assembly: GCA_036326025.1. Taxonomy (NCBI): domain Eukaryota; kingdom Metazoa; phylum Chordata; class Actinopteri; order Cypriniformes; family Leuciscidae; genus Chrosomus; species Chrosomus eos. The sequence continues at coordinate 38,527,415 of CM070826.1, read as the reverse complement.
GGTGAATATTGTGTAATGAAGTGGTGTTTGGTGCAGTAAATAAATTGATTTGAGACATTTTTATTTCTTATTTCTTTAGTTTATACATAATTTAAAACCAACTGCATGTATTTAATAATTATAATTATTTTACGTATGACATACAAATTTAGATCTGGTAAATGATATTTGGGACAACAATGCAACAAAAGGTCAAGTCAAGAATATTTGTATAGCGCTTTTCACAATACAGATTGTATCAAAGCAGCTTCACAGTTTTAATTAAAATAATAATAAAACATCCACGTTTGGAAATGCAGATTAATAGTATTATTGATTGATTAAATTAAATTGAATATCCCCAACTGAGCAAGCCAAAGGCAACAATGGCAAGGAACCAAAAAACTCCATCAAATGACCTACTGGTGACCTAAAACTCCATCAGGTGACCTACTGGTGACCTAAAGCTCCATCAGGTGACCTACTGGTGACCTAAAACTCCATCAGGTGACCTACTGGTGTCCTAAAACTCCATCAGGTGACCTACTGGTGTCCTAAAACTCCATCAGGTTACCTACTGGTGTCCTAAAACTCCATCAGGTGACCTACTGGTGTCCTAAAACTCCATCAGGTGACCTACTGGTGTCCTAAAACTCCATCAGGTGACCTACTGGTGTCCTAAAACTCCATCAGGTGACCTACTGGTGTCCTAAAACTCCATCAGGTGACCTACTGGTGTCCTAAAACTCCATCAGGTGACCTACTGGTGTCCTAAAACTCCATCAGGTGACCTACTGGTGTCCTAAAACTCCATCAGGTGACCTACTGGTGACCTAAAACTCCATCAGGTGACCTGAAAGGTGACCTAAAACTCCATCAGGTGACCTACTGGTGACCTAAAGCTCCATCAGGTGACCTACTGGTGACCTAAAACTCCATCAGGTGACCTACTGGTGTCCTAAAACTCCATCAGGTGACCTACTGGTGTCCTAAAACTCCATCAGGTTACCTACTGGTGTCCTAAAACTCCATCAGGTGACCTACTGGTGTCTTAAAACTCCATCAGGTGACCTACTGGTGTCCTAAAACTCCATCAGGTGACCTACTGGTGACCTAAAACTCCATCAGGTGACCTGAAAGGTGCACATGCATGTATGCCAGTTTTCAGTGAAATAAAGGGAAGTGAATAACAAAAGGGCTGCAGTGGGCTATCTTGCTATAAACAGTTAAAGCTTAATTGAAGATGATCCATGTTGACCATTCTAGTAAATATCTATTGCATTTAAAATAAAAGAATAAACATTACTGTTGTCAGGCATATAAGCAGCAATCAGAGGGGGTGAAAAGGAAATGTTGGCACTGTTTTTTGTTGTTTTACTGAATAGTGCATTATCCCTGTGTAATAGTAATAGTGTGTGTAGATCTGTGTAGATTGAACTGCCCTTCCACCCCCAGGGGCCCAGGAATGGCCCCCAGAAGAGCAAAAAAGATTTTTCATTTATTTATTTTTTACATTTCAAATGGCTGTAACTTAAAGTCCGGTTAGTGTATCAAAGAGAAAATTGGCAGGATAACTGCTTATGCTTTATTTAATAAATAATGTTGGGCACAGTTTTCAGACATATATGGAAAGCTGGCAAAAAGGTTATTTTTGAAAGTGTTCATGGTAAAATATAAAATTTCAGCCTGTCCCTCATATATGTCATAAAGGTTTGCACAATGAACAAATTTAGATATCCAGTTGTCCAAACTAAACGTTTTAAACTACATTACCCACATATCTCTGTCATTCTATCAATGGAACAGGAAACGTGGTGCTGTAGTTCATTGAAATGTGCTTAGGGTTAGGGTTAGGATTTCGGTAAAGGAGTAATTTCTCACAACATAGAGACACTTTATAGTTAACTTAATGTATAACTAACTTAACAATAACACCAAAACATACTTTGTAACATGAAACGCCGTTTTATATGGTTTAAAAGGATGGTCCAATCACAGCGAGTTCTGCGATAAAGTCACAGCCAATAACAACCCAGCTGAACAGATCCGTCACACTTACTTGCCCATTTATGGTAAACGATGACAGAGCTCTTCTGGTTCCGGTTGCAGGATAGATACTTTATATTTAATATTTCGGCTGTTAAACATTCATTCCTTCTAAATAAATGATAAAAATCACATTTAAAAACAAAACACTCCTTTCTGTGGTTACCATCCAACAACGAGTTCACATGATCAATGACACTAATGTGCCTATTTGATTAGAGACTGATGCATAAATACATTTGAATAAATAAAATACTTTTTTCTAAGCAATGGCCTACAGCAGTATGTTAATTAAAGATGAGTACATGTACTAAAGTGGTTCTAACATTTACAGTGTATGTATAGTATATCAAATGTATATCAATTATATTCAAATAAATGTAACAAAAGCACAATGAATGCACACAATTTTGAAAGCATATTCCAATATTTAATGTCAAACTGTTTAAAGACCAATGTAGCGCCAAAACTACTGCACAACAGTGTAAAAATCAGTTAATTATAAATAAAAAATATCCAGATACAGGGGCAATCTATTATAGTGACACATATAGTAACGTTAAAAAACATTGCTATGATGACGTTATATTTGTACAAACCAAGAGATGAGATTCAACTTTGTTTTGTGAAAATATATTTGTTTCTCTTTCTATGAACAAATAGGCAAACCGTAAGCACAACATTTTACATTCTCAACTTTAATTCTATATCCTTGTGATTATTGGTCACTTTTATTGTAACTAAATGAAAGGCAACTTAAAATAGTGGATTATTATAAATGTCAGCAATATAATAATCCAGTATGTCAAGTGTGTAATTTCTGTAATATTCTTTTAGCACCAAAAAGAATTCCAAAAATATTGATAGTTTTCAAAAGGTTTTTCAAAAACACTCTCACTATCTTCAATTGTTTGGACAAACACCTGCAATGGATGGCAATGAATATGTCCTTTACCAAAACTCCTGATGAGTAGCCTACTGACGCTTATTTGATAAAGGCATTAGGCAGATATCAAGTACAGTTTATGAAGCTGAAACATAATGCTTTATGGGAAATAATGACTATAATGACAGATAAATTACTGTTTTCAATATTGGTTCTGCATAATATCAAAGAGATCCTGGAGGAGTGGGACTTCACATGAAGACTTTCAGAAACTGTGACAGAGCAAAGGCTGCACCTCGCTGGACACATCCTACACATGCCCAAACAACAACACCCGAAGACACTTATGAAGAGGACACCACCAGGAGGATGCAGGAGACAGGGATGACCAAGGAAGACACGGAGGCAGATGTTTCACGAAGATCTGAAGAATGTCAGTGTCCCATGGGAAGATGTGGAGAACCTGGCCACAGATCGAATACGTTGGAGGACACTTGTTGCCCAATGTGCCCAGCACAGGACTTGATGATGATGATGATGTGAGTTTATCCATAACTGTAGGATTTATTTCTGTAAAGAGTGTCGCAAAAATAAATGTTAAAAGCATTTCTATATAATAGGTTCACTGATATGTGGGCATTTCTATGAATAAAAGTATGTCTTTAGCAAGCAATAATCATATGAACTCGTTTAAAAATAAGTTATCAGCAGTGTAACTGATCTGATTATGACAAAATAATCGAGTATTTGATGTCATGTGACAAGTCAGATCAGCTTTTCCACTCTTGCAAACAGAGGAAGGTTATGAGGTGTGGAGAGACATTATGTATCATTGGAACATGAACAGACAGGGACCAATTTGTAACAATTTTAATGAATACAATGCAATTAATATAAACTTTCTGATAAACTTTCTGACAGTGTGTGTGACATCCGACTACTTTCCAAAAAGAGGGGGCAACTGATTTACAAATATTGTGATAAATATGTACAGGAATTGAGGCAGTAGCCAATGACAGCATTAGGAGTAAAAGCAGCAATTGTGTAAAAATATACAAATATGTACGAGTATCGTATAACTTGTTAAATCTTGTGAATTCTTAAGACTTTGAGACTATGTTTCTACTGATTGGGCAATGGGTTTTGTGAGAAAAGGTTTAAGAAACAACAAATGCTTGATAAAATGTTTGTTTTAGGGTTAAAACCAACACATACATACATACATACCATTGCGAATATTTGCCTTTGCAGCTTTCCGTCTCCTCCGTTAACTTGTCCTCAAACAGTAATGGGCTGACTGAGTCCGAAAGGCCTCTTTGGTCTTTTCAGCTGAAAAAAGAGATAAGAAAATATCATTATGTATAATATATAGGATTATTTAAAGGAAAAAGTATTGATTTACCTTACAAATATTGTATGTTACATTATTAAGCATTAAAAGCATGGTAAGTGTTGTGGTTACTGTACATTTACAATAAGTATCACATTAAAACTACCAATAGTGTGGTAAAATCATGGTAAGTTTTGTGATTACTGTCTTTTTACTACACTTAGCCTATCACATTAAAACTAATGTCACTGTGGTAAAAGCAAGTGTTGTTTTTACTGTGCTTCTACTACAAATACAACTTTGGAATTAATTGTACTACTTGTCTTTAAACCTGATATGAATATTATTAAGCCAGGTCTAGGCCTATAGCACGTCACGTGACAGACGGTGTTTAATCACCCTGTTTTGAATTAGAACGCAATGAAACGCAAAGCCTCCGTGGAGATGACAGATATAATGCAGTGACTGAATGTGAGCTAATCTGATTAATATCGACAAACAGAAAATACATTATATCAAACATTATTAGGACAGCGTATTTGGTATTTACGACTTACCAACACCTGGCACACGTGACTGATGCCAAATATCGCGATGTGTTCGGAACGAGACTTCTTCAGCGCGATTTCCTACTGATAAAATATAATTGAAGAAATATCAATAAACAGCAAAGCAATCCAGCTTCCCTGGCTATATAAGACCGACAATAATAACATTACAATAAAATAAAATAAATAAAAAGCGATCAAACGACGACAGAACAATGCAATATCAAGTTAAAATTACTTTTTTTTAAAGTAAACCCAGAATAAAGAGATCCATTTCCAAATGATAAAAGTTGTCATTTAAGTTGGCATGTGCACTGAAAAACAACAACAATGAATTATTTAAATATAATAATTTATCATTTAAAAAATAAGCATTTAATGTATTATGTCTATGTTAGGCATATTAGTAACACGAGAGAAATTTCCAAAATCTGCAGAGAAGCAAGCTTACTGAAAACAAAAGGACAGATCAACTGAGATTATGTGGTTAATATAATATGTTATGTACCAGGGTTAATTGAAGTAGGGTGTCCACTGCCCACTAGCTACTAATCTTCCTGTACGTTTCACAGAGTACATAACAATCACCTGACTGAAACGTAAATTCATAACGTTCTGGCTAAACTAATTCTTTATGCCTTCGATATCTTATTATATATTCTGCTTACAGTTAACTCATACTCGGTAGTGAGACTACAGAGACATAGCTAACGTTATACAAATTAATAATTGCTCGCCGAGTCCGACGTCGTTCAAGAATTGTGCCAAATAGTTTTGTGCAGTTTGGTACGTAATCAACACGGTCGCTTTCTCGCGATTCCCTGCCGTTTAGTTTCAATAAAACACAGAAAACTAAAACATACAAATGCATTTCTTTAGAATTCATTGTTCCGTTTGCGAGGCATTGGAGGCAATACCATACTCTTTCGGTAAACACGCAAGTTACCTCGGAGAAGTGCGATCCAGAAGTATGCTCATCGGACAGCTGCAGTCACGCATCCTTGGCACCTCAAAAGCGTGGGACAAATACCTAATTGATAGTAAAATGAGTGTATACTGAGAAGTCTGAACATCATTTACTGATATTGTCGCTTTTATAACCTTTAATAAACACGCATCTTGAACGGATAAAAATGTATTAGCGCCTCTAGTGGACGTTTCACCCGAAAAGTGCAGGGAAACGTACCTCGAGGTACGTATTTCAGGTTTTGCAAAAATGTAGGCAGAGTAACGTATTTCCAATGAGCCTGGGTTGTGATCTTTCTATACATTCTCACTGACTGCTTTTGATGTTAAATCAGCCAGACAATTGTCCATGTTTTACCCAATGAAAATAATTCTGGCCAAAGGGTCCTCAAAAGTTTTTTTTTTTCAATCTTAACTCACACACTCCTTATGTTAAATTTTTCCATATTTGACATAATGAAATTATTTCTACCAAAGAGTCCTTGATCTTGATCTTTCTATACATTCTCACTGACTGCTTTTGATGTTAAATCAGCCAGAAAGTTGTCCATGTTTGACCCAATGAAAGTAATTCTGGCCAAAGGGTCCTCAAAAGTTTTTTTTTTTTTTTTTTTTTTTTTTTTCAATATTAACTCACACACTCCTTCTGATGTTAAATTAGTCCATATTTGACCTAATGAATTTTTTTCTAAGAAAGATTCCTTGATCTTGATCTTTCTATACATTCTCATTGACTTCTTTTTGATGTTAAATCAGTCAGACAGTTGTGCATGTTTGACCCAATGAAAGTAATTCTGGCCAAAGTGGTCCTCAAAAGTTTTTTTTTTTTTAGTTATTTTTTTCAATATTAACTCACAGACTCCTTCTGATGTTAAATTATTCCATATTTGACCTAATGAAATTATTTCTACCAAAGAGTCCTTGATCTTGATCTTTCTATACATTCTCATTGACTTCTTTTTGATGTTAAATCAGTCAGACAGTTGTCCATGTTTGACCCAATTAAAAATAGTTCTGGCCAAAGGGTCCTCAAAAGGTTTTTTTTTTTTTTTTTTTTTTTTCAATATTAAATCACACTCTCCTTCTTATGTTAAATTTTTCCATATTTGACCTAATGAAATTATTTCTACCAAAGAGTCCTTGATCTTGATCTTTCTATACATTCTCATTGACTTCTTTTTGATGTTAAATCAGTCAGACAGTTGTCCATGTTTGACCCATTGAAAATAATTCTGGCCAAAGGGTCCTCAAAAGGTTTTTTTTTTTTTTTTTTTTTTTTCAATATTAAATCACACTCTCCTTCTTATGTTAAATTTTTCCATATTTGACCTAATGAAATTATTTCTACCAAAGAGTCCTTGATCTTGATCTTTCTATACATTCTCACTGACTGCTTTTGATGTTAAATCAGCCAGACAGTTGTCCATGTTTGACCCATTGAAAATAATTCTGGCCAAAGGGTCCTCAAAAGTTTTTTTTTTTCTAGGTTTTTTTTTTCAATATTAACTCACACACTCCTTCTGATGTTAAATCATTCCATATTTGAACTAATGAATATTTTTTCTAAGAAAGAGTCCTTGATCTTGATCTTTCTATACATTCTCATTTACTTCTTTTGATGTTTAATCAGTCAGACAGTTGTCCATCTTTGACCCATTGAAAATAATTCTGGCCAAAGGGTCCTCAAAAGTTTTTTTTTTTTTTTCAGTTTTTTTTTTTCAATATTAACTCACACACATCCTTCTTATGTTAAATTTTCCCATATTTGACCTAATGAAATTATTTCTACCAAAGAGTCCTTGATCTTGATCTTTCTATACATTCTCATGACTGCATTTGATGTTAAATCAGTCAGACAGTTGTCCATGTGTGACCCAATGAAAATAATTCTGTACAAAGGGTCCTCAAAAGTTTTTTTTTTTTTAGTTTTTTTTTCTCAATATTAACTCACACACTCCTTCTGATGTTAAATCATTCCATATTTGACCTAATGAAATTATTTTCTAAGAAAGAGTCCTTGATCTTGATCTTATACATTCTCACTGACTTCTTTTTGATGTTAAATCAGTCAGACAGTTGTCCATGTTTGACCCAATGAAAATAATTCTGCCAAAGGTCTCAAAAGGTTTTTTTTTTTTTTTAATATAAACTCACAGACTTCTTCTGATGTTAAATTATTCCATATTTGACCCAATGAATATAATTCTGGCCAAAGGGTACTCAAAAGTTTTTTTTTTTTTAGTTTTTTTTTTTCAATATTAACTCACACTCCTTCTGATGTTAAATTTTGTCCATATTTGACCTAATGAAATTTTTTCTACCAAAGAGTCCTTGATCTTGATCTTTCTATACATTCTCACTGACTTGCTTTTGATGTTAAATCAGCAGACAGTTGATCCCATGAAAGTAATTCTGGCCAAAGGGTCCTCAAAAGTTTTTTTCTTTTTTTTTTTCTTTCATTATTAACTCACACACTCCTTCTGATGTTAAATTCATTCCATATTTGACCTAATGAAATTTTTCTAGAAAGAGTCCTTGATCTTGATCTTTCTATACATTCCCACTAACTGCTTTTGATGTTAAATCAGCCAGACAGTTGTCCATGTTTGACCCATTGAAAATAATTCTGGCCAAAGGGTCCTCAAAAGTTTTTTTTTTTTTTTTTAGTTTTTTTTTATTCAATATTAACTCACACACCCCTTCTGATGTTAAATCATTCCATATTTGACCTAATGAATTTTTTTCTAAGAAAGAGTCCTTGATCTTGATCTTTCTATACATTCTCATTTACTTCTTTTTGATGTTTAATCAGTCAGACAGTTGTCCATGTTTGACCCATTGAAAATAATTCTGGCCAAAGGGTCCTCAAAAGTTTTTTTTTTTTTTTTTTTTTTTCAATATTAACTCACTCACTCCTTCTGATGTTAAATCATTCCATATTTGAACTAATGAAATTTTTTCTAAGAAAGAGTCCTTGATCTTGATCTTTCTATACATTCTCACTAACTGCTTTTGATGTTAAATCAGCCAGACAGTTTCCATGTTTGACCCATGAAAAAATTCTGGCCAAAGGTCCTCAAAAGTTTTTTTTTTTTAGTTTTTTTTTTCAATATTAACTCACACCTCCTTATGTTAAATTTTTCCATATTTGACCTAATGAAATTATTTCTACCAAAGAGTCTTGTTCTTGATCTTTCTATACATTCTCATTTACTTCTTTTGATGTTTAATCAGTCAGACAGTTGTCCATGTTTGACCCATTGAAAATAATTCTGGCCAAGGGTCCTCAAAATTTTTTAGTTTTTTTTTTTTCAATATTAACTCTCACACTCCTTCTTATGTTAAATTTTTCATATTTGACCTAATGAAATTATTTCTGCCAAAGAGTCATTGATCTTGATCTTTCTATACATTCTCACTGACTGCTTTTGATGTTAAATCAGCCAGACAGTTGTCCATGTTTGACCCAATGAAAGTAATTCTGGCCAAAGGTCCTCAAAGTTTTTTTTTTTTTTGTTTTTTTTTTTCAATATTAACCACACACTCCTTCTGATGTTAAATTATTCCATTTTTGACCTAATGAAATTTTTCTAAGAAAGAGTCCTTGATCTTGATCTTTCTATACATTCTCATTGACTTCTTTTGATGTTAAATCAGTCAGACAGTTGTCCATGTTTGACCCATTGAAAATAATTCTGGCCAAAGGGTCCTCAAAAGTTTTTTTTTTTTTTTTTTTTTTGTTTTTTTTTTCAATATTAAATCACACTCTCCTTCTTATGTTAAATTTTTCCATATTTGACCTAATGAAATTATTTCTACCAAAGAGTCCTTGATCTTGATCTTTCTATACATTCTCACTGACTGCTTTTGATGTTAAATCAGCCAGACAGTTGTCCATGTTTGACCCATTGAAAATAATTCTGGCCAAAGGGTCCTCAAAAGTTTTTTTTTTTTTCAGTTTTTTTTTTTTCAATATTAACTCACACACTCCTTCTTATGTTAAATTTTTCCATATTTGACCTAATGAAATTATTTCTACCAAAGAGTCCTTGATCTTGATCTTTCTATACATTCTCACTGACTGCATTTGATGTTAAATCAGCCAGACAGTTGTCCATGTTTGACCCAATGAAAGTAATTCTGGCCAAAGGGTCCTCAAAAGTTTTTTTTTTTTTTTTTAGTATTAACTCACACACTCCTTCTAATGTTAAATTATTCCATATTTGACCTAATGAAATTTTTTCTAAGAAAGAGTCCTTGATCTTGATCTTTCTATACATTCTCATTGACTTCTTTTTGATGTTAAATCAGTCAGACAGTGGTCCATGTTTGACCCAATGAAAATAGTTCTGGCCAAAGGGTCCTCAAAAGTTTTTTTTTTTTTTTTCTTAATATTAACTCACTCACTCTGTCACGGTTGATACAGGAGACAGACAGGTGGTAAGTGAAATGGTGTTTATTTTAGGAACAGCAGAAGCAGACGGAGTTATGGTGAGTATATTAACAGATGATAATTGGATGAACTTAGCCACAGGAATAACCAGAGTCTCTCTTTCAGATGATGATGAACAGTCACTGGAAAGGGTTGCAGTAGGACGGCTGGGAACTGAAGACGGCAGACGATGAAGAAGATAATCCAACAGGAACAGGTGAGTAGCAGGTAAGTAGCAGGTAAGGCTTTGGTAAAGCATGGATGAGTCTGTGTGTCATGTATTGACGAGATCAGACAGTGACTGCAGGGAGAGTGAGTGTTATATAGGCCGTGCTGGTGATGAGATGACGTGAGGTGATGAGGGAATCGAGTGCAGGTGAGGATCCAGGGGAATGCTGGGAAATGTAGTGAATATAGATGATGAAGTGAACGTGAATGTGACATAACTCCCCCCTCCCGCTAGGCGCGACCCGCGCCGTACAAGGCAGAACACGGGAGGGAGGGTGGGCATCCTGGAGTCCGTGACGGGAAGGTGGACCGGGTGCAGTTGGACGGACTCCAGGATGGTCCAGGCTGAGGGTATGACCATGGCGGAGCAGATGATCCCTCGGGCGTCCAGGGCGGAGCAGGCTGTGGGCGTGGCCAGGGTGGAGCAGGATGAGGGCGTGACCAGGGCGGTGAGACCCCTTCGGGTGGCCATGGCGGTGAGACCCCTTTGGGTGGCCATGGCGGTGAGACCCCTTTGGGTGGCCATGGCGGTGAAGACCCTTCAGGTAGCCACGGCGGTGAAGACCCTTCAGGTGGCCATGGCGGTGAGGACCCTTCAGGTGGCCATGGAGGTGATATTTTTTCGGGCCTCCGTGGATCTTTGGCCGGCCTCCGTGGATCTTTGGCCGGCCACGGCGAAGGCGTATAGCCCCCCCCCAAAATTTTCTTGGGGAGAAGGACAGGCTCAGGAACGGGAACAGACTTGACATCAACGGGCGCTGGGTCAACGGGGTCTGGGCCAACGGGCTCTGGGTCTGGGTCAACGGGCTCTGGCTCAACGGGCTCTGGCTCTGGGTCAACGGGCTCTGGCTCTGGATCAACGGGCTCTGGCGCTGGGTCAACGGGCTCTGGCTCTGGCGCTGGGTCAACGGGCTCTGGCGCTGGGTCAACGGGCTCTGGCTCTGGCGCTGGGTCAACGGGCTCTGGCTCTGGCGCTGGGTCAACGGGCTCTGGCTCTGGCGCTGGGTCAACGGGCTCTGGCTCTGGCGCTGGGTCAACGGGCTCTGGCTCTGGCGCTGGGTCAACGGGCTCTGGCTCTGGCGCTGGGTCAACGGGCTCTGGCTGGACGGCGGTCTCTGGCTGGACGGCAGCTGAGTTCCGGATGATGATAGGTGGCGTGGTGAAGATGGTTGGTGTGTGTGGTTGAGTTGTGATGTCATCCTCAGCCTCACCAACGGTGAAGGCTGACCCACTCAACCACAACACATGATCAAGGTAAGTGGCGAAGGTTCCTGGAAAAGCTGCTGCTGGGGCTAGCTGGTATAGGCCCTCATCTAGACCGCCCCAAAACACCGACTTCAGGACGTCGTCTGTCCAGCTTACCCCCACAGAAAGCTCCAGGAAGCCGGCGACATATTTTTCAATCGGGCGACCGTCTTGAAAGCAATGGAGTAGACGATCGACTGGGGTGAATGGAGAGTGAGCTGGGTTTACCGGGGTGAGATGAATTCCCATGCTGACTCTTTGTTGGTCTGATCTTCTGTCACGGTTGATACAGGAGACAGACAGGTGGTAAGTGAAATGGTGTTTATTTTAGGAACAGCAGAAGCAGACGGAGTTATGGTGAGTATATTAACAGATGATAATTGGATGAACTTAGCCACAGGAATAACCAGAGTCTCTCTTTCAGATGATGATGAACAGTCACTGGAAAGGGTTGCAGTAGGACGGCTGGGAACTGAAGACGGCAGACGATGAAGAAGATAATCCAACAGGAACAGGTGAGTAGCAGGTAAGTAGCAGGTAAGGCTTTGGTAAAGCATGGATGAGTCTGTGTGTCATGTATTGACGAGATCAGACAGTGACTGCAGGGAGAGTGAGTGTTATATAGGCCGTGCTGGTGATGAGATGACGTGAGGTCATCACCCGTTGACCCACGGCCACTCGAGGGAATCGAGTGCAGGTGAGGATCCAGGGGAATGCTGGGAAATGTAGTGAATATAGATGATGAAGTGAACGTGAATGTGACACACTCCTTCTGATGTTAAATCATTCCATATTTGAACTAATGAATTTTTTTCTAAGAAAGAGTCCTTGATCTTGATCTTTCTATACATTCTCACTAACTGCTTTTGATGTTAAATCAGCCAGACAGTTGTCCATGTTTGACCCACTGAAAAATAATTCTGGCCAAAGGGTCCTGAAAAGTTTTTTTTTTTTTTTCAGTTTTTTTTTTTCAATATTAACTCACAGTGTGTGAGTTAATATTGAAAAAAAAACTAAAAAAAAAAAAAAAAACTTTTGTTAACCTTATGTTAAATTTTTCCATATTTGACCTAATGAAATTATTTCTACCAAAGAGTCCTTGTTCTTGATCTTTCTATACATTCTCATTGACTTCTTCAATGAAGTCTTTCTATACATTCTCATTGACTTCTTTTTGATGTTAAATCAGTCAGATAGTTGTCCATGTTTGACCCAATGAAAATAGTTCTGGCCAAAGGGTCCTCAAAAGTTTTTTTTTTTTTTTTTTTCTCAATATTAATTCACACACTCCTTCTGATGTTAAATTATTCCATATTTGACCTAATGAAATTTTTTCTAAGAAAGAGTCCTTGATCTTGATCTTTCTATACATTCTCACTGACTGCTTTTGATGTTAAATCAGCCAGACAGTTGTCCATGTTTGACCCAATGAAAGTAATTCTGGCCAAATGGTCCTCAAAAGTTTTTTTTTTTTTTTTAGTTTTCTTTTTTCAATATTAACTTACAGACGCCTTCTGATGTTAAATTATTCCATATTTGACCTAATGAAATTATTTCTACCAAAGAGTCCTTGATCTTGATCTTTCTATACATTCTCACTGACTGCTTTTGATGTTAAATCAGCCAGACAATTGTCCATGTTTGACCCAATGAAAATAATTCTGGCCAAAGGGTCCTCAAAAGTTTTTTTGTTTTTTTCTTCTTCTCAATATCAACTCACACACTCCTTCTGATGTTAAATCATTCCATATTTGACCTAATGAAATTTTTTCTAAGAAAGAGTCCTTGATCTTGATCTTTCTATACATTCTCATTTACTTCTTTTTGATGTTTAATCAGTCAGACAGTTGTCCATGTTTGACCCATTGAAAATAATTCTGGCCAAAGGGTCCTCAAAAGTTTTTTTTTATTTATTTTTATTTTTTTTTCAATATTAACTCACACACTCCTTCTTATGTTAAATTTTTCCATATTTGACCTAATGAAATTATTTCTACCAAAGAGTCCTTGATCTTGATCTTTCTATACATTCTCACTGACTGCTTTTGATGTTAAATCAGCCAGACAGTTGTCCATGTTTGACCCAATGAAAGTAATTCTGGCCAAAGGGTCCTCAAAAGTTTTTTTTTTCTTTTTTTTTTTCTTCTCAATATTAACTCACTCACTCCTTCTGATGTTAAATCATTCCATATTTGACCTAATGAAATTATTTCTACCAAAGAGTCCTTGATCTTGATCTTTCTATACATTCTCACTGACTGCTTTTGATGTTAAATCAGCCAGACAGTTGTCTGACCCAATGAAAATAATTCTGGCCAAAGGGTCCTCAAAAGTTTTTTTTTTTTTTTTAGTTTTTTTTTTTCTTAATATTAACTCACACACTCCTTCGATATTTTGTAACAGTTCTAGTAAACGGTCACCTGTCTCCTATGGTGAATGAGAGTTGCAATTTTACTCCAGGCCATTAGAGGGCACTAGGGAGCCCTTATCTCTAGACAAGAGTGTAAAAGGAAGAGGGAAGTGTGAGTTAGGCACACCTGTTAGCTGAGAGCACATGCTCTTTCCATGCTTGGAAAACCCTGTTGAGGAACCTTTGTGTTCAACTTCTCAATGTGAGTAGATTTTATTTGTTTCTTTATTATTAACAAAGGTATATTGTGCAAAAGTATTTTGCTTGCTGATTCTCATGTTATATTGTTTGTTTTATTTTGACCAGAGGGTTTTGGTATCTGCTTGATATTGAGGGTTCTCAACTAGTTCAAGCTCTTGTTGTTGTCTTCAACGTGGAACAGTGTGTCTGGACTTCTGCACAAAAGACACTTTTTCCGTGGAATTAACCCTTGGCGAACAAACGTGGACAATGTACTTATAACATCTTAAACACCTACAATGGTGATGGACCATGGACAATTGGGATAACTCTGGACTTTTGAGTTGGTGCACATTTATGAGGTTTTGCTTGTTGTATGGTGATAAAATGTATACTTGACCTAAGGGGAATATAACTGTTGGCAAGTGGTGATTGATCCCGCCTCATTTATTTATGTGACCTTTGACCTTCGGTGTTACATAATTTGGCGCCCGAACAGGGACCTGAATCACCATCCCAACAATTTTTGAGTGAAATGAGAGTGTGCTTTTTTGTATGTTTTCTTTGAATAAGCTTATTTTTCCCCATGTGTGTTTACTCATGTGTGTTTACTCAAGTGCTTGGTTGCAATTTAAGAATATATGGGTTGTGAATGATAACTGCCTCACATTTTACTTTAAGACTTGGTTGAGGCCTTTGCATGAGACAACGTGGAGTCTAATCTCAACATGGAACCAGACTATACTTCTGAACCTTTTGTAACCCGACGTGAGCCAGTTCGAGAGCTGATTTGCTCATTCAACAGCCTGTATTTAGAGTCGGAAGGAGGAGTGGCTGTTCCAGAAGAAGACAATGACTCAAGTTGTCTTCCGCCACCACCACCAGAAGAGGCGGATGAAAGTCTGATCAGTCTTACTATTGCAACAAAGGTGAGACAACTGGAGGTCAGAATTGGTAATATGGAGAAAGAGAGGATAGAACGTGTTCATGAAGTGGACTCCTCTGTTCAGAATTATCTTCAGCAATATGACCTGCGTTTGATTGCTCTTGAAGGGATGAAGCCAGACTTGACACAGCTAATGACCACTCAATCATTACTCAACCAAAGTGTGAAGAAGTTGGAAGAAGATCTTGTTGATTTTATAGAAGAAAAGACTAACCGCCTGAAGAGAACCATAGAAGACCAGCTACAAGAGATGGGTAAAACAATAATGGATTGCATGAAAAGAAGAGACAACCATCTTAAATCTTCGCTTTGTCTTACACCTGGAGCTACCTCCACACCAACTACCACATCAACACCAGATGTACATTTAACTCCAATGCTACACCAGCTGCCTTATAGAATGGCTGTTAAAATTGAATTCCCTAAATTTGGGAGCACCGGAGAAGAGGACCCAATAGCCTATCTGGAAAAATGTGCAGAGTATCTGGCTGTCCGACCCATGAGTGATGCTGAAATATTAGCAACTCTGCCATCAGTACTGACACATACTGCCAAGGATTGGTGGGTGGCTGAGAAAGCACAAGTTAAAACATGGAGTCAGTTCAAAACTGCCTTTTTGCGGTCCTTTTTACCTGATGATCATGAGGTTGAAGCGGAAAGGAGGATAAGAGAGAGAAAACAAGGGATTGATGAGGATCTTAGAACATTTGCTTTCCAGTATCGAGCCTTATGCCTTAGACTGAAACCAACGATGTCTGAGAGAGAGATTCTGCAGGCTGCCTTAAGAAACTGTAATCCCCGTATTGCTAGTATTTTGAGAGGAACAGTGAATACCTTTGATGACTTGGTGCGCACAGGAGCTTTGGTAGAGCGAGACCTTGCTGAGGAAAGGGCCTTCTGGAAGCAACGTCAGGCTGAACAGTCTTCCAGAAGAGGAGGCCAAGATAGGTACAGCAGAGGAAAGCCCGGAAGTCACAGCATGGCGTTAGTGACCAGAGGTAATGTCAAACTTCTAACCTTGACTATAATTTTGCGTGGCCAATCTTGTGAAGCCATCCTGGATACAGGCAGCTCCTATTCATTAATCCAGGAGTCATTGTGGAGGAGATGGAAGGATGAGACGGAGTCTTGGCGGTCTAGTCGGGGACAGACATTTACCCTTGCCAATGGACATGTCCAGGGGGCATTGGGTGAAGTTACTTGGGAGTGTTCCCTGCAAGGATGCACAAACCCAGTGCGACTATTCATCATGAGAGATGAGGACTTAGCCTTTCAGCTCATATTAGGCCTTGAGTTCCTGGTAACATGCAGAGTCAAGTTAGATTTTGACTCCTCCACATATTCATTGCCTGGAGAGAAAGAAACAGTACATCCTTTTTCTTGTTATGACCAACCATCATCAGTTAACCTGCACTGTGCACTGCCGATAGTGCAAGTATCTAGCGATACCACAGCTGCCATTAGGGAGTTGGTGGGTCTTGCTGAGGCCTCCCGTACAGAGAAGAGGAGTTTAGAGGGGTTGCTGTTTAATTGGCCAACTGTCTGTACAGATAAAACTTCCATCATTAAGCACCAGATTATAACTAATGACCCTGTTCCAGTACGGAAAAGAGCATACCCCGTTCCAATCAATAAGCAAAACTTCATTGATGAGGAGGTCAAAGCCATGCTGAATAAAGGTATAATACGACCATCTGTCTCCCCGTGGGCAGCTCCAGTAGTTCTAGTGCCTAAGAAGGATGGGGGTATACGCTTCTGTGTGGATTTTCGAGCACTGAATGCCAAAACCCCACTGGATGGTTTTCCCATGCCTCAGATACAAGAAATCTTGGAGTCTGTCTACGGAGCAACAGTATTCAGCACCCTAGACCTCAAGACTGGATACTGGCAAGTGGTGATGGATGAGAGTAGCATCCAAAAAACTGCTTTTGTGACAAAGTACAACCAGTATGAATTTGTTCGTCTACCATTTGGGTTGAAAAATGCTGGAGCAACATTCCAAAGGCTCATGAACAAAGTTCTACAAGATCTAATTGGCAGATGTTGTTTTGTGTACATAGACGACATTGTTGTGTACTCCAGAGATATCCATCAACACTTCCAGGATCTGAAGAAGGTGTTTGTTGTACTGGAATCCGCTGGCCTAACCCTTAACCTTGGGAAATGTAAATTGGTAAGGAAATCACTGACTTTCCTAGGACATGTCATTTCATCGGAAGGCATCAAGACAGAGGATTCCAAAGTGGATGCTGTCAAGAATTTTCCTGTGCCTAAAAACATTAAGGGAGTTGAGCAATTCCTAGGTCTTGCTGGGTGGTATCACCGATTTATTCCATATTTTTCAGAACGTGCTGCTCCGCTTCATGCACTTAAAAGGAAAGGTATACCATGGAACTGGACTAAAGAGTGCCAACATTCTTTCGAAGATTTGAAGGATGCTCTGCAAAAGGCCCCGGTTCTGGTGCCCCCAGACTCAAGCAGATCCTTTAAAGTGCAGACCGATGCTAGCGATTTAGGACTTGGGGCTGTACTGACTCAGGATTCTGAAAAGGGAGAACATGTCATCGCTTATGCATCCCGTCTGCTTCAAGGAGCTGAAAAGACATATGCCGTTTCAGAGAAGGAGTGCCTCGCTGTCGTCTGGGCAGTTGAGAAATGGCGACAGTATCTAGAAGGGCAACCCTTTGAAGTACTTACTGATCATGCCGCACTCACTTGGGTATTCAACCATCCTCGTCCAACATCGAGACTTACTAGGTGGGCTATTCGACTTCAGGGATTTGACTTTACTGTCAGGTACCGGAAAGGGAGATGTAATGTTGTGCCTGATTCGTTGTCCCGAGCAATGCCTGAGGGAGAGCCACTGGGAAGTGTTGCGGTATGCCAAGCAAAGGATGTTAATGGAGACTTATCGATCAACTGGGAAGAACTCGGTCGAAGTCAAAAAAGTGATCAATCATTGCAGCCTCTGTGGGATGAAGCAAAGCTTAACCCTATCGATCCCCAACGTATCCATTATGTTGTACAGAACAGTTTTCTGTTCAGATGTGTCCCTGAAAGTCAGGAGGGTCATACACTGCAAGTAGTCATCCCAAAGGATCTCCGGCAGCAGTTTCTCCAGTTTGCACATGACAATCCTTTAAGTGGGCATCTGGGACGCATGAAAACATTGCGTAGACTACTCAACGTGGGGTACTGGCCAGAAATCCAGCGAGATGTGTGGGATCACTGCAAACAATGCCAAACCTGTCAACAATACAAGCCACGTATATCCAAACTTTCTGGAACCCTTCAATCTACTCCGGTAAAAGAACCTGGATATATGATTGGCATTGATCTTATGGGACCATTTCCAAGGAGCAAGAAGTTGAATGAGTATTTATTGGTTTCTGTGGATTACTGTAGCAAATGGGTCGAGGTGTTCCCTTTGCGGTCGGCCAAGACACCTTTGATAACTAACATCCTTATCAAAGATATCTTTACCCGTTGGGGGGTACCTACGTATTTGGTATCAGACCGAGGACCACAATTTACTTCACAACTTCTGAACGCTACCTGTAGACAATGGGGTGCCATTCAAAAACTTACCACTGCATACCATCCGCAGACTAACCTGACAGAAAGGGTAAACAAAACTCTTAAGACCATGATTGCATCATATGTCAAGGACAATCATCGGAATTGGGACCAATGGATCCATGAGTTCAGGTTTGCGATCAATTCAGCTTGGCAGGAGAGTACGAAGTATACCCCAGCGGAAATCGCTCTAGGACGCAAGTTGAAGGGACCCCTTGAATTGTTTCAATATCGTTCGCCTGATCCCGACCAATCTGCGTATGAAGTTGTTGAACGTCAGCAGTCACTTCTGGAGAGAGTAAAGGAGAATGTTGCGAAAGCCCAGAGCAGACAACAGAGGTACTACAACCTGAGGAGGAGGCAGGAGACCTTCCAGGAAGGGGAACTCGTCTGGGTTCGTACTCACCCGTTGTCTCATGCAAGGGATGCCTTTATGGCCAAACTAGCCCCTAAGTGGCATGGGCCTGCCAGAGTTTTGAAACAGTTGAATAAGGTAAACTACAGAGTTGAGCTGTTAACCGAACATAAACAAGTTGAGACATACCATGTAGAAAATCTGAAAAAGTTCTACGGCCAAGTCAGGCCTTCTTTTGAGAGGGGGGGTGTGTAACAGTTCTAGTAAACGGTCACCTGTCTCCTATGGTGAATGAGAGTTGCAATTTTACTCCAGGCCATTAGAGGGCACTAGGGAGCCCTTATCTCTAGACAAGAGTGTAAAAGGAAGAGGGAAGTGTGAGTTAGGCACACCTGTTAGCTGAGAGCACATGCTCTTTCCATGCTTGGAAAACCCTGTTGAGGAACCTTTGTGTTCAACTTCTCAATGTGAGTAGATTTTATTTGTTTCTTTATTATTAACAAAGGTATATTGTGCAAAAGTATTTTGCTTGCTGAACCTCATGTTATATTGTTTGTTTTATTTTGACCAGAGGGTTTTGGTATCTGCTTGATATTGAGGGTTCTCAACTAGTTCAAGCTCTTGTTGTTGTCTTCAACGTGGAACAGTGTGTCTGGACTTCTGCACAAAAGACACTTTTTCCGTGGAATTAACCCTTGGCGAACAAACGTGGACAATGTACTTATAACATCTTAAACACCTACAATGGTGATGGACCATGGACAATTGGGATAACTCTGGACTTTTGAGTTGGTGCACATTTATGAGGTTTTGCTTGTTGTATGGTGATAAAATGTATACTTGACCTAAGGGGAATATAACTGTTGGCAAGTGGTGATTGATCCCGCCTCATTTATTTATGTGACCTTTGACCTTCGGTGTTACAATTTGACCTAATGAAATTTTTTCTAAGAAAGAGTCCTTGATCTTGATCTTTCTATACATTCTCATTGACTTCTTTTTGATGTTAAATCAGCCAGACAGTTGTCCGTGTTTGACCCAATGAAAGTAATTCTGGCCAAAGGGTCCTCAAAAGTGTTTTTTTTTTTTTAGGTTTTTTTTTTTCAATATTAACTCACACACTCCTTCTAATGTTAAATTATTCCATATTTGACCTAATGAAATTTTTTCTAAGAAAGAGTCCTTGATTTTGATCTTCTATACATTCTTATTGACTTCTTTTTGATGTTAAATCAGTCAGACAGTTGTCCATGTTTGACCCAATGAAAATAATTCTGGCCAAAGGGTCCTCAAAAGGTTTTTTTTTTTTTTTGTTATTTTTTCAATATTAACTCACAGACTCCTTCTGATGTTAAATTATTCCATATTTGACCTAATGAAATTTTTTCTAAGAAAGAGTCCTTGATCTTGATCTTTCTATACATTCTCACTGACTGCTTTTGATGTTAAATCAGCCAGACAATTGTCCATGTTTGACCCAATGAAAATAATTCTGGCCAAAGGGTCCTCAAAAGTTTTTTTTTTTTCAATCTTAACTCACACACTCCTTATGTTAAATTTTTCCATATTTGACATAATGAAATTATTTCTACCAAAGAGTCCTTGATCTTGATCTTTCTATACATTCTCACTGACTGCTTTTGATGTTAAATCAGCCAGACAGTTGTCCATGTTTGACCCAATGAAAGTAATTCTGGCCAAAGGGTCCTCAAAAGTTTTTTTTTTTTTTTTTTTTTTTTTTTTTTCAATATTAACTCACACACTCCTTCTGATGTTAAATTAGTCCATATTTGACCTAATGAATTTTTTTCTAAGAAAGATTCCTTGATCTTGATCTTTCTATACATTCTCATTGACTTCTTTTTGATGTTAAATCAGTCAGACAGTTGTCCATGTTTGACCCAATGAAAGTAATTCTGGCCAAAGGGTCCTCAAAAGTTTTTTTTTTTTAGTTATTTTTTTCAATATTAACTCACAGACTCCTTCTGATGTTAAATTATTCCATATTTGACCTAATGAAATTATTTCTACCAAAGAGTCCTTGATCTTGATCTTTCTATACATTCTCATTGACTTCTTTTTGATGTTAAATCAGTCAGACACTTGTCCATGTTTGACCCAATGAAAAAGGGTCCTCAAAAGGTTTTTTTTTTTTTTTTTTTTTTTTCTCAATATTAAATCACACTCTCCTTCTTATGTTAAATTTTTCCATATTTGACCTAATGAAATTATTTCTACCAAAGAGTCCTTGATCTTGATCTTTCTATACATTCTCATTGACTTCTTTTTGATGTTAAATCAGTCAGACAGTTGTCCATGTTTGACCCATTGAAAATAATTCTGGCCAAAGGGTCATCAAAAGGTTTTTTTTTTTTTTTTTTTTTTTTTTAATATTAACTCACACACTCCTTCTTATGTTAAATTTTTCCATATTTGACCTAATGAAATTATTTCTACCAAAGAGTCCTTGATCTTGATCTTTCTATACATTCTCACTGACTGCTTTTGATGTTAAATCAGCCAGACAGTTGTCCATGTTTGACCCAATGAAAGTAATTCTGGCCAAAGGGTCCTCAAAAGTTTTTTTTTTTCTTTTTTTTTTTCTTCTCATATTATAACTCACTCACTCCTTCTGATGTTAAATCATTCCATATTTGACCTAATGAAATTATTTCTACCAAAGAGTCCTTGATCTTGATCTTTCTATACATTCTCACTGACTGCTTTTGATGTTAAATCAGTCAGACAGTTGTCTATGTTTGACCCAATGAATGTAATTCTGGCCAAATAAGGGTCCTCAAATTTTTTTTTTTTTTTTCAGTTTTTTTTTTCAATATTAACTCACACACTCCTTCTGATGTTAAATTTTTCCATATTTGACCTAATGAAATTTTTCTAAGAAAGAGCCCTTGATCTTGATTTTTCTATACATTCTCATTGACTTCTTTTTGATGTTAAATCAGTCAGACAGTTGTCCATGTTTGACCCAATGAAAATAATTCTGGCCAAAGGGTCCTCAAAAGGTTTTTATTTTTTTTTTATTTTATTTTTTTTCAATATTAACTCACAGACTCCTTCTGATGTTAAATTATTCCATATTTGACCTAATGAAATTATTTCTACCAAAGAGTCCTTGATCTTGATCTTTCTATACATTCTCACTGACTGCTTGTGATGTTAAATCAGCCAGACAGTTGTCCATGTTTGACCCAATGAAAATAATTCTGGCCAAAGGGTCCTCAAAAGTTTTTTTTTTTTTTTTTTATGTTTTTTTTTTCTTAATATTAACACACACACTCCTTCTGATGTTAAATCATTCCATATTTGACCTAATGAAATTTTTTCTAAAAAGAGTCCTTGATCTTGATCTTTTATACATTCTCATTGACTTCTTTTGATGTTAAATCAGCCAGACAGTTGTCCGTGTTTGACCCAATGAAAGTAATTCTGGCCAAAGGGTCCTCAAAAGTGTTTTTTTTTTTTTTTTTAGTTTTTTTTTTCTTAATATTAACTCACACACTCCTTCTGATGTTAAATCATTCCATATTTGACCTAATGAAATTTTTTCTAAGAAAGAGTCCTTGATCTTGATCTTCTATACATTCTCACTGACTGCTTTTGATGTTAAATCAGCCAGACAGTTGTCCATGTTTGACCCAATGAAAGTAATTCTGGCCAAAGGGTCCTCAAAAGTTTTTTTTTCTTTTTTTTTTCTTAATATTAACTCACTCACTCCTTCTGATGTTAAATCATTCCATATTTGAACTAATGAATTTGTTTCTAAGAAAGAGTCCTTGATCTTGATCTTTCTATACATTCTCACTAACTGCTTTGATGTTAAATCAGCCAGACAGTTGTCCATGTTTGACCCACTGAAAATAATTCTGGCCAAAGGGTCTTCAAAAGTTTTTTTTTTTTTTTTTTAGTTTTTTTTTTTTCAATATAACTCACACACTCCTTATGTTAAATTTGTCCATATTTGACCTAATGAAATTATTTCTACCAAAGAGTCCTTGTTCTTGATCTTTCTATACATTCTCATTGACTTCTTCAATGAAGTCTTTCTATACATTCTCATTGACTTCTTTTTGATGTTAAATCAGTCAGACAGTTGTCCATGTTTGACCCAATGAAAATAGTTCTGGATAAAGGGTGCTCAAAAGTTTTTTTTGTTTTTTTTTTAGTTTTTTTTTTCAATATTAACTTACAGACGCCTTCTGATGTTAAATTATTCCATATTTGACCTAATGAAATTATTTCTACCAAAGAGTCCTTGATCTTGATCTTTCTATACATTCTCACTGACTGCTTTTGATGTTAAATCAGCCAGACAGTTGTCCATGTTTGACCCAATGAAAGTAATTCTGGCCAAAGGGTCCTCAAAAGTTTTTTTTTTTTTTTTAGTGTTTTTTTTTTCAATATTAACTCACACACTCCTTCTGATGTTAAATTATTCAATTTTTGACCTAATGAATTTTTTTCTAAGAAAGAGTCCTTGATCTTGATCTTTCTATACATTCTCATTTTCTTCTTTTTGATGTTTAATCAGTCAGACAGTTGTCCATGTTTGACCCATTGAAAATAATTCTGGCCAAAGGCTCCTTAAAAGTTTTTTTTTTTTTTTAGTTTTTTTTTTTTCAATATTAAATCACACACTCCTTCCGATGTTAAATTATTCCATATTTGACCGAATGAAATTTTTTCTAAGAAAGAGTCCTTGATCTTGATCTTTCTATACATTCTCATTGACTTCTTTTTGATGTTAAATCAGTCAGACAGTTGTCCATGTTTGACCCAATGAAAATAGTTCTGGCCAAAGGGTCCTCAAAATTTTTTTTTTTTTTTTTTTAGTTGTTTTTTTTCAGTATTAACTCACACACTCCTTCTTATGTTAAATTTTTCCATATTTGACCTAATGAAATTATTTCTACCAAAGAGTCCTTGATCTTGATCTTTCTATACATTCTCACTGACTGCTTTTGATGTTAAATCAGTCAGACAGTTGTCCATGTTTGACCCAATGAAAGTAATTCTGGCCAAAGGGTCCTCAAAAGTTGTTTTTTTTTTTTTAGTTTTTTTTTTTTCTCAATATTAACTTAAACACTCCTTCCGATGTTAAATTATTCCATATTTGACCGAATGAAATTTTCTCAAAAGTTTCTTTTTTTTTTTTTTTTTTTTTTTTTCAATATTAACTCACACACTCCTTCTAATGTTAAATTTTTCCATATTTGACCTAATGAAATTATTTCTACCAAAGAGTCCTTGTTCTTGATCTTTCTATACATTCTCATTGACTTCTTTTTGATGTTAAATCAGTCTGACAGTTGTCCATGTTTGACCCAATGAAAATAGTTCTGGCCAAAGGGTCCTCAAAAGTTGTTTTTTTTTTTTTTAGTTTTTTTTTTTTCTCAATATTAACTTACACACTCCTTCCGATGTTAAATTATTCCATATTTGACCGAATGAAATTTTTTCTAAGAAAGAGTCCTTGATCTTGATCTTTCTATACATTCTCATTGACTTCTTTTTGATGTTAAATCAGTCATACAGTTGTCCATGTTTGACCCAATGAAAATAGTTCTGGCCAAAGGGTCCTCAAAATTTTTTTTTTTTTTTTTAGTTGTTTTTTTTCAGTATTAACTCACACACTCCTTATGTTAATTTTTTCCATATTTGACCTAATGAAATTATTTCTAACAAAGAGTCCTTGATCTTGATCTTTCTATACATTCTCACTGACTGCTTTTGATGTTAAATCAGCCAGACAGTTGTCCATGTTTGACCCAATGAAAGTAATTCTGGCCAAAGGGTCCTCAAAAGTTTTTTTTTTTTTTTTAGTTTTCTTTTTTCAATATTAACTTACAGACGCCTTCTGATGTTAAATTATTCCATATTTGACCTAATGAAATTATTTCTACCAAAGATTCCTTGATCTTGATCTTTCTATACATTCTCACTGACTGCTTTTGATGTTAAATCAGCCAGACAGTTGTCCATGTTTGACCCAATGAAAGTAATTCTGGCCAAAGGGTCCTCAAAAGTTTTTTTTTTTTTAGTTTTTTTTTTTTCAATATTAACTCACACACTCCTTCTGATGTTAAATTATTCCATATCTGACCTAATGGAATTTTTCTAAGAAAGAGTCCTTGATCTTGATCTTTCTATACATAGGCCTACTCATTGACTTCTTTTTGATGTTAAATCAGTCAGACAGTTGTCCATATTTGACCCATTGAAAGTAATTTTTAAAAGTTTTTTTTATTACTATTTTTTTTCAATATAAACACAGACTCCTTCTGATTTAAAATTATTCCATATTTGACCTAATGAAATTATTTCTACCAAAGAGTCCTTGATCTTGATCTTTCTATACATTCTCACTGACTGCTTTTGATGTTAAATCAGCCAGACAGTTGTCCATGTTTGACCCAATGAAAGTAATTCTGGCCAAAGGGTCCTCAAAAGTTTTTTTTTTTTTTTTAGTTTTTTTTTTTCAATATTAACTCACACACTCCTTCTGATGTTAAATTATTCCATATCTGACCTAATGAAATTTTTCTAAGAAAGAGTCCTTGATCTTGATCTTTCTATAGGCTACATTCTCATTGACTTCTTTTTGATATTAAATCAGTCAGACAGTTGTCCATATTTGACCCATTGAAAGTAATTTTTAAAAGTTTTTTTATTACTATTTTTTTTCAATATAAACACAGACTCCTTCTGATTTTAAATTATTCCATATTTGACCCAATGAAATTATTTCTACCAAAGAGTCCTTGATCTTGATCTTTCTATACATTCTCACTGACTGCTTTTGATGTTAAATCAGCCAGACAGTTGTCCATGTTTGACCCAATGAAAGTAATTCTGGCCAAAAGGTCCTCAAAAGTTTTTTTTTTTTTTTTTTTAGTTTTTTTTTTTCAATATTAACTCACACACTCCTTCTGATGTTAAATTATTCCATATCTGACCTAATGAAATTATGAAATTTTTCTAAGAAAGAGTCCTTGATCTTGATCTTTCTATAGGCTACATTCTCATTGACTTCTTTTTGATGTTAAATCAGTCAGACAGTTGTCCATATTTGACCCATTGAAAGTAATTTTTAAAAGTTTTTTTATTACTATTTTTTTTTCAATATAAACACACAGACTCCTTCTGATTTTAAATTATTCCATATTTGACCTCATGAAATTATTTACCAAAGAGTCATTGATCTTGATCGTACTATATATTCTCATTGACTGCTTTTGATGTTAAATGAGAAAAAAGAATTAAAGATTAGTTAGAAAGAAAGAAAGATTAGTTGAAAAGAAATTATATAGAAATATAGATTAGTTCGAAAAAAAAGAATAAAAAGATTAGTTGAAAGAAAGCGAAAGAGAAAGAATTGAATTAGTATGAAAGAAAGAAAGATTACTTGAAAGAAAGAAAGATTTGTTAAAAAAGAAAGAAAGAATACTTGAAAGTAAGAAAGATTTGTTAAAAAAGAAAGAAAGATTACAAAGAAAGAAAGAAAAGAAAGAAAGAAAGATTAGTTGGAAAAAAGAATGAAAGATTATTCAGAGAGAAAGCAGAAAAGAAATAAAGATTAGTTAGAAAGAAAGATGTGTTAAAAAAGGAAAGAAAGATTACTTAGAAATAAAAGAAGGAAGAAATTTGTTATAAAAGAAAGAATAGTTAGAAAGAACAATAAGTTAGAAAGACAGAAAGATTAGTTAGAAAGAAAGAAAAAATTTTTTAGAAAGAAAGATTAGTTAAAAAGAAATGATTTAGAAAGAAAGATTAGTTAGAAAAAAAGAAAGATTAGTTAGAAAGAGATAGATTAGTATGAAAGAAAGATTAGTTAAAAAGAAATTATTTAGAAAGAATGATTTGTTATAAAAAAGAATGAAAGATTAGTTAGAAAGATAGATAGATTAGTATGAAAGAAAGAAAGATCAGTTAGAAAGAAAGAAAGCAAAAAAGAAAGAAAAATTAGTTAGAGAGAAAGTTTAGGTAGAAAGATGGATATTAAAGAAATAGTATGAAAGAAAGAAAGATTAGTTAGAAAGAAAGAAAGATTACTTAGTAAGAAAGAAATATTAGTTGAAAAGAAATTATTTAGAAAGAAAGATTAGTTAGAAAAAACAATGAAAGATTTAGTTAGAAAGAAAGATTAGATAGAAAGATAGATTGTTATGAATGAAAAATTAAAGATTGCATTGCACATCTCTTTAATGCACTTCATAATAGTTCCTGAATGCATTGCAATGCATATAAATGCATATTACTTTGTTATTCTTCACTGCACAACACTTGATCGTGTGCAATGCATTGCGACAGCAGATTGCATTGCACTTTGGAATGAGTTAGTTCGTGAATGCATTGCAATGCAACAAAGTAAATAAGGCTTGTATGTTATTCTTCTATGCACAAAGCTTGATTATTTGTGCAATGCAAGGCAACATCAGATTGCGTTGCACATGCATTGCAATGCAACAAAAGTGCATGTTTTTAAAACATGTTATTCTTCAATGCAAAATGCTTGTTCTCTTTAATGCACAACATTATTGTTAATGCATTGCAATTCAACAAGTTATTAAAGCATTATTAATGCATTTCAATGCAACAAAGCAAATTAGGCGTATAAGTTATTCTTCAATGCACAAGGCTTGATTATAAGTGCAATGGCAATGTAATTTCACATCTCTTCAATGCACTACGAAATGAGAAAGTTCTTGAATGCATTTGCTATGCCCAAAAGTGCATATTGCTTATGTTATTCTTCAATGCAAAACATTTGATCGTAAGTGCAATGCAAAAGGCAACAGCAGATTGCATTGCAAATCTCTTTAATGCACTACGGAGTGAGAAAGTTCTTGAATGCATTGCAATGCAACAAAGTGCTTATGTGTATCCTTCAATGCTTGTGATCGTATTTGTTATTCTTCAAGGCAAAACACTTGATCGTAAGTGCAATGCAAAAGGCAACAGCAGATTGCATTGCACATCTCTTTTATGCACAACGGAATGAGTTATTTCTTGAATGCATTGCAATGCAACAAAGTGCTTATGCTTATCCTTCAATGCACAACTCTTGATCGTATGTGCTATGCAATGCAATAGCAGATTGCATTGCAAACTCTTTAATGCACTACTGAGGGATTTAGGTCTTGAATGCATTGCAATGCAACAAAGGGCATATTGCTTACATGTTATTCTTCACTGCACAACGCTTGACTGAATGTGCAATGCATTGCAACATCAGATTGCATTGCAATCTCTTCAATTCACTTTGGAATTAGTTCATGAATGCATTTCAATGCAACAAAGCAAATAAGGCGTATAAGTTATTCTTCAATGCACAAGGCTTGATTATAAGTGCATGCAATGTAATTTCACATCTCTTCAATGCACTACGAAATGAGAAAGTTCTTGAATGCAATTGCTATGCCAAAAAAGTGCATATTGCTTATGTTATTCTTCAATGCAAAACATTTGATCGCAAAGTGCAATGCAAAAGGCAACAGCAGATTGCATTGCAAATCTCTTTAATGCACTACCGAGTGAGAAAGTTCTTGAATGCATTGCAATACAACAAAGTGCTTATGTGTATCCTTCAATGCTTGTGATCGTATTTGCAATGCATTGCAATAGCAGTTGCATTGAAATGCAACAAAGGGCATATTGCTTATATGTTACTCTTCACTGCACAACGCTTGAATGAATGTGCAATGCATTGCAACAGCAGATTGCATTGCAATCTCTTCAATGCACTTCATAATAGTTCCCGTCATAATAGTTCCTGAATGCATTGCAATGCATATAAGTAAATATTGCTTTGTTATTCTTCAATTCACAACGCGTATTTGACCAAATGAAATTTTTTCTAAGAAAGAGTCCTTGATCTTGATCTTTCTATACATTCTCATTGACTTCTTTTTGATGTTAAATCAGTCAGACAGTTGTCCATGTTTGACCCAATAATTTTTCTTCAATATTAACTCACTCCTCCTTATGTTAAATTTTTCCATATTTGACCTAATGAAATTATTTCTGAAAAAGAGTCCTTGATCTTGATCTTTCTATACATTCTCACTGACTGCTTTTGATGTTAAATCAGCCAGACAGTTTTCCATGTTTGACCCAATGAAAATAATTCTGGCCAAAGGGTCCTCAAAAGGTTTTTTTTTTTTTTTAGTTTTTTTTTTTCAATATTAACTCACAGACTCCTTGTGATGTTAAATTATTCCATATTTGACCTAATGAAATTATTTCTACCAAAGAGTCCTTGATCTTGATCTTTCTATACATTCTCACTGACTGCTTTTGATGTTAAATCAGCCAGACAGTTGTCTGACCCAATGAAAATAATTCTGGCCAAAGGGTCCTCAAAAGTTTTTTTTTTTTTTTTTAGTTTTTTTTTTTCTTAATATTAACTCACACACTCCTTCGATATTTGACCTAATGAAATTTTTTCTAAGAAAGAGTCCTTGATCTTGATCTTTCTATACATTCTCTTTGACTTCTTTTTGATGTTAAATCAGCCAGACAGTTGTCCGTGTTTGACCCAATGAAAGTAATTCTGGCCAAAGGGTCCTCAAAAGTGTTTTTTTTTTTTAGGTTTTTTTTTTTTTCAATATTAACTCACACACTCCTTCTAATGTTAAATTATTCCATATTTGACCTAATGAAATTTTTTCTAAGAAAGAGTCCTTGATTTTGATCTTCTATACATTCTTATTGACTTCTTTTTGATGTTAAATCAGTCAGACAGTTGTCCATGTTTGACCCAATGAAAATAATTCTGGCCAAAGGGTCCTCAAAAGGTTTTTTTTTTTTTTTTTGTTATTTTTTCAATATTAACTCACAGACTCCTTCTGATGTTAAATTATTCCATATTTGACCTAATGAAATTTTTTCTAAGAAAGAGTCCTTGATCTTTCTATACATTCTCACTGACTGCTTTTGATGTTAAATCAGTCAGACAGTTGTGTATGTTTGACCCAATGAATGTAATTCTGGCCAAATTAAGGGTCCTCAAAATTTTTTTTTTTTTTCAGTTTTTTTTTTCAATATTAACTCACAGACTCCTTCTGATGTTAAATTATTCCATATTTGACCTAATGAAATTATTTCTACCAAAGAGTCCTTGATCTTGATCTTTCTATACATTCTCACTGACTGCTTTTGATGTTAAATCAGCCAGACAGTTGTCCATGTTTGACCCAATGAAAATAATTCTGGCCAAAGGGTCCTCAAAAGTTTTTTTTTTTTTTTTTTTTTTTTAATATTAACTCACACTCCTTCTGATGTTAAATCATTCCATATTTGACCTAATGAAAATTTTTCTAAGAAAGAGTCCTTGATCTTGATCTTTCTATACATTCTCATTGACTTCTTTTTGATGTTAAATCAGCCAGACAGTTGTCCGTGTTTGACCCAATGAAAGTAATTCTGGCCAAAGGGTCCTCAAAAGTGTTTTTTTTTTTTTTTAGTTTTTTTTTTCTTAATATTAACTCACACACTCCTTCTGATGTTAAATCATTCCATATTTGACCTAATGAAATTTTTTCTAAGAAAGAGTCCTTGATCTTGATCTTCTATACATTCTTATTGACTTCTTTTTGATGTTAAATCAGTCAGACAGTTGTCCATGTTTGACCCAATGAAAATAATTCTGGCCAAAGGGTCCTCAAAAGGTTTTTTTTTTTTTTAGTTATTTTTTTCAATATTAACTCACAGACTCCTTCTGATGTTAAATTATTCCATATTTGACCTAATGAAATTATTTCTACCAATGAGTCCTTGATCTTGATCTTTCTATACATTCTCACTGACTGCTTTTGATGTTAAATCAGCCAGACAGTTGTCCATGTTTGACCCAATGAAAATAATTCTGGCCAAAGGGTCCTCAAAAGTTTTTTTTTTTTTTTTTTAGTTTTTTTTTTTTTAATATTAACTCACACACTCCTTCTTATGTTAAATTTTTCCATATTTGACCTAATGAAATTTTTTCTAAGAAAGAGTCCTTGATCTTGATCTTTCTATACATTCTCATTTACTTCTTTTTGATGTTAAATCAGTCAGACAGTTGTCCATGTGTGACCCAATGAAAATAATTCTGGCCAAAGGGTCCTCAAAAGTTTTTTTTTTTTTTTTTTTTTTAGTTTTTTTTTTCTTAATATTAACTCACACACTCCTTCTGATGTTAAATCATTCCATATTTGACCTAATGAAATTTTTTCTAAGAAAGAGTCCTTGATCTTGATCTTTCTATACATTCTCACTGACTGCTTTTGATGTTAAATCAGTCAGACAGTTGTCTATGTTTGACCCAATGAAAGTAATTCTGGCCAAATTAAGGGTCCTCAAAAGTTTTTTTTTTTTTTTCAGTTTTTTTTTCAATATTAACTCACACACTCCTTCTGATGTTAAATTTTTCCATATTTGACCTAATGAAATTTTTCTAAGAAAGAGCCCTTGATCTTGATTTTTCTATACATTCTCATTGACTTCTTTTTGATGTTAAATCAGTCAGACAGTTGTCCATGTGTGACCCAATTAAAATAATTCTGGCCAAAGGGTCCTCAAAAATTTTATTTTATTTTTTTAGGTTTTTTTTTCTCAATGTTAACTCACACACTCCTTCTGATGTTAAATCATTCCATATTTGACCTAATGAAATTATTTCTACCAAAGAGTCCTTGATCTTGATCTTTCTATACATTCTCACTGACTTCTTTTTGATGTTAAATCAGTCAGACAGTTGTCCATGTGTGACCCAATGAAAATAATTCTGTACAAAGGGTCCTCAAAAGTTTTTTTTTTTTAGTTTTTTTTTCTCAATATTAACTCACACACTCCTTCTGATGTTAAATCATTCCATATTTGACCTAATGAAATTTTTTCTAAGAAAGAGTCCTTGATCTTGATCTTATACATTCTCACTGACTTCTTTTTGATGTTAAATCAGTCAGACAGTTGTCCATGTTTGACCCAATGAAAATAATTCTGGCCAAAGGGTCCTCAAAAGGTTTTTTTTTTTTTTTTTTTCAATATTAACTCACACACTCCTTCTGATGTTAAATTTGTCCATATTTGACCTAATGAAATTTTTTCTACCAAAGAGTCCTTGATCTTGATCTTTCTATACATTCTCACTGACTGCTTTTGATGTTAAATCAGCCAGACAGTTGTCCATGTTTGACCCAATTAAAATACATCTGGCCAAAGGGTCCTCAAAAGTTTTTTTTTAGTTTTTTTTTTTTTTCAATATTAACTCACCACGCTCCTTATGTTAAATTTTTCCATATTTGATCTAATGAAATTATTTCTACCAAAGAGTCCTTGATCTTGATCTTTCTATACATTCTCACTGACTGCTTTTGTTGTTAAATCAGCCAGACAGTTGTCCATGTGTGACCCAATGAAAGTAATTCTGGCCAAAGGGTCCTCAAAAGTTTTTTTTTTTTTTTTTTTTTTTGTTTTTTTCAATATTAACTCACACACCCTTCTGATGTTAAATTATTCCATATTTGACCTAATGAAATTATTTCTACCAAAGAGTCCTTGATCTTGATCTTTCTATACATTCTCACTGACTGCTTTTGATGTTAAATCAGCCAGACAGTTGTCCATGTTTGACCCAATGAAAGTAATTCTGGCCAAAGGGTCCTCAAAAGGTTTTTTTTTTTAGTTATTTTTTTTCAACATTAACTCACAGACTCCTTCTGATGTTAAATTATTCCATATTTGACCTAATGAAATTATTTCTGCCAAAGAGTCCTTGATCCTGATCTTTCTATACATTCTCACTGACTGCTTTTGATGTTAAATCAGTCAGACAGTTGTCCATGTTTGACCCAATGAAAGTAATTCTGGCCAAAGGGTCCTCAAAAGTTTTTTTTTTTTGTGTCTTTTTAGTTTTTTTTTTTTCAATATTAACTCACGTAATATATACGTATACGTAAGGTGAAGTTAACTCAGAAATTCGGTTTAATATAAGTTCAGTGACTCAGGTCAAATGATTGTGAAATAATGATTATGTTAAAACACATCCAACATCATCAGATGACCTTTGTTTATTGTTCATCCGGCTGTTATAACTCATGTACAGCAACCAAACAAAATCTAAAGTTAATAACTTAATGGTCAAGAGCCCAACTAAAACAAATACTTACCTCCATAATGGTGACTTCAACAACAAAATTCTGGTTTTCTCCGTCAGAGATTCTGCTTGTTAACATCAGGTGTCTTCAATAATGCTCAATCATCACTCAGTTAATCAATTAACTCATTAGCTCAGAGTTTAATTGGGTCGCTTAAAATGACCAAATTCCATGATGTTGAAGTTACATGAACATATAATGTTTGTTTAACGAAACATAGTTAATGTGAAACCGGTGGTGCCTGTTTACAAAAAAAAGTTATGTAAAGCCAACACATCATTTTTTTGAGTGAATAATTTAACATCAGAAGGAGTCTGTGAGTTAATATTGAAAAAAAAACTGCAAAAAAAAAAACCTTTTGAGGACCCTTTGGCCAGAATTATTTTCATTAGGTCAAATATGGAATAATTTAACATCAGAAGGAGTGTGTGAGTTTATATTGAAGGAAAAAAAATACTTTTGAGAACATTTTCAATGGGTCAAATATGGATGGACAACTGTCTGGCTGATTTAACATCAAAAGCAGTCAGTGAGAATGTATAGAAAGATCGAGATCAAGGACTCTTTGGTAGAAATAATTTCATTAGGTCAAATATGGAATAATTTAACATCAGAAGGAGTCTCTGAGTTTATATTGAAAAAAAAAAACTTTTGACCTATTGCACAGCCGATCAAGAGTTGTGCATTGAAGAATAACATATAAGCAATACGCACTTTTTTTGCATTGCAATGCATTCAATAACTAACTCATTCCGTAGTGCATTGAAGAGATGTTCAACGCAATCTGCTATTGCAATGCATTGCACATACGATCAAGCGTTGTATATAGAAGGATAAGCATTAAGCACTTTGTTGCATTGCAATGCATTCAAGAACTCATTCCGTTGTGCATTAAAGAGATGTGGCAATGCAATCTGCTGTTGCCTTTGCATTTCACATTTAATCAAGCCTTGTGCATTGAAGAATAACATACAAACCTTATTTACTTTGTTGCATTGCAATGCATTGCACACGATCAAGCGTTGTGCAGTGAAGAATAACAAAGCAATATTCACTTATATGCATTGCAATGCATTCAGGAACTATTATGAAGTACATTGAAGAGATTGCAATGCAATCTGCTGTTGCAATGCATTGCAAATACGATCGCAAGCATTGAAGGATACGCATAAGCACTTTGTTGCATTGCAATGCATTCAAGAACTTTCTCATTTCGTAGTGCATTGAAGAGATGTGAAATTACATTGCCATTGCATTTATAATCAAGCCTTGTGCATTGAAGAATATCTTATACGCCTAATTTGCTTTGTTGCATTGAAATGCATTCACGAACTAACTCATTCCAAAGTGCATTGAAGAGATTGCAATGCAGTCTGTTGTTGCAGTGCATTGTACATACGATCAAGAGTTGTGCATTGAAAATATGCACTTTGTTGTATTGCAATGCATTAATAATGCTTTAATAACTTTTTGAATTGCAATGCATTAACAATAACGTTGTGCATTAAAGAGAAAACGCGTTTTGCATTGAAGAATAACATGTTTTAAAAACATGCACTTTTGTTGCATTGCAATGCATGTGCAATGCAATCTGATGTTGCCTTGCATTGCACAAATAATCAAGCTTTGTGCATAGAAGAATAACATACAAGCCTTATTTACTTTGTTGCATTGCAATGCATTCACGAACTAACTCATTCCAAAGTGCAATGCAATCTGCTGTCGCAATGCATTGCACACGATCAAGTGTTGTGCAGTGAAGAATAACAAAGTAATATGCACTTATATGCATTGCAATGCATTCAGGAACTATTATGAAGTGCATTAAAGAGATGTGCAATGCAATCTTTAATTTTTCATTCATAATAATCTATCTTTCTATCTAATCTTTCTTTCTAACTAATCTTTCATTGTTTTTTCAAATTAATCTTTCTTTCTAAATAATTTCTTTTCAACTAATCTTTCTTTCTTACTAAGTAATCTTTCTTTCTAACTAATCTTTCTTTCTTTCATACTATTTCTTTAAAGGGTACCTATCATGGAATTTTGAAAATTACCTTTCATGTAGTGTGTAACACAGATCTAAGTGAACAAAAACATCCTGCAAAGTTTTAAATATGAAAGTTCACTGTATACAAAGTTATTGTCTCTCAAAAGTAAGAGTCGACTCTGAGTCGCTGATATGAATCGATAGACAAACGATGCTTTCTCTCTTGCTTTCGTAGTCACTTGTACAAGTTATTTGAATTCGACACGCCCACTCAGTGCGCGCGCTGAGCAGACAGAGAAACCTGACAACATCATGTCGAGGAGACTCTGTTCTGAAGTGCGAATCAAAAGCAAACTTATTTTTCACTGCCCAGGGACAAGCATGTGAAGACTCAGTGGCTAGAGTTTATATTTACAACTATACCACACAAGTATAGCCACCTTGAGCTGTGTTCGCGTTATTTTAATGACGATCGCTTCACAAACACAAATGCTTTCAAGTGTGGATTCGCGAGTCGGCTGATATAGGAAGGTTCAATACCAAGTTTATTTAGATCAGCTTCCTCCTCCGAATCACAACCTGTAAGTACTATTAATAATTGTTGCTTTTATGTGTGTGTGTGTGTGTGTGCGTGCGTGCGTGTGTGTGTGTGAGAGTGAGAGTTACGCTCAGCAGCTTCTAGGTCTCCAATGTCATTTTTTTTTGTTTTTTGAAATATGTGAAATTATGTGAAGCGTATTGTAGTACTGCAGTGCTTTATCAATATGTTTAAGCTTTGGGCTAACGCAAAATATAACTGACTGCGTCATCTGACCAATCACCGCCGATTAGCGTCACGCAAAGGAGGGGTTTGGACAAATGAGTCGTCAGACATTAGGGAGTCGGTGAGCAAATCAGGTAAAAATAAATGCATATTATAAGACAACAAAAGTGTTTTTTGTCATTGCATGCATGTAAAACTGTTGTTGGGGACTCCCAGAACAATATTAGGAACATTTTAAATGATCAACTGTCCATCAACGCTGATGCCGTGTTGGTCTCACGGCAATTGGTCTCACATATGGTCACGTGTTTTCATCTATTGATTCGTGAAACGGATTTAGTTATTTAGTTATTTTTGTGATATCAGCACGTTTTTTAAACTAATGTATTTCAATGTTAAGCATCTTTTGTGATTACAGCACGATTCTTTCTGCCTGTCAGGCTGCAGCAGAGAAGCTCAACATTTATTCACGAGGTCTTATCATGGTTTATGTATTTCTTTTAATGTTATTTTTTCGGTCTTATTGCCAGGGGAGCTGGATTGCTTTGCTTTTTATTGATATTTAAATTTTTATATTTTATCAGTAGGAAATTGCACCGAAGATGTCTCATTCCGTTCCGGACACATCGCGATATTTGGCATTAGTTCACGTGTGCCAGATGTTGGTAAGTAATCGTAAATGCACTGTCCTAATAATGTTTGTTCCCTTTCGAACAGTCACTTCGTATTGCGTAGCTATACGCAGTGGGGAAACTCCTTTTCCTCGATTTACTGAAGCCTTTATGTAAAGCGCATTTGCAGCTGCACAGCAGAACATGAGCGTCTGGCTCGCTCATAGGCTGCGCAGCGGCAACTGCATATCCAATGGCGTGGGCGCCTCTGACGTGCGACCAATGCGTCACTCTGCGTCATACACGTCAGAGCCCGCCAAGGGGGCGTGTCCTCAGACTATAATAGTCCCCGAATTCGCCATTATAGCAGATTTTACTCCTTCAGCGACAAACTTCACGTCTCTGACCATTTGTTGAAAGCCTTCGCCGTCGAACAAGCCTTCAGCCTGAGCGAGCTACAGTTCAGCAGACGACACATTCAACGTGTGTTTCTCCTGCGAACTCGGCTAGCCCTCTCCCGTGATGGCGACGCCGCCTCAACCGCGCTTCCCTCTCCGGCCCCGCTTCAGCCGAAGAAGAAGAAGCGACGCAGCCAACGGCAACCGGAGAGCATGGATGTTAGTGAACGCACGCCGGCCACGTCCCCGCGTGCCTCACTCTCTCCAGCTCCTTCATCTCCGGTCCTGTTCGAGGGAGATCAGCACCCCAACCACGTGGCGGGCCTTGTCTCCTTCGGCGGGCCCAGCGAGCACGACGACAGTCTGTCTATCGCCGCGTCTGAGGAAGAATGGCCGGGCTCTTTCGACCCCGTCATGGCTTCCCAGCCGACGCCCAGCACCTCTGCTACCAGGACTAACTCCGACGCGGAGATGCTTCGGATCCTGACGCAGGCCGTAGCGGACCCCGAGCTCGAGTGGGCCGCGCCCGCCGAACCCCCCCGAAGTCGGCTGGATGGCTGGTTTCTGCCGGGGCATCAACAGGCCCCTCGTCACAAGCCAGCGCCATTTTTTCCCGAAGTACACGAGGAGCTCACCAAGGTTCTCACTGACATTAAGGACGCGGAGAGAACGAGGTTCCTCGACGCCCCAATATCCAGCACCGGCCTCTTCGGACCGGCGGTGAAATGGTTCTCGGAGAGATACACCGAGGCACAGAAAGTGTCCCAGGCCATGCGTCACTTTTTGCCTAAACGCTCTAGCTCGGCGTCGAGTGCTCACAAGCTAGCCAACAAAGCCTGCGAAACAGGCCTCTCAGCCCCGCCCTGCGGCTGATGCCCAGCACCAGCCGAGAGAAACCAAGCGCTTCCCGTTTCCCCGACGCCAAGGCCCGAGACCAAGCGCCGCGCCCCATTCAGCGCCGCCACTCTGAACTCTGCACTCGCCGGACCACCCTCGAAGAAGCCAAGAAAACTTCCCACAGCCCCCTGTTCAGTTCAGGCGGCTGGGGATTTTATTACCGCAAACAGGCCCGCAACAGTAAGCGCGTTCTTGCAAACAAACGCCGTTTTCACGGCGACCCAAATATTGCACAAAAAGAGCATGTTTCACAATCACAACACATGGGTTCACGGTCCCCCTTCATCAGGCGGCCCCTCCCCCGTTGTAATACTGACTTCCCCACACGCAAATGCTTGTACAGTCAGTCCAATACTCAATGTGTGCAAAAATCACAATATAAGGTTATCAGGTCCCCCTGCATTAGGCGACCAGCCCCAATCTGTGTGTCAAGCCCTAGCCACACGGGTTCTAGCCTGGCAAGCTATCCCCGGTGTGTCGAGTTGGGTCATAAACAAAATAAAACGAGGTTACTCGCTCCAATTCGCTCGCAGACCCCCAAAATTTCAGGCGGTTCTCGAGACTTCGGTGAGAAGCAACGTGGGTCACGTGCTTCGCACCGAAGTACAGAATCTTTTAGCAAAAGGGGCGATAGAATTAGTCCCCCCGCGCTAAAACATATGGGTTTTTACAGCCGCTATTTTCTGATTCCGAAAAAAGACGGCGGTCTCAGACCCATTCTAGATTTGAGACATTTGAACAAAGCTCTCATGAGGCGGCCGTTCAAAATGTTAACTATCAAACATATCCTCGCGCAAGTGCGCCCGGGGGATTGGTTTGTCACAATGGATTTGAAAGATGCTTACTTTCACATTCAAATAAATCCTCGTCACAGGCCATTCTTGAGATTCGCCTTCGAGGGCCAGGCTTATCAATACACCGTTCTGCCATTCGGTCTATCTCTGGCACCCCGCACATTCACGAAGTGTGTGGACGCAGCGCTTTCTCCTCTGAGACATCAGGGAGTGCGCGTGTTAAATTATCTCGACGACTGGCTGGTGCTGGCACAGTCGAGAACCGAGCTATTAGCTCACAGGGATTTGATTCTCGGCCATCTAGAATGCCTGGGTTTCACAATCAATGTTTCAAAAAGCAAACTAACCCCCAGCCAGAGCGTGATCTTTCTGGGCACAGTTTTAGACTCGAGAACTATGACAGCGCGACTCACACCAGAGCGCGCGCTCTCAGTGCGAGCGCTTGCAGGCACTTTCAGAGCGCGCGAGCGCGCGCCACTGAAGAGGTTTCAGAAACTGCTTGGTCTCATGGCAGCAGCATCGCCAGTACTCCACTTGGGATTACTGCGCATGCGCCCGCTGCAGCATTGGCTGAAACGCCGTGTGCCAACTCACGCATGGCAGTCGGGCAACTTGCATATTATGGTGAATCACGGTTGTTTAAGAACCCTAATTCCCTGGCGGGCCCAGAACTGGTACCACAAGGGGGTGGCAATGGGAACAATTTCCAGGAGGAAAGTAGTTCTTACAGATGCGTCCAACCTGGGTTGGGGAGCGCTGCACGAGGGCATGCCTGCATCCTGCCTCTGGTCGAGCACGGAGCAGAGCTTGCATATCAACTGTCTGGAGATGAAAGCAGTTGGGTTGGCCCTGAAGGCATTTCTGTCGAACCTCAGAGGCCACCATGTTTTAGTCCGCACAGACAATATGTCAGTGGTGGCCTACATAAATCACCAGGGGGGCATCAGGTCAGGAAACCTGCATGCGATGGCGAGAGACCTCCTCTTATGGGCACAAACCAACCTGAGCTCTCTGAGGGCAGCGCATATCCCAGGCGTCCAGAATGTGGGCGCGGATATGCTCTCACGAGGCAACACTCCCCTCGGCGAGTGGTCCCTGAACCCACAGACGGTCAGTCTGATATGGAAGGTGTTTGGAGAGGCCGAAATAGACCTTTTCGCCTCGAGAATCAACACCCACTGCAAATTGTTCTTCTCGAAGAACAGGGATGCGCTGGCCCATGTCTGGCCCAACCGTCCCCTTTATGCCTTTCCCCCCGTTTCAATGATTCCACAAGTCATCAAACGGGTCAGAGAGAGCGGGTGCCCAGTCCTTCTGGTGGCCCCTCTCTGGAAAACCAGACCGTGGTTCCCGGAACTGGTTCAGTTATCGGACACAATCCCATGGCCTGTCCCACTGAGGAAAGACCTCCTCACACAGGCGAACGGGACATTGTGGCATCCAAGACCCGATTTATGGGCCCTCCATGTTTGGCCCCTCAACGGGTACCAAAGGACCTTCCTGAGAAGGTCCTAAGCACCATATCTGAAGCCAGGGCCCCTTCGACTCGGTGCCTTTATGCTTCAAAATGGTCGGGTTTTTCCAGCTGGTGCTCGGAAAATCAGGCTGACCCAGAGTCATGTGAGATATCTGTGGTTCTCTCATTCTTACAGGAGCTGCTGGATGCGGGTCGCTCCCCGTCCACGCTCAAAGTGTATGTGGCAGCCATAGCAGCACATCATGTTCTGGTGGATGGCCAGTCACTGGGAAGAAACGACCTGGTCGTGAGATTCCTTAAAGGTGCTAGGAGAATGAACCCCTCCAGACCTCCGTCTGTGCCGTCTTGGGACCTCTCCACGGTCCTGGGGGCTCTGAAAGGTCCGCCTTTTGAACCGCTCCAATCGGCTGATCTAAGACCTCTCTCGCTGAAGACCGCTCTCCTTATGGCGTTGGCATCTATCAAGCGAGTGGGAGATCTGCAGGCGCTCTCTGTGAGCCCTGCATGTTTGGAGTGGGGTCCAGATGACTCCAGAGTCATCCTTAAGCCCAGACATGGTTACGTTCCTAAAGTGCTCTCAACACCGTTCAGAGCACAGGTGGTGACGTTATCAGCCCTCCCTCCTTCTGCAGAGGATGGAGAGGTTAACCTTCTCTGCCCTGTCAGAGCGCTGAGAATCTATCTGGAGCGTTCTGCGTCTTTTAGACAATCAGAACAGCTTTTTGTCTGCTTTGGTGGTAGATCTAAGGGGGATCCAGTCACTAAGCAGAGACTGTCTAGATGGATAGTGGATGCTATTTCTATGGCTTATACCGCAACGGGTCAAGTCTGCCCTATAGGCATCAAGGCCCATTCGACCAGAGGTATGGCCTCGTCATGGGCTTGGTCATCTGGCATTCCCATCAGGGATATTTGCGATGTGGCCGGCTGGTCTTCGCCTTTCACATTTATGAATTTCTATAATATGGAAGTGCCTTCCCTGCAGGCGAAGGTGCTTTCGGTATGATTAAGACCCGTCGGAGGCTGGTCTTGTCATATATTACTGTTCACAATCACATTCACATATATATAAAACCCGCTGCTGGCCGGTTGTATTCATGCATAAACCCGCTGTTGCCGGGTAGATTACATATATAGAAAACCCGCTTTTTGCCGGTTATAATTATATATATATAAACCCACTTGTCTGGTGGTATGTTCATATACTATTAACCCCGACAGTGTCTGGGTTCATTGGTGTAGTAGGTTGGGTTATTACTAACTGAGGTGTACTATTTAGACCTGACGGTGTCTGGTCTATTTATACATGATTATGCAGTTATGGCTTGTTCTGTATGCTCAGGGGTCTGAGTTGCAGTGGCAGCCAGTTATCCAGTGCGGCGTTTTGCATGGCGTCCCCACACGAAGTGACCGTTCGAAAGGGAACTACTCGGTTACTCACGTAACCTCAGTTCCCTGAGTTAGGGAACGAGTATTGCGTAGCCAGCCGCACTATATTAACATGGCAAGTTGTCGCTTCAGTCGTTAAACCTGCTATAATGGCGAATTCGGGGACTATTATAGTCTGAGGACACGCCCCCTTGGTGGGCTCTGACGTGTATGACGCAGAGTGATCTCATCGGTCGCACGTCAGAGGCGCCCACGCCATTGGATATGCAGTTGCCGCTGCGCAGCCTATGAGCGAGCCAGACGCTCATGTTCTGCTGTGCAGCTGCAAATGCGCTTTACATAAAGGCTTCAGTAAATCGAGGAAAAGGAGTTTCCCCACTGCGTATAGCTACGCAATACTCGTTCCCTAACTCAGGGAACTGAGGTTACGTGAGTAACCGAGTAGATATAGGCTAATGTATTTTCTGTTTGCGATATTAATCAGATTAGCTCACGTTCAGTCACTGCATTATATCTGTAATCTCCACAGAGGCTTTGCGTTTCATTGCTTTCTAATTCAAAACAGGGTGAATAAACAGCACGTGACGTTATAGGCCTAGAACTTTAAGAAGTTATTAGGCTTGTTTGAGATGAGCAAAATCTGCGCAGAATCGATCACCGGTGATCAGCGCGAGATGCATGCCGGTTAGAAATGTAGGACCGAGAGCGGTCCGCCTTGCTCTGATGTCATGCTGACGTGTGTCAAAAAACTCTCGCGAGCGCAAGCCGCACGTGTCGGATTCTGCAGTCACGCGCAGTTGCTCTCCACCGACTGCTCTGATCAAAAGCATGATGGGAAACGACTTGCTGACGACACAGCTTAATGTTGATTGGTTTAAACAACCGTGATGTATTGTTCTCTTTTAAAATGTTTGATTTTAAAACTCGGATATCATGTTTTGTATATGTTATGATGTGTGAATATTCCCAAACCCTCGAACAGTGCGATCTCTATGGGTTATGTCATTTTATTATAGGCCTATATATATAAAAAAAACACATAGATGTCTGTATTAAAGAAAAAAATGATTGATAAACACTTATTTGAAATGGAATTAAATAACAAGTACTTTGGGTGTCTTGTTCATTATATTTCTTTTCATATAAAAGCAACAGAACTTAAATTACCAGTTTATTAGCAACAATGTGCACGAGCGTGAATCCCGCATAATCCGCCTTTGATCTCACAGGTGTCTGATCCACTGCGAGAAGAGAGATCTGTCCGTCTTGCCTGCACTTTTTTCACTCCTCCTCTCACTGCAGCCGCCTACTCTCGACTACATTTCAGGCGAGGCAAGGCGCATCTCAAACGAGCCTAATCATATTCATCAGGTTTAAAGTAGTACAATA
Source organism: Chrosomus eos (assembly GCA_036326025.1). NCBI lineage: Eukaryota > Metazoa > Chordata > Actinopteri > Cypriniformes > Leuciscidae > Chrosomus > Chrosomus eos. Next base: position 38,484,424 of record CM070826.1, on the reverse strand, counting down.
AGTTCCAAAGTTGTATTTGTAGTAGAAGCACAGTAAAAACAACACTCACATGCTTTTACCAAATTAGTTTTACTGTGTAGGAAAAAGACCGTAATCACAAAACTTTTAATTTACATGCTTTAAACCTCAGTAACCTTAGTTTTACTGTGATGGGTACTGTAAAGAGCAGTAATCACAAAACTTACCATGCCGCAGTCCTTATATCATGGCAAGCTAATTTAAAAAGTCCTTTGTTTCAGGTGAGGAAGGAACATCTGGTGCCCAAAGAAGACAGAAAAGCTGCGCGAGTCCATTGGTATGTCTTGTATTGAAACAATGCTGTAATTTTTGATGTTGACAATTTTACATTGTATAGGTTATCACTTGGTTTTTGACCAAGTGAAGCTCTTGAAACAAGTTGACAGAAACAGAAGAGTATGTTGTCTTGAAAGAAATCAGACCATGCCTTTCTTAAAGATCTTTTAAAATAGGTTGCTATTGATATGGGTAAAACTGTATATTATGTGCTGCAATATATATTATAATACTATTATATATTATTATATATATATATAATACTTCAATGTGTATATTATATAATGTACTGACTGCTGCTTTTGTAAATTTAAATAAGGAACAGGCAACTCTGGCCCTTGTTCTCCTTTTTAAGGTGGAAATTTTACCTCCAACCATAATTGAGCACACCTGAAATATTTTAACCAAAGTCTTCAGGTTTACTTATAGACAATAGGCAGGTGGGTTTGAGGTTGGAGCTAAATCTGCAGGACAGTGGACGCTGAAGGCCACCACTGCTTTAAATAACGCAGAATATAAGCTGACCTGACTGTCCATTAAACAACTTCATTAATTGTTTGTTTTACTTTCAGAACAGGACTGTAGAATGCCTGACAATGGGATGTCGGGACTTCTTCCTCTGGTTGAGAAAAAGCTACACCACGTGTGTGTGTGTGTGTGTGTGTGTGTGTGTGTGTGTGTGTGTGTGTGTGTGTGTGTGTGTGTGTGTGTGTGTGTGTGTGTGTTGTGTGTGTGTGTGGTGTGTGTGTGTGTGTGTGTGTGTGTGTGTGTGTGTGTGTGTGTGGTGTGTGTGTGTGAACAGTGAAGGAACTGGCAGTGAAGTCTGTCTTCATTTTCTAACTTTTTTATATGTTTATATATATATTATATAACTTTATGTTCACACAGGCATCAGAGATCACAATACACATAGATAAACATATACAACGTACAATTTAAAAAAAATGACCAACCCCATCAGTTATCAAAAATATTAATTGCTTGAGGAAAGGCCATTTAAATCTACAACACAACGGGGTAAAAAATACAGGCGGTCCGGCGGCAAAAGTTCAAAAGCGCGGGAAGAAGTCTGTCTTAATTATGTAACTTATGTAAGGAATAATTGACAACTCCATTTCCCTGAAAATAATTGCACACTTTAGAACGTTCTCAACCAATCAGAATCAAGCATTCAACAGCCCTGTAGTATAAGTAAGGAATAATTGACGACAGGCCATTGAATTATTAGAAAAATAATGCACATCCGAGTTGGTAATGCTGTCACGACGCGAAGTGGAGGCCGTTACACCTCGGGTGTGCATTATTTTTCCAATAATTCAACGGCCTGAAGTCAATTATTCCGTTTATACTACAGTTACCACACCTCAAAACATTGTTCAGACTATGCATTTCAAGACGTTTGTGAAGTGTTTGTCATTAAAACACTCTAGTATGTAGGACAAATTTCTTACGCATCTAATCCCATGCCTCCGTTGCTAATTCCAAAACGACATTTTAGAGTTAGTAATGGAGTTTTGAGCCACTGATAGCAGACTAATGATGGACACACACTTACGATTTGCTGAAACATTCGAAGGCTGACTGTTTCCATCGACTGTAGCAGGTCTTTAAACACAGACTGTGAGCACAGACTGAACGCGCTGATCAGTCTGTCATAACATAAGTATCAAATTACATTCATAACTGGCCTTAGTAAGTGTGTCCCAGCTTTATGCAGTTATCAATGCAGTTGTTAGAGAGAGGGAAAGAGAGTGAGAGAGAGACTGCGACTACGATTACCTGTTAACGCACCACCTGTGCGCTCAGTTATTTATTTTTGTCGTGCGTGCCCGCGCCTCCAAGTTCATAAAAAGCCCAGGTGAGTAAGAATCAGTCAACAAACATGGTGAGTAATGTCTTGTCCTGTTATTGTCACCTGCACCTCATGCCACATGTTTACCATAGCCTTCCCCGTTGGCAATATAGGGTATAAACCCTAGTGTAAATTTTAGTGTCACACGTTGATGTGATAAATGCAAGGAGACAGTCAGGCTGACGGAGAAGATTTCAGAATTAGAGACACGCATCCAAACTTTAATTGAGGATAGTAAGTGTACTCGAGCTTTAGATACTACTTTGGATACGCCTAGCATAGTGAACCATTTACATGATTCGGTTCCGGCTGAGTTATTGCCTGTGCAGCCAGGCAGATGGGTGACTGTCAGAGATCGCTCTAGTCGCGGATCAAAAAACCACTCTTCCGTTCCGATTACCATAACAAATCGATTTGCCCCTCTCAGTGAAACACCCACTGAGAATGCTGTTGATTGTTCCCTGGTAATTGGCGATTCTATTACACGGAATGTGAAAATAGAGACACCAGCCACCATAGTCACATGTTTACCGGGAGCCAGAGCACCTGACATCAAAGCAAATTTAAAAGTGCTGGCTAATGCTAATCGTAAATTCTCTAAGATTGTTATTCACGTCGGCACTAATGATGTTCGACTCAGCCAGTCGGAGATCACCTAAATTAACATTAAAGAGGTGTTTGAACTCGCAAGTACGATGTCAGGCACTGTAATTTGCTCTGGCCCTCTTCTTGTTCGAAGGAGTGATGAGATAGTTAGTAGATTGTGTTCACTCAATGGCTGGTTGTCTAAGTGGTGTCCGCAAAATAATATAGAATTCATAGACAATTGGAAAAGTTTTTGGGGCAGACCTGACCTGTTGAAAAGAGATGGTATTCATCCCTCCTGGGATGGTGCTGCTCTTCTCTCTAGTAATTTGGCTCATAGTCTTAGAGATGAAACATGACAATCTGGAGCTCAGGTCAGGAAGCAGACAGACTGGCTAAACCGACCGTCTGCTAGCGGTCTCGTGTCACCAAGGTCAGATAAATCTCATCACATAGAGACTCTTTGCCTAGATATCATCATATAGAGACTGTGTCTGTTCCCCGAATTTGGAAATCCAAAAAACGTCCAAACCTATCTAAGGTTAAAAATTTAATTGATGTTCAACAAATAAAAAACAAATATAATACAGATGAGCAAACGATAAAGCTTGGGTTGCTGAATATTCGATCCCTTACTTCAAAAGCGCTCATAGTTAATGAGATGATTTCAAATTATAACCTAGATGTACTGTGTTTGACAGAAACCAGGCTAAAACCAAATGATTACATTACTTTAAATGAGTCCACCCCGCAAGATTACCGTTATAAACATGAGCCTCGTCCGAAAGGCAAAAGGGGGGGTGTTGCTGTAATTTATAGTAATATTTTTAAAACCACTAAGAAATCTAGTTTTAAATATACTTCTTTTGAAGTGTTGGTGCTTAATGTAAATATATATAGTGTAAACGATAAATCACGTTTGAGAATTCTGCTGGCTACTGTATACAGGCCACCAGGGCACCATACAGACTTTATCAAAGAATTTGCTGACTTTCTATCAGAATTAGTATTGACTGCAGATAAAGTACTAATTGTTGGTGATTTTAATATACATGTAGATAATGAAAAAGATGCATTGGGATTGGCATTTAAAGACATTGTAAACTCAATTGGAGTGAGACAACACGTCTCAGAACCTACTCATTGTCGTAATCATACTCTAAATCTAATATTATCACATGGAATAGATGTTGATGCATTTGAAATTCTGCAGCAGAGCGACGACATCTCAGATCATTATCTAGTCTCGTGTAAATTACATTTAGCCAAGGCTGCGGAGCCGACTCCGTGTTATAAATATGTTAGACCTATCAATTCTGCCACTAAAGATTGCTTTATCAAAAATCTTCCTAATCAGTTTCATTATCTCAGCATCCCGGATAGCTTAGAAGAACTTGATACTGCAACAGAAACTTTTAACTCTTTCTTTTCCAGCACTTTAGACACAGTTTGTTCCACTGCGCTTAAAGAAGATTTAAGAAAATAGTCCAACGCCGTGGTACAACGAGCACACCCGGGCCCTTAAGAGAGCAGCCAGAAAAATGGAGCGCAACTGGAAGAAAACTAAACTAGAGGTATTTCGGATTGCATGGAAGGAGAGCTTGATTGCTTACAGAGAGGCCTTAAAAGCTGCTAGATCTGATTATTTTTCAAACCTATTAGAAGAAAATAAACATAATCCTAGGTATTTATTTGAAAAAGTGACTAAACTAACGAAAGAGAAAGCTTCAAGCCCAGAAGTTTCCTAGAAACACAGCAGTAATGACTTTATAAACTTCTTCACTTATAAGATCGATAATATCAGGGACAAAATTATAACTATGCAAACGTCTACTACAGTATCGCATCAGACAGTGCAGTGTAGTCTTTATGACGAAAAATGTGTTGCTATAGGAAAGGAAGAATTTTTCAAACTCGTTAAATCATCTACATCAACAACATGTATGTTAGACCCTATACCGACTAAACTATTGAAAGAGATGCTTCCAGAGGTCATAAATCCTCTTCCAAATATTGTTAATTCATCTTTGTCTCTAGCCCTCTGATTATCTTCATTTAGGGTATACACTTGTTATCTTTGGGGTCTCCAGGGACCCCAGACAATAACATTGCATTTTGTAACAGTATAATATATATTTTTTTTACAAATGTAATTTTACTCTGTTTATTAATGTTTTTACTCAACATTTGTGCAGTTTTTGGAGGATTTTTGATATCTTTTAAATTTCTAAAAATAAATAAATAAATATTTAAATAAATGGTTTTTTTTTTACAAAAACAGCATTTTATGTAAAATTCACTTTATAAAAAACCCAGATTTTATTTATGGGGATAAATGGATAATTGTACATGATTTAATGTAAGATTTTTGCCCTTTTTTTGGAAAATGCAGTTTTAAAATAAAAAAAATTCACTTTAACCACTAGATGGCCATAGAGCTCCATTATATGCTCCATTATATGCTATTTGCTGTTTGATTAACCAAAATACATCTTCTCACAAGTTGGATTCAGTTGGATTGAGTTGGATTCATATATAAATATTTTAAAATCAAAATTATAAAAAAGAATTATATACTTTTTGTCAAAGTTTAGCATATTTTGTATTGAAAAACGTTTATCAATAATGTTACTTTATGATTAGAATCAAACCTGAACAAGATGTTACAAAGAGATATGTTGGAGTCTTTAGATTTTAGATTAAATCAGATTAGATTTAAAGATTGTGTGTGTGTGTGTTTGTGTGTGCATTTTAGTTGTGTCAGTGTCACCAATTTATATTTGTGGTGGTTCTGAACTTTATTTGACAAATCATAAGACTTTTTTATAGCCGTACAAATGTATTCCTGTGTGAGAGTGTGTGTGTGTGTTTGTGTGTGTGTGTGTGTGTGTGTATTTTTGTTGTGTCAGTGTCACCAATTTATATTTGTGGTGGTTCTGCATTTTATTTGACAAATTATAAGACTTTTTTTTTATAGCCTTACACATATGTATTCCTGTGTGTATGTGCATGTGTGGTTGTGTATATGTGTGTGTGTGTGTGTGTGGCGAGCATGATAACTTTGCATAGTGGATGTTTTTTACATCGTTAGAAGTGTGCATTTCATTTCTGTCCATGTGATCTGCGTTGTTTCTGATTTTGATGATGAATATTATATGTTTACTATGCGGGGTCTCCAGGGACCCCGAAGACAACAAGTGTGACTATTTTTTTCACGCCAACATAATAACAGATATCGTTCCAATTTAATTTTTTTTTTGTAGATCTAGAAAGAGTTGAGAGCTGTAGAAAGTTTCATACCATTTGAACAAAGAGAACATTTTTTTTAATTTGACCAAAAGTCATTTGCGGGTTAAAAAGACCCCAAAGATAACCAGAGGGCTAGGATACGTACAAAAAACCTTTAAGCTGGCTATTATTAAACCGCTTGTTGAAAAAACGCAACTTGATCCTACAGAATTAGTCAATTACAGGCCGATCTCGAATCTACCTTTTCTGTCAAAGATATTAGAAAAAGCAGTATCCTCACAACTGTGTTCCTTTCTTGAAAGAAATTATGTCTGCGAGGATTTTCAGTCCGGATTTAGACCGTATCATAGTACTGAGACTGCTCTCATTAGAGTCACAAATGATTTGCTCTTATCATCCGATCGTGGTTGTATCTCTCTATTAGTGTTACTCGATCTTAGTGCTGCATTTGATACTATCGACCACAACATTCTTTTAAACAGACTAGAAAACTATGTTGGCATTAGTGCAATTCCACTAGCATGGTTTAAATCATACTTATCAGACCTTTATCAGTTTGTAGCAGTAAACGAAGAGATGTCTTATCGATCACAAGTTCAGTATGGCGTACCTCAAGGCTCAGTTCCAGGACCGCTGCTGTTCACTCTGTACATGTTACCATTAGGAGATATCATTAGGAAACATGGAATTAGCTTTCACTGTTATGCTGATGATACTCAGCTGTATATTTCTTCAAAACCTAACGAAACTTACCAATTCACAAAATGAACTGAATGCATAGCTGATATAAAAAATTGGATGACTAGTAATTTGCGGATTCACACTCAAACTAAATTCTGAAAAAACAGAGATTCTAATTATTTGACAAAAAACTTCCTCACCTAATAACCTAGAATACTGTTTAACACTTGAATGCTTCTCTGTTAAGTCTTTGTCGTCAGTTAGGAACCTGTGCTCTTTGATACCAATCTTTCATTTGAAAGTCACGTGTCTAGTATCTGTAAACCCGCATTTTTCCATCTTAAAAATATATCTAAATTACGTCATATGCTCTCCCTGACAAATGCGGAACAATTAGTTCATGCATTCATGACATCAAGGCTAGATTATTGTAATGCTCTACTGGGTGGTTGCCCTGTTATATTGCTATTGTTATATGAAATGTGCAATTTGTTCAGTTATTCCCAATTAAATTGTTAATGAAGACTTTATAGAACAGTCTTTTATTTTGTGATACAGTTTTTATATGTAAACTGTTTATGAAGACTTTATAGAACAGTCTTTTATTTTGTGATACAGTTTTTATATGTAAACTGTTTATGAAGACTTTATAAAACAGTCTTTTATTTTGTAAGTTTTTATATGTAAACTGTTTATGAAGACTTTATAGAACAGTCTTTTATTTTGTGATACAGTTTTTATATGTAAACTGTTTATGAAGACTTTATAAAATAGTCTTCTAGTGTGTTACAGCCTTTTATATTTAAAGCTGTTTATAAGAAATACACAGAGACATGATTTGATAAGCAAATGGTTTATTGGGTTTATAAGAAATACACAGAGACATGATTTGATAAGAAATGGTTTATGGTTTAGTACGAGTGATTTATAGAAAGGTTAAAAAATACACAGAGACATGATTGATAAGAATGGTTATTGGGTTTATAAGAATACACAATTGATTTGATAAGAAATGGTTTATTGGGTTTATAAGAAATACTCAGAGACGTGATTTGATAAAAATGTTTTATTGGGTTTATAAGAAATACACAGAGACATGATTTGATGAAAATGTTTTATTGAAGGAACACCAGAGAAGGGTATTCCTGCACAACCGGAGGCTGCAGTTTCAGGACCCCAGTTTTAGGACCGCAGTTTCAGGACCCTAGTTTTCTTTAACAGTGCCACCTACCGAACTGGATCACCAAAAACACTCACAGACGGCCCCAGATTATTGTTCAATATTCATTATTCGTTAAAACATCACACTCTTAGTTATTTGATCTAGACAAACTGAGCATCATTAGAAATATTTAAAACTCCAGGTTCGATAGACCACTGTTTATGATAAAACTGGTTTGCAGTGACATTCATTTCTTAATTTATGATAGGAGTGCAAAATTATTAATCTTTAACGTTCGTTATTTTGAATAGAAAAAATCACTCATAAAGCAGTCATTCACGTTTTCTCCGGTTTATTTGTGTTCACATACATACGGTCGGCCTCCGCCAGGGCTCTTAGTCCAATGGTGCACATATTTGGAGAAATAATGATTTTCATGTTCCACTAAATTATGCGATCTGAAGCTCAAACAGGGAGATCTGTCTATGGATCTATCTCTCCTCTTCCTTATTTGTGTCAGTTCTCTGCGCTCTCTTATTCGCTATACGCCTTATTCACGGCAGCGCCATCTTTGATTTTTAATGAGAATGAAAGCGAGGCTGTGAGGGATAGACATGCATCTCTTCAATGGGCTGTACTGTTATTTAATGTGTTTTCGGATTGTTCTGCTCATGAAACACTGGAAAAATATCTTTCCAAGAAATTTCAGTTGACAAAAAACTCCCGACAATATAAGCTGTGGAAAATCGAAAGTAATCTAGGAGCTTTATTCAGCTTTTTACAGCGGATGCCATTGGAAACACGGTAAGCTTATCCCTCACAGTCTCACGTTCATAACTGTCATGGCGCTGCTCTGAATAAGGTCTATAGAGCTGTCAATCATCTCACGTGGTTTAACGTGACAATAATCCCGCCCTTCTGCATGACGCGCTGCTGTGTACACTTCCTCATTCTGACCTCCGTGATAACAAAGCTAAGACACATCTCTTCACCTGAAACAAGAAGCTAATAAATGCACTATTTCGAGTATATGTGGTTTGTGTGTGATTTTTGATATTTTCATATGAATAAAGAATGTTTACAGTATTGCTAAACAAACAAGGTGTAGCCATTAGCTGCATATAAAATGCTATATATAACATATTTCAACATCTTTTTTTTTACTTAAAACCATTTTAAACCGCAACCGGAATATGATACAAATACTCGATGGTGGTTTAAAGTGAGCTTTAAGTAAAAGTGTAATATTAATATTTTAAATTGTGTCATGTAGCTTGATGCTACTTGCTCTAATCCACCTGCTGTAGGAGCTTTTCTATTCCATAATCTTCTTCGTTAATATATATATATATATATATATATATATATATATATATATATATATATATATATATATATATATATTTATTTATTAACAAGACTTAAGATATCATCCAGTTCGGTAGGTGGCGCTGTACCGAAAAACTAGGGTCCTGAAACTGCGGTCCTAAAACTGGGGTCCTGAAACTGCAGCCTCCGGTTGTGCAGGAATATACTATTGGAACACCAAGCCAAACTTAAGAAAGGTACTTTATTGAAGCAAGAACTAAATGAATAAAATGTAACCAGTATTTAGACACAAATATTAAGCATGCATGTAGTATTACCTTGATGAATGTTTTGTAGACCCAAAGGAGAAGGATGCTGAGAAAACGAGCCAAGAGAAGGAGACAGAAGGAGTACAGAACTTTTTATAAGAAAATTGTGAGAGGATTAAAGGAGTTAACCATTGTTCAAGATCTGGGATTGGATAGATTGTGCATATGATATTGAATATGTAATAAAGAGGTGTGATGTAATATACATTATAAAAAGTACTGTATAACAGAAATGTTCAGACGCTGGAAGATGAGACAGCCTCTCCATTGTTTGATGATCCAAGCCTGACTGCTGGTGAAACTTGTGAACTGCTTTTGTTAAACTTCAATTTGTTACTTTGTATGGAAATTTTGAAAAACTAAAATAATAAAAAATACTTAAAATTATTATAAGAAAGTTTGCCTGCCAGAAGTCTCTGCTTTCTAATAAGAACTATACCACGGAGGGGTCTTTCTACTAAGACTGTAAGTATGAATTTGGATACTTATCATCTAAGATAGAATTTGACCAACTTTACCTTACCTGAGATTTTAAACAAAATAAGGTAGAAGGTGTTAATGATCTATATATAAAGAAGGAGAATAGGTCTCGCACCACAAAACATGGCGCCCAACGTGGGGCACATTGATTATTGATTTCTGGCCAAAATCAATAACCAAGTGCTCAGGAAAAATGAGGATTATTGTGTAGGTACTGTTGTAGAAATTTTAATAGTCATTTATTCCTAACATCTCAATGTGTAAAAGTATATGTGTGTACGTGCTTGTGCGTGACGTTTCAGGAATATATGGGACAGGACATCTTGACCTTAGGAATGGTCAGGTTTGGCTAGTTTATTCCAGTACCAGTTTGTGTCCTTAAGAAAAACTGAACAGAAGTGGGGGCCTTATCTGGGTGGAAAAGTACAGCGAGTGAGAAGGAACCTTGAAAAGAGAATAAAAGCTGTCTCATGTCTTCCTGGTGCGCGTCACTCACTTCACAGAATGTAACGGCTGTGATGGCGACTGGGCCTTCGTGCAAGAATAAATATTTCTCTTTTTATTAATTTGACTCTGAGTGTCTCTTACGCAGTGATGGTGTTTAACAGAAGTTTTTGCCACAACATTTGGTGTCAGAGTGGGATTCCTTGGCAGTGCCTTCTGGACCTGAGAGCGGACGGTGTTTGGCCACCTGGACTGAGCAGTTCCAGCTCTACCTCGTAAGTTTCAGAGAGAGGGGCCGACCGCTATCAGGGCCAGGAGAAGCTCCACTGGAATCAGATGAAAACGAACCCGTGGCAACTCAAGACATCTCTGGTAAGAGACGGCTAAAATATTTTTCTTATGGGCTAAAATATTTTTAAAAGTGAAACTGAACCATACTGGCTGAGGGCTGTTTCTGTGGTACGTAATCTGAGATTAATTGAGATCTATATATAGATCAAGAAATTTCAAACAGATACGAGGGAAAATAATCTGAGATTAATTGAGGTCTGTGACAGATCAAGAAATTTCAAGCAGATAAATAATCTGGGATTAATTGAGAACTGTGACAGATCAAGAGATTTCAAACAGATAGGTAACCTGAAAATGAGTTGTTCCACCACGGAGCAATTTGTTTTTAGGTGCTGAGGCTAATTAGGGGGAACCAGAACAATCGTAACAGATTTTTTGGTAAACCATAGTTAGGAGGGCACTAATAGTGCAACCCGACCGATTTGGGTTAAAAGAAAAGAATCGGGTTTGTTGGGGACGCCTAACAGACTAAAGAAAACGCGCGTTGAAGAGAAATCCACAGAGAACAGAGAAGCAGCAGTATGGGGATGTCTCAAAAGCAAGCTTGCGAAATTTGGTACACCGGTGTTTTGTCAAATGAGATCAAATTAAGGGCAGAAATTTATGATATTGAGCGCCACAAGATTAAAGATGGTGCGGGAATCAGTTGAACAGAGCAGTGAGAAACAAAAGTTGTGTCTGCGTTCAATGTGTGTAAAAAAAAGTGAACAGATAATGAAATGTTGGCTTGAAGATAAAATGTCGAACTGCCAGGAGAAATAATGTTTTTACTTCTTCATCCAGTAAATGGATGCATGACATTAGATGTCTATAGAACTTAAAGTTATACGATAAGGATTGAAGTGAACAGATAATGGATTGTTGGCTTGAAGATAAAAAGTCGAACTGCCAGGAGAAATAAGGGTTTTTACTTCTTCATCCAGTAAATGGATGCATGACATTAGATGTCTTAAGAACTTAAATTTATATGATATGGATTGAAGTAGCAAGCAGCAATAAGGCTGTCTGTCTGTGTGAAATAGAGTGATATAAATAGAGTGAAACTGTAAGTGTAGACTTGGTGGAAGAGGGAAAAGGGAAAAAACAAGAAGGTTGGTGTGTGAGATATGTTTATGTGGGGATTGTGCAAACAATCATGTACTGGTTAGATAATGAAGGAACTGGCATGTTTGAGAAAAGAAAGGAGAGGATACAGAAAGAAATGGCATGTAGGGGAAGATTGAGAAGAAATATAGTAGAAAACTATATGTGATGAAAATAAAATGTCTGACAGAATTTATGGAAGTCAAATTAACTGTTTAAATGGTATGAAAAGTCAGTTTTAGAATAAAATAAGGCATTGTATGATTGACAGGGATTAACATGACATGAAGAATGCAGTATGCAGTATGGGGAACAATTCTATATTTTTAATGGTAAAATAAAGATTGAAATTAGGTTTAGTTTTAGTTTGATAAACATTGTTTTTGAACCTAAAGGGTCTAATGGGGGTAGTGAAAGGAATGGATTTACCATCCATCTTCGTTTATTATGAAAGGAATTGGAAATTATAGTTTTATAAAAAAAACGAATGCATATCCTGGTGTTTATGATTGCAGACAATGTCTGTATTTAATATCTGAGGAGTGACTGAGGGTTCGATCAAGGTCGAGAGTACAGGACCAGTGTCTTCTTATTCAGCCCGGCTTTTTGGATGTTAGATATGCACTTGTTCTGTAATCAGTGTTGATGATAATAGCAAATTAGTAAAATGTAAAGACAGCTATGTCCAAAGATTCCGGAAATCAATAATGTATGTTGTGCCAGTAATAATGATGATTCGGCTATTGTTGTATCTGCCATTGGTGGACTGTAAAAGAATATGGAGCACTGCTTATCAGTGGCTCTGTTTGCATTCCTAAATGGAACACACTGGGTATGCAGGGTGTGCAGTAAGTTAGAGCAGACGGAGTTTTACTATTAATTGTGGTCAGCAGGACTATTTAACATGTAAATGCCCACTGAGAAGGTGTTTGAAAATGTGACAGTGACACATTTCTGGTAATAATGTGGGTTTGAAAGTAGATCAGTGTTTAAGTGACGATATTAACATTTCGTCTGAGAAAGAATAAGAAAAAAAAAACAAGGTCAAAAGATTGAAGTCTTAAAGTGAATCCTTTGAAAATATCTATAATAGTAATTATTATAGTAAAGTGAATTGATGAATACAGTTTGATGTAAAATTAATGACTCCAACAAATGGGAGTTGCAGAAAGGTAACTAAAAGTATGATTGTGTTTTAATGCAACATTTTGAAAAAGGATTCAGGTAATATAGAGAGACAAATCTCACGGATGATTTATAATAACTGTGAAAGATGCAGAGTAGCCTTGTCAAATTTAGTGTGAATCCTGATTGGAGATTGATAAAACTCCTAGAAAAACTTTGAAGACAGATATTAAACTATGGTTATTGAGAACTAGAATCATTATTTAAGATCAAATAAGCAGAAGCAGCTTGTTACTGAATTAACAGTTGATAAATGTAAAATGTGTAGAAAGGCATCTGATCAAACAAACAGCTTGAAAACTGTTGACCATGAAAGAACTAGAAGCTGATGTTTTGCTTTTAAAAGATAAGTTTGTTAGGAGCTGTAATGAAACAGCTTGCTTATCTGAATCTGATGTCTGCTGTGGCTGTAAACGGCCAGTACGACAGAGACTCGATCTGAGTGGAAATCTGTAATGTCTAAATTCCCTGTATGGGCAAAAGACAACTATAAATTATGTTTATTTGGAAACAAGTGTCATTTCTGGCAAATATACCTTAAGCTGGGATAGTTAAAAGATTATAGATAAAAGTTTGATGATTAGAAGTATTTGAGAGAACAGTTTACCTGTCCTGAATGTCTCAGAGTCTCTCTCAGCCAAATGTCAGCTAACAGGCTGTTATCTGAGTCTGTGTCATAAGTAATAATAAGCTATTTATAGTAAAAGCACAGTGTCTCAGTTGAAAAATCAGACACAGAGATGTAAAAGAAATCATTGCCATTAAGAGGGCAATTTGTATTTGTGAATGTTTTAAAATGTAAAACTGAATGACTTTAAAGAAGTCTTTAAAATAATGCAGATCTTAAAAGATAGAAGTGACATTTTTGATTATTTTATTTTAGGACCAGTAACTTCTCTGTCTAATCTTAAGTCTCCACCATTGAAACAGGCCCGATGGCTACGGCTAAAGATGTACAGTAACAGTACACTGAATGTATGGTTGTGATCTAAATTCACTGAGTATAATCTAAATAGCTAGGTTGATGATTTTAAGATGATTAATGGATTTAAGTGATTAAATACTGCTGTTATTAACCTGTCTCCCTGTGAACACTATTAGGCAATCAGAATGGCTCTGGTGACTCTTGAACATGCCTTTCCTAAGCTCCAGAAAGCAGCTGAGTTCTGTTAAAGGAAACTGATTGTGTGATGGGAGAGAGCGGTCACCAGTTTGTGAGCGGTACCAGTGTGTACGTGGCTACTCAATGACAGGATGATCTTCCTGGCCAGGGGACAGCCTTACGCAGGGGGTCACGGACATTGGGCACCTCAGGACGGGGGTGTGGTACATGCAAGAAAGGTATGAGAGTTGAGCGCTGACTACTGGAGGCCACTGGGGTCAGCAGAGCATTGAGAGGTGAGATGCGCTGTGACGAGTTGCGGCAGTCTGACCCAAGAGAATGTGAGTTCCTCTATACCACTTGCCAGAAGAAACCGCATAATCGTACGCTTGTTTTTCATTGTGACAAGTGTCTGCAATTAAGCCAGGGGGACAACACCCTGAAGAGAAAATTATAGATAAAGAGCTATGGGGGAGTTCAAGAGCCACCTGAAACATGAGGGGATTGCCATTATTTGTGATGGGAGACAGGAACAAAACTTTTTATGTATTGGCTGCCTCATGGGCAAGAATAAGAAAACTTATAGAAGTGTTGATTTTGAACTAATATGTTTTAACTCCTGGAGGTCGGTTGACATGGTGGGTGGCTAAAGATGAAGACAGTTTTTGATTTGAGAAAAGTCTGGATAACAAAATTTAATGGTAAAAGGATAGTGATTAATTTAATGTAATTATTATTTGTTAATAAGAGAGAGAGACTGTTTGAGTGGAGGAAGGGATGGTAAACTGTGTCTGTCTTTCTGTTGCCGGCCTGCTAGAGCAAGCTGAAGCAAAATAATGATAAGGAAAAAATTAAACAAAGCAACCAGCAGACTGAAAATCTAATGAATAATGAACAGAAATGCTTTGGAACTGGTTAAGAGACCATGTAAAATTAGGTAAAAGCTACAGAAAAATGCGAAGTTTAAAATCTTATTTAAAATTTAAATCTTTTTAGCAATAATATATAAAAGAAAGAGTTAATATTGAAAAAAGCGAACATTGAAAATGAGCAGTTAACATATGTGTGTCTAGTATGAGTGTGTGTGATGGTGACAGCACTTCAGGTCTTGTATGTATTAGTTGAGGGTACTAATATTCCGCCTGAATAGTGAGTATATTGTTTCATCATTACAGATGGGTTAAGGGAATTGACAAATTTTAAAGAAGGCGATAATTGTGAGTGGATCAGATGAAAGATGATACAGAACATAGGACGAGCTTTAAGTTGATTGGTCATCAAGCTCTGTCTGGTATTAATTACTTTTTGTTGATTTGAATTACGTTCTGGATCAGTTTAAGTATTTGTGTAAATTGGAATTGTGGAGTTGTAGATCACCATCTGGCATGGGCTGAGATAAATGAAAATGTTATAGATTTGATGGCAACAACAAAGCGACACATTGGCTGAGTCAATATCAAATATGAAGAGAGCCCCTAAAAATGTATGATTATTGTGGGCAGAAGGATGAGAATGTTATTTGACTGACATTGACCAAGTCTGTACAGCATGACCTGACTTGATAGAAACAATTGATGACTTTGAAAATGTTTTTAGATGACTGATTTAAGAGACCAAACAACAGGCCCGAAAAGCAGGATACGCTGTGAGACTCAGGGCCTTTGCCCTTCAAATACTTCGTTGAGCAGATGATAATGTGGCTTTAAGTGAAGAATGTAATATTTTTGTTTCAGAGGCAGATAAAGATGTCTGGAGGAAATTTGTCTGAAGGACAACTTTTGGGTTAGTGTTGATGCAAACTTTATCAAAACACTATGTTAAATGTTATGTTAAATTGATGCTCGAGTTGTGTCGTGCATCAAGAGGGAGATGGTATAACAATTGCCAAATATGGTTTACTAAGGGACAATATATGTTGGGAGGACACTGGGTCTAATTGGGTAAAAGGCCGTCCCAAACAAAATTTGCTTTCTGTAAATGTATTTGCAGGACTGTTTCAACAGGAAACGCCGGGGCAGATGTGGCAGCGAAGGTCACGGCAGAACAGTAGACAAAAGAAACTACGTGTAGTTTTACTATCTGAAAATAACCTCGACATTTTGTTTTCTTTACAGAGAATGGAGCAGAGCATAACTTAAAATTTTCCTTTCACAGAATGTCAGGATTGGATTGCAGCTAACAGAATGATTCTGTTCCAAAATGTATTAATATTGTGTTGTTGACATGAGTAAAGTGGGTTGAATGTTAATGTAATAGTTGAATGAGTTTCAGGTTGCTGAATTGGCCAAATGTTGAGAATAAATTTGGAACTAATAATGTATATAATCAGTAAACAAATGGTAAAAATTCCACAGGTCACACCAGAAGGACGACCAGCAGCACTAACAAAACACTTAAGGTCTCCATTCACAGGTGACAGCAGGAAATGGTCCACTCCACAAACAAGGTTGCAAGGATGGAGATTGCGACACCACCGTCCAAACATCTCACCCTAAACATCGCCAACGAGATTTGATTGGTCACTGATTAATTAGAAAGTATTTTAGGAAAATGAATGGATTGTTTGATTACTCTTTGGGGTTTCGGGGGTAGGATTGTCAATATTGTGTGTTTCCAGCTCAGTTAAATTGGTAAAATGACAGTTTTATCCAAATGATGATGACAATGACAAGAAATGTGATGAAGATGATTCTAGTAGTGGAAGCTACAGTGACATGTGTTAGACATTTGGTGTTTGTTTTTCTTTTCTTTTTCTTCTTCCTATGAATGTTTTTGTTATGAACAGATGGTTAAAAGCTGTGCTTATCCGCTATGTGATAAGGTACAAGGAGAGGGTTTTGAAATGAAGGGTTTTATTATACTTTTCTTATACTTTATATTTTGATGTAACCACTGTGGATTGATGATTTGTTGTTTTTCTAACTAGTCTGTACACTATTTCTTATTTAACTAAGGTGACTGAGGGTCAAGCTATGCTTGAGGTACAACAACAGTGATTGTTTATCTAGCCCGGCTTTAGTTGAATTCTTTATCTGCTTGCTAATACTTAAGGGACTATCCTTACAAAAACAGCCTAAGCTTTTTCTTTTCAAAATGTTATTTTCACAAATGTTTAAGAAGAGTGATCAGTTATGCGAAAACTAGAGATGAAGAGTAGTGTGATGATATGACTTAAAATTTGTCTTTTTGTTTATTATTGTGATTATGGGTAATCTGAATGATAAAAAGTGTGGAATTGTTGTAGAAATTTTAATAGTCATTTATTCCTAACATCTCAATGTGTAAAAGTATATGTGTGTACGTGCTTGTGCGTGACGTTTCAGGAATATATGGGACAGGACATCTTGACCTTAGGAATGGTCAGGTTTGGCTAGTTTATTCCAGTACCAGTTTGTGTCCTTAAGAAAAACTGAACAGAAGTGGGGGCCTTATCTGGGTGGAAAAGTACAGCGAGTGAGAAGGAACCTTGAAAAGAGAATAAAAGCTGTCTCATGTCTTCCTGGTGCGCGTCACTCACTTCACAGAATGTAACGGCTGTGATGGCGACTGGGCCTTCGTGCAAGAATAAATATTTCTCTTTTTATTAATTTGACTCTGAGTGTCTCTTACGCAGTGATGGTGTTTAACAGAAGTTTTTGCCACAACAGTACATAATAAAGAAAGTAACGAATTTGTATAACCTAGTGGAAAGGTTAAACAAATAAGTAGTGTTAGGATCTCAAAAGTGAGATAGAGTCTATAAAGAAAGAATCTTATAGACGAAAAATAATTCAAGATAGAATTATTAAAGATAACCTGGTCAGGGTTTATAAAGTGCATGCACGACACTACTAGGATCTCTATTGTCTAAGGATAGTATGAAATAGGAATACGTAAAAACGTTAAAACCTATTAAAGAAGAAAAGTATTCTAAAATGAAAAATTAGAAGAAATCCAAAAAGGAGAGACAATAGAGATTAGCTAAATCTACTTCGAAGAGATTTAGTGTAGACTGCATGAACTGTCCAGCGAAGTGCACATCGTTGGATGGAGATTGCAGTGCAAAACCAAACCCATATTAGGATTTATACTAAAAATGATCCTAGAGTAATTGTATGGGAAGAGAGAGCGTTACAAGAGAATAAAATAGCAATAGAAATAGATTATAATTTATTTCTATTTTGGATTCCATCCAGAGAACAAATAAGTGAAGAAAAAAACAATGAAACACAAATAGCCACTAAAGTAATAGAGTGGGCGAAAAACGTAGGAATCGTTAGAGAAAGCTCTGTATATATACAGTGCAAGGATAAATATATAGAAAGTATATTATCAAAAAGTCCTAAGGAAGAGACAGTCACAATATATGATACTGATTATAAAATATTGAACAGAATGTCAGCAGAACAATCAGAGAAAGAAAAAATTGTTCATTTTGAGAGAAATGAGAGTACCCATACTCTAGAAACCGGAGAAGTAACGGATAAGAATATGGAGGAAATGATAGTGAGAAATAAGCTGAATAAACTAAGAATGAATATTGGAAAGATAGAAATAATGATCTATGATGGAGTGATAAAAGACACCAGAGGAGGCATTTTAGTCTTAAACGGTAAGGAAGAGAATGAGGAAATGAAAATGATTAAAAGTATGTTAGATGAACAAGCTGTAAAAGAAATAGATAATGTAAAACAGACACTGAAATTGAAGTCAGTAGGATCTGTGAGATTAACGTCTGGTGCTCCATACTGGCAGTTAATAGCTCATGCTATAATGACGGACTGTAGGAAGAAGTTGTGTACAGTAAAAAAGTCAGAAAAAGAAATGGAGACAATAATGTCTTCACTAATAAACATAGCAAATGCTAACAGAATTTGAACATGACCTTAATTGTTGAACATGACCTTAATTGGGTCAGGGCAGTTCGAGCATTCCGTAACTGCAATAATAAAAGGAATATTATCAGGAATAATCAACAATTCGAAAGAAGAAATGTTAAGAATAAACTTACTAATGAAAGATAAAGAAAGAGAAGAATTCCTACAGGAATATGAGGAAAAGATGGAAAGTGAGCAGGAAGGCTCAGGAAATATAGATAAATCCCCAATAGATGCTACAGAACAGCAAGATGAAATAAAAACAGACTCAGAGAGTTCTGAAGAGAGCCAAGATGGGGAAGAGGAAGAAGCTGGTGAATTAAATTCAACCAGGATAAGTACAGAATATGAGATTAGTGATGAAGAACCAGTACTCAGAAAAGAAACTAGATAAAGACATAAAAAAGGTAGTAAAATAATATTAAAAAGAGTTACCAAACAAATACAAAATGATTGGCCAGAAGTGGAGTTCAAAGGATGTAAATATAGAAATCCAAGTGGAGAAAAAAGAGATAGAGAGCTATTAGACAAATGGGATAAGAAAATAGTACCTGAAAGAGATTTGACTTATGGTCAAGTAAAAACTGCATGTAGATCTCCGTCTGCAGTACAGATAGCCGACCAGGAAGGTTGGTCGAAATCAGGGAAAGAGACCTTGTTCCAGGAAGGGTATGAATATAACAGAAAGATAGTTATGGAAATGGACAATGTGATTAAGCTGTTGAAGAATAAAAATAGCAAACTTCAAAGGGACTTAGAGAATATGAAAGGTCTAAGGGCCATAGATAATTTAAACAGGGGAGTCCAGGAGAATTGGGAAGGTGACAGTGAGGCAGAAATAAATCACAGCGAAATCAGGAGACCTGATACTCCCAGTGGAGAAGATGCCGTCATGCAACTGCATTTTAGTACTCCCCAGAGAAATAATGAACAAGATGTACAAATGAAACTGTTAGAATTAAATCTAACAACTGTGGTACAGAAACAAGTAGGAAATAAAAAGATAGGAGAGAATTATAGTAATTATACAGACCGTATAATTAAATCAGCAACACGCAGGATTGAGCTCAGAAGCAATAACTCGTCTAGTACAGACATGCACAGGCCATGCAATATCTGCAGAGGCCTTGGAAAAGGTTCGAAACCTAACTGGAGTAGAAGATAAATACTCACAATGGCAGAGTATGCTAATTAATGCCAACAAGGACCAAGTACCACTGCTAAGTGTTTGGCTATCTATAGAGGAAGAAATACCCATGTCAGACAAAGTAAGACTGCTAAGAGATGTAGGCCGTAAAATACCAGGAGGTTATAAGTTAGTAACTATCCTCAACACTAGGGCTGCAACTAACGACTATTTTAATAGTCGACTAGTCACCGACTATTGAAACGATTAGTCGACTAATCGAATAATTATTAAATTTTTCTAAGATTTAGCATGAGATTGCTTTAATTCTGTGGAAAAGGATAGTAAACACAAGAAGTGGGTACTTCAATGAAAAATGCATATTTTATATTTTTTTTTTTTTTACCAAAAATACGCTTATAAAATGTACATCCAAAACAAAACGTATCGGTTTCCATATTATTTAAATCTTACCTAGGCGAGTCAAACTCTGTTTCATTCAACTGTCCGTGCTTTCTCTTTAAATGTTCGTGCATCACTGAGGTGCTGCCGTGATACGCAAGGACTGCTTTGCAAACCATGCAGTAGGACTGCAGTGTGATATTGGTAAAAAAAAAAAAAATCACATTGCGATATTTTATTTTCCTGCGATATATATTGCAATATAAAAACAATTTCACCAGATGACTTAAATAGCTCTATTTGGAAAAAATGCATCATTCTAGAATGACTGGGGTGGATTTTTCATGGAGTAAATCCACATAGTGTGGATAAACTAATATTAACAAATGTTAACTAATGTAGTTAACTAGACTTTAATAAATGGAACCTTATTGTAAAGTGTTTCCGATTTTTTTCCCGACGTTATTTGAGCACAATTCACAACCAGTGGTAGTTAGTTAAAAAAAAAAAACGTCGGTCTTCCGACCTTTTACCATCATGCAATCTCAAAGATATTCAGTCAACTCAATTCACTAATATGAGAGAGAGAGAGAGAGAGAAGAGAGAGAGAGAGAGAGAGAGAGAGAGAGAGAGAGAGAGAGAGAGAGAGAGAGGAGGACGGTGAGTGTGCGCGCGCGACCGGGGGTTTCACTCTCTCTGCTCGTTCTCTCAGTTAAACAAGCGCAGCTGTCAGTCATCTATTCTATATAACTCACCTGTCAAACTTTTGCGGGACAAACGCATTAGTAAGGCTGACATAAAACAGCGCGCAAGTTCCAGTCTTCTTGCACTTGATGTTTAAACTGACAGGACTCGCAAAGTGATAAAAATCCACGAATCATTCACAAGCATTACTGGCCGGGGAGCTGCTGACTCGTAGCCTACTGATCATGAATCACGCATCAACTGACATCGCACATATCTGCCTATCGTGGATGCGCACATCGCGATATCGATGCTAAAATGATACATCGTGCAGCCCTACAGGTAATCTTTTTATTCGCCGTATCCAGGCTAAAATGCACCCAAACTTTAGATGTTTTGGTACGCGCAGCTGCTGCGTTGGACGCCGCCATTTCTGTATGTTATTGCTCAGCAGAGAAGCTAATTCGCATGTGAGACTCTCGGAAGAGAGATGCCTCGGTCGGAAAAAACATGTCTGGCGACAAATTCGACAATGAAATTTATTGTCGACTATTTCTATTATCGATTTTTGTCGACAACGTCGACGAATCGTTGCAGCCCTACTCAACAACTACTAAAAAACAAATAGAAGAGAGATTAGCAGAGTATGATTTAAATACTCAATTTGTAAAAGGAAGAGAGTCTAGAGATAAAAGAACTCAGAAGCCACCAAAGGGAGCAATAAAGAAACAATCAAAATTTCAGAGAGAGAATGTAAAAACCTACAATACCCGATTTCAAGCCAGACAAGGAGAAAGAAATAAAATAGATGGACCAAAGTCATGGGATCAAAGGACAGTGACTTGGCAAAAGAATAGTGGTGCCAGCACAGTGAGGAATAAGAAAGGAACTGCACAGAAATCTAGTTATATCCCAGATGACGAATGGGGGAAAATGACACCAGAGCAGAAAAATCAAGTAATGCAAAAGCGTAAAACTACAAATTCAAAAGTGAAAAGATTTGGAAGAAATAAAGTAGTTTCTGAAGATGAAATACAGACAGATGCAGAGGTGCATGAAGAAACCAAAATGACAGAGAAGTCAGAGAAGCTGAAACAATGAAGTGAACTTGGGCTACGTCTACATTAATCCGGATAAATTTGAAAACGGAGTTTTTGTTTAAAAACGCTCTCCGTCCACACTAGCGTTTTCAGGCGTTTTCAGACGTTTCAGTGTGGATGAGAAACTTATAAATTCACCTTACTGCGCATGCGTGAAACCTCACAAAAGCTCACTGAGATGATACAGATGGAAAAATAAACAATAAAGGTATCACGCAATTCTTTCTAACATGATAATTTTATTTAGCAAAATATCTCACCATTCACTGATGCGTCCAGGTCGCACTCAGTCACCATATGTTTGGTCTAAAACGCGACTGCTCTCCTGTATTGACGCAGGACAGCAAATGTGAGTACATTCATTTTCGTGTCATCTTTGCAGTAGGCTACTGTGATATGAAGAGTGTGGAAGTAACATATTTTAGCAACATTGTAAAAGTGAATCACACATAATTAACAGGCACAATACCGGTAAACATGAATATCTATTGGTACAACATGGATCACATGACTAAACTTACGTCATCGTTTTCAAATACCTCCGGCTTCATAGTCCACACTACAACGCGAAAACGGCGTTTTCAAATTTATCCACTTTGGAGAGCGTTTTCCAAAAGCTACGTTTTTGTTGACTTAAAACGCCGTTTCAGTGTGGACGGAAGGCCAAAACGGAGAAAAAAATATACGTTTTCAAATGAAAACGTATTAGTGTGGACAGGGCCTTGGCCTGTTGAAGGAGAATATCTGTGATAAAAGAGTCTTAGAAAGAAATGAAGAACTATTTATAAATATAAAAGGAATAGAATTTATTGTCGATACAGGAGCCCAGGTATCTTCAACAACAGAGCCAATACAATATACTGATAAAATATTAGTTCAGACATACAATGGAAGAATAGAAGAAGAACCAATAGGTGAAAAGTTTGGGATAAAGATGATAAAAGGAGAAGAGAATTTGTTAGCAGGTAGGGATCTTAAAAAGGTTTTAAGATTGAAAGAAGTAAATGTAGAGCAAGAGTTGACTCGCATCAGACAGAGAATGATTGGTAGTGAGGAATCTAAAGATGAATTAATAAAAGCATTAAGAGAAACTCCATGTGGGAAATATAAAAACCATTGTGGAAAAGTTAGCAACATTTTTGCTCATGAAATTATAGGTGGAGTACATAAACCACAGAGACAATATCCAATTAATAAATTGGGCAAGGAAGAATTAGATCAAACAATCCAGGAGTTAGTAGAGGAAGGAGTTATAAAAGAGGTAGGCTCAGCAATTACTAATAGTCCTATACAATTAGTTCCTAAACCTGAAGGACAGGGTTTTCGGCTAGTCACAAATTTTAAAAGTTTAAATCGATTGACGAAACCAGATCGACGTTACCTGATAAATGCTAGAGATACAATTGAGAGATTGAAGGATGGACAATTCCTAACAAAGTTAGACTTAATTAATGGATTTTGGGCCATCCCACTTAAAGAAGATAGCCAGGAAAAAACTGCATTTACGGTAAATAATAAACATTATGTTTATCAAAGGCTTCCTCAGGGATATATTAATGCATCAGTGGTATTTCAAAGTGTAATAATGGAGATATTAAAAGATTTACCGGTGGAAATCTATATAGATGATATTTTAATAATAAGTGCAAATGAAAAAGAACATGTAGAGACAGTGAAAGAAGTATTAAAACGAATTGCAGAGTCAGGGCTAAAAATAAATATAAAGAAGAGTGAATTCATGACAGACATGGTTGAATTCCTAGGATTTTGGATATCAGCAGGAAATAGAGGCATTACCCAGACAATGAAAGAGAGAGTTACAGAAATAAAAACACCAGGAAATGTTAAAAGTGTACAGCAAATAATGGGACTTTTAAATTATCTTAGAGATATAGTGCCAAGATTTAGTCAAATGGCAAAACCTATATATGCCACAATAAGAAATAATGAATTGAATTGGACAGAAGAAGCTGAAAATGCTCTCTGTGAATTAAAGGAAGCAATCTTAGCTTCTGGACAACTAGAAGGAAGAGATGACGAGAAGGAACTAGAGGTCGATTTGGACATAGATGAAATAGGTTATCAATTAATAATACGCAATGCAAAGAGTGTGATACCAATACGTATTATGACTGGAAGTTGGGAAAATCCAGAGAAAAAATTTCTACCTATCGAGAAGAAATTAGCTGCGATTAGTAAAAGATATTCAGAACTTAAAGGGTTAGCAAGAGGTCAGAAAATAATAATAAATACAGATGAAAGGGTGATGGCTCACCTGAACAAGAATAGAATAAAAGATTCGAAAGCACAAAATAATCGATGGCAAAGATGGGAAAATATATTATTAGATCCAAGTATAACAATACTTAATAAAGAAAGAAAAAATGTCAAAAGATGAACTTACCATCATTTAAAGGTACAGTTATATACACAGATGGATCGAAGACATTAGCAGACGAGGAAGCCCACTGGGCATATATTATTAGAAGAAAAAAGTCAAGTGAAATAACTGGAAAAGGATCATTCACAGGATCAGCTCAGGGAGCAGAAGTGATGGCAGTTTTGCAAGCACTTAAAAAAATAAAAGAAATTAAGGTTACTCAAATTATTATAGTAACTGGTAGCAAATATGTAGAAACAGGTTTAAATGAAAACTTAAGTGTTTGGAGACAAAATGGTTTTAGCAAAGGAAATAGGAAACCAATAGAACATGAAGAAATGTGGAGAGAGATAGATGTGCTGGTAAAGGATTTGGACTTAGTCGTAATTCATCAGAAAGGACATTCAAAGGAACTAACTGATTTGTCTATAGGGAATAATGCAGTGGACAAATTAGCTAGACTGAGAAGAATTGTAATCGTTAAAGAGGAAGGTGAGGATACGATTCAGAAACTACATGACTGTTTAAAACACCCCGGAATGAATCTAATGGGGAGAGTCTTGTCAGATAACAACATAGATATTCCAAATTGGAGGAAAAAATATAGAGAAATAAAATTAGAGTGTGAAAACTGTATGAGGAAAGGATATAATAGAACTATCAGAGCAGATTATGGTAGAATACTTCCAGATAAAGAGAATGTAGAATGGGATTTAGATATAGCTGGACCACTAAATCCTCATTCAAAATCAGGTAATAGATTTATTTTGGTTGCAGTAGAGGCATATTTAAATAAAATATGGGCAAAACCATTGAAAGATCCTAGTGCTAAAAATATAATTAAAGCTTTACAAGAATTAATGTCAGCCTGGAATAGACCGGAAGCCATAAGGGTTGATAATGGACAACCCAGGCTCATTGGAAATACGTTACTCTGCCTACATTTTAGCAAAACCTGAAATACGTACCTCCAGGTACGTTTCCCTGCACTTTTCGGGTGTAACGTCCACTAGAGGCGCTAAGTGGTATCAATTTTTCTCCGTTTAAGATGCGTGTTTATTAACCCTCTGAGGTCTGAGCTGTTTTGGGGCTCTTTCGGTGTTTTGGTATGCCCTGACATTTGTGCTTATTTCAGCTACTTAAAACATACCATTTGCCAACATATAAATTTGCTGTATTCAGCACAAACTCTGCTACAATAATATGTGAGCAAAATTGATGTACTTGTTTGCATTTTATAGAAAAAAAATAATATGCGTGGTTAGTACGTTTTGGAAAAAAAAATGTCACTGCAATAAGGCCATTTAACACATAATGAATAGTTGTCCACAATACTTTTGAGTTACTATTCTTGTAGGCTAGAATTTTTACTTCAAAATGAAGTGAAAATCATTCTGACCACTCTTTCAGAAACATCAATATAACGATTTGAATTTCTTACATCAGTTTTTGGGTCAGCAGTGCTGTATGCGTGGGAGTGTTAATGCCCATGAATATTAATGTGATTTACACCTGGGAAGACTAAAGACACTCCCCCAATGGCTAATGGGCCATCAAGGTGCTTTGAGGCAGCCTGAACAAAGAATGATTCACTGGTGAACAAAAAGTTAAAAAGAACAGCATTTATTCAAAATAGAATTTACGTTCTTTCCTAAGAATGTAAAGACTTAAAGTCATTACTATCACTTAACACATCCTTTCAAAAAAACAAACATAAAAATACCAAACTTGTTTTTTTTTATAAAAAAAATATTTTTATTCAAAGAATACTAAAAAAAAACTACCGCAGGTTTAAAAAACTGTTTGAATAGACTCATGGGCGAATGCGAGTCTACAGAGCTCAGTTGCGGTCCAGTTTCCCGTGCAGGAAGAAATCGCAGTGTCTGTGGAACCATGTCAACGTCGGTCTCTGTTTTCCATGACAGCGTGGACTGCATGTTGCTCGTCTGCTTGTTTGCCTTGGCTCTCTTCGGAACTGGTGCTTGGACATTGTCACATCTGTTATAAAAAAAGAAGAAAGAAAAAGTGTGAGCATGCTGATAAGACAATCAAAGAAACTGTATTATTATCATTATCAATCACTAATTACCATGGATTTAAAAAAGACATATTTGTAATTTCACACAAGAATGGGAACTTTTACATTATGACGATGTAAACACAATTAGGCTACATTTCATCTGTAAAATATTACGTCTATGCACTTACTCAGTATTATTCTCGATCGCACTGAGAACTGAACGACACCTGCGTGTCCCTCTGCGAGGTGCTGGAGAAGGAGAACGTGATGCAGCCAATTTCCTAAAAAACAAAACAAAATAACTGTTAGCATACATTATGTATACAACAGAGTTATTGAATATTCTGTACTGAATATGCCTCTGTTACTGAATATTCTATATAGGTATTATTGTTTTTTTTTGTATTATGTTTTGTTATTGAGTGTTAAAGCTGCCGTGACAATATAATTTCCTGCAAAGGATCAATAAAGTATCAACAACAACAACAACATCTGTTGATGGCCCATATAGAATGCATGCTGATAACACAATCAAAGAAACTGTATTATTATTACGTTTATCAATCACTAATTACCATGGATTAATTTCACACAATAATAGGAACTTTTACATTATGACGATGTAAACGATATTACGTCTATGCACTTACTCAGTATTATTCTCGATCGCACTGAGAACTGAACGAGACCTGCGTGTCCCTCTGCGAGGTGCTGGAGAAGGAGAGCATGATGCCACATTCCTAAAAACAAAACAAAATAACTGTTAGCATACATTATGTATACAACAGAGTATCTGTTGATGGCCCATATAGAACGCACGCATTTATTATGTACACTCAATGAACGGATCGTTCGCGATCGACACATCGCTACATTTCAAACATTTACACCTGTATTCACAGTGCATAAGGCAGTAAGCATGATAATTAGTGTCATAGGCTAACTAAAACTGAACATTTGCGAGTATCTATGGCCCATATAGACAGCACGCATTTAGGGATAGGCTACACAATGAACGGATTGT
The DNA here is from genome assembly GCA_036326025.1 of Chrosomus eos. NCBI lineage: Eukaryota > Metazoa > Chordata > Actinopteri > Cypriniformes > Leuciscidae > Chrosomus > Chrosomus eos. The sequence continues at coordinate 38,456,727 of CM070826.1, read as the reverse complement.
TCGCGAACGAACGACACATCACTAACTTACATTTCAAACATTACACCTGTATTCACAAACAAGTATTTACGCATGATAAAGTGTCATAGGCTAAACAAAACTGAACATTTATATATAACATATTGTATTTAGACAGAATCTATCACGTTTTTACCAGAGTCTGAAATATCACATTTAACCTAGCAGTTATTCCCCAAAAAATGCATTACACATAGGCTAAGGCAGTAGGCTATTTTAGCATGATAAGTCATGGGCTAACCAAAACTGAACATTTATATATAAAATATATTGTATTTAGACAGTATCACGTATTTTACCGGAGTCTGAAATATATTTATCTCAATCACATAACCTAGAAGTTATTCTCGAACAAAATGCACTACACATAAGGCAGTAGGCTATTTAGCATGATAATCAGTGTCATAAACTAATCAAAACTGAGTGAAAAATATGTATGCTATATACAAATATGTTCAGAGAATATCACATTTAAAAAGTTTACACGAGCATACAATGTTAGGGATATTGTGAGGTATTTCCTATGTCAAAAGCTAGCCAAAACTAGGCAAAATATAAAATTCATTTGAGCTCTATATGATAAGAAAACGAATTATAACACTAAAAAACTTACTCCGAACTTCTATCCTCGGTTGGATCAATTCGTTCTTGAAAATGCAGCCTTTTCGTCGTCCGAATTGCAATCTTCCTCTGAAGAAAATGTGAATTCGTCATCACTGTCCAGAATCATCTGAAGGGCCTCTCTGTCGGAGTAGCGTGCTGCTGCCATCCTCCAAACGCGATGAACTAACAGTGAATGATCTGATGAAGAAGCTTCATGTTTTTGTGGCTTGATCGCGCGGGCGTGCCGCGTGTGTGATGCATAGATCACCTATTTTACCATGTGAAAAGCGCTGGGGGCGTGGCGATCTGAGCTGATTACTGATAATGAGGGGAGAACGAAACAACTGTAACTCTCCTTGGTTTCAAACGGATTACATAAACTGGAAATATAATTTTTTTTAGTAGCTTACTTCATTTAAAAGAAGAGAATCTCAGCTTCATAAAGAGACATCTCTCGTATCTCTGTGACAAGTATTAACAGAGTTACAGTTATTTTTTCGGACGCGTTTCAGAATGGACTTCACTGACGGAGAGAAGGTAAAACGCGCATCATGTTTATTATTCTTTATTTGACGAAAAGCACAACACTTTGTTTTTATTGTGAGTACCCTAAAAAAAATAGAAACTAAACAGGATCTAATGATGTACAACACTTAAATGTAAGATAAAAATCAACAGAGTAATTTGAGTCTCTTTTGCACTGATAAGGAAAAAAGTGAGCTCATCACGCCCCCGTGACGGCCGACCTCAGAGGGTTAAAGGTTATAAAAGCGACAATATCAGTAAATGATGTTCAGACTTCTCAGTATACACTTGTAACACGCCTCGCGGCTAGAACACAACCCCCACTCTCAAACTACGAAATATGCAGATGAGCATGAAGAAGGTGCACCGCTCTAAGATTTGGACCAGCGATCAGAAGACTAGACTCGCTCAAGAGACCGTGTAAACAACAGGGGGAAAGAATCAAGGACACACTTGAACTGCGTTAGAACAGGTAAGTATATTTGAGGAATTTGATAAATAAAATAAAGCAAATTAAGATTAATAGTAGGATGAGACAGTAAAATTCCAGAATCTCGTCACAACTCAAAAGAGGAAACAATGAGTAATCAGAAAGACAGTAAAATTGCGCTCTGGACAAGTGAAAGTGTGACTTCTTTACACCTTCATCTATATAGAGTTATTTCCTATTTAAGTTCAAGCTAATAAATGTAACTAATTCGCTTCCCTTTTTTTCTCCTATCTATATAAGATAAGCTAATTTGACCTATTTATAGTATAATAATTTAATTTTAATAGAATAGAATAATTTAATTCTAACTACAGTTAAACCTAATATTAGCTATGTTTAAATCTAATTCTAGCTACAACTTTTTCACACAATTACCCTTTAAATTCTCCAATAAACTCTCGTCACCTTAAAAACAAAATAGGAAACAAATGAGAAAAAAAGCAATATTCAATCAGAATAAAATAAAAATACAAATTTGAAAGACTTGAAACAATCAAAAAGAAATAACAGCAATGGGGAAAATTTAAATCACACAAAGTCCAATTTAGTGCTCAACCGAAAGTGTCAGTTTATATCAGGTTCCGAATTTCAGCTTCAATCTGATGATTCTTCCACGGGATCCTTCTTCCGCAATTCAGGCTTAATCAATACAGAAAAGAACGTGTGCACAGTCCTACCACTCAGCTCATTTCCTTTATTCGAGACTCGGTCCTTATATGGGCATAGCTCGCTAGTTCCCGCTCCAAATGGCTTCCGTTCTGATGTGCAACGGGGACAATACACGTGCGAAATCTTCGTCCAACTCGTTCAGCATCCAGGAATGTGAAACGTCCGTCTCAGCAAATGGACAAGGAAAGGAGAAATAAAAAAAAAAAAGTGTCCAAAAAGAAATCAAGGAGAAGGAAAGGAAAAAAAAAAAAAAACCCAACCTTGCAAAAGACAAGGCCAAAGATACAATTAGTCATTTCTCTCAAAAATATACATCATTACAACATTTAATCGAAATATAAACACATTAAACATCTCTGAATTCAATTTCGTTTAACTTTTAGCACATTAAATTCACATAAATGTACTGAGAGCAAGTTTCAAATGACGCGCTTAGGCCTCATCTGCTCGTATTAAATGTGCGTCACAATCGGCCATTAACTCCTAGCTCAAATACACGACAAAATGTCGTCAGAATAATATCTGTTAACTGTTCAAAGTACTTTTAGCTCTGAAACATTAATTATTTGACCCATTCACACAATATTTCTTCAAATTTTAGACAAAATATTAACTCTTATAATCTTTTACATAAGAATGCATATAACACTAGCATTTAATATCTAAACACTATTTAACCCTTTAAAGCCGCACGTATCATATTTGATACACGAGTTTCTAAGACATATATTGAATCAGTGAGAGGAATACTTTCTTTGAAAACCTGTTGTATCAATTTTGATACGTGTATTCTGCCATCTTGTGGAATTTCATTGTACTGCAGGCAGTAGAGGGGTGATTTTTTAGCTTTTCAAAATGGCGGCTGTGATTGGATCAAGCCAGACGCTTTCGGCAGGAAAATAAAGGCTAATTTCAAGTTGTTAAAGTAAAAAATAATATTGGATTGCGCCTGATATAATTAATTCAACACTTTCTGAATTGAAATAATGCATAATTACTTAATAATTTAATCATTAAATTACAAGTAAATCGTGTTGGAAATTGTGTATCAAATTTGATACTGCAGGTATTAATGGTGCTTTATGTCTAAACAGTAATGTCAAATTGTAATGTCAAAAAATGTTATCTACTTTATGACTATCACAATGCAAACACACACAATATTGGGATGATTCAATTAATGGCAATTAATGACTGAAATGCCATATTAAAATATATATTGTGTTAAAAATGCCCATATTAAATTTGAAACTGCAGGTATAAGGTTCTTTATCCCTGTCATGTCACATTTTTTTTAATGTAATATACAATATGCCTACCACAATGTCATCTTACAATACATTTAGGTTATTTTTACAGTAACAATTCCTCTAAAATTATAATCAATATGCTGGAATCATCAATTTTTTATGTGTATTTTTAGATGTCAAAAAGATTAGAGGAAGACGAGAGAAAAAAAAGCAGCTTCAAAATGTAATCGACATAATAATGGATGGCATTTCATGTGACCTAGAGCAGTTAGAGGAAGAGGAGGAGGAGGATGATGATGAGGAATGGATTCCTCAGGCCATGCATGATGATGGAAGTTCAGACAGCAGTGATGAGGAAGGTTATCAAGTCGAAAGTGTAGTCCAGAGCAGCATAGAAGTTGAGGTCCCAACAACACAGGACACATTCAAAAAGCAGTCGGTGAAGGATAATGCAAAAAAGAAAGAAAACAGATGGAGAAAAAAACAATTGCAAGCATTGCACCAACAATCACTTCTCACATGTGTACTGTGAGAAGTGTAAGGTGCATCTTTGCCTGAACAAAGACAGAAACTGCTTTCGTGACTACCACAAAGTAAAATAAAATGACTGGAAAAAAGATCTATGTAAAAAAGAGAGAGAGAAAAACTGCCTAAAATGTTCTATGTTTTCAAACTGTTAAAGGCATAATCTATTTTTTTAATCTAAAATCTACACTGTTGTAAGCAAAACATTCCCCAAAAGCCTAATGTATCAAATGTGATACAAAAAAATATATCATAAACAAAATGAGTTGGCAAAAAAATTTTTTTGGATTTTGATTCAAGGCTTAATAAACATCTGATTTCCAAAAATATATAATTTTCTGCCATTTTTTTAATGTGTCAGGCTTTAAAGGGTTAATTGACATTTAAACAAAGAAAACTCTTAGTGATAGAAAATATAATAATTTCGCTTTCCAAGAGAACTCAATTTCTCGATTATGAAGGTTTTCAAAGGCAAACTCCTACTTTAGGCTCGAATCCTCTGCAGCCTAACGTGCAATCAGTCACACGTTCACTCGTACTCATTCACCGATGAAACTCAATCCTCACTTTAGTTTCAAAGTTTCTCATAAGTTACTTCTCTAATACAACTCATATGTTATTCTCGGTTCTAATTCAAATTTCTTCTCTCTTCAGAATCGCACCATCCGCTTCTCAAGATCGCGCCATCTGCTCTCCCTCTCGCAAGGAGTGTTTTATCATCTTACGTTTTGGCTCCGCCCTTTAAGGCGGGGCTCATTTTCTACTCACCAATTTAGAATAAAAATCTAAATGAATTTAAATTTATGCATTTTATGATTTTTCCTCTTTCAAGATATTTAATAAAATAACTTTACATATATTCATGTTAAGTGTCAGTGTCTTCTTTTCTTTCTCCTTACGTCAACAATGTCTCTTTAGTAACCTGGTTACACCCTCCCCTCTTGAATATATGCACGTCCCGCTGCATCTGCATACTTTTGGGGTTGAGTCACAACCACAGGCGCATCACCAAAAGAAGCAGCATTCCTCTCCTCCAAAGTACTACTGAATGCTACACTCAGACCTTGCAACAGAGATTGAATCACTACGATAAGTGGATTCCCTAACTGTGGATACTCAAGCCTTTTTGCAGGCCGTCGCTCTCTTTGCGAACGCCTGGGAATAATTCCTTCCTCGAACTCTGTGTCATTCTCTCGTTCACTCTGATCAATTTCAATATTCACAGTTTCACTCAGAACTGTATTCTCTTTAGATCTACTCTTAACCTCACAATCAATTTCTGTTTCAGCCTCCTGAGAAGGAAACTCAGAACAAAGATCAAATCCTGGCTCTTTGCTCACCGGAACCTCTGAATCAACACAACCAGGAGGAACTTCTACTTCTCCAGATTCAAGTAAGTTTCTCTCTCACAGATTCCACTGGATCCTCTGAGAATCTACAGGTAGGTATACTTTCTCGTACAGGTTCAACGACAGGTAAATCAACTGAGACATTCTGAGGATTTCGGCAGGGTAAGTGCCCAGGGTTCACTAGAACTCGGGTTTCAAAATTCAACGTATCCCCAAATACAGGATTAAAGAATTGATCAGTATCAGACTCATTTTCACATTCAGACTCTGGTTCTTGTGAATCATCGTTACTCGCACAAGCTCTAGTTCTGGGCGTGCGACCCTTTATCTCAGATTGCTTCTCACATTGACCTGGTTGCAAAAATCCACAGGGCAACAACAAATCACGATGTACCGTCCTAAGAGGACCACCCTGCCCAACAGGTCGAATAGTGTACACCGGTAAGTCTCCCGCTCTCTTAACCACTACTTGAACACCTTGCTCCCACTTGTCAGCGAGCTTATGCTTCCCTCGCAACCTAACATTGCGCACTAGGACCCTGTCCCCTTCCTCCAAAGTAGAAACTACCACGCGTTTATCGAACCTTCTTTTGTTACGCTCTGCTAATTTAACAGAGTTCCCCTTAGCTATCTCGTAGCTCTCTCGCAGCCGATCTTTCAAATCTTTCACGTATTGGGAATGCGATTTGACTGGAGCTTCTGCCGGTAGACCAAAAGCTAGATCCACTGGTAAACGAGGCAATCGCCCAAACATGAGCTCATATGGAGCATACCCGGTCGTGTCGTTGCGCGTACAATTGTATGCATGCACTAAGGGCTTCACAAACTCTTTCCACTTAGACTTTTTCTCATTCTCTAGCGTTCCTAACATTTGGAGAAGTGTTCGGTTGAAACGCTCTACCGGGTTACCTCTGGGGTGATAGGGCGTGGTACGAGTCTTATGAATACCCGCTACATGACACAACTCTTTTATTGTACGAGATTCAAAATCAGGTCCTTGGTCACTGTGTAGCTTCTCAGGGAACCCATAGTGCACCAAGAAGTTTTCCCACAGACATTTTGCGACGGTACGAGCTGTCTGGTTCTGAGTCGGTATCGCAACGGCGTATTTCGTAAAATGGTCAGTGATGACTAATATATTCTTAGTGTTACTTTGATCTGGCTCTAGCGACAAAAAATCCATGCAGACCAACTCCAACGGCCTACTGGTCTTGATGCTGACCAAAGGAGCTGCTCTGTCTGGGGGTCTCTTCCTGCGCACGCAACGCTCACACGTCTTGATCTTCTTCTCCACGGCTTGGGACATCTTTGGCCAGAAGAATCTGGACCTCACTAAGTCTAAAGTTCTCTCTATACCCAAGTGCCCCATATCATCGTGAAGACTACACAACACCATTTCTCTTAGTCCAACGGGCAACACTAACTGACAGTGAGAGACTTCATTCTCTTGCCTCTTTCTATACAGCACTCCGTTCTTCAGTTCAAGTCGACTCCATTCCCTCAACCACAATACTATCTTAGGTGTTTGACCCCTCAAAGTAACTGGCTTAGTCCCACTCTTCATCCACTCAACTATTACTTTAATCTCTGGATCTTTCCCTTGCCACTCTGCTAACTCCGCCTCTGAGAGATTGGGAAGGTCAGGTAGACCATGCTCAGCTTCGTGTCTTAACTCATTCGGCAAAGCATCGACACAATGAGTGAGGGACTCAACCAATGCAATTGAAGAATGTGTCAACCCCAAACCCTCGGGTAAACCAATCACTTGATGTCGCTCACATATGGCTTTTACTACATCGGCCATGAGAACATCAGATCCGTTTCCAGACTCCGCGAGGTGGTGAAGTGTAAACTGCCTGATCCTCTCTCTTTCTTTCTGGGAGACTAGGTCATCTAAAAGCTCACCATGCGGACGCCGAGAAAGACTGTCTGCATCCTGATTCTGACTCCCAGCCCTATATTGGAGCTTAAATGTGTAGGTCGACAAACTAGACAACCAACGGTAACTGGTAGCGTCAAGTTTCGCGGAGGTCAACACGTACGTTAGGGGATTGCTGTCTGTTACAACCGTGAAGTCTACACCATACAAATAATCATTGAATTTGGCTGTGACAGCCCACTTTAGTGCCAAAAATTCAAGCTTATGTGCTGGGTATTTTGCCTCACTTTTTGTCAGTCCCCTACTGGCGAACGCTATCACTCGCATCTGCCCATCTTGCTCCTGGTAAAGTGCCGCGCCAAGCCCTGTAGTACTGGCGTCGGTGTGAAGCGTATACGGAAGCTTAGGGTCAGCAAATCCCAAGATGGGAGCAGAAGTCAGTTTAGAAATGATAACAAAGGCATTCTGACAGGCAATAGTCCAACGATCACCGAACTGCTCTTTAGTGTTAAAGTACTCACCCCCCTCTCGTTTTCTACTGCGGCCCCTACGAAGTGGAGGGTACCCTTCAGTGAGTCCCGTGAGAGGTTTGACTATCTTAGAGTAATCGCAAACAAACCTTCTGTAGTACCCTGCGAAACCTAAGAAAGCTCTCAACTCTTTCAAATTTGTGGGCCTTGGCCAAGTCTTTAGAGCTTCGATCTTAGCCGGGTCAGTCTTTACCCCGTCCCTCGAAACAACATGCCCCAAATATTTTACTGATGTCTGGAAGAAACGGCATTTCTCAGGTGCCAACTTCAACCCATACTCTTTAAGCCGATCGAGGACCTGTACCAACCGCGACTCATGCTCTTCCAAGGTCTTTGAAAAGACTATCAAGTCATCAATAAAGACCAATACCTGCTTCCTGTGGAGATCACCCATACACCGCTCCATTAATCTTTGGAACGTACTCGGCGCATTTGTGATTCCCTGAGGCATCCTATTGAATTCCCAGAAACCAAGAGGGCACACGAAAGCAGTCTTGCACTTATCGGCCTCATTCATCTCAATTTGGTAGAACCCAGACTTTAAGTCAAGCACTGAGAACCACTTTGAACCCGTAAGTACCGAAAATACTTCCTCTAAGTTGGGTAGAGCATACGCGTCCTTGATCGTCTGGGAATTCAGTTTACGAAAATCGATGCAGAGCCGTACCGAGCCGTCTTTCTTTCGGACTACCACTATAGGCGAAGAAAAAGGAGATTCGGACTCACGAATGACTCCAGCAGTCATTAACTCCTGAAGATGCTTTCGGACAGCATCGATGTCTTGGGGGTGAATCGGACGTGCCCTATGCTTGAAAGGTGTCTCGTCAGTTAATCTGATTTGGTGCTTCACTTGACCCGTACGACCAAAATCAAGATCGTGTAAAGAGAAAACTTCAGGCATGGAATTCAACCGGTTTGAAATTCGCTCCTTCCAGTCTGAAGACAAAGGAGAATCTCCGAAATCAAAGGTAAGATTAGCAGAGGTAGGTGCTGGTGATTCTACTCTGCTAGGATTCCGGGCTGCGTTCTCTATCACTTTCTCTACAGCATGTATCTCCGCAAGTACAGCTTTAGGAGGAATCGTTATGTCTGTCTGAGTATCGTTCTTAAGCAAAACTGACAGCTGAGGAAGTCGTCTAGACGGCAATGTGTGTACACAGCTTGCAACTGAAAGACCGCTTAGTGATGGGGTTGATGGCGGTTCAAGAGTTACCCACTTCTCCATACAAGGCTCCCAAAACTGAACATAACCATTCAGGACTACTGTGTTCCCGGCAGGTACAACCTCGGGAATACTCCCCATCAATTTCACATGCCCCAATGGCTCACTGCTAGTTTGTCTCCATCTTGCTTAAAGGACATTAAGCACTGCCTGATACCCATGGAGATTCGAACAAGGATTATTCTGCTTTTCTCTAATGCAGTGGCCATAAAGTACATCCAGGGAGTTGGTACCTATCAGAACTTGCGACAGACTCTTTAGATCCGGAACTACCAAAGCTAAAGTAGGGACTTCGACTTCTGCGCCTACAAATTCTTTCGGGAACTTCAAAGCCAACTCGATGTAACCCAAATATGGCACGGCTTGCCCATTGGCCCCCTCTACCTCTAACAAATTTTCCAACGACTTCAGCGGGTGATCCGATAGATGTGACTCGTAGAACGACTGAGGAACCGTAGTAACTTGAGATCCTGTGTCTAGGAGACAATTTACTACTTTACCGCCGATAACGATCTGCGCAGTGCACTTTACTCCTACCAACCCCTCCGGCAGGTTCTTTAAAGGTATCTTAAGCTGATTTTTCGCGACAGGTGCTTGCTTACAACACTTCGGGCGGTTAAAGTTACACCTCGTCTCTGTATGCCCGCTACAGAGACGTCCCGTAGTTTAAAGGCAAGGAAGAATTCCCGTGCAGAGAGTCCCACTGAGCCTGTTGCTCTCTCAACTTACAGCGCTTTTCCTCAACTTTCAGGCGATTTACAGGATTATCGCAGGCAACAGCCAAATGACCATCCTCTCCGCATCGAAAGCAATATCCGGGACGAGGTCGATTAGTCATTGGTTGGGCCCTTCTAACATTTCGGCCAGTATCGGTTTTCGACAAATTCTGAGACGGAAAATTTTGAGGACTACCGGTCGCTCGAAAGTGATCTCTAGAATTCCTTTGAACAGCACTCTGAGCTTGCAGCTCAGCTACCTGTCGTCTTAAGTTAGCGACTTCTGAACTATCTGAATGTTCGCGCTTTACTTCTTGAGTCATGGAAACTCTTATGGCGGCTACCTGAGCGCGCAACTCTTCCACTACTCCCCTCAAAACGTTCAATTCTGCTTTCTCAGAGCATCCGCTCTGGCGTTTCTGATCTGGATTTCGACTTAGAGTAGCAAGTTGGACCTGAACTTCTGCAAGTTGTTGTCTTAGAGAATCGCTTTCAGAAGTGCTAGCATTTGATGCCTCATGTGAATATACCGACACTTGCTGAGTGGCCGCTCGTGGTTTCGGGTAAGCAACAGGAGTTTTCGACAACCCAAGATGCTTTCTCATCCTCTCTTCTTTAGAGGTACGCTTACTCTCCTCCGCACGGATTAACACAACAAATTCAGCGAAAGTGGGTGGGCGGGTTCCGCTCTTCCCTAACTGAAGGCTGTCAATGAGACCATTATCCCAACATCCCCTCATTAACTGTTTCAAAAGACAACGGTCATGATCGCTCTCCGCGATACCTCCCCTCTTAATCGTTGAACTCAGAAGAACTTGCAACCGGTGTGAGAAATCTGACGACTTTTCACCTTGGTTCTGCAAAGTGCCCATGAACTTGGCTAAAAGTTCGTCGCCATCCTCTACGGAACCAGATTCTAATAACTCAAGATACACTGCAGGCAGAGCTGGAGGTCGCACATGCTTCACTACGTCGGCGGCAGGAGACAACAAGCTATCTAAGATCCTACGTACTCTTTGTAAATCAGAAATGGCCGGATCACTTAACAGGAGTTCTACACTTAGACGCCAAGTGTCAAAATCAGGTTCATTTGGAGGGCGCGGGCACCTCCCTGAGAAATTCCTAAGGCGGACTGAGGTTTGCTGAAACATCGCAGCATCAGCTGACTTCACTATGTGCTCTACTACCATCCTTTGAATACCCGGTGGGTCTACCATGTCCATGGGGAAACCGGGGCTAGTAGTCACTGTGACACCATCAACGGTGGTCTCTGGATCTGGGAAGGCCATATGGGCCATCAGTCTCTTGGTTGGGTTTTTGGATTCTAAAATTCGCGTTCCTATGTCTTCGGTATTGCTGAAATCATCACAGCTCACGTTTCGCGCTCTTTCTGGAGTACAGTTAGTGGAGTGAACTTCTTGGAGTTCGTCCAACTCCTCCTGAGACACATTTGAGAGAGGCTTCTCACTAGTCGTCTGGTTACAGACGCTAGCCAGAGCTCGTATCTGGAACATAACGCTTGGGTCCGAAAGGCATCCCAGAGTTAAGGGTAACATCGGCGTTAAGTTCAGCATCGCAGAGTTGTGAGCATACTCTACAATAGCCTGCTGATGGAATTCGGAAGTTTGGTCATCAATTATCAAATTGCTCTTAATTGAGCCGTACTTTTGCAAAAAGTTGACTAGCTCTTCGTCTACCTCGGTCAACGTGAGGCCTTTGACTATGATCGCATTTCCCACGTTCACGTTCTCTTTCTCTATGATCTCCATAATAACGATGTAAAGACAACACTCGGAAAAACTGATTTCACGTCACAAATCTACTCGTTTCCTGCCTCCCTTACCGGTTGCTAACCTGTTGCTAAGCAACGGTCTCCTGGCTGGCTCGCCAACTTTCTGTAACACGCCTCGCGGCTAGAACACAACCCCCACTCTCAAACTACGAAATATGCAGATGAGCATGAAGAAGGTGCACTGCTCTAAGATTTGGACCAGCGATCAGAAGACTAGACTCGCTCAAGAGACCGTGTGAACAACAGGGGGAAAGAATCAAGGACACAATTGAACTGCGTTAGAACAGGTAAGTATATTTGAGGAATTTGATAAATAAAATAAAGCAAATTAAGATTAATAGTAGGATGAGACAGTAAAATTCCAGAATCTCGTCACAACTCAAAAGAGGAAACAATGAGTAATCAGAAAGACAGTAAAATTGCGCTCTGGAAAAGTGAAAGTGTGACTTCTTTACACCTTCATCTATATAGAGTTATTTCCTATTTAAGTTCAAGCTAATAAATGTAACTAATTCTCTTCCCTTTTTTTCTCCTATCTATATAAGATAAGCTAATTTGACCTATTTATAGTATAATAATTTAATTTTAATAGAATAATAGAATAATTTAATTCTAACTACAGTTAAACCTAATATTAGCTATGTTTAAATCTAATTCTATCTACAACTTTTTCACCCAATTACCCTTTAAATTCTCCTTTAAACTCTCGTCACCTTAAAAACAAAATAGGAAACAAATGAGAAAAAAAAACAATATTCAACCAGAATAAAATAAAAATACAAATTTGAAAGACTTGAAACAATCAAAAAGAAATAACAGCAATGGGGAAAATTTAAATCACACAAAGTCCAATTTAGTGCTCAACCGAAAGTGTCAGTTTATATCAGGTTACCGAATTTCAGCTTCAATCTGATGATTCTTCCACGAGATCCTTCTTCCGCAATTCAGGCTTAATCAATACAGAAAAGAACGTGTGCACAGTCCTACCACTCATCTCATTTCCTTTAGTCTCGGTCCTTATATGGGCATGGCTCGCCAGTTCCCGCTCACAATGGCTTCCCTTCTGATGTGCAACGGGGACAATACACGTGGGTGGTTGACGTGAACTCAAATCCAAAGTGGAAAAAAATATATTTCTAAAATGTATGTCAAATGACATATAATTATATTGCTTAATATGTGAAAAACTCAAAACTGAATGTGTCCCGTTATAATTCCTTATTTATTTAGCATTTTATTAACTTTTTTTGTGTGATAGTCCCACATATTGTCCACCGGTGTGACAACATTTTTAATGTTAATATTTAATTCAGAGATTGTGTGACAGATAAGACAAATATGCACAATCCTTATCAGTTTGTCCTAACTATATTCCCACATCAAAAGTAACCAATAAAAATTCACAATCATGTTATTATCCTACTATAAGATGTACACATAGGGACTTTACCCAAACGTCTGGATTATATTCGTTATAATTAGTATAAAACCTAATGAAGCTTCATTTCATCCTTATATGTGCATAGTGGTGATATGATTATTATACTATTCAACACTTTTTACATGAATTTCTGCATTAAAATGCCTTTTCCCCGTATAATTCAGTTTGTCACACCACAGGACATTCCGTCACACCATTGGACAACAAGAATTGTTTCATTTTTTTTTTTTAAATGTATATACATAAAGGCAGGAAAAATGGTCTGTGCTACTTTTATAGTATTTATTCTAAAATATTAAAACCACTTTACAGTCTAAAAACATTAAATTATAAGATTAAATGGCTCTGAAGGAAAGTAATGTCGGATAAGTTTTGAAGTAACACCACAGGCGTAATATAACACCACAGATGTAATATTGCATAAAAGGTTTAATAATTAAAAGTTTGAGCAAAATAATGAAATTCATCATGAGTACGATTACAAGTAGTAATTGCTCTGATAAAAGAACATTTAGACAAAAACTGCATTAACAAATACACTCACCTAAAGGATTATTAGGAACACCTTAATTCTACGTGGTATTGATTCAACAAGGTGTTGAAAGTATTCTTTAGAAATGTTGGTTCATATTGATAGGATAGCATCTTGCAGTTGATGAAGATTTGTGGGATGCACATCCAGGGCACGAAGCTCCCGTTCCACCACATCCCAAATATGCTATATTGGGTTGAGATCTTGTGACTGTGGGGGCCATTTTAGTACAGTGAACTCATTGTCATGTTCAAGAACCCAATTTGAAATGATTCGAGCTTTGTGACATGGTGCATTATCCTGCTGGAAGTAGCCATCAGAGGATGGGTACATGGTGGCCATAAAGAGATGGACATGGTCAGAAACAATGCTCAGGTAGGCCGTGGCATTTAAACGATGCTCAGTTGGCACTAAGGGGCCTAAAGTGTGCCAAGAAAACATCCCCCACACCATTACACCACCACCAGCAGCCTGCACAGTGGTAACAAGGCATGATGGATCAATGTTCTCATTCTGTTTACGCCAAATTCTGACTCTACCATCTGAATGTCTCAACAGAAATCGAAACTCATCAGTGAGTATATTCTCCCGTTCTTCCTTGCTGCTCTCTTTCCCCTCTCTGGAAGATCTCCGATTCTCAGTCTTGTTTCGCGCTGAATGTTTTTTAAATAGGTCTGCTGTTTCTTTTGAAGGAACTCTGCTCTTCGAACTGTGTCTGCATCTCTACGCTGTCTATAAAGACGCTGCTTTTCAGCAGCAGTTAATCTGGCCATACCTGACAAGAGAGATACAATTATATGATTGATTACTGATGTCCTATGTGTTTTATTAAAGATACAACATTACTGGTATATTGTCTGTGGAGTTACTAGTCTGTGGTGTTACCATGAAAGACAGTAACACCACAGACAGTAAAGCAAATTAGCCTAAATCCAGACTTTTCTAAATTGGAGGCTGCCATCATGATGATTTCAAGATCAGGGGATATTCTGGAAATATTAATAATTATGTTGTAAAGTAGAGGGACACCACTTGCCATCACAAATGCAGAATGACCAACCCCTTGATAGAGCCTACATCCACTGGTGTGACAGCCATTTCCACCAGTGTGACGCTGATTTCATGTCACACTATAGGACAGTGCTGTCACACCAGTGGACGTTTTCAAGATCAAGGTCAGTTTGCGGCCTAGCTATATGAGAGACAGTCTTCAGTCCTGACTAACAGCGTTAAGGTTTACATTATGTTTAATAGTCAATCAATATAAATTGATGAAAAATTGTCAGATCAATACTTAAATTACGTCACACCAAAGGACTACATAATGGATCCCATTTCCAGCAGTGCACAGAAATAGCAATATTATCAAAATATTTGAGACAGAACTCACCTTGTGTGCAGTCCATGTGCTCCAGTGAGGTCTACTGTACTTCCTGGATGAAGAATGGCCCCTCTCAGTAATAGGGTGCCCAAATTAATGCCTGTTTTATATCTACAGAATGGCGTCACACCAGGTGGACACCAGTTTTGCGGACAAAATGTAATGTGTCATAATTATTCTAAATGGGGACATTAAGACTTATAACCTTTAGTTTCATTAAGTTATCACTATTATAATATATATTCAAGTATTTTAATGTATTTAGACTTATTTTTCATTTAATTAAAGTAGTTTTAAGATAAGGAATGCTACCCCGGACAGTCACGCCAGAGGACAAATGTCATGTTTAAAACAAAATATTTACATATTTGAATTATAATGCTCATTAATTACAGATGTATTAGTTCTGGAAGATTAAACTGTATATAAATACAGATATTTTAATGAAATATTATACATTTTTATTTATATTGGTCACTATGAACACAAAAATGGAGCGTCACGTCAACCACCCACGTGCGAAATCTTCGTCCAACTCGTTCAGCATCCAGGAATGTGAAACGTCCGTCTCAGCAAATGGACAAGGAAAGGAGAAATATAATAAAAGTGTCCAAAAAGAAAACAAGGAGAAGGAAAGGAAGAAAAAAAAAACCCAACCTTGCAAAAGACAAGGCCAAAGATACAATTAGTCATTTCTCTCAAAAATATACATCATTACAACATTTAATCGAAATATAAACACATTAAACATCTCTGAATTCAATTTCGTTTAACTTTTAGCACATTAAATTCACATAAATGCACTGAGAGCAAGTTTCAAATGACGCGCTTAGGCCTCATCTGCTCGTATTAAATGTGCGTCACAATCGGCCATTAACTCCTAGCTCAAATACACGACAAAATGTCGTCAGAATAATATCTGTTAACTGTTCAAAGTACTTTTAGCTCTGAAACATTAATTATTTGACCCATTCACACAATATTTCTTCAAATTTTAGACAAAATATTAACTCTTATAATCTTTTACATACGAATGCATATAACACTAGCATTTAATATCTAAACACTATTTAATTGACATTTAAACAAAGAAAACTCTTAGTGATAGAAAATATAATAATTTCGCTTACCAAGAGAACTCAATTTCTCGATTATGAAGGTTTTCAAAGGCAAACTCCTACGGCTCGAATCCTCTGCAGCCTAACGTGCAATCAGTCACACGTTCACTCGTACTCATTCACCGATGAAACTCAATCCTCACTTTAGTTTCAAAGTCTCTCAAAAGTTACTTCTCTAATACAACTCATATGTTATTCTCGGTTCTAATTCAAATTTCTTCTCTCTTCAGAATCGCACCATCCGCTTCTCAAGATCGCGCCATCTGCTCTCCCTCTCGCAAGGAGTGTTTTATCATCTTACGTTTTGGCTCCGCCCTTTAAGGCGGGGCTCATTTTCTACTCATCAATTTAGAATAAAAATCTAAATGAATTTAAATTTATGCATTTTATGATTTTTCCTCTTTCAAGATATTTAATAAAATAACTTTACATATATTCATGTTAAGTGTCAGTGTCTTCTTTTCTTTCTACTTACGTCAACAATGTCTCTTTAGTAACCTGGGTTACACACTCATTTTAATATCAATTAGGTATTTGTCCCACTTTTGAGGTGCCAAGGACGCGTGACTGCAGATGTCATGTTGGATGAGCATACTTCTGGATCGCACCGAGGTAACTTAACTTGCGTGTTTACCGAAAGAGTATTGCCTCGCAAACGGAACAATGAATTCTAAAGAAATGCATTTGTATGTTTTAGTTTTCTGTGTTCTTGAACGACGTCTGACTCGGCGAGCAATTATTAATTTGTATAGCTATGTGTCTCTGTAGTCTCACTACCGAGTATGAGTTAACTGTAAGCAGAATATATAATAAGATATCGAAGGCATAAAGAATTAGTTTAGCCAGAACGTTACGAATGTACGTTTCAGTCAGGTGATTGTTATGTACTCTGTGAAACGTACAGGAAGTTTAGTGGGCAGTGGACACCCAACTTCAATTAACCCTGGTACATAACATATATATATTAACCACATAATCTCAGTTGATCTGTTCTTTTGTTTTCAGTAAGCTTGCTTCTCTGCAGATTTTGGAAATTTCTCTCGTGTTACTATAATATGCGTAGCATAGGCAGAATAAATTAAATGCTTGTTTTTTAAATGATATTTAAATAATTCATTGTTGTTGTTGTTTTTTCAGTGCACATGCAAACTTAAATGACAACGTTTATCATTTGGAAACGTATCTCTTTATTCTGGGTTTACTTTAAAAGAAAAAAGTGATTTTAACTTGATATTGCATTGTTCTGTCGTCGTTTGATCGCTTTTTATTTATTTTATTTTATTGTAATGTTATTATGTCGGCCTTATATAGCCAGGGAAGCTGGATTGCTTTGCTGTTTATTGATATTTCTTAAATTATATTTTATCAGTAGGAAATCGCGCTGAAGAAGTCTCGTTCCGAACACATCGCGATATTTGGCATCAGTCACGTGTGCCAGGTGTTGGTAAGTATAGTCGTAAATACCAAATACGCTGTCCTAATAATGTTTGATATAATATATTTTCTGTTTGTCGATATTAATCAGATTAGCTCACGTTCAGTCACTGCATTATATCTGTCATCTCCACGGAGGCTTTGCGTTTCATTGCGTTCTAATTCAAAACAGGGTAAACACCGTCTGTCACGTGACGTGCTATAGGCCTAGACCTGGGGGCTGTTCCATAAAAGACGCTTAGAAAAGCGGGGATTAAACTCCAAAACCGGACTTGAATGAGCCTAACAAATAAGTTGGGGCTAAAGTGGTTCCATAAAGGGTAATTGAAGTTCACGCAATCTCACTAATTTGAACCAGGTTTATCTAGTCTAGATAATTGCGTGTTCACGCGTTTCTGAAGCAGCCCTAGAGGTCGATCGTGGATCAAATCGATCCACCATCAAACAGCGTATATTTTGTGCTGTTTTATGCGTTTGTGACATGTTTTTCCCCCACCTCAGTGCAAAACTTACATTATACAGTTATATTCTCCATCTGTAAATGTTAGAAAGTCCATTTTGCTGCTAATCTTCATATTGAACGAGCGCTGCTCTGCGCATGCGCGCCAAATAGGTCCGCAATAATTCTCACTAAAATATACTTTTTGCTTGGAAAATTAATATGCAATATTTTATAACACGAGGATTATCTTCTAATTATAATAATTTATCTTTAGGATGTTGGATAAGTTGCAGTGAACTTCTAGCTCATTACACTTATATATTTTATACTTCTAATAAAAAAAGAAATTGAACAGAAGTAGCCTAATTCAAGGATTTTTATTTTTTTTATTAGATCATTTCATTTTTTTTAACAAACTAAATATATAAAGATACAAAATTTAGTTTTGGGTATAGGATCTATGCTACGTAATAAAGATGATGTATTTTGATGTATGATGTAAGATGATGTAATTACAGCTTTTAATGCAATATTTTTTTTTGAGAAAGCAAGAATCCCCAGTTTTAAATGAGTGGTTAGATTTAGTTTCTAAAGTACATTATGGAGAGGATAACATTAAATTAAGAACAAATGTATACATTTTGAAAATATATGTGCAACTCTAAAATCAAAGAATATTCCATAAAATAAAGGAATATATATTAGCCTACATTAACTACATTTTTATGTAACCTTCCCTTTTATTTCTAGGTATTTGTTATTTTATTTATTTACTTATTTAATATTGAATATTTGATATTTGAATAATATTACTTGAATAACTATTAGGAATTATGTGTCATTATAAGAGTTTGATATATGTGAATGTTATATTTTTATTTATTTATTGTTTTATTTATATGTATGTGTTGGTGGGTATTATCACAAAAGAAAAAAAAAGTAGAAGGAAAAATAAGGAATATTTATTGGGGGAAAATATGATATCTTTAAAGGAACTGTCCTATATATATATGTATATATGCTAAAATATTTGTTAGTTGGATATTATATGTCCCTTATTTAGAATTTTAAACCTACAAGTGTATTTGGGGTAAATCAAATGTACAATATACTGTCAATTACTAAGCTCAGATTAATCGTACCAGTTAAAATTTATACTGTGCTTTTGTAATTATTTATTTTGTGATTTTGTGATTTTAACTTCTGCTTTAAAAAGATTTTTTTAGATTGTGTTCTAATGTTCTTCTAATAATCATAAACATGTACTAAATAAAAAACCAGACAAACTGCCAAATAAAACAAGAGAGAAATGTATTCATAAATCTTTAAAACAATCTAATTAAATCTTGGGCACAAAACATTCAGCCAGTAAAAAAACAAAACCTGTAGTATGTATATTGTATTTATCTATATATCTATATCTATAAATACAGTACATATATATATTATATATATATATATATAATATATATATATATATATATATATATATATATATATATATATATATGACAGTGTAGAGAAAGAATTCTCTGATAACCGAGGCACTCCTTAATTAAAAGGGCTTTATTATAAAAATGACATGTCCTAAACGGACAACTTTAAAACGCCTTATATATGTGTCTATATTGTAGCGTTATTTAAGTTTATTTTCTGTATACTGTGTATTTATTTTTGGACTAATAGTGGTTAATAAAGCCCAATAATGGTATTAGAGAGTGTAAGTGGTAATATCATTGTGTTCTTGTCGGTCAGTGTTGAGGATCTGTGTAACAACTGAGGCTTAGCCTGACAGTTAGCCTGCCCTGGACCAGGCTAGTTTCCCAGCATAAGTTGCCAGGGAAACTGAGTTTGAACTTTTTTAAGTTTGATTTATGAAACCGAATCCACCAAAAATAAGCCTGACTAACCGAAATAAGCCTGGCTTATACTCTAATCTTGGTTTATGGAACAGCCCCCTGGCTTAATCATATTCATATCAGGTTTAAAGTAGTACAATTAGTTCCAAAGTTGTATTTGTAGTAGAAGCACAGCAAAAACAACACTTGCTTTTACCACAGTGACATTAGTTTTAATGTGATAGGCTAAGTGTAGTAAAAAGACAGTAATCACAAAACTTACCATGCTTTTACCACACTATTGGTAGTTTTAATGTGATACTTATTGTAAATGCACAGTAACCACAACACTTACCATGCTTTTAATGCTTAATAATGTAACATACAATATTTGTAAGGTAAATCAATACTTTTTCCTTTAAATAATCCTATATATTATACATGATGATATTTTCTTATCTCTTTTTTCAGCTGAAAAGACCAAAGAGGCCTTTCGGACTCAGTCAGCCCATTACTGTTTGAGGACAAGTTAACGGAGGAGACGGAAAGCTGCAAAGGCAAATATTCGCAATGGTAGGTATGTGTTGGCTTTAACCCTAAAACAAACATTTTATCAAGCATTTGTTGTTTCTTAAACCTTTTCTCACAAAACTCATTGCCCAATCAGTACAAACATAGTCTCAAAGTTTTAATAATTCACAAGATTTAACAAGTTATACGATACTCGTACATATTTGTATATTTTTACACAATTGCTGCTTTTACTCCTAGTGCTGTCATTGGCTACTGCCTCAATTCCTGTACATATTTATCACAATATTTGTAAATCAGTTGCCCCTCTTTTTGGAAAGTAGCCGGATGTACCACACACTGTCAGAAAGTTTATATTAATTGCATTGTATTCATTAAAATTGTTACAAATTGGTCCCTGTCTGTTAATGTTCCAATGATACATGATGTCTCTCCACACCTCATAACCTTCCTCTGTTTGCAAGAGTGGAAAAGCTGATCTGACTTGTCAAATGACATCAGATACTCGATTATTTTGTCATAATCAGATCAGTTACACTGCTGATAACTGTCCCGTTTGCATGTAAATCATGTTATTTTTAAACGAGTTCATATGATTATTGCTTGCTATTAAATACATACTTTTATTCATAGAAATTCCCACATATCAGTGAACCTATTATATAGAAATGCTTTTAACATTTATTTTTGCGACACTCTTTACAGAAATAAATCCTGAATATTGTTGGCTATTGCCACAAATATACCCACGCGACTCGTGACTGGTTTTGTTATCCAGGGTCACATGGGTAAAACTGTTTTTGTTCAGTACTTAACTTATATTATGTGCTGCAATATTATATATTTATATAATACTTCAATGTGTATATTATATAATGTACTGACTGCTGCTATGTAAATTTAAAAAAGGAACAGGCAACTCTGGCCCTTTTGCATTCTCCTTTATGAGGTGGAGAGTTTACCTCCAACCCTAACTGAGCACATCTGAAAATTTTAACCAAAGTCTTCAGGTTTACTTGTAGACAATAGGCAAGTGGGTTAAAGGTTGGAGCTAAATCTGCCGGACAGTGGACGCTGAGGGCCAGAGTAGCCCATCACTGCTGTAAATAATACACAATATAAGCTGACCTGACTGTCCATTACACAACTTAATTTGAATTGTTTGTTTTTTGTTTTAATTTCAGACCATGACTGGGGAACACCTGACGATGGGATGTTGAGACTTCTTCCTCTGGTTGAGAAAAAGCTACACCACATCAGTGATCACATCTTCTGTTCATCTGTTGTACTGTAGGGTACAACTGAACAAACTGTTTAGACGAGGAAGAAGAACATGAACACGATAGAGACATGCACAGGGAAGAGCAAGAAACCAGTTTAGCTGTGATAATGAATCATTATTTTCCAACACAATATCAAATCTGTTTTCTGTATCATAGGTGACTGAATATAATTCTCTGGCACTCATTTTGTGGCTTTAGCAGCTGTGAATGGATTAATATGATGTTAATATATTTTTGAAGACACATTTTTATTTATCTTGAATCTCATTTGTCTTTATGCTACTTTATCAACTTTATGCTGTGACTTGCAATAAATTGTGTAATAAAGTATGGTGAATATTGTGTAATGAAGTGGTGTTTGGTGCAGTAAATAAATTTATTTGAGAAATTTTAATTTCTTATTTCTTTAGTACAAAATTTAAAGCCAACTGCATGTATTTAATAATTATAATTATTTTACGTTTGACATACAAATTTAGATCTGGTAAATGATATTTGGGACAATGCAACAAAAGGTCAAGTCAAGAATATTTGTATAGCGCTTTTCACAATACAGATTGTATCAAAGCAGCTTCACAGTATTAATTAAAATAATAATAAAACGTCCACGTTTTGTAATGCGGATCAATAGTATTATTGATTGATTAAATTCAATTGAATATCCCCAACTGAGCAAGCCAAAGGCAACAGTGGCAAGGAACCGAAAAACTCCATCAAGTGACCTAAAAGTTGCACATGCATCTATGCCAGTTTTCAGTGAAATAAAGGGAAGTGAATAACAAAAGGGCTGCAGTGGGCTATCTTGCTATAAACAGTTCAAGCATAATTGAAGATGATCCATGTTGATCATTCTAGTACATATCTATTGCATTTAAAATGAAAGAATAGACATTACTTTTGTCAGGCATATAAGCAGCAATCAGAGAGGGTGAAAAGGAAATGTTGGCACTGTTTTTTGTTGTTTTACTGAATACTGCATTATCCCTGTGTAATAGTAATAGTGTGTGTAGATCTGTGTAGATTGAACTGCCCTTCCACCCCCAGGGGCCCAGCAATGGCCCCCAGAAGAGCAAAAAAAAATTTACATTTCAAATGGCTGTAACTTAAAGTCCGGTTAGTGTATCAAAGAGAAAATTGGCAGGATAACTGCTTATGCTATGTTTAATAAATAATGTTGGGCACAGTTTTCAGACATATATGGAAAGCTGGCATAAAGGTTATTTTTGAAAGTGCTCACAGTAAAATATCAAATTTCAGCCGGTCCCTCATATATGTCATAAAGGTTTGCACAATGAACAAATTTAGATATCCAGTTGTCCATTAAAGATATTATTTATTTAACATTTATTGTTTCATTACTAAACGTTTTAAACTACATTACCCACATATCTCGGTCATTCTATCAATGGAACAGGAAACGTGGTGCTGTAGTTCATTGAAATGTGCTTAGGGTTAGGGTTAGCATTTCGGTAAAGGAGTAATTTCTCACAACATAGAGACACTTTATAGTTAACTTAATGTATAACTAACTTAACAATAACACCAAAACATACTTTGTAACATGAAACGCCGTTTTATATGGGTTAAAAGGATGGTCCAATCACAGCGAATTCTGCGATAAAGTCACAGCCAATAACAACCCAGCTGAACAGATCCGTCACACTTACTTGCCCATTTATGGTAAACGATGACAGAGCTCTTCTGGTTCCGGTTGCAGGATAGATACTTTAAATTTAATATTTCGGCTGTTAAACATTTATTCCTTCTAATTAAATGATAAAAATCACATTTAAAAACAAAACACTCCTTTGTGTGGTTACCATCCAACAACGAGTTCACATGATCAATGACACAAATTTGCCTATTTGATTAGACTGATGCATAAATACATTTGAATAAATAAAATACTTTTTTCTAAGCAATGGCCTAGAGCAGGGGTAGTTCTCTTACGAGAGTATCTCTCGTACTGCGTAATATCTTACGCTATGGGGAAAACTCTTTTCCACGAGATATTGAAGCCAAAAATTATCCTTAATTTTTTACTAATGTAAAACGCTTTGCAGCAGCAAGCAGACCTAGGCGAGACAGCTCGCGCGCCTATTGGCTGCTCTGCGGCAATAGCAGCAGCCTATCGAGAGAGGCTCTGCGTGACGTCACGACGAATGGGGGCCCTTCGCGCCCATATCGTCACGTCCCGCCAGAAAGGGCGTGGTCTCGCCCTATATCTTGGCTCGATAGCTGCTCTTACGTCGATTTTTATCTCTTCAGCGAAGCCTCACGCATCGCTGGATCCAGAGTGAGAAGCCGCGCCGTCGACCTGTAGCCTTCAGCGGGACGTGCCATTGAGTCTGGAGTCGCTGGCCTCGCCGCCTTCAGCCGCCGTACCTGCTGTGCTTTCCGGCGTTATATCCTTTCCTCTGCATAGAGTGTGTGTGTGTGTGTTTGCATATCTGCTTTTTCCCACCCCCCTCTAAAAGAGCGGCGTCTTTTTAAAGATGCCTTCCTGCGGTTCTTGCCGAGCCCCACTCAGCGACGAGGACCGACATGTCATCTGCGTGTCCTGCCTGGGTGAGGATCACGCGGCCATCGCGCTCGCTGACGGCGGATGCCATCACTGCGAACGTTTGCCTATGGTGACTCTGCGGACTCGCCTGGCTTCGTTCTCCGAGCCCGTATCCCAGCCTGCCGTGACGCCGCGTCGCAAGAAGCGCCGCGCCCAGCGCGCTCCCGAGCTATCTCCAGCCCGCCAAAGCTCGCCGGTTCGCCCGCCAGCTTCGCCGGCTTCGCTCGAGTCGCTCACCGACGGACAGCGGCCGCCGTCCGCCGCTGCGTCCGCCATCGAGTTGGACGACAACACCGAGGCGTGTTCTCTCTTGGCTTCGGATAGCGAGGATTGGGCGAGCTCTGTGGACCTCCCCTCCGCTAACGCTCCCCGCCAACCCTCTGGGAAGAGAGCCGGCATTGAGTCTGAGCTGATGCGTCTGCTCACCAAGGCCGTAGAAAGCATCGGCCTCGATTGGGAGGCACCCACGCTGCCGCCGCGCAACAGATTAGACGGGCGCTTTCCTCGGCAAAGACGAGGCTCCGTCAAAATCTAGGCCCGCGCCCTTCCTCTCGGAACTTCACGAGGAGGTTGCAAAGTCGTGGAAGGCCCCCTTTTCCGCCAGGATGCGTACCTCTACCTCCGCGGCATTCTCCGCTGTCGACGGTGCGGGAAGTAGAGGCTACCTCGCCATTCCTCCGGTGGAGACGGCTGTCGCGTCGCATCTCTGCCCGCCCTCTGCGGGACGGCGGGTTCAGACGACGCTCCCGTCCAAAGCCTGCCGAGTGACATCATCGCTGCACGGACGCGCTTACCACCGCCGCCGGGCAAGCAGTCTCAGCGCTGCACACGATGTCTATTCTGCAGATCTACCAGGCAGACCTCCTTCTCAAGCTGGACGAGGAGGGACCCGGTGCTATCTGTGTGGCGGACCTGAGGAGCGCTACGGACCTCGCTCTAACGCGCTTCTAAAGCCGCTGCGCAAGCCATGGGGCGGAACATGGCCTCTCTCGCTGTCGCCGAGAGACACTTATGGTTGACGCTGTCTGAGATGACGGAAGCCGAGCGCTCTGTGTTCCTCGACGCGCCCATTTCCCCGGAGGGCCTGTTCGGAACGGCCGTCAAGGACTTCGCGGACAGGTTTGTTGAGGTGCAGAAGACTTCTCAGGCTATGAAGCACTTCCTGCCGAAGCGCTCGAGCTCCGCTACAGGCCGCACCAAGCCGCCTGCTCGCAGCTCTCAGCCCCAGCCTGCACCGCCCTCCGCCGCCGCCGCCTCACAGCGCCGCCAGGCCCGGGATCAGAGACCGCGGTCTCGCTCCGCCGGACGCCGCCCCCCTCACCGCGGGCCCCGGCCGAGGATTGAGATCAAGCCCGAGGCCCCAAAGTCTTCCTAGCCGCTCTAGGAAAACGACGGTGTTCAGATCCCGCTGCGGCCGGATTTCCACCAAAACTTCTCGCTCGTTCAGCCCCATGCGTTGTGACTGTACCAGTGTATTTTGCAGTGAAGCAGCCGGTGTCTCAGCCCGCTTGCCTGCACACAAAAGCTGTTTTTACGGCTACCCAGATAAATCCAATAAAGAGTGTATTTTCTGGTGTCCCGGCCTCGGCCGATGGTGTTATGAGTGTTGTAAGAATGCCCACGCCCCAGTGCCCATTCCCACACCCAGACACAGCCCGCCACGGTGCAGGGCTCGCACAAATAAAATCGACTCCGGTCGATTGTGCAAACACTGTAGTGAACGCGCCCATATCCCCATGCCCGCTTACACTACACGCTGCGTGTCCCTCGGTTTCTGTAAAAACGAAACCAACACACATTCAGTCGGCCCTAAACGACAGTGTTTTCAGTGTAGCAAATGTGCCCGTGGTCCCGCGCCCACATTTCCTCACAGACACGCCGAATCCCACGGGATTCGCCCCGCTCTCTCTCTCGGCGCTACCCGCCTCAGAGGAGATGAGCGCGGCCAGGCTGCCCGCTGTGATCAGCGCGCCCCCCGCCTCGAACGCCGTAAACACGGCGCTGTGTTCCCAGCACACGCGGGCTCTTGTGCCGCCGCTTTCCCCGCGGCCAGAGCCCAGATTTCATTCTGCCCCTAGCTATTCACGCGGATGCGTGGTCAAGGCTTCCCGGGGTATCAGAGTGGGTGATGAACACTATAAAGAGAGGCTATTCGCTACAATTCGCTCGACGCCCTCGCCGCTACGCGGCGCGCGTCGAAACTACGGTGAAAAGCGAAGTATCTCATCTACTTCGAGCCGAGATAGCGAAACTACTGAGAAAGGGGGCTATAGAACCTTTATCTCAGGCTCAGAGCGAAGGGGGCTTATACAGCAGATATTTTCTGGTACCGAAGAAAGATGGTGGGCTCAGACCCATTCTAGATCTGAGGCTGCTGAACAGAGCGCTCGTGAAACGCCAGTTCAGGATGCTTACGACCAGGAAAATCCTCGCGCAAGTGCGCCAAGGAGACTGGTTCATGTCAATAGATCTGAAAGACGCGTATTTCCAAATACAAATAGCGTCCCATCACAGGCGATTCTTGAGATTCGCCTTCGAGGGCCAGGCATATCAATACACAGTCCTGCCATTCGGCCTGTCCCTAGCACCCCGTACGTTCACGAAGTGCATGGACGCGGCCCTCGCTCCCCTGAGACTTCGGGGCATGCGAGTTTTGAATTACTTGGACGATTGGCTGATTCTAGCTCGTTCACGAACGGAGCTCTTAGAACACAGGGCCACATTACTCGAGCACCTCGAGAAGCTGGGCCTTACAGTCAATTGGGCGAAAAGCTCACTGCTCCCCAGTCGGAGGATTTCCTTTCTGGGAACAGTGTTAGACTCGCTATCCATGACGGCACGCCTGTCACCAGAGCGCGGATTGAATATCCAGCACGTCGCGAAATCCTTCCGCCACGGCTCTATAGTCCCGCTCAGAAGGTTTCAGAAAATGCTGGGTCTCATGGCCTCAGCAGCCTCTGTACTCCAGTTGGGCCTGCTCCGCATGCGCCCACTGCAGCTATGGCTAAAAGCACGAGTTCCCCCCAGGGCATGGACCGCAGGTCTGTTTCGCCTCAGGGTCGACCATCAGTGCATTTCGGCTCTGAAACCATGGAAAGCGACCGACTGGTATCAGTCGGGCGTGAGTCTGGGGATCCCCTCAAGTGTGAAGGTGGTGTCTACGGACGCCTCCACTTCGGGGTGGGGAGCGCTGCTCGAGGGCAGACCGCTGGCTGGCCTGTGGTCAGTGCGGGAGAAGCTCCTACACATAAACTGCTTGGAATTGATAGCAGTCGACAAAGCGCTAAGGCGCTTCTGTCCCCAGATAACAGGCCACCACGTATTGGTCCGGTCGGACAACATGTCAGTGGTGGCGTACATAAATCGCCAGGGCGGCGTCAGGTCCCGAAACCTTTACAGGCTGACGGAACGCCTCCTGGTCTGGGCTCAGCACAACCTGCTCTCGCTGAGAGCGGCGCATGTGCCTGGTCACCTAAATGTGGGACCAGAC
Organism: Chrosomus eos; assembly: GCA_036326025.1. NCBI lineage: Eukaryota > Metazoa > Chordata > Actinopteri > Cypriniformes > Leuciscidae > Chrosomus > Chrosomus eos. The sequence continues at coordinate 38,429,106 of CM070826.1, read as the reverse complement.
AGGCTGTCCAGAAACAACGTTCCAGCAGGAGAATGGTCTCTGCACCCGCAGACGATCCAGCTGCTGTGGGAAACGTTTGGCAGAGCGCAGGTGGACCTGTTCGCGTCCCAAGAAAACGCTCACTGCCCGAGATTCTTCTCGAAAAGCCGGGACGCGCTGGCCCATGTCTGGCCCCGCCGCCCCCTTTATGCTTTTCCCCCTGTCTCACTCCTGCCCCAGGTGTTGGAGCGAATCAGGAGGGAGGGATGCCCAGTGCTACTCATAGCTCCGCTCTGGACAAACCAGTCGTGGTTCCCTGTCCTGATGCAGCTGACCAGCGCTGCCCCATGGCCGTTACCGCTGAGGAGAGACCTCCTCTCTCAGGCGGAAGGCTCGATTTGGCATCCTCGCCCGGATCTGTGGTCCCTGCACGCATGGGCCATCAACGGGTACCCGCTGACCTCCCAGAGGGAGTGCTAAACACGATCGCGCAGGCTAGAGCCCCGTCTACCAGACGGCTCTACTCCTCGAAGTGGTCTGTGTTCTCTGCGTGGTGTCAAGCGCAGGGCTTTTCACCTGTAGACTGCGGGGTTACGGAAGTGCTTTCCTTCCTTCAGGAGCTACTGGATAAGGGCAGGTCCCCTTCCACGCTCAAAGTATACGTGGCGGCCATAGCAACGTTTGCAAAACCGGTGTCTGGCCAGTCACTAGGAAAGAGCGACTTAGTCGTGCGTTTCCTTAGAGGAGCTCGGAGGCTAAACCCTCCCAGGCCCCCTTCAGTCCCGACATGGGACCTTTCCACGGTCTTGGAGGCCATGAAAGGCGCCCCATTCGAGCCAATCCAGTCGTCAGACATGAAACACTTGTCTTTCAAGACGGCGTTTCTTATGGCTCTCGCTTCAGTGAAGCGCGTAGGGGACTTGCAAGCGCTCTCAGTAAGCGCGTCATGCATGGAGTTTGGACCTAACGACTCTAAGGTCATACTCAAACCAAAGCACGGTTACGTGCCAAAATCCCTCAACACACCGTTCAGGGCCCAGGTGATTTCCCTGTCTGCCCTTCCGGTTCTCAATGAGGAGAAGGACGCGAGTCTCCTTTGCCCTGTCAGGGCACTAAGGGCTTATGTGTCCCGCTCGTCTGGTTTCAGACAGACTGAGCAGCTTTTTGTTTCGTTTGGCGGCCGTACTAAGGGACTTGCCGCGTCGAAACAGAGCTTATCCAGATGGATAGTTGGTGCCATAGCGCTGGCTTACACTTCTAAGGGCCTTCAGTGCCCTTTGGGTGTTAGAGCGCACTCCACGAGAGGCATGGCCTCCTCGTGGGCATGGTCTAGCGGGGTTACCCTGCAAGATATTTGTATGGCCGCGGGCTGGGCCTCGCCGTCTACATTTATAAAATACTATAATCTGGAGGTCCCCGCCTTACAAGCTAAGCTTTTAGCGGTATAGAATTCAGTGCTATCTGCCCGCTGTGCGGCTCGGATACTGAGTTTGGCCTGCGTATCGCTCACTGACCGGTACAGCAGCTCATTTAAAAATTGACACACTTGTGGCCACCCAGTTCAGGCTGAATGTTCACCCTGACGGTTTGGTTATTGTCATATGATTGGCCCCTTTCGGAGGCTATTTACAGGGAATGATGCTTCTAGCCTCTCTTCCCTCACTCTCTGTGAGTTTATGGTGATTATGCACTATATGCGCCCCGGGCTTCGGCCCCTGGGTCTTTGGTGTTGGATCCCTACCAGCACGGCGTGTTGCATTGTGTTCCCCATAGCGTAAGATATTACGCAGTACGAGAGATACTCTCGTAAGAGAACGTACTCGGTTACTAACGTAACCTCGGTTCTCTCTAGAGAGGGAACGAGTACTGCGTATCTTGCCGTGCTTGGAATACGCTCTGGTTCGCTTCGGCGATAAAAACCGACGTAAGAGCAGCTATCGAGCCAAGATATAGGGCGAGACCACGCCCTTTCTGGCGGGACGTGACGATATGGGCGCGAAGGGCCCCCATTCGTCGTGACGTCACGCAGAGCCTCTCTCGATAGGCTGCTGCTATTGCCGCAGAGCAGCCAATAGGCGCGCGAGCTGTCTCGCCTAGGTCTGCTTGCTGCTGCAAAGCGTTTTACATTAGTAAAAAATTAAGGATAATTTTTGGCTTCAATATCTCGTGGAAAAGAGTTTTCCCCATAGCGTAAGATATTACGCAGTACTCGTTCCCTCTCTAGAGAGAACCGAGGTTACGTTAGTAACCGAGTACGTTTTGCAGTATGTTAATTAAAGATGATTACATGTACTAAAGTGCTTCTAACATTTACAGTGTATGTATAGTATATCAATTATATTCAAATAAATGTAACAAAAGCACAATGAATGCACACAATTTTGAAAGCATATTCCAATATTTAATGTCAAACTGTTTAAGACCAATGTAGCGCCAAAACTACTGCACAACAGTGTAAAAATCAGTTAATTATATATAAAAAAATATCCAGATACAGGGCAATCTATTATAGTGACAGATACAGTAACGTTAAAAAACATTGCTATGATGACGTTATATTTGTACAAACCAAGAGATGAGATTCAACTTTGTTTTGTGAAAATATATTTGTTTCTCTTTCTATGAACAAATAGGCAAACCGTAAGCACAACATTTTACATTCTCAACTTTAATTCTATATCCTTGTGATTATTGGTCACTTTTATTGTAACTAAATGAAAGGCAACTTAAAATAGTGGATTATTATAAATGTCAGCAATATAATAATCCAGTATGTCAAGTGTGTAATTTCTGTAATATTATTTTAGCACCAAAAAGAATTCCAAAAATATTGATAGTTTTCAAAAGGTTTTTCAAAAACACTCTCACTATCTTCAATTGTTTGGACAAACACCTGCTATGGATGGCAATGAATATGTCCTTTACCAAAACTCCTGATGAGCACTGACACTTATTTGATAAAGGCTTTAGGCAGATATCAAGTACAGTTTATGAAGCTAAAACATAATGCTTTATGGGAAATAATGACTTTAATGACAGATAAATTACTGTTTTCAATATTGGTTCTGCATAATATCAAAGAAATCCTGGAGGAGTGGGACTTCACATGAAGACTTTCAGAAACTGTGACAGAGCAAAGGCTGCACCTCGCTGGACACATCCTACGCATGCCCAAACTACACCACCCAAAGACACTTATGAAGAGGACACCACCAGGAGGATGCAGGAGACAGGGATGACCAAGGAAGACACAGAGACAGATGTTTCACGAAGACCTGAAGAATGTCAGTGTCCCATGGGAAGATGTGGAGAACCTGGCCACGGATCGAATACGTTGGAGGACACTTGTTGCCCAATGTGCCCAGCACAGGACTTGATGATGATGATGATGTGAGTTTATCCATAACTGTAGGATTTATTTCTGTAAGGAGTGTCGCAAAAATAAATGTTAAAAGCATTTCTATATAATAGGTTCACTGATATGTGGGAATTTCTATGAATAAAAGTATGTATTCAATAGCAAGCAATAATCATATGAACTCGTTTAAAAATAACATGATTTACATGCAAACGGGACAGTTATCAGCAGTGTAACTGATCTGATTATGACAAAATAATCGAGTATCTGATGTCATTTGACAAGTCAGATCAGCTTTTCCACTCTTGCAAACAGAGGAAGGTTATGAGGTGTGGAGAGACATCATGTATCATTGGAACATTAACAGACAGGGACCAATTTGTAACAATTTTAATGAATACAATGCAATTAATATAAACTTTCTGACAGTGTGTGGTACATCCGGCTACTTTCCAAAAAGAGGGGCAACTGATTTACAAATATTGTGATAAATATGTACAGGAATTGAGGCAGTAGCCAATGACAGCACTAGGAGTAAAAGCAGCAATTGTGTAAAAATATACAAATATGTACGAGTATCGTATAACTTGTTAAATCTTGTGAATTATTAAAACTTTGAGACTATGTTTGTACTGATTGGGCAATGGGTTTTGTGAGAAAAGGTTTAAGAAACAACAAATGCTTAATAAAATGTTTGTTTTAGGGTTAAAACCAACACATACCTACCATTGCGAATATTTGCCTTTGCAGCTTTCCGTCTCCTCCGTTAACTTGTCCTCAAACAGTAATGGGCTGACTGAGTCCGAAAGGCCTCTTTGGTCTTTTCAGCTGAAAAAAGAGATAAGAAAATATCATTATGTATAATATATAGGATTATATAAAGGAAAAAATATTGATTTATCTTACAAATATTGTATGTTACATTATTAAGCATTAAAAGCATGGTAAGTGTTGTGGTTACTGTGCATTTACAATAAGTATCACATTAAAACTACCAATAGTGTGGTAAAAGCATGGTAAGTTTTGTGATTACTGTCTTTTTACTACACTTAGCCTATCACATTAAAACTAATGTCACTGTGGTAAAAGCAAGTGTTGTTTTTGCTGTGCTTCTACTACAAATACAACTTTGGAACTAATTGTACTACTTTAAACCTGATATGAATATGATTAAGCCAGGTCTAGGCCTATAGCACGTCACGTGACAGACGGTGTTTACCCTGTTTTGAATTAGAACGCAATGAAACGCAAAGCCTCCGTGGAGATGACAGATATAATGCAGTGACTGAACGTGAGCTAATCTGATTAATATCGACAAACAGAAAATACATTATATCAAACATTATTAGGACAGCGTATTTGGTATTTACGACTATACTTACCAACACCTGGCACACGTGACTGATGCCAAATATCGCGATGTGTTCGGAACGAGACTTCTTCAGCGCGATTTCCTACTGATAAAATATAATTTAAGAAATATCAATAAACAGCAAAGCAATCCAGCTTCCCTGGCTATATAAGGCCGACATAATAACATTACAATAAAATAAAATAAATAAACAGCGATCAAACGACGACAGAACAATGCAATATCAAGTTAAAATCACTTTTTTCTTTTAAAGTAAACCCAGAATAAAGAGATACGTTTCCAAATGATAAACGTTGTCATTTAAGTTTGCATGTGCACTGAAAAAACAACAACAACAATGAATTATTTATTTAAAAAACAAGCATTTAATTTATTCTGCCTATGCTACGCATATTATAGTAACACGAGAGAAATTTCCAAAATCTGCAGAGAAGCAAGCTTACTGAAAACAAAAGAACAGATCAACTGAGATTATGTGGTTAATATAATATGTTATGTACCAGGGTTAATTGAAGTTGGGTGTCCACTGCCCACTAAACTTCCTGTACGTTTCACGGAGTACACAATCACCTGACTGAAACGTACATTCGTAACGTTCTGGCTAAACTAATTCTTTATGCCTTCGATATCTTATTATATATTCTGCTTACAGTTAACTCATACTCGGTAGTGAGACTACAGAGACACATAGCTATACAAATTAATAATTGCTCGCCAAGTCAGACGTCGTTCAAGAATAGTGCCAACTAGTTTTGTGCAGTTTGGTACGTAATCAACACGGTTGTTTTCTCGCGATTCCCTGCCGTTTAATTTCAATAAAACACAGAAAACTAAAACATACAAATGCATTTCTTTAGAATTCATTGTTCCGTTTGCGAGGCAATACCATACTCTTTCGGTAAACACGCAAGTTAAGTTACCTCGGTGCGATCCAGAATATGCTCATCCAACATGACATCTGCAGTCACGCGTCCTTGGCACCTCAAAAGCGTGGGACAAATACCTAATTGATATTAAAATGAGTGTATACTGAGAAGTCTGAACATCATTTACTGATATTGTCGCTTTTATAACCTTTAATAAACACGCATCTTAAACGGAGAAAAATTGATACCACTTAGCGCCTCTAGTGGACGTTACACCCGAAAAGTGCAGGGAAATGTACCTGGAGGTACGTATTTCAGGTTTTGCAAAAATGTAGGCAGAGTAACGTATTTCCAATGAGCCTGGGTTGAACATATTCAACCCACTTGGACTTTTGCACAACGAAAACAAACACTTGCGTCCCATGATTGCCTCTCTCATCTAGCTGCTACGCAATATCACAGTTTGACCAAGCGGCAACATTCCAATCTCATAAATGAAGCCTACCCGGAAGTGCGAAAAACTGCAATACATCGAAAATCCGCTAGGGGCAGGTCCCAAAAGTGAGCAAAAGTCCATAGACCCCATGTTAAAATGTTCGTTTTCACAGCATAAATTCATGCTTTTACAGGTTGGTCCCATGGACTTTTATTGTATTTTTCGATAGGTACCGAGTGCCTGACAACTGTGAGGGGGGTGAATTTTATTCTAACTCGTTAGTTTAGATCGTATTTAGATACAAAATGCATGACAAATAAGGGCGTGGTTAACTTTGATTGACAGCTGACAACGGGCTGTGCCGAGTGAAATTTGACGTCTCGGCCATGATCTGACACAACACATCATACCACCTCTGTACCCTTTCTGAACATTTGTATTGAAATATCGTACATAAAATGGGTTGCTCTGCTATAAACTGCACTAACCGACACTGTAGGAGTAAGTTACTTCGCCCCATTTTTTCCGGTAAGTGACATTCCACTACTATTTCACATAGTTAGCATCAATGTTTGTGGGCAGTGGCACTGCAACAGTTAGCATTAAATCGCCTCAGAGAGAGGTACGATTGAACTCTGTGTGTGTGTGTGTGTGTGTGTGTGTGTGTGTGTGTGAGAGAGAGAGAGAGAGAGAGAGACAGACGCAGGCACCATCGAACTGTGTGTGTGTGTGTGTGTGTGTGTGTGTGCGTGTGTGTGAGAGAGAAGCAGGCGTGTGTGTGTGTTGCGCGGGCGCGATCGAACAATGGAAGCATAAAAACATACTCCGTCATTTCGTTCATACAGGACATTCAATCTGCAAAGTGTTTATTTATATTTGTGTACACTCGCAATAGTAATGTTACAGATAGCTGAGGCTGCTTGGCTGAAGAGGCGCGTCCACCGGCTGGCTCAGTCTCACACAAAGCCCGCCCTTTTAACCATATATGGATTGACCAGAAGGTGGGCGGGGTTAGGCTTTCCCGAGATTTTCAAAGATGGCGCCGTCCATACCCCCCATAAACGGCTTCAGAACAGTTATTCGGAAAGTCTATGGGTGACGTCACAGACGCTTTGTCCATTTTTTTTAGTCTATGAGTTTGACATATGTCTGTCATTGGAAAGATCCACGTGGTGTCATGAATAATTAAGAGACAGTGTCTTCTCATAGGATATGAAAACTTAGTCTCATTAATAATTATGAGACACCGATGAGTCATCAACGCACTCACAGTGCTGTGAAGGACACGATGAAGATCTTAAACCCGGGAGATGAAAAAAGCGGAAAAAAACTTAAATTAAACCATTTTAACTCTAATAAATCTAACAGATGCTAACATTGTCTTCAATGGTGTTCAACACACATACCTCTGTTAAAATCTCAGAAAATTTGTTTTGGGGTTTCATGACCCTTTAATTAAAACATTACAAAGTAAGGTAGGCTATACAAACTTTCTTCCGCAACAATATGAGCTTTGAATATCAAATGGCTTACACAATGTAGTCTCTGACATTTTTATAACACACCTTTCCTCACTTTGTAGTCTGAATGCATGAAGATGCTCATCAGAATTCTCTGTAAATTTGTTTAGATAAATGTGATTGTCAACCAAAAGTACATCACTCATTTGACCGAAGACTGGCATTTAATTTCCATTGCACTGCAAATAACAAGTCCAGCTCTATATTCTACACCATCAACTTTAACTTAACTGGTTGAGAAAACATCTTTTGACAAGATCCTTTCAAGGATTTGATTGCTGACCACATTCTCATCTTTAAGGGAACATTATTTAATTGGCCCAAACTGATTATGTTTGAGGGTGAAGGATTCCCAATGATAAGCAAAGGCATGTGATGCTTTTTTAGCCAATGATTTTATGTTTTTGAAATTTAAAAAAATTATCTTTAAACATCTTGTGTTTGGCCTCAAACCTCATAAACCACATATAATAAGGGGCCAATTTTCCTTATAGTGGGGCGGCTAAGTGCAGATTTTCACCAGAATCGATCACTTAGCGATAAAAGCATGAAATTTGGTATGAAGACTCACAAAGGGGGTCTGATCAGATTTAGGACCGTAGGCGCTCAAACATTTTTTCAAAATGGCCGTCAAATATGGATTTCGTAATGGGAAAATTAATTAAAGCTGCGGTCGGTAGCTTTTTCCCTTTTTGTCGCCATCTCTGTTCGAGATCTGTAACTGCAGTGATTCGCGGAATTATCATCTTTACGTGGGTTGTACATCGGCATGAAACAGCCCGGATGAACACAGTGTTTTGAGGCGAGTGCTGCTGTTAACCCTTGTGCATCAATTTAAAAAAGTTACACATAGCTACATAGAGGACAAAAATGTCCGTGTCCAAAAACTGTCATAAAAATATTATAGATTTATATTTTTTTCCACTTTCACTGGCATCATTTTTTTAACCAGCATCAGCTCTAATCATAATGACCAAACATTCATTAATTTTCAGAATTTTAAACCTTAAAATGCTGGTTTGTTTACATAATGCCACTGTTGTTTTTTTATGAAAAAAAGAAAAATAGTAATTATTTTCAATTTACTAAATTCCAAGCAGAATTTTTTTTCTTTGATTATTACAGCCTTGGATATGTCAATGATTAAGAACAATATTAATTTTGATGCATTAATATTTTTTATGCAGTATCAGATTTAAAAAAAAGCTACCACTTAGGTACATAAAGGACAAAAATGTCCATGTCAAAAAAGTGTCATAAAAATATGATAGATTAATATTTTTTTCCACTTTCACTGACTTAGATTTTTTACTAGCATCAGTTCTAATCATAATTACCAAACATTCATTTATTTTCAGAATTTTAACCCTTTAAATGCCGGTTTCTTTACATAATGCCACTGTTGATGTTTATAAAAAATTTAATAATAATAATAATTTTCTATATACTAAATTCTAAGCAGAATTTTTTTTTCTTTAAATATTACAGCCTTGGATATGTCAATGATTAACAATAATATTAATTTTGATGCATTAACATTTTTTATGCAGTATCAGATTTTAAAAAAAGCTACCACTTAGGTACATAAAGGACAAAAATGTCCATGTCAAAAAAGTGTCATAAAAATATGATAGATTAATATTTTTTTCCACTTTCACTGACTTAGATTTTTTACTAGCATCAGTTCTAATCATAATTACCAAACATTCATTTATTTTCAGAATTTTAACCCTTTAAATGCCGGTTTCTTTACATAATGCCACTGTTGATGTTTATAAAAAATTTAATAATAATAATAATTTTCTATATACTAAATTCTAAGCAGATTTTTTTTTCTTTAAATATTACAGCCTTGGATATGTCAATGATTAACAATAATATTAATTTTGATGCAATCATATTTTTTTATGCAGTATCAGATAAATAAAAAAACTACCACTCAGGCCCATAAAGGACAAAAATATCCATGTCAAAAAAGTGTCATAAAAATATTATAGATTAATCTTTTTTTCCACTTTCACTGACTTAGATTTTTTACTAGCATCAGTTCTAATCATAATTACCAAACATTCATTTATTTTCAAAATTTTAACCCTTTAAATGCCGGTTTCTTTACATAATGCCACTGTTGATGTTTATAAAAAATTTTATAATAATAATAATTTTCTATATACTAAATTCTAAGCAGAATTTTTTTTCTTTAAATATTACAGCCTTGGATATGTCAATGATTAACAATAATATTAATTTTGATGCATTAATATTTCTTATGCAGTCTCAGATAAATAAAAAAAATTACCACTCAGGTCCATAAAGGACAAAAATGTCCATGTCAAAAAAGTGTCATAAAAATATTATAGATTCATATTTTTTTCCACTTTCACTGACTTAGATTTTTTACTAGCATCAGCTCTAATCATAATTACCAAACAGTCATTAATTTTCAGAATTTTAACCCTTTAAACGCTGGTTTCTTTACATAATGCCACTTTTGTTTTTATAAAAAATTATAATAATAATAATAATAATACAAATATTCCATATACTAAATGCTAAGCAGGTTTTTCTTTAAATATTACAGCCTTGGATATATCACTGGTTAACAACAACATTAATTTTGATGCATTCATATTTTTATGCAGTATCAGATAAAAAAAAATAAAAAAAAATTCCACTCAGGCCCAAGTCACTCAGGCCCAAGTCAAATCATTGATTTATTACTCCTATTATCCTCCAAAGTTTTTACTTTTTTGATAGAATATACCTTATTTTGCTCTATAAATAAAGCAAAAGTACAAGATCACTTTGAACAAGAACTGAAGTCAACTCTTCATCCTCACTTTCACATGTGTTCACTAGATCCAGAGCTTCCCTTGCTGTGAAACGTCTCATCTTGCAAACAATGAAATGACAAGGCCCTCAAGCATCACATTTTTATAGGTTTGGCTGTGAGAGCACTTGTGTCAACAAAAATCTACCAGACAAAACAATCACCATTTTCTCGAGGTGAAAACATAAAAAATAATCACTTTTGATTTATGCAAGGTGTTGTGGGGCCTCTAAACTTCTACATCAAAATCAAGCTCACCTTTTACCTTTGAATAAAAACAAAAACAAAAACAAAGTGCAAGCAAGTAATAAGAAATGTGTTTGAATGAAAAAAGTAACTTCAGTAACTTTTTGACCTTTTCAGTTTTCACATGGCAGGGTCTGTGACTCTGCCAAGGGTATGACTCATTTACATGGGGTGGGATTTGTGTTTTCCAGTACAATATAATTTCTTTCTTTCAAAATGTTCACACACACACACCTAAAAATTTCAGTACACACATACTAACCACACTCTGACAACCATACCAACACACCCACACAATTATAGCTTCATAATTTATCTAATTGGCTCTATAATATGCATAAGCCGAAAACAGCAGAAAACAACAATAAAGTGATAATTTGCTTTATATGCCAAACCTGAAAAAATGGCACCATCTGATAAAAAATAGTAAAAATTAAAATTTTGAAGCCTTGCCAACAGAATGAAAGCCTGTTAAGAAAGATTGCATCATTTTATAGTTGAATGGCACTGGGATTAAAAATCGCAGTTTTAATGGGTTTCAATGGGGACATTTTTGTCCAAAAGGCGCTAAGTGGGTGTATTTTTTTTACCTAGTGCAAAATAAATTTTTTAAAGTAAATGAAGGTGAAATATTAAAATTCCAATAAAAATACACACCTGTGGCAAATTTTATGCAGTTAGCATTAACACAGCCAAAGTTATCAAAAAAACAAAACTGAAAAGGACAAAAATGTCCATAAGGATGCACAAGGGTTAATCACGGCGCTGTGTAGATACTGTCATTCAGAATCACAGATTCACTTTTTGAAAGCTTGACCAACATAAGAATTTTCACCGGAAAATGTCTTCTGAACAAGTAATTAACATCCATTTTTGTTCTGATTAACTAAGGGGGAAAAAGCATTCCACATGACAAGCGATCGTTAGATTTAATCAGCGCGATATACAGCAACCGTGCAAACCATAGCCTACTTTGTTCTCAAATTGTTCATGTTAACAACATCAGCATTGCGTGACTAACGTTATTTAATGTGTTTTATGATTACCTGTGTAGTTCAGAATTCATATTCTCCATAATAGCTAAACGAGAATGGCACAACAAAGGAAACTCCATAACTGTGTGAATTAAGAAAACGTACTGTTACACGATTGAACTATTGAAATGTCTTACTTGTTCAACAGAAAAAGCCGTCTCTTCTTCCGTTTCGAACCCCTTCGGGAGTTCACGCACCTTTCAAAAGCCCCACCGATGTGTATCCTTGTGTTCGCATGAGACGGTTTCTTTCTCTTTCCACCTTAAATCCGAAGTACGAAGTCTTTTGGGTTTTATAAGTGGTTAATCTCCAGTTGACACTGATGATTGTTGTTTGGATCTTTCTGGATCCGCCATAAGTTTAATCATGTAAAGTGCTGCGAGAAAAACATGTACATCTCCTCACGAGCAGTATAGCCGGCTAGCCGAAACTCCTTCTTTATGTGTACGGATGTGACGTAATGACGCAAAGACATGTTCGAATTTCCCGCGAAAACCCACCAGTACCACTGGAATTAAAATCATTATTACAAGCTAACCGTTTTAAATCTAGCTATGGCAAGCAGATAGTTTTGAACACTGGCTGAAGATGTTTTTTTTAAAATAATTAATTTGGATTATTTTTAGCTTAAAAAAGGTCCGGACAGCAGCTTTAAAAGCTGCCAGAAACATAAAATGCAAAAACAACATTTCACCATAAATACATGTAAATATGAGCACACTTTACCACAGAAGGTCTTTAAACTTTAAAATATAAGATGTTTTAAAAAAACTGAAAATGGCCGCCAAATATGGATTTCATAATGTATTTGGATAGACGACAGAAATTAACAATTAAAAAAGTTGCACCATTTGAACATTAATCAATCTAGTTCATTTTTAAACAAAAAGGAAAAGAGGTTATGATATCTATCAGAAATTATGTACTTTTTAAATGTATATTTAAATATTTAATATTAAATTGTGTGCATATACTAATCCTCATCATTTTTATTTGGTAGTTTGTCAGTGAATCATCCTTATTCAGTCAGTAGGTTTCATCTTGTGGTGGCCACAGATGAATATTATATGATGTTTTATAAACAAAGTTCGGGAGGAGCACGTTCAAATAATTGATCCAATTATCACATCATTCGAACCAGCTGTCGACAATCAGTAATCAACATGTCTATCCAATCAGCTTGAGTTGGAGACCTGTATATATACACTCATTTGACTCACCAATGTTCCTCTACAGTTTTCCAGCATCCCTCCACCACCCCGTCTCCTCACATTCGCCTGGTTACTTCCCAAACCAGCTATGCGGGGGGAGTATTCTGGGTTCGGGCCGAATACCGAGCCCGGAGCCCTCTCCTCGGACAGCACGCCAAATACGCATCCATTTTATCTGACTTATTTGTAAGTGTGAACTCGTGAATCTCTTTAAAATCTAGGGAATTGGTGGGATGTTTTACTCTTGACTGCCTTTATCTCACTTGTAAAGTCAGTTGAATGTCTTTCTCACTGTTACTCAGTAAAAATAGTGTAGGCCAATACTGCAAGTAAGCAAACATAACTCAGACAGGCAAATATAACATAAAATAGATTTTAGTCTGCAGGAATCCTCAGACTAACCTCAGACTTACTCAGGCATTGTTGGAATTGAGCTGTGCTCCATCTGATATTCCCTCACATACAGGTGCTGGTCATATAATTAGAATATCATCAAAAAGTTGATTTATTTCAGTAATTCCATTCAAAATGTGAAACTTAAATATTATATTCATTCATTACACACAGACTGATCAATTTCAAATTTTTATTTCATTTAATTGTGATGATTAAAACTGACAACTAATGAAAATCCCAAATTCAGTATCTCCGAAAATTAGAATATTACTTAAGACCAATACAAAAAAAAAAGATTTTTAGAAATGTTGGCCAACTGAAAAGTATGAACATGAAAAGAGCATGTACAGCACTCAGTACTTAGTTGGGGCTTCTTTTGCCTGAATTACTGCAGCAATGCGGCGTGGCATGGAGTCGATCAGTCTGTGGCACTGCTCAGGTGTTATGAGAGCCCAGGTTGATCTGATAGTGGCCTTCAGCTCTTCTGTATTGTTGGGTCTGGCGCATCGCATCTTCCTCTTCACAATACCCCATAGCTTTTCTATAGGGTTAAGGTCAGGCGAGTTTGCTGGCCAATTAAGAACAGGGATACCATGGTACTGTAGCTTTGGCACTGTATGCGGGTGCCAAGTCTTGTTGGAAAATGAAATCTGCATCTCCATAAAGTTGGTCCGCAGCAGGAAGCATGAAGTGCTCTAAAACTTCCTGGTAGACGGCTGCGTTGACCTTGGACCTCAGAAAACACAGTGGACCAACACCAGCAGATGACATGGCATCCCAAACCATCACTGACTGTGGAAACTTTACACTGGACTTCAAGCAACGTGGATTCTGTGCTTATCTCTTCCTCCAGACTCTGGGACCTTGATTTCCAAAGAAAATGCAAAAGTTACTTTCATCAGAGAACATAACTTTGGACCACTCAGCAGCAGTCCAGTCCTTTTTGTCTTTAGCCCAGGCGAGACGCTTCTGACGCTGTAGCTTGTTCAAGAGTGGCTTGGCAAGGAATGCGACAGCTGAAACCCATGTCTTGCATACTTCTGTGCGTGGTGGTTCTTGAAGCCCTGACTCCAGCTGCAGTCCACTCTTTGTGAATCTCCCCCACATTTTTGAATGGGGTTTGTTTCACAATCCTCTCCAGGGTGCGGTTATCCCTATTGCTTGTACACTTTTTTTCTACCACATCTTTTCCTTCCCTTCGCCTCTCTATTAATGTGCTTGGACACACAGCTCTGTGAACAGCCAACCTCTTCAGCAATGACCTTTTGTGTCTTGCCCTCCTTGTGCAAGATGTCAATGGTCGTCTTTGGACAGCTGTTAGGTCAGCAGTCTTCCCCATGATTGTGTAGCCTTTTCACAATATTCAAATTTTCTGAGATACTGATTTTGGGGTTTTCATTAGTTGTCAGTTATAATCATCAACATTAAAAAGAATGAACACTTGAAATATATCAGTCTGTGTGTAATGACTGAATATAATATCCAAATTTCACTTTTTTTAATGGAATTACTGAAATAAATCAACTTTTTGATGATCTTCTAATTATATGACCAGCACCTGTATATCAGAGACAATTGAAAGGTTCACAGTTCTGCTGTATGACAGAACCAGTGCATGTGAGAGCGTGAACACGGCTAGGAAAAAGCTTTTTTCAAAAAGTCACAGTGTTCGCCAAATTCCACCAACAAGTGCAGCTCTTGAACAGCATGTGATGTCACTGTGATGTCTAATTTTGATCACATAACATGAATTTACAGATAATTCATTAACCCATGTATAGTAATATTTAGTATTATAAAGTGATCGATTTTTGCGCTTAACCGCCCCACTATTATTGAAGAGGGGTAATGAATGAGTAATGCTTAGGCATTACATTTTTATGTGGATACACTTAAATAGTTTGTGTTGGTCAGCAATCAAGTGCTTTAAATAAACTGTCATATCTGGGGCCTGTTTCAATGAGGTTCAACCAACTTAAACTCTGAGTTGATTTATCCTGAGATGGGGCTGAATTGAGTTGGTTTAATCTACTCTGAGTAGGTTGACTCTGAGTTAAGCACATGCACCATGACTATGAAAAGCCATGATCAATGGAGCTCCGAAATTATGATTCACCATGGCAACAGCACCCGACAAAAAAGACGTTAGCATTCTTCCGAGTCAATACACAAGTATAATTCTCAATCACTGTTATATTTTCAGCTGAAAACTGACAGAAAGGTACTAAAAATACTCATTTTCATGGTATCCCACAGGCAAAAAAAGAAGAAAAAAAAGATTTTTACAGCAACTAAAAATGACCAATAAAACCATAACTCACATTTTCCTCTTCGGTCGCCCTACTGGTTGGAAACAAAATTCTCCATTGCCGCTGTCGTAAATAATCTAGCCTACCGTCGGACGCACGCTCACTGTTTATCCTGCACCGGCTTCAGAATGAACAATGTCCACAGACAAGGTAGAGTATGTTACATGATTTCATGAAAGGATGATGTATTGCGACATCAGAAACGAAGAAAAACGAAATAATGACTATTGTAGCGCTTGACGTAAAGCAGTCGAGTTTGTAGTTCTTTTTTGTGCACGGGTTCCTACCCGAAACCCGAAGTTACATAGTGCCAGTAAAAGCGATACAGACCACGTCAGGCTATGTTAGACGAGTCATTTAAAGCTAGGGTATACGATTTCAAAGATTGTTCATTATTAATATCCTCGTTTAGATGCTGGTTATGGTTCTATAGTACAATCCTAACAATATGAATAGAAAAAAATGAAAAAAATCCATTCACTCTATTGGGTGTACAGCTGCAGAGAAGTTGACCAATGTAAGCTGTCCGGCCGGACAGCTTACATTGGTCAACTGCCCTCATCCAATCACCAGCTCCACTTGAAACTCCGCCTTGCGTTCGCGTCTCCAACCCAACCGCACTCGACCCCGCCTCCGTCCTTGAGCGAGCAAGCAGCTGACAGTATGGTAGCTAGCTAAGTAGCGTCAGATCAGCAATGGATAAAAATATAAACGACAGCAGCAAGCGGCCCCTGCTTGCTCCGACTGTAAAGTTTGGACGAAAGAGAAAGTCTGTAGAGGAAAGAGCAGAGATTAAAAAAAAAAATGTAAAGAACGCCGGACTCTAAGTAGGATAAATATAGGGTCCACTATTGACCGTTGGAGGAAGCTTCAGGGTGATCTGGGACTGAAAACCGACGCTGACAAGATGACATTTTGAGCAGGTAAACATTTATTTATACTTTCATGGTGTGACGTGTTAAATGGCTTTTTATCAGTCTGACAACATGCTCATGCTGCCGGTCGGCATTGGAATGCTAGCCGCTTAGCATCGCCTATCACGGGTCAAAGTAATTATATTTCTTAAAGTGCTTGAATATATTTCAGTAACGTTACCTAGCGGGTTTCTGTTCGAGCCGATCGGAATTTGAACAAGATGCGCTGTGTGCTGCAATAACAATTACTCAAAACCTAGCAATACTAGTAGTATTATAGGCTACTATGGTGGTGGGGAGTTTAGAACATTTCATGTGTTGCTAATCTTGCGTTGGCGTGAACTCAAACGTGACATTGAATTGTTGATGAAGCAACTAAGTTCAAGTGTCGAAAGGCAATTTTAAATATGATGTGTCATTAGCGAGGTCCTTAGATTGATTTATTGTTTACTACCAGTGATCATAGCTTGACTGAGTGACGTTGTTCAGTTCGTTTCCCGGTGGGAGGGATCAGGTAGCACAGAGGGGAGGGGTGTGTGTGTGGAGGGGCGGGATGAGTTTTTTAAAACTTCCCAACCGTCTCAGGCTTTCTCGACCGATTTTGAACATCGTATACTATAGCTTTAACTTATTTTCACAAGGGTCTTGGAAATATATTGTGAAGGTTGAAAAACTACTTAGTGTTACTTTAAATCTTTAATCATAAAAGGTTCATGGCTGTAGGACTTTACCGACATTTTTTGACATATTAAATAAATATAATTCAGTGTGTCTATTTCAATGTGCCGCACATGTTTCCATGTTTTATAATGCTCTTTTCACATAAATAAATGTTCTCTAATCCAACCTGTTACATTTTGTAATTAGGCTAAAGAAAATGAAACATTCTACTCCACCAACAGAGGCTGGACTTGCACCACCACTGATAGATGAAGAGGAGATACACAATACTGGAAGAATAAATCCAACAGGAAAAATAATTACCGTTGGTTTTGTATTCGAAGGAAATAAAGATGACCAAATAAATTGTGAATAATTTGTGCATTTAACAGCTGTGGTGGTTACTTACTGCATATACTCTACCCTTCCATCTGGCATCCTCCCATTCAGTTATCTGGTTCATTTTCGGAAGGTGCGATGATGGGATTAAGTGTGTCACCAATACATTCAACCACACTGGAAATCCTAAAGGAAATTCTAATTATCAGGTTACTTCCAGAGGTCGCAAGCAAGATCTTCTCAAGTGAATGTTATTTATCAGATTATCCTCATTTAAACCGATTTCCCCACCACTGACATGCAATCCTATGAAACTCCTCTTTGATGGATCTCATGGGTTTGTGTCAAGGAAACAACACAAAAACTCTCAGAAAGAGCTTGAGAGCGAGGCACACTTTCCTTCCCGCTCTGATACAGTGGCTCCAGACCAGGTTAGGTTCACAGAGTAAGTTACAGTGGTAACTGACTGAGTATACGTTACCTCTCTTTCAGAAACGAGCTTGACTTACTCTACTTTCTCGGGATTGACATACCTCCCATTCTGAAACAGAAAACCTAGAGTTTCCCTCATTTCAGGGTTAACATCCTCAGAGTTTTCACTTAACCTCCTATCTGAAACAGGCCCCTGAAGTGAGACAAGGTGAAAACACGTTTATTATTTGAAGTAACAATGACAACAAACTCCAGTGTTTGTGTCCTGGAGGAACAATGTCACTAAACAAATGTGGGAGTTTTTTCGCAAGACATAATGTCTGAATTGAATTTTAACCAATGCTATTGCAGCACTCTCCAATATAACCTTTGATTTTACATTCTAAATATCCATAATCAAAAGAATAAACCCTAGAAAGCAAGTCCTTTAGATAACCACAAAGCAATTTAATTTTGAGCCACATCCTCAAGATAATGCATTATATTGAATGAGTAGTTATTGCAAATATGAAAATACTTTTGTGTATTAAGTATAGATTTTTTTTTCCAAACCATACAGCGACCTCAATTGTGGGTTTTCCTGGAGAGGTTGGCATGCATTTTAAATATTTCTTTCCCACGAAGGACTATACCTTAGGATCCTCACTGTATAGGCTACTGTTTCAGAATTAATATTTTATATTAAACAAATTTGACAGAAATTATTCTAAATGACTCATTAAAACCAAGGATATGTTTTTTTGTGGACCCATGCATCTTAAAGAGAAGTGTTTAAGCAATTTGTTAAAGCTATGTAACTTTAATGGTACACAATATCCACTATAATGTAAGGGGGGAAATGTAGTAGGCCTATGGTGATAAGGGGTACTTGAGGGGTACATGATGGGCCTGTGGAGTTTGTGAAACACTGGCTAACTACAAAAATGAGCAAGAAATTAAGGATGACAGAATAATCATATCAGTGTAGCTTACATGCATTTTATTAGGCAGATAAATTTGTGGAGCAAGAGGTAGTGGAGGTTTATTTCAGCCTTTGTTTTCAACACAAACTATATTTTAAAGCCTCACAAAAGGGACGAGAACATCAAAGAGACCAACTAAAATGTATTAACCTAGAGACTAGCACCGTAGGGTATTTGATCATAATTTGATCTGCTGTATTCTTGCGTTACCCATTTATCCGAATAATACATCAAGGCAATGTACTTTATTCACTCACGCGGCACCCAGTGGAACCAAATATCTTAGGAACCGAATACATTGTAACACCGGGTCACAGTCAGGCTGGAGGACGAAGGAGTGATGAAACAATAAAGTATCCATTCTGAGTATTGAGAAGTAGGGCCTACCCTTCGCATGGCATCGCTAGAAGATACGGGAACGTGCGCGTAGGAAATGAAGCGCTAATGGGAGTGTGTGCGCTCCTCCTACTGCTGGCCTAGCCCTTGCATCCACAGCTAGTAAAACACGCGAAAGCAGGAAGGATCCAGCTCGACTATGGTTCGATCGTAAACATTGCATGAAGTTTATGGATGTAGACGGAGAATGCGCGCTGTTCGTTACACGACAGGACTAAGGTCTGAGCTGAGAGGCGTTCGTCATTTCTTCCAGCTTTTATGAACGCGTTGTGAAGGTAAGATTTATGCGTTTACAATCCCCTTTATTGAATAATCGCGTGTTTGCTTGCTTCGCTTTACTTTTAAAGTTGTCTACTAAACTGAACTTTCCCGTTGTTCGTATTAGCTAGCTACTAGAAAGGATTTGCTTATTCTTTAATGAGTTTATTTGAAGATAGTCTCTCTGTTCGAAGTGTATAACATAGGTACTAGTATATTCATGTGCCATTAAAACACCTCCAAAAAGTGTTGTGTAACATGAGACAAAGCCATCAGATTCAAGATCTGAAAAACTTAAAACTTAAAATTATTTCCATATTTAAAAGCGTTGGAAAAGGTTTTATGGTTGCTTCGGCGACAAGTTGGTGCAAAAATGAGAGCATTCGACACTTTGTTAGTGAGTCTTTGTGATGCAGACGAGGGCTGAAGGTTCGACTCTCACCTCTGCGGCGGAGCCATCAGCTCCACACTGAGCTTTCAGCATAACAAAGCCTAGAGACGGGCATCTCATTAAGACATTCAGAGAGGTCACACTATCTCATTGCCTTCGTTCATGTAGACCTACAGATATAGTCACGTCTATGTCCAGCAGTCCATTGTGTATAATAAAATATACATTGATTAGAGCAGTGTTTCCCAACCCTGTTCCTGGAGGCATACCAACAGTACACATTTTCCAACTGTTCCTATAATCAATCACACCTGAATCAACTCATCAGCTCATTAGTAGAGACTCCAAGACCAGAAATATATGGGTCAGATAAGGGAGACATTCAAAATGTGCCTTGTTGGTATGCCTCCAAGAGCCGGGTTGGGAACACTGCATTAGAGTATTCATATATTATGGAGATTTTTTTTACATTAGATTTTAATTCAAGGATGGTCAGTATGTTTCAAATTCAAATTGGATAATTGAAATTAATTTAACTTTTTATGACCCAATTATAGCACTTAAACATGGAAAAAGACAGATTTTCATGAAATGTCCCCTCTAAGGGATACAATTATTGACTACATTGGGATTTTAATTTTTAATGGGACATGGCACGGAGGGATGTTGTTTTCTTGTTTTGCAGCCACTTGTGTCCACATTTTTTGGCAAATTGGATATCCATCCTCAAGGAAAACCACCCGTTAGTTTTTACTGTATCCAAAGTATTCCCATACTGCAAATTTTAACTTTTTTTTTCTACGGGGATAGAGATGGGGAAACAGCTTCTGTCTCTGACATTTTCTCTTCTGTACGTGTGTGGGTGGAGCAAGTTGTGAGTCTAAGCAGTCAAGTAAAAAAGTTGCTAATGCGCAGGTGAGATTCTCAGGCCTGGCTCCAGCTTTGACATGTAAGGTGGGCCTAGTGAAATTCCTGGTGGGCACAGAATTTTAAAATTATACCCCCCCCCCCACCCCAATAACAGATTTTGTAACTTTATTTTATAATAAAAGAGGCAGGTCTTTAAAGGTTATCTATATAAACTAAACAAGGCCCAATGCTAAGGAGTTTTTCTACTGGTTCAATCTGGTTCAGATTTTTACTTTGCATAATTTTTACTGGCCCCACCACAAAATAAAAAAAATGTGTTATTAGTATTTTAATAAATATTAAGTCAACTAACTAGGGGTGTCGAAATTAATCGTTTCTACGATGCACCGCGATGCAGACGCAGACGAGGACGATTCGGTATCAGTTCAGTAATAGACTATAACCGGTTATAATGTACTGACGCTTTTCTGACGTCATTTATCACGTATATGCTTTGTCGCGGTAGCAAACACTGGCAGAGGGAGGCGAGACGCGAGTGCGAGTAATTAAACATTCTTACATACGCTTCTTACACGCGCATGCAAGTTACATGCGCTTCTTGAGGCACACACGCGCACACACACAAGGTCTCGCTTTCTCCCTCTCTGCCGTGCGCGCGCTGCACGGTTTGAACATACATTCACGTAGCCTTTCGAAAACCGGGACATTCAGTGTCTCGGGAAAGTGGATACATTTCCTAGCCGGGACAGGCTATTAAAAGATAAATCGGGATTCTGGACAAACCGGGACAGATGGCAACCCTTCGGCACCCGATGGTCAAATTACATTTATTCTGTGTTGTTACGCGTGATTATAAATGGATGATCGTCTTCAACAGCGGACTCGGTGACGGTTGATGTGCGCGTCTCCAGGGTAACATTATACACTGATGAATGAGCACTGCTTTTAAATGAACATTTCTTTAAAACAAAATTGATTTGACAGAATTTCATTTCCTTAATGGCATAAACAGGCTTTAGTCCCATGAAACTTAAACTGGAATGTCTCTCTTTTTGTCACTGCGACTTCCCGAACAGGCGAACACTCACGCGCGTGCGCATACATCACTTTTGAAATAAAATTGAAAATTGAGGAGCGGTGCATCGCAATGCATCGCAATATCGAATTGAACTGAATCGATGACATGATAATCGTAACCGAACCGTCAGACCAGTGTAGGTTCACACCTCTCTACAACTAGTCTGTAATGAAACAAGAACAACTGAACAAATTGCAATAGCATAAATAAATAAATACAATCACGACAGGCCTTAGGGGGCTGAGGGACCCTGGGCTTGAGTTTATATTTGGGCCCTACTTGCATAACAAATGATCTCAACTAGAACATAATTAGAGTAGCAAAAAAATACACATAGTAAAATATTATTTGAGATTCTTAAAACAATCATTATGCAACATGCTTAGGGCCAGATTTACTAACAGCTTGCGCCAGCGCAAACTCCCTTTTGACGTTAAAAAACTACTGTCAGGATTTACTAAAGACCCGCACTGAAAAATTTGCGCTGTGTGGACAGTTATTTTGTGGCTGACCTTATTGCATATGCATTTGTAGAAGTTTCCCTTTTTAGAAGCAAAATTTATGGGAGGAGAGTATTTAAATGAATCCTGCAACGTGATTTACTAAGGTTTGTGTTCGGCAATTTACTGTTTTTTTGAACCATTATTTAAAGGCCAATAAAACCTGTCTTAAACCAGACACTAACTGGTAGATTGTGTTGTTAATTATGGAAATCTACTGAATCTACTCTAGTTTTATATCTGCTTTACCAGCCCTTGCAATTAGCACAGCAAAAGCAAATATTCCGAGAATGGGCCAAATAGAAACTAGCTGTTGAACAGCGCTACTTAAGTGCTACAATAAAATACAGACTACAACCCTTAAGACGCACGGCAGATATTCAAAATAGGATCGCGTCTAATTAAAACACAGATATTTAGTGAAGATAAAAATTATAAATAAGCAAAGAATTGAAAATAGCCCTACCTACTTGACAAATAGTAAACAGAGCAACAGGAGAACTGGATATTAAGAAAAAACAACTTACGCGCTCTTGTCGTTCTCACAGAGTGACTGCTTGTCCAGAGTGACTGCTAATGTGCCGTGTTTAGTAAATCAGTCTAGTTGAGAGGTGATAAAAAGTCAAGCATAGCAGAGTACAATACATTGAGCAATAAAGCCAGACATGAACAGTATTTTTAAGTGTTATTTCAGGGTTATGATCTCTCAAATGTCTAAAATAATTAATCGGTTTGAGAAGGACAAACTTAAATGAAACTAATTAGTTCAGTCAAATTAACTTTTATGAATATTTAGCACTTTCTTTTTTTTTTCAAGTTCACAGAATGGATATATTTTAAGTAAACTGAACTGTTTCATTGTTTTGAGTTTTATGAAAATATTTATTTTATTTAGCTGAAATGGCTGGGATGTCTATTTCCCAGCATGCTTTGCCGATGGCACTCGAAAGGGAGAGTAAATGCTAAAATTAAGTGTAATATAATGGGGTTTTTTTTTGCACGTAATGTTAAAGTGGTTGATTTAGTAATGATTAATGTTTTGTTATGCTAATTTAGAAGAATTTCTGTTAATGTTGGTTTTAGGATAGTTACCATCATGGTAACAAGTGGTGCATGCAGCTTGATTTGAGAATAAAACATTTATATTGCTGCAAGTGCTATATAACATACTATTGTTAACATATTAACAAATTAGTATGTTAGCAAGCTATCTTATTAAAGATAGCTAAGTTTATACTAATAAAAGTGTTCACATTGAGATTACATGAAATTTTAAGTTAAATTTAGTAGTGTACTCATACATTTTATTTGTTCTTAACTGTAAATATTTAAGTACAAAATAAAAATCTGCCAGTTCTGTTTACTTAAAGGTGCCCTAAAATTTGAAATTGAATTTATCTTGGCATAGTTAAATAACAAGAGTTCAGTACATGGACATGACATACAGTGAGTCTCAAACACCATTGTTTTCTCATTCTTATTTAAATCTCGTTTTTGAAAAACACCCCTGAAAAATAGGCGAATCTCCACATAACACAGACTGTGACGCAACAGTCGGGATCATTAATATGTACGCCTCCAAAAATGTGCATATGTCAGCCCATGTTCAATGTCAGGTGGAACTGCGCAGCCAAATCATCGAAACAAGCGAGGATCATAGAGAAAATGGCAGATCATGGAAATAAATGTTATGTTCCAGGCTGTGCAGGGGATATGAGGACTTTTCATACCCTTTCCACAGAAAAGATATGTCAACAGGCGTGGTTGATGTTTATCTATACTCGGATACCGCAACAGTTTAATTCGAAGTTGTTAGTTTGCTCTGCCCATTTCACCACAGACTTATTTTCTAACCTGATAACGTTACAATATCAAGCTTCTCTCAGTGTCTCATACTGAAGAAGGGGGCAATTCCAACTATATTCCTGCAAGCCGTAAGTAACGTTAGTGATTTCATTAACGATAATTTACACTGTGTTATATCCAGCGCAAGATCCAAGTACAGTAACAAATAGCAAACTCCAAGTAACTAGCATACATAACTAAATAGTATGACAAAAGTATTTACGCTGAGGTTAATATTTTTTGCCTGTGTTGTCATATAAATCTACAAAATAATACTGTAGATGCATATGTAAATTCCCTTTTGTCAAATAATTTTACTTTTGTCTATTTCATCAACAAATAACCAGGGGCTAACTATTTAGTTGCTCACAGATAGTGTTAGCTCACTCGATCCTTCTAGCTAACGTCACATTCTCCACCACATAAGTTGAAGTTATTTATTTGACAAGGCATCTAATGTTAGTCCATTTGTTAAAATGTTTTAATTTTTGAAAACTGACGTATTATTTTGCACGCTTGTATTTCACATAGACAATAAGGTGTGACAGAGTGAAACACAGTGAAACAGCCAATCAGAGCAGAACTCTTCATTAGTATTCACGATCCTTCCAAATAAGGTAAAAACAGACCATTTCATTCTAGGGACAATTTCTAGAGTTGAAAATGGACCTGTAAAACCATGTCTGGACTTTTTAAATGCCCTTAAATAAGCCAATACCCTCTATGTAGATATATGTAGATACCCCTATATGTAGATATCAGACAGAGACAAAATTAAAATATTATTTCAACACATTCTAGGGCACCTTTAAACTTTTTGCCAACTGATTGCCTTAAATTGTTTGAGTTTTGCAAAGTTGTGCATCAATTAAAAAAAGTTACACATTGGTCCATATAGTGGACAAAAATATCCATGTCAAAAAATGTAAGCTTGGGAGCACAGTCTTAAAGGAGCATTTCATCCATATCAACATTAAAGGGGTGGTTTACTGCTTTTTTTCTTTGCATGATTGTGTTTATGGGGTGCAATATAACATGTATTCGTGGTTTTTCTTTTTTAAAAAGTCTTATTTTTCATAAATTTCACCTTTATTGTAAGCCTCTTTCTCCTCTGTCATTTGAACGACCGGTTGACTTCCTGATTCTATGAAACCACTCCCTCAGAAACAGGCAGTGGGCTCAGATTGGTTAGTTTGGGCCGGTGTGTTGTAATTGGCTAAACTGCGTAGCGCACGTTGTCCGGAACCGTCACGCCCCTTGCCTTTACGGGCGTGAGTCTCATGTGCTCCGGTTAATGTAAATAATGGTGCTGATACTGCCGTATCAGTTTGAGCCAGAATCAGACCCAGAAAGCAGCGATGAAGAGAGTCAAGTAGAACCTCGCCAAACACGGCTGTTACAAAACGTTTCTGAATGGTACGTTTTTGAATTATTATTATTCTATTCTTCTATTATTACATAAGTTTGATACACTGTTATACTTGAAAATGCTACTGCTGCTTGTTAGCTTTTTGAGATACGTTTTTATCTTGATTAAACATTTTAAACAAATGATTACATAAGTAATACAGTTTTTTAAAGTTATTGTTTTATCGATATAATGAACAACCATTTAGCTATTAACAAAACTTAGTTTACTCTGTGTATATCGTTTTCTTAGCATCGATATAACTGGCTACTATAAACAAACACTGTTGACATTGATCACGTTCATGATCAAATCGAAAAATTACGTCATAAAGTAGCTATACATGGCAAATACATTTACAAAATCTATATGATTACAAATTCAGGTCCAAAATGTTTGTACGCGTTTGCCATAGAAACACGAAATAGCATAACCAAGTGACTATAAAGCCAGCGCTGGCATTTGTTTACGTCCTTGATAAAACGAAACCATTACGTCTAAAATTATACAAATACATTTAAAATTATTAAGTCTTACAGGTTGTGGCCCAACAACTGCTGCATCTGGTTTTAACGTTGGAACAGCTTCAGGTTTTAGCAACATTTTCTTGTGGAATCCGGCATTGAATTGTTGGAGATTCAGGAAGCTGTCTTCAGTGAAATGTGCCGCACAAAGAGCTAAATTACGATTGTAATTGTCAGAAACATTATCAAACATAAATTGTAGCCATTGTTGACGAACTACAGCGTCCATAGGAAGCCCGAACACAGAAGACCTAACAGCTGGATGAAAATAACACACTTTCGACGGCATGTTTAGCTCTCCCTTGTAACTCTTCCTCTTCAGCAAAGCCGCAGAAATATGGTCATGCCCTTTTTTGCGTATTCCGGTGCAAATGTATGGGTTAGTGACGTCTAAAACCCAGCTGTAGTCCCAATCGAGTCGTTTTTGTAGGCATTTACACTTCCTGATTTTTAAAAGACGATATCTCTGCTTACATTGAACTTTCAGTGCTGCAACTTTGCAAATAATGTTCATGCACCAACAGCAACATTACACACTATTTAAAAATACAATTTTGGGGTGTCATTGGTTGTTGCGCTAGATCTTACCCAGATACAACAGTGCTATTTTCTGATTGGCTAACAACACCAGACGAACAACACCCGAGGAGACCAGGGTTGCCAGGTCTGCACAACAAAACCAGCCCAATTGCTCATCAAACTAACCCAATCACGGCCAAAAATATTCAAATAGCGTTCCCGGGTGTTTCCTCAATAACAATCATGTTCCAGTGGATAAAACAATCGCGTCAACCAGCGTGCACTACACAAACAACCCGCGGAAACAGTGCAGGCATACGGACCTGGCAACACTGGAGGAGACGCGCTTGAATCCTGCCGGTTCCACAGTGAGTGAGTTTTGGGCACTGCGGCATATTAAATATATTACAAATAGTTTTTCAGCGTGAGAAATACAATGTGTGGCCGGAGAGCGTGACAAAAGACCGAAATGAGTGACTGTCACGCTCAATGCGTGATGCGTGACACTCGAGAGCCCTGTGACAACTCCATTAACAACGACAAACACTTCACATATTTCAATACAATTAACATTGAAGACCTAAGTTAGCTGCTAGAAGCTGCGCTGTGCCTGTGCGTACACAACACACCAAATAATTATATAACATGATACAAACATAAAGGCAACAGCCTACTTACAGATTGTGATTCGGAGAAGGAAGCTGATCCAAATAAACTCGGTACTGAACCTCCCTCCTTCAGTATCAGCCGGCTCGCAAATTCATACTTTATAGCATTTAGGTTTGTGAAGCAATCATCTTCAAAATGACGCGAACACAGAACAAGTTCGGGCTATAATACTTCTGTGGTATAGTTATGAACTGTAGCCACTGTCTTCAAATGCTCCTCACTGGGCAGATGAAAAAAGTTTGCTTTTGCGTCGCACTTCAAAACACAGCAGCGTCTCGTCGACATGATGTTTTCCCTGGTGTCTCCTAATGCAATGAGTGGGCGTATCTTATTCAAATAACTTGGACAAGTGACGTACGAAAGTGCATCGTTCGTCTATCGATTCATATCAACGACTCAGAGTCGACTCTTACTTTTGAGAGATAATAACTTTGTATACGGTGAACTTTCATATTTAAAACTTTGCAGGATGTTTTCGTTCACTTAGATCTATGTTACACACTACATGAAAGGTAATTTTCAAAATTCCATGATAGGTACCCTTTAACTTTATATATTTGACAGGTTTTTTTAGGTCATAAATGTTAAACTAATGACAAAAAATAATTAGGTAAACTATTATAGTTTTGTCTATTTTCGCCATTTTCAACTGAAAATAGGCCTATGTAACATGTAGCCTAGTGTAATAGTTTAGGCTCCTGTCATTGTGAGGGGACAAGAAACATGAACAAAGCCGTTTTCATTTCATCATGTTAGGCACAGGATTAATAATGAATGTGTACATATTGAGAATAAAATACAAATTGTAGCCTTTAGTAAATTAAAAAAGCCAACTTTAGGAGGGGAACAGACAGGGCAAGATAAAAACAAAGAGAAAAGGAGTGTGATGCTGATGAGGAGAGAAAAATAATCAGCTGCCCACTGACATGGTTTTAAAGCTGTTGTTATCAGTTTTTTTTTTTTTTTTTTGCCTTCACAACATCTTAAAATGCACATCTGTAGTTCAGAGAAATCCAAAATTTCACTGTAGTTCAGAGAAATCCCCCTAACTAACCTGCCTCAAATTCGGGACCACAGTGATTATAAAACCATGCCATTGCATGGTAATGAAACTAATTAATAGTAAGCATTAGACCCTAAACTAGAGTGTTACTTTTTTTTTTTATAATATAATTTTAACCCAAAGGCACAAAAATGGCTAGCAGCGGCACTGGGCCCGCCCGACCCGTGGATTATGATCCGCGCAGCACTAGTGTTGTAGTCAAGACCACCTAAACCCAGACCAAGACCAGAGTGTATCGAGACCGAGACAAGACCAAGACTTTTAAGGGCCGAGACCAAGTTGAGACCAAGAGGGAGGGCGAGACCGAGACCAAGACCAAGACCAGTGCCCCACACTACAAAAAATTGTTAAACATGATCAAAAGAGCTTCTCAAATTGATCTGAAAGATCCACATTCCCATAAAAATACATAGCCTAGATATTAAACACTCAAAGTTTAAATAAACGTAACCATCTTTATTCAATACTCCTGGGTGATTCCATCTTTTAGTACAGTATGCAAAACAATTATTCATTGTTCATCACTAAAGTCTTCACCTTTCTCCGCCTTTTGTAAACAATACATAAAGTTATGTTGTTTTTAAACCTACAACAATTCTTTTTTAAACGTATTTTAGCACAATTCACAACCAGCGGTAATTCAGGAAAAAATATCCGAATGCTCCACATGAAATGGTCTTCCGATCTTTTACCATTGTGTCGATTTATTTTTATTAATATGTGCCATGCAAGACAGCGCTTAGGAGACGGTGAACCCTTGTTTATACTTTCGCCTGGCTCAGAAGAGAAAGAGTGTGCGCGCGTGACCGGGGCGCTCTCTCTCTCTCTCTCTCTCTCTCTCCTCTCTCTCCTCTCTCTCTCTCTCTCTCTCTGTCGCAGGCGCAGCAGTTCGTCTACATTACTCATCGATCGTTTTACATCTGTCTATAAATTACAGGAACGTCTGTGTGTGTGTGTGTGTCTGTTATTCACATATCTCTCGAAACGTTAGTCCTTTTAATTTCAAATTTGCCAGATGTCTTGCTACGGGCACGAGTAAGTGCAGTGCCAAGTTTGGCGTTGTTTGGACGAGAAATGCAAAAGATATTGTTAAATATACCTGTAAAAGAAGCACTCAGAAGGTTGTGGTTTAAAAATAAACATTCTGACATTATGGTTTGTGGTTTAAAAATAGTGGTTTTAAAATAAACATTCAGACATTATGGTTTGTGGTTTAAAAATAAACATTCTGTCAGCTACACTGTTTGTACACAAACACAGATTTTGCACGGGCATTGCACTAGTCTAATAAAAGCAAGGATGTTAACATACAAATGAGACAATATACTGGCAATTTAGTGATATTTTCACAGTTATGGTCTTGACTGGTCTTGAAAAAAAATCGCGAGTCCTCAATGTCCGAGACCGAGACAAGACCGAGACCAGTCCCGTCGCAGGTGGGGTGCGAGGCCCTGTGCGAACTTGAAATGCGAGGCCCCTCCCAGGCTCTGGACGTTCGAATAATTGGCTGCGCAGCCCACTTGTAAGCCTTGTCCGCTTAAATTACCGGTAATTATAAACAAACATAAAAAACGAATAGGCTATTTGCAATAGGCCTATATTAAATCGTTTTTGACCTAATTATTTGGCACTGAAATTACACACTCTGTCGGCTCTGCATCACGTGCACCTGCGCAATATAGCCATGATGTCCGAAAATAGTACTATGTCAACTAGTGATATCAGTACAAGAACTGTTGAGGAATATGCAACATAATTTAGACAATTGTTTTTGTCATAATGTTATAATAACTGACAGACACTTTCATTTCAGCTGCTCTGTGCATGTCCTGAGTCTGCGAGTCTGAAGCTCAGCTTCGCGGCTGAGACACGAATAGATGTTTCAAATGTTTAAAAGGTAGACATTGAAATCTGTTGAATAGAGTATAAATTCAATTCGTGGGTAGATTAAATAATGATAAGCGGATAATCACCCGTATGGAGATCATTAACTTTTAACATAATTTTTTTTTTTCCTATCTCAAAACAAATAGCCTACAACACAATTACGCAATACCGTCGTTGCGCGGGTGCGCCTGCAGTTCTAAAAACGATTATTACTAATTGGCATATTTAAATACTAATTCTTATGTTCATTCATATAGCCTACTGAAAACAGACGGGGCAACCTAACGCAGACAAGTTAGCTCACCGTTTTTAGGTGATATTCCATGTTTGTAGTCGAGCTGTGATATGCAAACTGTTGCTTGCAAACTTTCGACTTTTTCTCCGTTATCTGTTTTCGTAAAATGCTGCCACACTGTCGATGTCTTTGACATGGTAAAGGAGGACTGACAGTAAATTAAACGCTCGCAATTAAATTAAAATTCAGCAAACCTCCATACCATTGCCTTCTAGTACTGTTTTCAATCTGTCTCCAGTGGGTTGGGCTAATCCAAAAAAGTGAAAACATGGGGGGTGTTCTGAAGACAGGCTGTCACCTGTGAAACAGGGGTACTCTGAAAATACCCCCATTAGCAATTAGTGCTTTCCACCTGATGAAATTTTGGTTGATCCAGAACGTATCGACCAATAAATTAACTAATCGACTGGGAGATTACAGCCCTTGAACCAGCTGGATTGCGAGGCCCCCTGGTGGTGCGAGGCCACAGTTCGCACAGCCCTTGCGACGGCTCTGACCGAGACCAAATGCGGTCGAGTCCGAGACGAGACCGAGACCATCAAAAACTGGTCTCGAGACCTTCAGCACTACGCCAAACTATACGGTTTGAGAATGGACACAGGCCGGGAACCCGCAACAGAACCGTCACGGTGTAAAAAGTGTATCTGAGCATGCGACTGTCTGTCCAAGTTTTGCCAAGAGCCAGAGGCGGCACGAAATTTGATGGAGGCGGCCGCCCCGTAATTCTCTATGCAGGAAATAACCTGAACATTTTCATAGTTCCTAGAGCTATTGGCTGAAGTTCCCGGATTTTGGCGCGTTCGCACAGCAGGAATAGGAACGATTTTAGTTCTAGGAACTTCTTTTGGAGGAACTAATTTAGCTCCTACTTCAGAGTAGGGTCTAAACCAGCACTATAGGAACTACCAGTGACGTTAGTGTATGCTGATTGGCCGAACACATGCGAAACCTTCCATTTTTAAAAAGGCTGTGTAAACACACATTGTAGGCAGCCTATGTATTTACTACAGGAACTAACTCAGTGATGGAAACATGGAAAGCAGTGATAGATTTAACCTTTACGCTAAGGAGAAAATCCAATGCAACTTTGAGGGGACCAAGCGAAACATGATTATGTATTCCTGCTCAGCTAGCAACACTGGACATCCACTACACGGCATAGTATACGCTATATACCTTTCCATATAGTCTACTTTCTTCTATGTAATGACATTTTAGATAGGACTGTTTGACAGATCATAAACTTAATGAACACGGAGAATGCAAGGACTGAGCTCAGTCGTTCTCATCACCGTCAAAATAAAGGTCTGTCACATCGTCAAAATAAGTCACAACAATAAGCGCGCTTTACATCACTTCAGAGTTCCTACTGGCGGTGCGAATGCAACCAGGAAAGCGTTCCTAGGAGAACCATTAGTTCTAACTAAGTTCCTAGAACTACTTTATAATGTTTTGGTTTGCCTTTTGTAAAGATTAACGGTGCGAAAGCCGTTCTGAAAATCAGATTGTTGCATCCCTAAACACAACACAAAACACAGAGAGACCGAGACAAATAAGTACAAGACTAGAGGTAAGAACCAGAAACTGACAATGGAAAGAAAAATGAAATGCTAGAGAAAAAGTCAAAAGACTAAAGTAGAGATCTGAAATAAAGAACTAGGGAGGAGGCCCCAAGAAATAAGGATAATAACTAAGCAAAATGACCTAATTTACCAAAGGTAAATTAATAAATAGTAAACCAAAACTACTGCATGTATCACAGCAAAGACTAGGTCCAGGCAAGAGCATAAAACGCAGCGAACTAGACAAACGCCACAAAACAAACTGGCAAGAACATGTGGGAAGAAAGCATAATAAGTCAAGTCAAGTGACCTTTATTTATATAGTGCTTTTTACAATACAAATTGTTTCAAAGCAGCTTCACAGAGATAACAGGAAAACAATGTTGTAATAGTATTGTTAAATTCAAAATTAAATGTTAAATGTCCCCAACTAAGCAAGCCAAAAGCCAATGGCGAGAAAGGCGAAGAGAGGCGAAAAAGGCAACAGTGGCAAGGAACCAAAACTCCATCAGGTGACCGAATGGAGAAAAAAACCTTGGGAGAACCCAATTTAATCGTTTATTTATATCTTATATAATAGGCCTAATTATATATTACTGTTCGAACTCTTTCATCAAAATGAACGAGTCTTTTTTCGAGTCATTTTGTTTGTTGAATGAACGAAATGACTCGGAAAAAAGATTTGTTCATATTGATGAACGAGTTCGAACAGAAGATTCACAACCACGCATCACACAACAGAACAAGGCATAAAAAAGTTTTTTATTTATTTTAGAAATGACCGATCGTTTTGCAAGATAAGACCCTTATGCATCGTCTGGTGTCGTTTAAAGCCATTTGAAGCTGCACTGAAACCTTCATTTGGACCTTGAACCGTTTGGCACCCAGTGTATTACATTATATGGAGAAAAATCCTGGAATGTTTTCATCAAAAACCTTAATTTCTTTTCGACTGAAGAAAGAAAGACATGGACATCTTGGATGACATGGGGGTGAGTAAATTATCAGCAAAAGTTTTTTTAAAAGTGAACTAATCCTTTAAGGGGTTTTCTCATGACAATGCTAGTCAATGCTTGTCAGTTGCGTCTTGTAATATGTTTTTTAAAGTAAAGACAACACCCTTGTTTCAGTCCCTTTCAATATTAAAGACTCACTCACTCACTCACTCACTCACTCACTCACTCACTCACTCACTCACTCACTCACTCACTCACTCACTCACTCACTCACTCACTCACTCACTCACTCACTCACTGACTGTCCAGGGAAATGGGAAATGTCCCATTTTCCCTATTTTCTGCAGCAGAATTAGTGGCGCTCACTGTACGTTCACACCGCCGCCGACTTGAGCGTCAAAGAAGCTCTGGCCGCTCTGTCAAGGACGCTTGTCAAAAAGCACGGGGAATCTCGTTGACGCTTTGGACGCTCTGACGTAGCAGGGCGAAGAGAAGTGTCACAACATGAAATGTAATAAACAGAAAAAACAAGCAATACATTGAAGAAACCTTTTATAATGACAGCATTTTTATAACCGTTTTGGTCACATTTGGTCGGGGAAAAAAATAATAATTAGCTATTATTTATATTTGCATTAGGCTATTATTTGCATTAGTGCAATTGGTCAAATCGTTGTCACCGTGAGCAAATGAATTGCATTCCCACTTAAAACGAGCGTTTTTAAATATTTCAAATAAAAGTTGCGCTCATTCTCAAATGTGTATCACTGGGTCATTATGGAAAAACGTGAAGTTGTTGTGTTTGGTGCTGCTTTACTGTATTTGCGGATAAGACGTCGGACTCTGAGATTTTGGGTTCATGACACCCTCCAGGACCTTTTGTAACTGGTCCCTGTAAGCAAACAACGTCATGTCATATATGATAGGAAACCTAGCAACAGCGATTATCAGCTTCTCCTCCATTTTCTCGGAACTAATGTTTTGGTAGGAATGAAAGTTCACATCGTATGTTTCTCCGGAATCAGCCAGAGTGAAGGACGCCTTTATCCTAATTGGTTGCTGGCGTTTTGCCGCTGAACCGCGTCATAGCTCATTACCATAAAGTTGAGCTTCTTTCAACTTTCTGATTGACGCTCTCAAAACGCGACGCCGAGGGATTTGACGCTCCTTCCAGCTGAGAGAAGCCAGCTTCCATTGAAAATGAATGACTTCCGGCCGCTTTGGATGCTCAAGTCGGCGGCGGTGTGAACGTACAGTCAGTTCCTCCTTTTCGATTATAATAGGCTGTATTCATTTTCACAGAAAGCTCACATCTCTCTGTGCTGTCATTCTTTTCATTTTAAGTTTGAAACCCTTTTTCAATTGGAGATACGCCAGGGTCTTTGCTTAACCCTCTAAGACCGTGTTTGCGTGTGTCTGTTTAAAAGCCTATAGAAACTGAAACCAAATGGCTTGCTCAATCATTCTTTTTGCATACAAAACCAGAGATGTAACATGTTCAGATCAAGCCTCCAACATGCCCATGTTGCGTTGTTTTTAATCTCTAATGAGTTTGTACAAATTGCGTAATATGCGTTTACAAAAAAAACAACACAAAAATGCATTGCACGTCTTTGCACACGTTCTGTAGATCTGTGATTGATAGTTACGTCTTCCGATGGCTCATTGACGTATCACGTTCTGTGCACTATGACCCCAGGGTGTGTCGCATGTTGTGACGTCACAAGCTGTGTCATTTGACCATGCATTTTACTCGGTTTTACTCCCGTTTGACTCCCATTTGCTATATGTTCCTCCTTATTAGGGCCCAAGCCCTAAGGGCGAAGGCCCTATTGTTTTCCTAAGGATTATTTATTATTCTTCTTCTAATTCTTTTTTTACTACCTTTTGGACACTTTTGGAGGCCTTAACATGCTCAAAAACTCCTGAAACTTTGCACACATGTCAGAACCTGCGGCCATCAGGGCCGGGCTGAAGATGGTACCCGGGCGTGGCAGGGGGGCTCGACAGCGCCCCCTGGAACGGGGTCGGAAAACATGGTCCATAAATCAAACACGCTTGCATGTAATAATATGAAACTCGGTACACATGTAGATCTCATCGTTTCATATATACTTCGCACTCTAACTTTTTACCCCAGCCCAACAGGAAGTCGGGTATTTAGGCTTGTTTGGAAAACGCATGCAAAGGAATGTGAAACACTCCTCCTAGAGAATTCAAACACACGGCACGAAACTCGGTCAGCGTGAAGTCAAGACATTGAGGATGAAAGTTTGCGAGGGGATTTTTGATATCTCGAACGGTTTGGGCGTGGCGAGGAAACGAAATTATGGCGAGAAACGTGAAACGGGAAGTGTGTCATAACTACGGCATACATTAACTAATCTTGATGAAACTTCAGCAGTGTGTTCGTTGTAAGAGCCCGATCACATGGATGTGACTATTGTGAGTCAAAGTTATAGCGCCACCAACTGGCAGCAGGAAGTGTGTCACTTTCAAAATGCTTTGAAATCACCCTCTTATTTTTACCCGATTTGCTTCAAACTTCATCTGTATAATGTAAATACACGGCAGATGAAGACCTGTGAATGGATTCTTGATATCTTTGAAACTGTTGCTGTGGCAATCCATCAAACTTTAATATTCTTTTTGGATGCTTTTGAGACTCTTAGCATGCCTGAAATTGCTTAAAATTGCATGAAACTCGACAGACAGATCATATTTATTAGCCAGGTGACATGTGCATAGTTTCAGAAATGGGCGTGGTGCAGGGACTCAGTAGCGCCACCTTTTGACAAAAGTGGGCGGGTTAGTTTCATCTAGAGTTACAAAAATCTGTATTTATATAGTTCTCCTCCAGCCAGACAACTTTCTAATTTACAGTCATTAGCAATAACCAAGAGGAAGTCAGATATTTTGGTTTGAATATGGTCATTTCTCTCTGAGCCTACGTCTCTGTGACTGCTCTCTGTGTGTGTGTGTGTGTCTGTGAGTGTGGGGAGGGGGAGGGGGAGTGGGGCTATGTGCCTGCTCTCTGTGTGTGTGTGTCTGTGAGTGTGGGGAGGGGAGGGGGAGTGGGGCTAGATTAACTTTCCAAAAACTTTCCAAAAAAGGAAATAAATGTCTTAAGCCTTGTATTTTTTAAATACGTTTTTTTAATAAAGTAAAGGCATATAACAGACATGCTGCATTTAAATTTTTTTAATAAAACATTGTTTTTTATGTTTTTCAAGCCATTTGATTTATGAGGACTTTTGAAATGTCCTCATAAACCACCCATAAGTTGTAATACCAGTGTAATACACGTCATTATACAAATTTGTGTCCTCATAAATCACATAAACCAACCCACACAAACCAACCCACACACATACACACACACACACACACACACACACACACACCAAATTGACGGTGGGTGGCAATGGTATATTTAAAAGTGCATAATTGTAATATCTGCAAGGCACCCCTAGTCCAGTCTTATTAAATGTATGCTTCATCTTTCAT
The DNA here is from genome assembly GCA_036326025.1 of Chrosomus eos. NCBI lineage: Eukaryota > Metazoa > Chordata > Actinopteri > Cypriniformes > Leuciscidae > Chrosomus > Chrosomus eos. The sequence continues at coordinate 38,392,514 of CM070826.1, read as the reverse complement.
TTTAATTTGTAAATTTGATCAATAAATTCAATTATTTAGAATAATAAGATACTATATGGCTGTTACCCTAGGTAGGGCTGATCAAATTACATCATTTACATTGAAAAATAACAATGCATTAAAAGATGTTATGAGATTGTTTTAAATATGAGTCAATTAAAAATCGTTGGAAAGAATGATACTTTTAAACATAACACTGAACCGTCACTAGGTGTCGCCAGGCTACCGTCTTAATGAGCGAGTCATTGATTCATTCGTTCAAACGATTCGTTCGAACGACTGAGTCATTCATGAATGAGACAGGTATGGATTGGTCATTGAATCTAGGGTTTGCGATGTCTACCAATTTGGCATCAGACGATGTGTACAGTGAAACATCGCGATGGACGATGATATCGGGAGGAGGGGCGGGGCTAACGTTTTAATTTTTCACTTAAGCAATAAGCCCCGCAAAGCTGTGTTTTACAGTGGATTTAGAACAGCTAAGGGGCATAGGCACAACGCGGAGATATTTTCCTCTACATCTCATCAGCAATTTTGATTTCGGCACGCTCTGAGTCTGCAGCAGCTGACCACTAGGAGCGAATGTACATGATGTACAATGTACACGTGACAGAGCAGCCAGATCCAGACTGTGCTTTCGCGCTGTGGCTGGCGCTGAGCCAGAGACAGACGCGTTCAGTGCTTGTCATATTATATCACAACTATTCAGTGTTTTTAACCACATAATGTTTATTTTAGGTTTCAGACATTTAAATGCATATAATTTATAGCAAAACAATACATTTATAGTTTGTAAAATACACAATGGTGTCTATGGAAGCAGCAATAACAACCCATTCAAATATATTTGCCGACGGATTTTATTCATATCAGACACACAGTGTAAGGAACTATAAAGTTAACTCTATTCTTCTCCCAGTTCACCGGCCATGTATTTCGGGAGAAACTGTTTTTTAAACGACAAAACAAACTCACTTACACACATTTGAGAATCAGAATAGAAGATAGTTGATGACATGGTAACCAGGTTTGTTAATATTTATAAATAAAAGCGCTAACGTTACATGTCATACAGCGCTATTTTGGCTGTGGTGAATCACGTGCCAAGCATGACGCGTCACCATGGAAACATGGGGGGGGGGGGGGGGGTCGCGATGCTGGCTTAACTATGATATCGTCTATCGGCACAACCCTAATTGAATCTTTGAGTAAACCAATTTGTCCAAAATGCTGAATCATTCAGTAATGAGAAAACATGTTGCTGTGAGATGAGCAATGGTTCTGCTGTGATCTTTGTTTAACTATTTTCGCTGCTGAAACAGAAAAACCGTCAATATTGCATCTAAAATGTAAGTGACTTGACGTGTGTGTGTGTGTGTGTGTGTGTGTGTGTGTGTGTGTGTGTGTGTGTGTGTGAGAGAGTGTGTCTGTTACAGTGAAAAGAGTTTAACCCTTTAAGGCAGTGGATCTCAATCCTGGTCCTATAGGGAGCCACTGCTCTGCATAGTTTGTATGTCTCCCTCATTTAACACACCTGATTCAGATCATCAGCTCGTTAGGAAAGAGCTTTATTAACTGAAGTGGGTGTGTCAGATAAAGGAGACATATAAAATGTGCAGAGCAGTGGCACCCATAGGACCAAGATTGAGAACCACTGCTTTAAGGCCTTGTCTTTTTTGGATATATCTTCTTTTTTTTTTATGTGCATACAACCCATATATTTTAAATGTATTGTTTGCTTTAAATTAAATTAAGATTGTATGTTTGGTAATTGAACCTAAATAAATTTACAATTAATGTGCTATATTTCAGATCAATATAATTGTTTTCTTTCATTTTAATCAACACTAACTTTATTCTCTATCTGTATTATAAATAACTTATTTCTGCATAAATTAAAAAATCCCCAATAATCCAGACCAACCAGAGCGCACTAATTCTACAACATCATCAGTGCTGAAGCGGAACTACCAGAGCGGTTCGGCAGATAGCGAGCAGATATTTTGTGTCACGTCGTGCACAATAACGCTAAAGGCACCAGGCTGGCGGTGCCACTGGCTTTATATATATATATATATATATATATATATATATATATATATATATATATATATATATATATATATATATATATATATATATTATATAAATATAGCTGCGAGCAGCGATGAAGGGCCAAAGCCGACGGTACCGCCACCCTGGTGCACCAGGGTTGCGGTGCCACCGGCTTGGGCCCGTAATCGCTGCTCGCAGCTATATTTGTTATTGTCTTTTTACCATTGCTTCATTTTATCATTTCTTTCTCCTTTAGACACTCACAAATACAAGCACATTCTCTCACACACACACACACACACACACACGCACACACACACACGCACACACACACACACACACACACACACACACACACACACACACACACACACACACACACACACACACACACACACACACACACACACACGCATGCGCGCACGCAGCATTGTGTCTAAACGAAAGTACACGGACGCGGAGGTTTTTGAAATACTAATTGCGTCCGATGACGATGAACTCTCCGTCTGCTCATCTATTTATTTTATATTTTAACCAATTCGATGTTCAATCAATATTCAAAAGCAGAATGTTATCTGTTTGACCACAAATGTAATTGAAAATTTTACATGGCATTTTCCCCCCTTTTTTTGAATGAGTGTAAAAATGAGTGTATCTTAAAACAATTTAAAACTATAATTGATTTGAACTGTTTACATAAATTAGTTTTTATGCACGTTTTTCACATTGACAAGTTTGAGGTTGACATTTATCCATTTTTTGTATTGAATAAACATTTTTAATTTATTTTTTTTCTACATATTTTTTCTTTTTGTTTATTGCACTTTTGAGATATTTATCTAGTTACTATTGATTTATTACAAACATAGCCTTCAAATTGGGAGAGTAAGGATTATTTTGATGTATGGCATATGAAAATGCTCAAACGAATGACAGCACAGCATGTAAAAAAATACAAAGATATACTCTGGTGGAATTGTTCTATGGCAGGTTATAAAGGGTTAAAGCCATCACACTATCATGGCAAGCTGCATGTCGTTTGCTGTTTGAGTGCACAGAGATTTTCATGCTTGAAACTGCACGACCCTGATACAAAGTCTGTTTTACCTACTAAGCTAGGTTTTTTACTGCAGTATTTACATCACATCTTTCTCCTCATCATACAAAAATAAAATTAAAGTCCAACAGCCACTGGGTCTGGAACTTTCACTTTTCCATGACACTTATTGATTCATTGATTTCATTCAGTCTTTTCCGTCACATTTGACGTCCTTGGCTGTGGTTCACTGCATTCCCCGTCACTTTCTCTTTCAGACTCTTTCATTTTCTTTGCGCTTGAAGATAAAAAAAATGACGAAACGGTTTCTGCTGAGACTGGCATTTTTGTTTTTTTGCATCCATGTTACAACAAAGAAAGAAGACAATTTAGATCTAGTGTGTCAATTCACGCCATGTTACACAGCATCTCTTTCTCTCACGTTGAGTGCGCGTGTATGAGAGAAAGTGACAGAGGGCGCTCTCAGCTAAGTGTGCAAAGATGACTGAGGCATTGAAATTATATCTGCGTTAACGTATTCTTTGCATCTAACTCAGTGGTTCTCAAACTTCTTTGATGGTGCCCCCATGTATTCTCGTTTATGTGGCAATTTTCTAAGAACAACACAATGAGGCTAATGAACATATCAGCATCTTTATTTTTAACAACTTAAATAAACTTAAAAAAAATAATTCATTCTTATGTGCTTATCACAAATTTTCAAAGCCCAAATTTCACAGTGTCCAATAACCTCCAAAGGGCAAAACCAAGGACATAATGAATGTCATTTTTACCTGCCTGTCACAAAGTTGTCATAGTGCTAAAGAAATCACAGACAAGACAATCAAATTTGTCATAAAGTGCCAAAGAAATCACAGAACAAATGTTTATAACATAACACGGAGTAACCACAGCCGAAAGTGTAAAGTGAAATATTAGTGTACTATTAAATCTTGCAACACTATAACTGCAGGAAGAGTGTTTATATATATATACTGGCTTTTGTACCTCTTCTCGATATTAATGCAGAACAAAGCGTGCAGATTGCCATGCTTGGGTCGTCATCATTGATTTTGAAATATTTCCACACTGCTGAGGCTGACATTGTGTCTGCTGAGGCTGGTGTCTCTGTGCACTGGAACGTTCTGTCAGTTACGTCACGTGAGGTATCGGTCTTTGGTATCGGGGTATTTTTACGAGTACGAGTACATGAGTTTGGTATCGGTGCATCCCTAATTTTAGAGACACGGCATGACACTCCTCGTCCAGCATGCTACCCTCTTTACACTTTGTTGCTAAAATTGGAGGCTCCTGCTCGGGGAAGGACTCTGATAGTGATAACATGGAAAGTGATAGGACATTGTTTATGAATCATAACCAACCAAATTGGCTAGTGAGTTGTTAACGCGTTGTCCGCCATTGTTGATTTTCATCCACATCTGGCAGTTTTATTTTAAATATTAAAAATGATTTTAAAAACCTAAGTACTAATTGGTCAGCAACACTAATTCAGAAGTTATGCTGTCCACATCTGAATTTTTACTTTTTTTCTACTCTACATTTCCTGTCTCTACTAAGAAACTTTGCAGCTGGTATTTCACAGCAGGGTTAAGTGTGTAATTTGCCCACACTGTCTCAGAGAGCAGAGATGGAGAAAGAGGGGTAGCAATCATTTTTCTGTGCACTATAATTTGGCTGTCAGAAACAGCTGGCGGTGCAGCCAGAACAATGCAAGAGAAAGAAAATTGAAGAGGAGGAGAGCAGAATGACGCTAGAAGAGAGCGAGAGGAGCATTGGTTTGCAGAGATCACATTTTAGACTCTCCGTCATTAGGGCAGATGGAGTTGTGCACACTGCACACAGACATGGCTGCACATCTGCTCATGAGATGATGGTACGTCTGTCTTGCATGTTATTTGACTGTCATGCGCATATAAGACTGCTCGTGTGTTTTTTGCATGCTTGTGTGCCTGTAAGTTGAGAGTCTAATCTGGGCAATCTTTGATCTGGACGATCTGATTCGTAGGTGTATCTCTGGCAATGCAGGCCTACTATCTGTTCTTTACTGAAGACAGGCCCTAAAATAAGCAAGATAAACGTGTATGATAAATGATATCAAAGCTGTATCAGAGTAGAAAAAGACTGGAGAGAAAGAGAGAAGGGTCCCTGCAGTCAGACTCTATACCAGGGCTATACAATTAGCTTCATTTGAGGGTTGGATTATCAAATCAATAAGTTGCGGTGGGCCGGGGGTTGGATGGGGATGGGGGTGAAATACATAGCTGTTTCAATAAATAAGCTAAAGTAAACCTTAAAAGTATTTTATTTACTTATATCTGCATACTGTTGGGTATCATGTTTCTAAGACCACAGTAAATAAAAACATGTCAATTTAGAGCTGTGTACAAGTATTTTCCTTGGAACAATTGTATGAATTAAAAGCTCATAGCTATTGGTAAGAATTGTTTTATTTATAATAATTTTATTAGGCTAATGTTCAGCTTTTCTTTTTAATGGTCAACTTATTTTCAGCAGTCATCAAGCTTGTACAAACGTGTCACAGACACGAAGATGTAGGCCTAACTTTAAATTCACCAAGCTGATTGCTCACTAAAAACCCCACAGTCATCATGCTTTTTTTATGTGACACAAAGCAGTGAAATGGCTAATGAAGTATGGCCATTTACTTTTCAATTAGTCTTCCCATTAACACCATCATTATCTACATTCAGGCCAATTCGAGAACGCGCACAAAAATAAGAGGCGGGATCCAATCAAAGCACGATCGAGATATTGCCTCCTCTCACGTGACTTTCCCCCATTCATTCTCAATTACCCTAAATTCTCTAAACCCACCGCACTCATTAGGGTGTCTGTTTTAAGTCAATAGGAACTGAGTAGGCGTGCATCCCGCTGTAACTTCACCTGCGGGTGTCTCTGTTGGACACTGTTTACACTTTGTAATGTCCCATTTTGTAATATTTGTGCTTTTTTATTTTTCTCATCCATTTTTTTTGAGGAGGCACTGCCTCTCACGATTCGGTTCGATTACGATTATCATGTCATCGATTCAGTTCAATTCGAAATCGCATCCTCAATTTTCAATTTTACTTCAAAAGTGATGTGTGCGTGCGCGCATGTGAGTGTTCACCTGTTCGAGAAGTCGCAGTGACAGAAACAGTGACATTCCAGTTTAAGTTTCAAGGGAGTAAAGGCCATTGCTCACTGAGTTCGAATTTTCATATTCGTTTTTTCGTATTCGTGTTTCAGTGGCTCTGAATTTTCAAAACACCATTCAAACGCCATTCAAACTGCTTGCTACGTTTGCGAAAAACGCAGAAAATCGAACCCGATCCGAATTTTTTTTTTATGATGGATGAAAGTTTCAGAGGCAGTGTGCAAGCCTGATTGACATAACGTGAGGTCGTATTTATTTTTTAACGTGCGAAAATTTCAGATGCGAATTTCGGACTCGGTGTGCAATGGGCTTAAAGCCTGCTTAAGCCATTAAGAAAATGAAAATCTGTCAAATCAATTTTGTTTTAAAGAAATTTTCATTTAAAAGCAGAGCTCATTCATCAGTGTGTTACCCTGGAGATGCGCGCATCAACCGTTGCCAAGTCTGTTGAAGACGATCATCCATTTATAATCATGCGTAACAACACAGAATAATTGTAATTTGACCATCGGGTTGCCACCTGTCCCGGTTTTACCGGGATTTTCCTTCTTTTTAAAAACCTGTCCCGGGAAATCTATCCACTCTCCAAATCCCGGCCGGGACACTGAATGTTCCGGTTTTCGAAAGGCTACGTGAATATGTATGTTCAAACCCTGTAGCGCTCACGGCAGAGAGGGAGAGTGTGAGACCTTGCGTGTGTGTGTGCTAGTGTGCGTGTGTGCCTCAAGAAGCGATTGTAACTTGCATGCGCATGTAAGAAATTTTTAATTACTCGCACTCGCGTCTTGCCTCCCTCTGCCAGTGTATGCTACCGCGAGAAATGACGTCAGAAAAGCATCAGTACATATAACCGGTTATGGTATATTACTGAACCGATACCGAATTGTCCTCGTCTGCATCGCGATGCATCATAGAAACGATTCATTTTGACACCCCTAATGGAAGCATGGAGGCAGCTTGGGTCTTGCTGATATGGAATGTTATCATTTCAAACAAAACCAGTCCAAAACAAAGTTATTTTGAGTTCGTTTCAGTTTGAGTTCAAAATAGCTTGCCAAAGCAAACTTTCCAGAAAAGTTCACTCCGAATAGTAAGCACCTTCGAACTACCATTAATAATCAATTACGCAAATAATCAAAAACATAATGACTTACACTACCAGACTTGCAAGTCATTCCAGACACAACAAACTCGCACAGAAACGTGCACCCTGTTGCGAGGAGACGCATGATAGATGAAAAAAAACATGGATGTGCAAGAGATGAGCGCAGTAGCTCTTGTAGCAACAATGTGTGCTGAGTCAAAAGAGAAAAAATGAGCCAAGCAGATTTGGATGTGGTCTTGGGTGGGTAGAAGCAGTCAGTATAGACTATACAGATACAGTGGGAGTTAGACGCTAGATTTTCATTTCCTGGTCAACGTATTATGATTTCCGGAACTGAATGGGGAACGTATATATTATTAGCAGGGAAATACCACAACATCTTGAATGGTAACACAACTTTGACGATGACAGAAGCTACTGAACGTAGACGCACTGTGGCATTTTCCTTGCGACAGTGTCTAAATGTTAGTACATGAATTGTCAATTGTCCGATGCAGTAGCCATGGGATTGAGTTTAACATCGTGAACGTCAAATAGTCAAATAGATTAAAGGTGCCCTAGAATGTTTTTTTTTCATTATTTTATAATGTTTCCTGGGTTGCCCTTATAATGTTAGTATGATTTTAAGATCAAAAATAGTCATAATTTAGAAATAAAAGGCATTTTTTCCTAGCCTGATTTTAGCCTCTGATTTGAACACTCTGTTTGAAGAGCACTCGGCCACTGCTGTGATTGGCTGAAATGCTTGCATATGAAATTGCTACGTTTTACATGTGTTGTGAAACTCTCTCGAATACTTCTACAGATATTATACGTTTTTACTATTACAGCTATCGAGATTAACGAATCGTGAGATGTTTTTAAAGTATTTAGATCTATTCCCATCACATAAAATGTTGCCGTGATGTGCATTGAGCAGATGACAGTCTGTTGATCGTGAGACTGAAGATCTAATCATTGCAAAGCAGTTTCTGCACTCCACCAATGCAAACACGATTATGTACAGTAAGACCTTCGTTGTGCAGTAACGTGCGTCATTGATTTCATAACGAGTTGTCCAGATTAACTCGCGCTGTGGAAATATTGTTCTCTTACGAGAGTATCTCTCGTACTGCGTAATATCTTACGCTATGGGGAAACACTCTTTCCTCGAGATATTGAAGCCAAAAATTATCCTTAATTTTTTTAATCATGCAAAACGCTTTTGCAGCAGCAAGCAGACAAGGGCGAAACAGCTCGCGCGCCCATTGGCTGCCTCGCTGGAAAAGCTGCAGCCTATCGAGTGAAGGCACTGCGTGACGTAATGACGAATGAAGACGCTTCGCGCTCATTTCGTCATGTCCCGCCAGTATAGGCGTGGTCTCACCCTATAAATACCCCTCGATAGCTGTATTTCTCTGATTTTTTCATTCTTCACGCGAAGCTCACGCATCGCGGGATCCAGAGTGAGAAGCCGCGCCGTTGACTTGTAGCCTTCTCAGCGGGACGTGCCATCTTCTGAAGTCGCTGGCCCAGCCGCCTTCAACTGCCGTACCTGCTGCGCTTTCCGGCGTACTATATCCTTTACTCTGTCACTGTGTGTGTGTGTGTTTGCTTACGTGACGCAACACCCATTATATGTTCTAAAAGAGCTGCGTCTTTTTAAAGATGCCTTTCTGTGGCTCGTGCCGCTCTCAACTCAGCGATGAGGACCGTCACGTCATCTGTGTGTCCTGCCTGGGTCATGAGCACGCTGCTATCGCGCTCGCGGATGGTGGATGCCCGCACTGCGAACTTCTGCCTATGGCGACTCTGCGGACTCGCCTGGCGTCGTTCTCTGAACCCGCGTCCCAGCCGTCTGTGCCGCGCCGTAAGAAGCGTCGCGCCCAGCGCGCTCCCGAGCCTTCTCCAGCCCGCCAAAGCTCGCCGGTGCGCCCGCCTGCTTCGCCGGCTTCACCTGAGTCGCTCCCGGACGGACAGCGCCCGCCGTCTGCCGCCGCTTCCGTTCCCGAGCTGGACGAGCCTGCCGAGGTATGCTCTCTTGTGGCTTCCGATAGCGAGGATTGGGCGAGCTCTGTGGACCTCCCCCCCGCTGACGTGTCTAGCCAACCCTCTGTGAGGAGACCCGGCATTGAGGCTGAGCTGATGCGTCTGCTCACCCAGGCCGTAGAGAGCATCGGCCTCGAGTGGGAGGCGCCCGCCTTGCCGCCGCGCAACAGACTCGACGGGCGCTTTCTCAAGAAAGACGAAGCCCCGTCTAAGTCTAGGGCCGCCCCCTTCCTCCCTGAGCTCCACGACGAAGTCGCTAAGTCATGGACCGCCCCGTTCTCCGCCAGACTGCGCACTTCCACTTCTGCGGCCTTCACTTCTGTCACCGGCGCGGGAGATAAAGGATATCTCTCCATTCCTCCTGTCGAGGCGGCGGTCGCGTCGCATCTCTGCCCGCCCTCTGCGGGACGGCGCGCGCAGACGACGCTCCCCTCTAAAGCCTGCCGGGTGACTTCATCGCTGCACGGACGTGCTTACACAGCCGCTGGACAGGCGGTCTCAGCGCTGCATACGATGGCGATCTTGCAGATCTACCAGGCCGACCTTCTCCTTAAACTGGACGAGGAAGGCCCGGGTGCGATCAACGTGGCGGATTTACGAGGCGCTACGGACCTTGCTCTACGCGCCGCTAAAGCCGCTGCTCAGGCCATGGGGCGGAATATGGCCTCTCTCGCCGTTGCTGAGAGACATCTGTGGTTGACGCTGTCTGAGATGACGGAAGCTGAGCGCTCTGTATTCCTCGACGCGCCCATTTCCCCTGCGGGCCTCTTCGGATCTGCCGTCAAGGATTTCGCGGACAGATTCTCGGAGGAGCAGAAGACTTCGCAGGCCATGAAGCACTTCCTTCCGAAGCGCTCGAGCTCCGCTGCAGGTCGCTCTAAGCAGCCGTCTGCTCGCAGCTCGCAGCCTCGGCCTGCATCGCCCGCAGCCGCCGCTACACAGCGCCGCCAGGCCCGGGATCAGAGACCGCGCTCTCGCTCTGCTGGACGCCGCCCCGCTCAGCGCGGGCCTCGGCCGAAGATTGAGCTCAAGCCCGAGGCCTCGAAACTTTCCTAGCCACTCTAAGAAAGCGACGGTGTTCGGAGCCCGCTGCGGCCGGCTCCCCACCGAAAAGATTCGCTCGTTCAGTTCCTTGCGAAGTGACTGTGCCAGTGTATTTAGCAGTGAAGCAGCCGGTGTCTCAGCCCGCTTGCCTGCACAAAAAAGCCGTTTTCATGGCTACCCAGATAAATCCAATAAAGAGTGTATTTTCTGGTATGCCGGCCACGGCCGATGGTGTTATGAGTGTTGTAAGAATGCCCACGCCCCAGTGCCCATTCCCACACCCAGACACAGCCCGCCACGGTGCGAGGCGAGCACACATAAATCTGACTCAGGTCGATTGTGCAAACAATGTAGCGATTGCGCCCATACAATGCCCGCTCACGCTGCATGCCCCGTGTCCCTTGGTTTCTGTAAAAACGAAACCAACACACAATCTATCGGCTCCGGCCGAAAGCGTGCACAGTGCTGTAGATGTGCCCGTAGGTTTGCGCCCACATCCTCCCGCAAGCACGCCGAATCCCACGGGATTCGCCCCGCTCACTCTCGTTATGCGTCCCGCCATAGAGATTGTGAGCGCGGCCAGACTGCCCGCTGTGCCCAGCGCGCCCCCCGCCTCGAACGCTGTAAACACGGCGTCGTGTTCCCAGGGTACCGGGGCTCTCGAGCCGTTGCCAGGTCACGGCCAGAGCCCGGTCTGCATCCTACCCCTAGCTACTCGCGCAGAAGCGTGGTCGAAGCTACCCGGGGTATCAGACTGGGTGCTGAACACTATAAAGAGAGGCTACTCGCTACAATTCGCACGACGTCCACGCCGTTGTACGGCGCCCGTCGAGACTTCGGTGAAAAACGAAGTATCTCATCTACTTCGAGCCGAGATAGCGAAACTACTGAGCAAAGGGGCCATAGAGCCCCTTTCTCAGGCTCAGAGCGAAGGGGGCTTATACAGCAGATATTTTCTGGTACCGAAAAAAGATGGGGGCTTCAGACCCATTCTAGATCTGAGACAGCTGAACAAAGCGCTTGTGAAGCGCCAGTTCAGGATGCTTACGACCAGGAAAATCCTCGCGCAAGTGCGCCAAGGGGACTGGTTTATGTCGATAGATCTGAAAGACGCGTATTTCCAAATACAAATAGCGTCCCATCACAGGCGATTCTTGAGATTCGCGTTCGAGGGCCAGGCTTATCAATACACAGTCCTGCCGTTCGGCCTGTCTTTGGCACCCCGTACATTTACGAAGTGCATGGACGCGGCTCTCGCGCCCCTGAGACTTCAGGGCATGCGAGTTATGAACTACTTGGACGATTGGCTGATTCTAGCTCGATCACGGTCAGAGCTCATAGAACACAGGGCCACAATGCTCGAGCATCTCGAGACACTGGGCCTGACGGTCAACTGGGAAAAGAGCCTGCTGTGTCCCAGCCAGAGAATTTCTTTCCTGGGAACAATGTTAGACTCGCTTTCCATGACGGCACGCCTGTCACCGGAGCGCGTACTAAGTATTCAGCGCGTCGCGGAATCCTTCCGCCACGGCTCCATAGTCCCGCTCAGACGGTTTCAGAAATTGCTGGGCCTGATGGCCTCAGCATCCCATGCACTCCAGCTGGGCCTGCTTCGCATGCGCCCGCTGCAGTGGTGGCTGAAAGCACGGGTCCCGCCCCGGGCATGGTCCACGGGCAGGTGTCGCCTCAGGGTCGACCAAAGGTGCGTTTCGGCTCTGGAACCCTGGAAAGTAACCAGCTGGTATCAGTCTGGTGTGAGTCTGGGGACCGCCTCAAGGGTGAAAGTGGTGTCTACGGACGCCTCCACCACGGGGTGGGGAGCGCTGCTCGAGGGCAGACCGTTGGCTGGCCTATGGTCAGAGCGGGAGAAGCTCCTTCACATAAACTGCTTGGAATTGATAGCAGTCGACAAAGCGCTGCGGCGCTTCTGTCCCCTGGTGAGGGGCCACCACGTCTTGGTCCGATCGGACAACAAGTCAGTGGTGGCGTACATAAATCGCCAGGGCGGCCTCAGGTCCGCACGCCTTTGCAGGCTGACGGAACCCCTCTTGGTCTGGGCCCAGCGCAACCTACTTTCTTTGAAAGCGGCGCACGTGCCTGGGCACCTGAATACGGGTCCAGACATGCTGTCCAGAGACAACGTCCTGACAGGAGAATGGTCGCTGCACCCGCAGACGGTCCAGCTCCTGTGGGAAACGTTTGGCAGAGCGCAGGTGGACCTGTTCGCGTCCCGCGAGAACGCTCACTGCCCAGTATTCTTCTCAAAGCGCAGGGACGCGCTGGCCCATACTTGGCCCAGCGGTCCCCTGTACGCTTTTCCCCCGGTCTCGCTCCTGCCACAGGTGTTGGAGCGGATCAGGGAAAATGGATGCCCAGTGCTGCTTGTGGCTCCGCTCTGGACGAACCAGGCTTGGTTTCCGGTCCTGATGCGGATGACCAGCACTGCCCCGTGGCCTGTACCGTTGAGGAGAGATCTCCTCTCTCAGGCAGAGGGCTCGATTTGGCATCCTCACCCGGAACTGTGGTCCCTGCACGCATGGGCCATCAACGGGTACCCGCTAGCCTCCCAGAAGGAGTGCTAAACACGATCGCACAGGCTAGAGCTCCGTCTACCAGACGGCTCTATGCCTCGAAATGGTCGGTGTTCTCTACTTGGTGTCGAGCCCGTGGCTTTTCACCCGTGGACTGCGGGGTTGAGGAAGTGCTTGCCTTCCTTCAGGAGCTGATGGATAAGGGAAGAACCCCATCCACGCTCAAAGTGTACGTGGCGGCCATAGCAACGTTTGCTAAACCTGTGTCTGGCCAGTCACTGGGGAAAAACGACTTAGTCGTGCGTTTCCTACGAGGGGCTCGGAGAATGAATCCTCCCAGGCCCCCTTCAGTCCCGGCTTGGGACCTTTCCACGGTCTTGGAGGCCATGAAAGGCGCCCCGTTCGAGCCGATCCAGCTGTCGGATATGAGGCACCTGTCCCTTAAGACGGTGTTTCTATTGGCTCTCGCTTCAGTGAAGCGTGTAGGGGACTTGCAGGCGCTTTCTGTAAGCGCGTCATGTCTGGAGTTTGGGCCCAACGACTCAAAGGTCGTACTCAAACCGAGGCACGGCTACGTGCCGAAATCCCTCAATACACCGTTTAGGGCCCAGGTGATTTCCCTGTCAGCCCTTCCGGTTCTCGATGAGGAGAGGGACGCGAGTCTCCTTTGCCCTGTCAGGGCGTTAAGGGCTTATGTGTCCCGCTCGGCTGGGTTCAGGCAGACCGAGCAGCTTTTCGTTTTGTTTGGCGGCCGTTCTAAGGGACTCGCCGCCTCAAAACAGAGCCTATCCAGATGGATAGTGGATGCCATAGCGCTGGCTTACACTTCCAAGGGCCTACGGTGCCCATTGGGTGTCAAAGCGCACTCCACGAGAGGCGTGGCCTCGTCGTGGGCATGGTATAGCGGGGTCTCCCTGCAGGATATCTGTACGGCTGCGGGCTGGGCCTCGCCGTCGACATTTATCAAGTACTATAACCTGGAGGTGCCCGCCCTACAAGCTAAGCTTTTGGCGGTCTGAACTTCGGGCTTATTGGCCGCCAATGCGGCTATGTTGCCCTTACGGGTCAGTGTCCTACGGGACTTTATAAAGGAGTGATGCTTTAGCCTCTCCTCCTCTACTCTATGTGAGTTATGGTGATTATGCACTAGATGTGCCCCGGGCTTTGCCCCGGGACTCTGGTGTTGGATCCCTGTCCGCACGGCGTTTTGTATGGGGTCCCCATAGCGTAAGATATTACGCAGTACGAGAGATACTCTCGTAAGAGAACGTACTCGGTTACTAACGTAACCTCGGTTCTCTCTAGAGAGGGAACGAGTACTGCGTATCTTGCCGTGCGTGAACTATGCTCTGGTTCGCTTCGGTGTACAAAATCAGAGAAATACAGCTATCGAGGGGTATTTATAGGGTGAGACCACGCCTATACTGGCGGGACATGACGAAATGAGCGCGAAGCGTCTTCATTCGTCATTACGTCACGCAGTGCCTTCACTCGATAGGCTGCAGCTTTTCCAGCGAGGCAGCCAATGGGCGCGCGAGCTGTTTCGCCCTTGTCTGCTTGCTGCTGCAAAAGCGTTTTGCATGATTAAAAAAATTAAGGATAATTTTTGGCTTCAATATCTCGAGGAAAGAGTGTTTCCCCATAGCGTAAGATATTACGCAGTACTCGTTCCCTCTCTAGAGAGAACCGAGGTTACGTTAGTAACCGAGTACGTTCTTTGATCGCTTTCTGTATATAATTTATTCACAATTTAAAGTCCCCATGAAATCAAAATTGACCATACTTACTTTGTTTGCCTAAATTGATCGTTTTGTGGTGAACAATTCATCCGTGCAAGTCAATCCACACAAAAAAATTTTTTGGCTTCGTAATCTTTAATCAAATTCTGAAAATGCCCCTCCCCTCTGCCTTGGAGGACCTTGCCCGATGACGTAGGCTTGATGGTTTGGGTGTCTGCTTAACATCCGTAATCACGCCCCTCCAACTGACAGTAGACAGGCACACAGCGTGTGAAAGGAGAGATGGCAAGGAGGTGCATGTTTCTAGATCCAATCAGGTGCTAGTTGGAAAAAAAGCCACGCTCACTATTTTGCCTCATTTAGTATTCCGTTTCTCTCGGAAATACGTCACAGCACTGGAGAAAAGCCGTTTGCAACTTCCGGTTCATGGGGACTTTAAGTTTTTTTTCATCCTACTAAAAGAAACGATGTGAAGTTGATATTTTAGTCACTGGTTTGACTTACTGATGCATAAAGAGTATTGAACGATTTTGAGAGAAAGATTACCTGTCTGAACTTGAACAATTACACATCAGAAAGTGTTGCTTGGTAGCTCGATCCGAGGCCAGCTCTGTCGAGGAAACAGTCGTCGGTGAAATGTTTGGAAATTTCTAGAGAAAATAAAATTAACCCATTGTTTCTTCAGAGGCTTGGATGAAGGAACTAAAAAATACTTTTGTGTTCATGTGTACATCCAAACACTGAGCAACTGCCATGCTTCGGCTGCGCGACTGGCATTGAGGGCCGGCCTATGCAAATCTTTGGAGGCGTACATGTTAATGATCCCGACTATTGCGTCATAGTCGGTATTATGTGGAGATTCGCCTGTTTTTCAGGGGTGTTTTTAAAAAACGAGATTTAAAGTAACACCAGGTAGTTTTTTGCTCTTGGGGTCCCCCCTACAGTTGGGAAACAGTATTGTCCTCTACTACTGTCGTAAACTCTGTCATACATGCACGTGCATTTGTTGACAACCATTATAGCCCTGAACACTGTAGGAGGAGGTTACATGCAGGTGTTCTGCTTGCGTCGCGTGTGAAATGTCTTCATCCCAGGTACAGTGGCATATATTTCAGCATGTCATATGAATATAATTTCATGGGTTTTATTTTTTTTCTAACGACAAATGATCGCGATGATCACGTTTACAAGCCAGCGTCATTACCGTTTTACTGAATCTATATGATACTTCAATGCAATGTTTGAGTGGTAGATAATAACCATATATCGTCAATATTATAATATCAAGCTACCATAAATGAATCTGCAAATTTTGCAAATCGATTTGCATTATAGCTTGAGGCAAGACAAATAATCATTACCTGATTCATGAAGATAAACGGAGGATAAGATAGCTTATTAAATATATTACAAATAGTTTTTCAGCGTGAGAAATACAATGTGTGGCGGGAGAGAGCGTGACAAAAGACCGAAATGAGTGACTGTCACGCTCAATGCGTGACACTTGAGAGCCCTGCGATTTTAAGGAAGTGGGGGTGGCGGTGGAAGTGACGTATATGCCGAAAAGCAGTCAAATTTTGTAGTTCTCTTTGTTCGCCGGTTACTACCCGAAACCCGAAGTTTAAAAGTACGATTAAAAACGCTACAGACCCCGTCAGGCTATGGCAGACGTGTCATTTAACCTATTGTAAGCAGTGGTGGATACAGAACGTGACAGATGGGTGGGCCTGGATTAGTGCTGCACGATTAATCGTATCGCAATCGTAATCGCGATGTCAAGCCTATGCGATTATTATGACGCAAAATGCTGCGATTTTATATGAAATAAACAAATTAGGGCTGTTAAAACAAAGCATCTGTTCTTTTTTGTCATCCTTTGGCTAGTGTTACTTACATGATCCCGCTTTTATTCAGACAAGTTAAAGAGAGCGCGCTGCCTGTAAATGTCCTGACTGAAAGACGCGCGCCAGTATCATGCGCATGCACAGACCGCGCGCCAGAATACAGTTCTCTTTCGCACTTGAACGAACAATAACACACACAATTATGCCAAAATGTTGTTTGTCGAGTATCTTCATAACATAAGAGCAGTCTTATGATGAACGTGAAGTTGTGAGAGAATGAGGCTCGGGTGTGTGAGATCCGCGACTCACGGCTGCTCTTAAAGGGCCAGTAGCCAATAATGCTCTGTCAGTAAAGTTAATCAAAGAACAAAGGGAACAGAGAAAATGACCCACTGCTCTTGACTAAAGAACCTGTTTAGCTTAAATAAAAATTAGTCTATGTATAATTTATAATTTATGCAGCGCATACTGTTTGATAACTTTATTCAATTTCTGTATATGTGCTACATGTTGGAAAGGAAGGGCACAGGTAAATATGACATTTATTGTTTATGTGAGGATTGTTTGAAGTTCACTTAAATTAAAAGCTGTTATATTTTTTGAAGCCTAATAAAAAAAAGTAAAAGTAAAAAAAATCGATAGCTTTCAATTGTAATGATGTAATCACTGTAATGTTGGATGGTTATAATTAATGTTTAAAATGGGGGGGGGGGGGGTTGTCTTATTGATCATTATAGGTGTTAAATGGGGGGGGGGGGGTTATATGGCTTATTGATCATTATAGGTGTTATCAATCATTTAGTTTTTGTTGCTAGTTTGAGTTGAGAAATACACATTTCAGAATCATTACTAATCTGTGTGTGCATTTTGCTTAAGAACCAAGCAAATTGACTCATGAAACCATTTGTTTATTATATCGCAATCGCATATCGCAATCGCAATATTGACCTCAATAATCGCAATATGAAATTTTCCCCAAATCGTGCAGCCCTAGCCTGGATTAAGTCGAGGTGGGCCTGAATCTAGGGTTTCTAGATTTTGTATTAGCTTCACTTCTAGATAGGCTATATTTATGGAGATGAGAAATAGCACTGTACAGCTATGATCAGCTGTTCTGCCGAGCTTTCGAAGTTGTTACGGAAAGGCCTAAGCTGACCAGTTGGTTTTTGTCACATGACCTGCGGTGCGCACTCTGAAAAGTTGAGATGTTTTCATCTCGCCGAGGCATATATGCTCGCCTGGAAAATCGAGCGCGCTGCAGCCTGCACCACATGCGTATGGCAAGCCAAAATATTCATATACGCCTGGTCAGGTGTCTGATTTCACACTGACCCGTAAAAAGCATGCGGGACGCGCGATTTGCCATAAAAGTGCGTGCTCTTAACGTGCACTTTGTGGTCACGGAAAACACGCGTCAAAAACTCGTGGTTTATGCATACATTTTTTTAAAATAAATAATGTATAAAACCTTATTGTAAAGTGTTACCAGAATTACAACTGGAAAATTTGCGAGATGGGTCTCGAACGAAGGGATTAGGGACTGTCAGAGGTGCTGAAATAAAAAACAGTGAATGTGAAGCCGAGAGTTGTTTTTCTTTTCTTGTTACAAAAACACTTCTGAGGCATAAAACACCTGCAGACAGAAACAATCTCGTTTAAATAGCAGATCACACGTTGAGGACGCAGGTTTTGATACAAAACCGGGCGTTTCTGACGCGCGTTTTCCGTGACCACAAAGCGCACGTTAAGAACGCAAGCTTTTATGGCAAATTGCGCGTCCCTTGGCTGTCGAAACGCACGCGTTTGACGAGTCAATCAGACGCCTGACCACGTCTGTCATGACAACGTCGCTTCCATTATGAGCGCGTACATTTGAAATGACAAACTGGAGCGCGCAAAAGAGGCGATCTGTGAACGGGGCGGGCCCTTGTCTTTCCAAGACATGGTGTTCATGTGAACAATGTGCCTCGTCCGCTCTCCTTGCAAGGGTGTCTGGACGAAATATGTAAAGTGACATGACATCACTGCCAGTTTCAAACTGTGCGTTTGCTGGCGCTGAGCCAGAGATGGACGTGCTCAGCGTTTGTCATATCATATAAAATGTTCGGCGGGCCGTATGGCCAAACTTAATTCGTTAGGTGTTCAAGCACTTTAGTGCTGAAAACCTATTGTATTTGCTATTTGAAAAAAAAAAAAACCTAAAACGCATCGTGCAGCCCAAACCGTAAGGCCTAGAGACTTGAAACTCGCCCAGATGGTAGACCTCAAATACGGGGACAACCTAACAGAGTATGACCCCGTTTGGCCCATAGGTAGCGCTACAGCAACCAAAAGTACTAAATTGCTCATAACTCCTAGACCGTTTGACTTAGAATCTTTTTACACCACTGTGATCCCTGGCTCAAGACGGACAAGATGTATATCTCCAATGTCGATTTGGGCGATTGTTATGGCCAATTTTGTTCAAAACCTACTTTTGCGAACTAGTCCCTGGTTTTTTTCCCAATCGGAACCAGACCAGTGCAGAAATGTTCTCTGGAGACTGAATATAAATAATTATCAAAAAAAAGTTGAAATTTCGATTTACGGTCGCTAGGGGGCGCAAAAATAACGTTGTGGGAGGAGCCTGCTAAATTGCTCATAACTCCTAGACCGTTTGACTGGCACGTGCCCACCCAGGCCCACCCATAAATCCGCGCCTGATTGTAATCTTGAGATGTACCATCACAAGAGACTTGAAAATAAATTATGAAGGTTGAAAAGTTACCTGGTGCTGCTTTAAATAAGGAGAAAACAATGGTGTTTGAAACTCACTGTATGTCATGTCCATGTACTGAACTCTTGTTATTTAACTATGCCAACATAAATTCAATATCACATTCTAGGGCACATTTAAATGGTTTAAAATAATAATCGTATAGACCTACAGTTGCTGTTGAGAAAGCCAATTTTAATTTCTCAAATGCAATTTGTCATTGCGCAATTTAAAATTTGTCAAACTTTTTGTTGTCATGAGCTAGTTACAATAAATAAATAAATAAATAAATAAATAAAATGACAGAATTTGTGATTTAAAAAGTTTGGAATTTTAGATTTATTGTTTTTATTGAGAAAATTACCTTTAAAAGAAATAGTGACCAATAGTTTTGCTCTTGTAACCTATCCACCTTATTCCTGACAAGCTTACTGCGTTTTGAATTATGGGTGGCTCTTCCGGTTTGGGGAACTTCCATTCAAAAAGACTGAAACGAATAATTTCAAATCATTAGATTGCCTTACAAATAAAGCTGACCTGCCAGTTTGACTGAATGAGCTGTCAATTTTCCTTCATGATTTATTTTCAGACATCATGAGAATAACGTAACACTTGGTATTTTTAACGTGACGTTATAACAAGAATATCTATGGACTATGGCAAGATCTCGTTTCAGTCGCTGCTTTCGTTTCCTCGTGATCATTTTCTTTTTTCCCTTTTCATTTCGCTGTAATAGTATGAAAAAATTACAACATATAGCCTAGGTACTGCACATTTGTGGTCTGTTCTCCCGATTTAGTTTATGATATATCCCATTAATAATTCACTGGAATGCACGAAGAATCTCTCATTTTTCTCCTCAATCCTAACGTCTCTTCTTTCCAGGTTTGTTTTCACAATTAATTTTCTGTCAAAATTACGGAAATAACTTTGAAATAGTATCACGCAATGCTGAAGAAATGAGCATTTTTTATTAAGGCAACATGTGTTACATAATATGTATTACTGATATTTAACCCGTCTGTTATTACCGTGGAAAGAATCTCGCTTTTATTTATGGTCTCTTGTTGAAAGTACCTTGTTGATGCTTTTACACTTTTAAATGTCCTTTTAATGTTTGATGGTTGAAGGGTGAGTAGAATAATACCATCTCATTGTACCCAGCGTACAGAAAAAAAAACATTAAAAAAAGAAAAACGTATAATTGCGCTCATAAAGCGAGCCTTTCACTGTTTACAGCTTAACGGAAGTTACACCCATAATTCGCGCAAAGCGTCATGGGGCGTAGGAATAAGGTGGATTGAAAGCAGATTCAGAATGTTAGTTTAACAGAGAAGATACTGATAACTGCTGTAAGACCAGTGAATATTCAAAAGGAATTAAGTTAATATGATAATTAACAATTTGAAGCGGTCTCTGTAGTGATCATTGAAAATGCAGCGCCTGGCCCCACAAGGGAGGGGATGGAAGTCCTTCTGTGTGGATCATCAGTCAGTTGAACTTTGGCTGTTGCAGTGGATTGTCAGCCTATGATGGCACTCAAAGGCCTGGTGTTGTGGTGTATGGGCTCTGTTGTTTCTCTGCCTCTCTTCAGTCTGGCTTTTGATCGACCCTGCCACAAAATTGCATAATGCATGGCAAAATTGTCCTTCGGAAAAGTCTCAGGTTAAATGTTCACCTTTTCCTGCATTGAATCAGTCTTTGCTGACCCCTCAGAAGTGTCAACTTCCTCTTTCAGGAGGGGAGATAAAGGCTTATCAGCCACTTCCTCTTCTCTCTGCAGTCGTCTCGTTGAACAGACTTCAGTCTATTCGCTCCCATTTGTCAAGCCAGCTGTTCCACACATTTTCTGGTCTGAAATGTGAACACTTGGAGAACCACAAAAATCAAATTAAACCTACAGCTAATAATTACAGTAGTCAACATTTGAAGTTCATCAAAACCTTTCATCAAAGTTATACATTAATTTTGAACAATACCCGTTCTTGTCTTATAACAACAATTAAAAAAAAGATAATAATTTATACATTTATATAAGATGTCTTTTAGGTGCCTGTTCAAATAATTTAATAATAAATTTCTTTTAACCTGGTCATATGGAGCTTATAATATGACAAAATGATTTGAATTTGAATTGTATCAATTTGAATTATTGACAAGTGTAATCTAACAAAATGGACTATTATGTGGAATTTTGAATAGTTTTGAATTTGATTTCTTTAAACGAATATTTAACTTTTGAAATTTAACAAATTGAAATGTTTTTATGGCTGAATTTTTATAGACATGTATTTTCAAACAGCATTTTTGTTCTGAATTCTTAGACTGCAAAAAAATACAGATTCGCTGCTGTAGTTTTTTTTCTTAATGCGTTTATTGCAACTACGTTTAATCTTTTTCTTATCAAACAACCAGACATCATGTTGTCTTCTTTTTTTTTTCCGAAGACATAACATTTTGTAGTCATTTTAAATGTAAACAAATGTGACCCGTTACAGAAACCAGGGACACAAGTCGAGCCGCACAACTTGCGAGAAAAATGAGAAACAAGCGTTTTTTTCCAAAATTTGTGATTTCCGCTTTTTTGCAGAATCTGTTAGTTGAAATCACGAAGAAGCCTCTCCATATTTGAGATAGCAGTAGGGGCGTGGCATGTTATTGTCTGTGTGTATTTCCATACTGAATATGGCGCTTTTGTCCCCGCCCTCCAAGTGAACCGCATGGCTACTTAGAGCCGACCAGAGCACAGCATAATATCTGATATCAAAATTCAATGAAGATGGACGCCGCAAAGATTGTCGCAGACGAGCTGAACCGTGGCAGTTACCGGTACACTGAAAATGTTTTCGCCGCATTTTGTGGGCTCAGGAAACTGAAGCCGCGCGCGCGCCCTCTGTGCTTGAATACGGCGACTCGGCTCGCTGACAACGGTAGCTGGCTGTTTCATATGTGACATCCCGATTGCTTTGAATGGGGAACGTTTTGTGACAGGGAACAGACTTAATGGAGACTTAATGGACTGGCAACAATCTCCATAGAACATGAACTGGCACAGAGAATCGAAATAGAGGATGCAGTTAAGACCTTTGCTGCGATCAAGGCCTGCCGTGCGCGTTTCTGAAACGTAAGTTAAGCTTCATTTGCTCTTTAGTCGTTATTTAAGATGCTGAACTTGCTGATGATATAATGTGCTTGCGGACATTTCATTTGTGTGTGTATACGCACATAAGTGATGTAAAGAGATTTGCAACAGTAATTTGAGGAGGTGAAATATGATTATTTTTAAAATTCCTGTCATGACTGCTTAAAGAAAAATGGCAGCAGGCATTTGCCTCCTGCATAAACTTTAATATTGTTGACATTTTGGGCACACGCGTGTTGCGCACTATTTGCGTTATATGTAGGCATATGGCTTATTGGTCTTTGTGTGTTGTTGCTGGTTTTGCGTTATATGGCATATTAGTCTTTGTGTGTTGTTGCTGGTTTTGCGTTATATGTATGGCATAACGATATTGGTCTTTGTGTGTTGTTGCTGGTTTTGCGTTACATGTATGGCATATTGGTCTTTGTGTGTTGTTGCTGGTTTTGCGTTATGTATGGCATAACGATATTGGTCTTTGTGTGTTGTTGCTGGTTTTGCATTACATGTATGGCATATTGGTCTTTGTGTGTTGTTGCTGGTTTTGCGTTATATGTATGGCATAACGATATTGGTCTTTGTGTGTTGTTGCTGGTTTTGCATTATATGTATGGCATATTGGTCTTTGTGTGTTGTTGCTGGTTTTGCGTTATATGTATGGCATATTGGTCTTTGTGTGTTGTTGCTGGTTTTGCGTTATATGTATGGCATATTGGTCTTTGTGTGTTGTTGCTGGTTTTGAGTTATATGTATGGCATAACGTTATTGGTCTTCGTGTGTTGTTGCTGGTTTTGCGTTATATGTATGGCATATTGGTCTTTGTGTGTTGTTGCTGGTATACGTTGCAAATAGAGGGGCACCACAATTGTTTTTCGCCTAGAGGGGCAGAAGTGCTTTCGCCGGTCCTGGGGGTGAGATTCCATAAACATTAAAGTTTGTCGTTTTGTGTTCATTCTAAGAACACGTACACGTTTTCTCATGTTTAGTCTGTTTAGACCTTCCCATACCTACTATTGTTATTAGCTAGCAGGAAAGAAAAAAAAGCTGTAAAGCACAGGGGGGGAGCTTTACAGGGGGTATGACTTATCTAAATGAGATGTAAATGAGCCTTATTGTCACTCCCAGCAGCAGAGAGAGGTGAGAACTGCACATCTTTAGAGGCTGTTATCTTAACTTTTAGTTATTTTGAGTGGCTACCTTCAAATGGCCACAACTTCTCCAAATATTATCAGATTTCCATGTGTTACACATCGTTGGAAAGCTTGGAGACTACACTTTCAGAATCTATGAATAACTCAACATGCCCCAGAACCGAATTGTGTCCCTACTTTCCGTGTTTGGTCACAAATACAAATATACATTTTACTGTTTCAAGTTGTCATGTTATCTGTAGGACTAAATGACAGAGTATTAAGTTATTTCCCCCTGCTGAGGAACAAATCCAAGTGATGGCGGCGCATCGGGCGCTCATACAACATAATATCAGTTCTGGCATTTCTAACTTGACATCACAGCCGTTCATTATCAAAATTAAACCCGATCAACCAACCATGTAAAAAGTTATTCTGCTTAATTTAATTGGTCTGTTGTAACGGCAAGCCACCTTGCTGTTATTCCAAACTCATCCCTTGCTGTGAAGATGCGGATTTATAAGGGACTCTTAATGTAAAGAAGGCTTCGTACTTCAGTCATACAGTAGTTAGCATCCAAATGTTACATTGCAAATATGGAAACTGTTAGGCTTGGCGTTTAAAATAGGCTAAATGTTTTTTTGTAATAAAGGGCAGTAGGGCACAATAGGCTGTTTTCATAGGCTAAGCTGCTATGTATATAATTTTTTTTTATTATACATGGCTGCTTATTTTTCAGTTTTGTTGCTTTCTAAATACCATTAATTTAGGATTAATAAAGGATTTGTCATACAGTAAGGGGAAGTAAAATACGCATAGCCTATATGTTAATAGTGTTTATAATGCTAATGTTGTATTTTATTTACCAGTCTTTTACACTATTACTGAATAGGCTAATAATAAAATTAGTTTTTTTACAACGATGTGACTCGCGTATGTGTCTCTCATCGTGACCCGGTATGTCTTACACTCAGGTGCATGCAACTTATTTTCAGGCTAATACGGTCAATTATAAAATGTTGCTGTATTATTACAAAATGGGTTAGGGTTAGTGAAGACCATTTGGGCAAAAAAAGAACACATTGTATTCATTACCCTCACCCACATTCATTTTGGGCTTAATCACTGTTATTATTAAAGCTGCTGTCCGTAACATTTTTAAAGGAGTCATAATGTGGTATTAACTTTGATACCCACGCTCTACTATAGTCATTTCATGCCCTTCTAAAAAAGAAAAATTGGAAAAAAATAAACACAGAGCTCGTGTGACCCTTATTTCTGAATGCATTATTGTCTCGCGAGATCTGATGCGAGGTTTTAGCTGTAGTGGACGGTCATTTTAATAATGCAAATGAGGGGCGCGTTGATTGGTGGCAGGAAGGAGGGGGCTTGACACCGCAGGCCGCAGGTAACTTCAGCATATCATTCCAAAATGACATCATGACGCAAGTTGTGAATGAACCCGACCTGGCCGCGACCTACGGGATTCAACCGTATATGTTTGAGCCAGACTCTGAACCAGAGCTGGAAACGGAAGATGAACAACAGTCAATGGAAGGACGTCTACATCAACATGTCTCTGAATGGTAAAGACAATTTGTTTTGACTGAGACATACATTAACATCAGTAACGAGCTAAAACGTTTGTTGCTATTTTCTCCCACATAAGTTTAGCTTTAATTTAATGTAGATTACATTAACGGAGATGTAGTCTACTTTATTTTCAGTTTACAGTGGTTATAGAGATTAACGTTTGCTATAATGTGTAGTGTAAAACAAAGTGGAAAGATGTGGCTAGCATAGAGCCCATTCCCCGTGTTTACATCACATACATTAACCGCATTAGTAGTTAGCTGCGGTTTGTTGCACAAAATATAGTAATAAAAACACAGTCTTACCGTTTCAAATTCAGGCAAGTCCCTGATTGTTGGAATGGCACCTTTTTCCAAACGTAGCTTCGATGCCAACTTCGCCTGATATTGCCCCAAATTTGTAAAAGATTCTTTTGTGAAATGTTTAGCGCAGACACCTAACGTTGAGCAAGTTGAGATGATTGTTGGAACAGCGTCATTAAAAATAAATTTCATCCACTGGTCCCTTGTAGTTTGGTCAGTTTTGGGTAAAGAAAAAACATTAGAATGTGGATTATGACAGTCAACCACAGAGCAACTCGCGTGTGCACTACGTTTCTGCATCTTTCTTGACTGAATATGATGGGTAGAGGGGCAGGGCGGGCCTCCTCTGCGGTGTCCATATGTGGTATATCCGGCCCCGTCTTGACGTCAAGTCGGGGGAGAAATTGAAATCTCGTATTTGAGTGCGCGTGCACGTTGGCTAGTTTAAGAACCCTGGGGTAAACAAACGCTTCACTTTTGAATATTGGCATCCCGGCCAATGTATAATCGTTAGTCAATCATAACATACATTGATTCTCATGGAAAAGTGAAAATTGCACATTATGACTCCTTTAAGTTAAAAATAATCCAAATTAATTATTTAAAAAAAAAACATCTTCAGGCAGTGTTCAAAACTATCTGCTTGCCATAGCTAGATTCAAAACGGTTAGCTTGTAATAATGATTTTAATTCCAGTGGTACTGGTGGGTTTTCGCGGGAAATTCGAGCATGTCTTTGCGTCATTACGTCACATCCGTACACATAAAGAAGGAGTTTCGGCTAGCTGGCTATACTCATGGCTATACTGCGTGTGAGGAGATGTAGAGAGAGGCTTTTTTCGCAGCACTTTACATGATTAAACACATGGCGGATCCAGAAAGATCCAAACAACAATCATCAGTGTCAACTGGAGATTCACCAGTTATAAAACCCAAAAGACTTCGTACTTCGGATTTAAGGTGGAAAGAGAAAGAAACCGTCTCATGCGAACACAAGGATAGACATCGGTGGGGCTTTTGAAAGGTGCGTGAACTCCCGAAGGGGTTCGAAACGGAAGAAGAGACAGCTTTTTCTGCTGAACAAGAAAGACATTTCAATAGTTCAATCGTGTAACTGTACGTTTTCTTAATTCACACAGTTATGGAGTTTCCTTTTTTGTGCCTTTCTCGTTTAGCTATTATGGAGAATATGAATTCTGAACTACACAGGTAATCATAAAACACATTAAATAACGTTAGTCACGCAATGCTGATGTTGTTAACATGAACAATTTGAGAACAAAGTAGGCTATGATTTGCACGGTTGCTGTAAATCGCGCTGATTAAATCTAATGATCGCTTGTCCTGTCGAATACTTTCCCCCCTTAGTTGATTAGAACAAAAATGCATGTTACTTGTTCAGAAGAAATTTTCCGGTGAAAATTCTTATGTTAGTCAAACTTTCAAAAAGTGAATCTGTGATTCTGAATGACAGTATCCACACAGCGCGGTGATTGACAGCAGCACTCGCCTCAAAACACTGTGTTCATCCGCGCTGTTTCATGCCGATTTACAACCCACGTAAAGATTATAATTCCGCGAATCACTGCAGTTACAGATTTCGAACAGAGATGGCGACAAAAAGGGAAAATGCTACGGACTGCAGCTTTAAGGGGTCCTTGGAAATTTATTTTGGCTAGGCTATTATACTGTAAGGCTATTATACTGTTGGCTAGGCTATTATACATTCATAAATATGAATGTACCTCACATCTCCCGGACACTAGCCATTAGTCTACTTCTTTGGCATATTTTGTTTTTGCTGACCAAAATGTGTGTGGAAAAGCTGCTGGACGCACTGGACATTTAGTTGGCAGAGAAAATAACGCATTGTTTTGTTTGGCATCAATTGATACTCAATATTAATAAATTTAATGTCAATAATAATAAATTTAATGTCAGAGAATGCACAAGCGCATCCTTTTAAACATACACCTACATCATAAAACTCGGAGTATGTTTTTTTTTTATATTTCTGATAGTCAGTCTGAATGACAGTTCCTGCGTGAAGGTTAGGCCTATTATATACCCAAGTCAATGCATTATTCTTTCCTTTTTGTATTATTGTTTAAAATATTTAATTTACTACTAATTATATTGATTTATATCTTAATTTATAGTTATTTTTTAACTTACTGGACGACCATGGTAGGCCATGACAGCCGTCATTTACCCCGCCATACCCATCTGATGCAACTGTATGTAAATTTATATCTACACAGAAGAAAGTCCTGGGTTGTGTCGAGCCGGTTAGTCTGGTTGTTTGATGAGAAAGATAAAATGTAGCCTCTACATTTTTACTGCCTAGTTGCAATAAACGAGTTAAGAATCCGTACAACTTCAGCAGCGGAGGACTATTATTAGAATATTAGAAATCTAATATTTAAGCTGTTTTCTCATTTTTCTACTCTTATTACTCCTATATTAAATTAAAAAAAAAACTTTTGATTTAAACATCACCACGTTTGCGGCAGAAAACTACTGCAGTGCAGCTCTGTAATCGGCCAAAATGCTCCGTTTGACTTTTCTGAGATCCTCTACTCTTCCATGTGGATGACCTGTGACTTACATTCTGTACGATCTGAATTTTCCGTGTTTTGAATTTTAGCACTCAATTTGAGGTTTTGAATTTCTTCTTTATCTTGAAAACTTGAATCTGTTTTTTTTTTTTTTTTTACTTTGCATTCTAAGAATTCCGAACAAAAAACAGCTGTTTGAAAATACATGTCTATAAAATTTAGCCAAAAACATTTAAATTCGTTAATTTTAAATGTTCAATATTCGTTTAAAGAAATCAAATTCAGAACTACTTAAAATTCCACATAATATTATTCAATTTTGTTAGATTACACTTAAGGACACAAATTTATTTCTCTCTCTGTTGTCTATGCTCATCATTAATCTCGTGAAGTCGCGTTCGTACGGCCATTCACTCACCGGGTTGATGCTTCAACTTGGCCACCGTATGCAGCTTTTAACATAATCCACTCATTTAAAACTCCTTAAAGGCACACTGTGGAACTTTTGGCCACTAGGGCGCGCTCGACCTGTAATTTTCACGTCTAGTGCCCCTAGAGGCCACAAGCGCCGCAGCATTGTCGCAAAAGTCAACACAGTCAACCGGTCAACCTCCCGTGTCTTTATGTGTGTGCAGACGCATTTGATTTGTATGTTGGAGAAAGTTAATCGATTCACTACTGACCAAAATAATAATATAAATATAAGATTAATAATATAAATCCTATAAAGAAAACAAATTGAATAAAAGTAGCATACGCAGAAAACAATGTCTGATCAGGTAAGTTGCATTGACAAGGGTTGCCCAATCCTGCTCCTGCCGATCGTCTGTCCTGCACAGTTCATCTCCAACCCTAATCAAACACACCTGAAGCAAACAATTAACGTCTTCAGGATCTCTTTGCAATGGGTTAGAGATAGGGTTGCCAACTGTCCCGAATTAGCCGGGACGTCCCGATTTTTGGGCCTAATTTATTTGTCCCGATCGGGACCTCTCTTGTCCCGATTATTGAGTGCTACGCTGATCTGACTGATACAACAGCAACACGACACGTAAATTAGTTAAAATCTCCTAGAATCTAGAGCTGCGCATGCGAGACAGAACATAGCCTACTGTATGTGCGTCGATCAGCGCCAAACCGTGTAGAGAGGGAGAGACCTTGCCTGCGAGAAAAAGTAGAGATATTGTGCAAGCAATATATTTAACTTACTAGTCCAAAAGCATGACGGCCAGGTCAGCATCGGTCGGGAATCCCTCATCCTCCTTTATCGCACGCCAGCGAGGGAACGCTTGACCAATGTTTATCCTCGTCCTTGCTTTTAGTTTATCACTCTCCCTTTTTCTTTTTTTGGTCTCCTCTGACAAAATCTTTGCTTTCTTCCGAGTAGCTGTTGATTCAGCCATGACGACAACATACAGACGCCGGCAGTCAAACGCGAGTTGAGCTCTCACGTTAGAATTTGAGGAAGTTGGGGTGGTGGGGGAAGTGACGTATGCCGTAAAGCGTTCGAATTTTGTAGTTCTTTTTGTGCTCGGGTTCCTACCCGAAACCCGAAGTTACATAGTGCTAGTAAAAGCGATACAGACACCTTCAGGCTTCGGCAGACGTGTCATTCAACCTATTGTAAGTCGATGTACCATCTCAATGGGTTTTGGTAATATATTATAAAGGTTGAAAAGTTCCACAGTGTGCCTTTAAGTTTATTTGCATGTCAAAACTCCTTATAATTTCAGTAATAAACTAAATAATTACAGCTCTGTGGAAATGAATTATCCCCGCAAGAGAAGTTCTGTGGTAAATGCATAAACAAAAACAGCGCTCTGTCATAATCTAGACCGACAAAAACATTATTAATAATTCCAATAACATACCAGATGAGATGGACTTGGTAATTGTGATGATATATTCACTTTTTAGGGCCCAAGCCCGAAAGGGTGAAGGCCCTATTGTTTTCCTTAGGATTATTAGGGCCCAAGCCCAAAGGGCGAAGGCCCTATTGTTTTCCTTAGGATTATTTATTAGGGCCCAAGCCCAAAGGGCGAAGGCCCTATTGTTTTCCTTAGGATTATTATTTATTATTCTTATTATTATTTTACTACCTTTTGGGCACTTTTGGAGGCCTTAACGTGCTCGAAAACTCTTGAAACTTTGCACACATCTCAGAACCCGCGGCCATCAGGGCCGGGCTGAAGCTGGTACCCGGGCGTGGCAGGGGGGCTCGACAGCGCCCCTGGAACGCTGTTTGAACACTTGTCCATATATCAAACACGCTTGCATGTAATAATCTGAAACTCGGTACACTTATGGATCTCATCGGGCTGAACAACTTTCGCGCTCTAAGTTTTACGTCAGCCCAACAGGAAGTCGGTTATTATGGGTTGTTTGGAAAGTCATTTTCTATATTTTTCTTACGACTATTTGGGCAATTTTGGGGCCCTTAACGTGCTCAAAAACTCCTGAAACTTTGCACACATGTCAGAACCCGCGGCCATCAGGGCCGGGCTGAAGATGGTACCCGGGCGTGGCAGGGGGGCTCGACAGCGCCCCCTGGAACGGGGTCAGAAAACTTGGTCCATAAATCATACACGCTTGATTGTAATAATATGAAACTCGGTTCACATATAGATCTCATCAGTTCATATATCCTTCGTACTTTTACTTTTTACCCTAGCCCAACAGGAAGTCGGCTATTTAGGGTTGTTTGGAAAACGCATGCAATGGAATGTGAAGTACTCCTCCTAGAGAATTCAAACACACGGCACGAAACTCAGTCAGCGTGAAGTCAAGACATTGAGGATGAAAAATTGCCTGGGGATTTTTGATATCTCGAACGGTTTGGCCGTGGCGTGGAAACGAAATCATGGCGAGAAACGTGAAACAGGAAGTGTGTTATAACTTCTGCATACATTAACTGATCTTGATGAAACTTCAGCAGTGTGTTCGTTGTAAGAGCCCGATTTCATGGATGTGACTATTGTGAGTCAAAGTTATAGCGCCACCAACTGGCAGCAGGAAGTGTGTTACTTTCAAAATGCTTTTAAATCACCCTCTTGTTTTTACCCGATTTGCTTCAAACTTTATGTGTATAATGTAGACACACGCCAAATGTAGACCTGTGAAAGGATTGTTGATATCTTATATGCTGTTGCCGTGACAACGCATCAAACTTTAATATTCTTTTTGGATGCTTTTGAGACTCTTAACGCACTTTTGGGGCCCTTAACGTGCTCAAAAACTCTTGAAACTTTGCACACGAGTCAGAACCTGGGTCCATCAGGGCCGGGCTGAAGCTGGTAACCGGGCGTGGCAGGGGGGTTCAACAGCGCCCCCTGGAACGGGGTCCGAATTCTTGGTCCATAAATCAAACACGCTTGCATGTAATAATATGAAACTCTGTACACACATAGATCTCATCGATTCATATATCCTTTGTACTTTTACTTTTTACCCCAGCCCAACAGGAAGTCGGCTATTATCGTTTGTTTGGAAGCGTATGCCCCTGGAATTCGATATACTAATCCTAGAGAATTCAACCAATCGACACGAAACTCGGTGTGCATGAAGCCAAGACATTGAGGATGAAAAATTGCCAGGGGATTTTTGATATCTCGAACGGTTTGGCCATGGCGAGGAAACAAATTTATGGCGAATAATGGAAACAGGAAGTGTGTTATAACTTCTGAATACATTAACTGATCTTGATGAAACTTCAGCAGTGTGTTCGCTGTAAGAGTCCGATCACATCAATGTGACTATTGTGAGACTAAGTTATAGCGCCACCAACTGGCAGCAGGAAGTGTGTCACTTCCTAAATGCTTTGAAATCACCCTCTTAATTTTAACCAATTTGCTTCAAACTTTATGTGTATAATGTAAACACACGGCAGATGTAGACCTGTGAAAGGATTATTGATATCTTAGATACTGTTGCCGTGGCAACGCATCAAACTTTAATATTCTTGTTTGATGCTTTTGAGACTCTTAGCATGCTTGAAATTGCATGAAACTCGACAGACACAGGTATGCATATTGTTCAGATCAAGCCGGACAACTTTCTAATTAACTGTCATTAGCTCAGACCAAGAGGAAGTTAGATATTTTGGTTTGAATATGGTCATTTTCTCTCCCTCTCTCTCTGAGCCAATATGGCAAGCCGTTTTAACATTTAATCATCAATCATCAATCAAGTCTACTAGTCTCTATTTTCATGCTACTAGTTCTTATTTTTTAGATACTAGTATCTATTCCATTAAGTACTAGTACTTATTCATTAGCGACTAGTGCTTATTCTTTAGATACTAGTGCTTATTCTTTAGATATTCTTTTGAATACGTATTAGTAGCTAATGAATAAGTACGGGTATCTTTAATAGGTACTAGTATCTAATGACTTAGTACTAGTATTTATTGAATAAATACTAGTATCTATTAATAGCTACTAGTATCTAAAATGTCATTTTCTCTCTCTCTCTCTGAGCCAATATGGCAAGCCGTTTTAACATTTAATCATTTTAACCTACTAGTCTCTATTTTCATGCTACTAGTACTTATTTTTTAGATACTATTATCTATTCCATTAAGTACTAGTACTTATACATAGCGACTAGTGCTTATTCTGTTTAGAATATTCAAAGTGCTTATTCTATTTTTATGCTTATTTATATTTTCAGAGCAGAAAATCTGATTTTTCTGCTTATTCAATATTGCATCTAAAATGTAAGTGACTTGACGTGTGTGTGTGTGTGTGTGTGTGTGTGTGGAGAGAGAGAGAGAGAGAGAGAGAGAGAGAGAGAGAAGAGAGAAAGAAAGAGAGAGAGAGAGAGAGAGAGAGAGAGAGAGAGAGAGAGGAGAGAGAGAGAGAGAGAGAGAGAGAGAGAGAGAGAGAGAGAGAGAGAGAGAGAGAGAGAGAGAGACATTGTGTCTGTTACAGTGACAAGAGTTTAACCCTTTAAGGCCTTGTCTTTTTGGATATATATCTTTTTTTTATTAAAAAATAATAATAAATGTGCATACAACCCATATATTTTAAATGCATTGTTTGCTTTAAATTAAATTAAGATTGTATGTTTGGTAATTGAACCTAAATAAATTTAAAATTAATGTGCTATACTTTCAGATCAATATATTTATTTTCCTTCATTTTAATCAACACTAACTTTATTCTCATCTGAATTATAAATAACTTATTTCTGTATAAATTAAAAAATCCCGAATAATCCAGACCAACCAGAGCACACTATTTCTACAACATCATCAGTGCTGAAGCGGAACTACCAGAGCCGTTCGGCAGATAGCGAGCAGATATTTTGTGTCACGTCGTGCACAATAACCCTAAGGCACCAGGGTGGCGGTGCCACCGGCTTTATATATATATATATAAATATAGCTGCGAGCAGCGATGAAGG
Organism: Chrosomus eos; assembly: GCA_036326025.1. Classification (NCBI taxonomy): domain Eukaryota; kingdom Metazoa; phylum Chordata; class Actinopteri; order Cypriniformes; family Leuciscidae; genus Chrosomus; species Chrosomus eos. The sequence continues at coordinate 38,359,072 of CM070826.1, read as the reverse complement.
GCCAAAGCCGGCGGTACCGCCACCCTGGTGCACCAGGGTTGCGGTGCCACCGGCTTGGGCCCGTAATCGCTGTTCGCAGCTATATTTATTATTATTTTTTTACTACCTTTTGGACACTTTTGGAGGCCTTAACATACTCAAAAACTCCTGAAACTTTGCACACATGTCAGAACCCGCGGCCATCAGGGCCGGGCTGAAGATGGTACCCGGGTGTGGCAGGGGGGCTCGACAGCGCCCCCTGGAACGGGGTCCGAAAACATGGTCCATAAATCAAACACGCTTGCATGTAATAATATGAAACTCGGTACACATGTAGATCTCATCGTTTCATATATACTTCACACTCTTACTTTTTACCCCAGCCCAACAGGAAGTGGGCTATTTATGGTTGTTGGTAAAACACACGCAATGGAATGTGAAATACTCCTCCTAGAGAATTCAAACACACGGCATGAAACTCTGTCAGCGTGAAGTCAAGACATTGAGGATGAAAGTTTGCGAGGGGATTTTTGATATCTCGAACGGTTTGGCCGTGGCGAGGAAACAAAATTATGGCGAGAAACGTGAAACAGGAAGTGTGTCATAACTACTGCATACATTAACTAATCTTGATGAAACTTCAACAGTGTGTTCGTTGTAAGAGCCCGATCACATGGATGTGACTATTGTGAGTCAAAGTTATAGCGCCACCAACTGGCAGCAGGAAGTGTGCCACTTTCAAAATGCTTTGAAATCACCCTCTTATTTTTACCCGATTTGCTTCAAACTTTATGTGTATAATGTAGACACACGGCAGATGTAGACCTGTGAAAGGATTATTGATATCTTAGATACTGTTGCCGTGACAACGCATCAAACTTTAATATTCTTTTTGGATGCTTTTGAGACTCTCAGCGCACTTTTGGGGCCCTTAACATGCTCAAAAACTCTTGAAACTTTGCACACGGGTCAGAACACGTGGCCATCAGGGCCGGGCTGAAGCTGGTATCCGGGCGTGGCAGGGGGGCTCGACAGCGCCCCCTGGAACGGGGTCCAAAATATTGGTCCATAAATCAAACACGCTTGCATGTAATATGAAACTCGGTACAAATATAGATCTCATCAGTTTATATATCCTTTGTACTTTTACTTTTTACCCCAGCCCAACAGGAAGTCGGCTATTATCGTTTGTTTGGAAGCGTATGCCCCTGGAATTCGATATACTAATCCTAGAGAATTCAACCAATGGAAGCGTATGCCCCTGGAATTCGATATACTAATCCTAGAGAATTCAACCAATCGCCACGAAACTCGGTGTGCATGAAGTCAAGACATTGAGGATGAAAAATTGCCAGGGGATTTTTGATATCTCGAACGGTTTGGCCGTGGCGAGGAAACGAATATATGGCGAATAATGTAAAACAGGAAGTGTGTTATAACTTCTGCATACATTAACTGATCTTGATGAAACTTCAGCAGTGTGTTCACTGTAAGAGTCCGATCACATGGATGCGACTATTGTGAGTCAAAGTTATAGCGCCACCAACTGGCAGCAGAAAGTGTGTCACTTCCTAAATGCTTTGAAATCACCCTCTTATTTTTACCCGATTTGCTTCAAACTTTATGTGTATAATGTAAACACACGGCAGATGTAGACCTGTGAAAGGATTGTCCTTGTCTTTTTGGATATATATATTTTTTTATATAAAAAAATATTGTGCATACAACCCATGTATTTCAAATGTATTTGCTTTAAATTAAATTAAGATTGTATGTTTGGTAATTGAACCTAAATAAATGTAAAATTAATGTGCTATATTTCAGATCAATATATATTTGTTTTCCTTCATTTTAATCAAGACTATCTTTATTCTCATCTGAATTATAAATAACTTATTTCTGTATAAAATAAAAAAATCCCGAATAATCCAGACCAACCGGAGCACACTATTTCTACAACATCATTAGTGCTGAAGCGGAACTTCCAGAGCCGTTCGGCAGATAGCGAGCAGATATTTTGTGTCACGTCGTGCACAATAAACCTAATGGCACCAGGGTGGCGTTGCCACCGGCTATATAATATATATATATATATATATATATATATATATATATATATATATATATATATATATATATATATATATATATATATATAAAATATAGCTGCGAGCAGCGATGAAGGGCCAAAGCCGGCGGTACCGCCACCCTGGTGCACCAGGGTTGCGGTGCCATCGGCTTGGGCCCGTAATCGCTGCTCGCAGCTATATTTTATTATTATTCTTATTCTTATTCTTATTAGGGCCCAAGCCCTAAGGGCGAAGGCCCTATTGTTTTCCTAAGGATTATTTATTCTTCTTCTTCTTCTAATTATTTTTTTACTACCTTTTGGACACTTTTGGAGGCCTTAACATGCTCAAAAACTCTTGAAACTTTGCACACGGCTCAGAACCCGCGGCCATCAGGGCCGGGCTGAAGATGGTACCCGGGCGTGGCAGGGGGGCTCGACAGCGCCCCCTGGAACGGGGTCCGAAAACATGGTCCATAAATCAAACCAGCTTGCATGTAATAATATGAAACTCGGTACACATATAGATCTCATCGATTCATATATCCTTTGTACTTTTACTTTTTAGCCCAGCCCAACAGGAAGTCGGCTATTTTGGTCTGAATGTGGATGTTTTGCAAACCAGCTTCTACATTTTTACTCACTCCTCTTAAGTGGTTTATTTTATTCCCACCAAACTTTTTCAACATGATGAAAATACATTAAAGATGCTAAATTGTGAACGGATATTGAATATCTCAAATGGTTTTGCTATGGTGAGGGATTAAAGTAATGTCAAAAAGAATCAGGAAACGTCTCATATCTTTCTAAAATGTAATTATACACCATTTAGTTTTATATAAAATTATACAAATATTAAAACTAAACCCATTTTAATCTTTTTTTTCAATTCAAGAAGTATGAAAAAGTTTAAAACAGGCTATTTAGTGCTATCTGGTCACACAAAAAATCATTCATAGGGCTATACTGCCCTGCAAAGGCAAAAGACCTTAACTCGCTAGAGTGTGAAACTGAGAAAAATTACTTAAAAATTTTTGTTTTGTCCAGACAAAAGTATTATAGGTAGGACTCCCAAAATTTGAGAACTAGTTGCTTTAATGAAGAAATGTTTGTTTGCAAGAAATCTTAAGCTCAAAATTGACCTTTGACCCTTGTTTGGCAGTTACTGTACTCTGCCTTTGTATCATGTGCCAAAAATAAGGAGTCGTGCAAAGGCAAAAGGCAGTAACTGACATATAATCAATATTTGCTTGCTGTTCCCCATACTTACATCCATTATAAGAACACCTAACCAAGGTCTAGTCATCATGGTATGTGTTTTAAATTATATAGAAGACCTTTTGGTCGTTCCTATTTAGTGCTATAATGATCAGGATAGTGCGGCAACACTAACACAGTTAAACAGTATGACAGATAAGTTACTTTGCAGTACAGTATGTACAGTATGGATAAATACAAGAAAATTTTCCAAAATAAAGATAATTTAATTATAATTGAATACAAAGGTATATGTATATAAATGCAAGATATAGAGTAATAATTAATTAAACATAAATTATCAATTTGCAACAAGAATATTTCATATTCATTAGGCGTCTTTAGGCCTTTATTTTGAAAAGGAATAAACACAAATCATGAAATTGGCAGAAAGCTCAGTTTGTTTTTATACCAAGAGTTCAAAAAATAACACAATTCAATTTTACATAAAAAAAAGTCAGAATTCTTTTTTATATATATATAAACAAAAATATTATGGATTCTTGATTTGTGATGCGGCTGCCAGCTGTAACGCACATATATGCTTGTTTTATGCGTTTATTAGAGGTTGAATTCAAATCAAATACTGCCAAACAACTCATACTACTTCTGAATAAGATTTGTACTTCATAAATTGTATGCAAATTATGGAAATACTTGGTTCAGATCACTCAAAGCAGATATGAAAATGAAGGCGTCCTTATATGGTCAGTAAGGAAGCTTGGCTGTCCATCTAGTGACAAAGTTTGTTACTGCACCCAAATAAAATCTTACTGAAAGCTCATTTTTTGAGATATCAATTTAAAATTTGGAACACAATTTGTCCATAGGTCTATTACAAAGCATTATTGAATTACAACCATTTAAGTTTGGATAGTGATTTTCATGTCTGCTAAAAAAGGGAGGGGAGGGGAGAACGGGTGGGGTGTGGTGACAGTTAAAGGGTTAACTGCTCAAGATGCACAGTCAAAAATATTGATAGCTTAATTAATAAGACAGTCCGAAAAAAGCTGGAATTACTTTTACCATTTAGGTTAGCCTACTTTGTACGGACGTTAGCGATAACTAGCTTTGTGCTATATGGATTTGTGTAAGATCTGACATGAACACCTGCAAGAAGGAAATAAGGCTCAAACACATATGGATTGTTGTGGATACATCAGATGACATTGCTATGGATTATGGATTTTCCATGGATTATATCGGATTGCATGGAAAGGTACGATGCCTGTGTAACAGTTATTTAATAATTAGTTTTTGGCGTCTCTGAACTTTAGCGCTAATTTACGTGACACAGATTAAATTTAGCTAACGTTAGCTCCGGGCTGTCACTGACATTGACAGATCGGAACTAATCGCCCTGAACGAAAAACATTTTTGACAACCTAGCTTGCATACCGTATGGCTTGTTCACCTTGCTTTGTTTCTGATTGCATACTTAGCAGTTTGTCTGGCCAGCAAAGTTGGTGGTATGTTGTTCTCGCAAACTAGCTGAATTAAGCAGAATGCAATCGAAAATGTATCATGTTTATAATAATTTTTTTGGTATGTTCTTACCAAAGATGTGTCGTGTGTAGGTTTGAGAGTGGCAAAATTTGACAGTATGACAAAGCCAGAGTGTACAGTAACATCACAGCGGCACCGTAACATCTCTCTTGATGCCAGGCTAAACAAAGTCAGAACACCTTAACTCAACTTCAGCGTGCTGGAACAAAAGCAAAGAGTCGTAACTGCTGTTACGGCGTTCTGCTGTGGTTTCTCATATGGTATTGGATGTTACGGTTGTCATAGCCCTTTATTTTCTCGTTAAAACAATCAAACTGACTCACGATATTTATTCACATGATAAAGGAGGTCTCAAATACCACAAAAACGACATTAACTCATTTTTGACCAAACATGATGTTACGGCGTTTTGCCTTTGTAGGGCAGTATACTGCCCTCTTGTGTCCAAAATGGTATCATCATAGTACATAAAACTATTTTATCAGGTATGCCTATTGTATTTATATATAAATATATTAGGTATGTAGCTGTGAGGATATTTTCCCACCAGTTAACCGACGTGTGACACCAGCGAGGGCTTTTAAATCGCTAATATAAAAGTGAAAGTAAGTACGGATGTCTGCACAGACATTATGGTGGCGCTCGCAGTGCGCTCGAATGAATTCCTATGAACAGGGTTTCCGCGGGGTCATAAAAAGTCATAAAACGTCTTAAATTTAATAATAAGAATTTTATGCCATAAAAAGTCATAAAAACGTCCGGCTTTTCCATACAAGGTTATAAATTACATTTAGCCACGTCTCAATTGATATGCTCATTTATTCATTATCGCGATATATTTTTTTCTCTATAAAACGATATCAAGAGTTCGATAAATGTTAGATCATGTTTATGCGCCAAAAGCGGAACGAAACTCATTTGAACCGCGCGCGCCTCACAGACTGTTTATCCGCTCGGCTCAAAGTCCAAACGGCAGCGCAGCGCGAGCTCACTAGAGCAGAAGCGTTCTTTTACTGTCTATGGTTAACTCTGATCAGTCTCGATCACGAGATCCAGTGAGAAGCACTTGAATTCAGCGAAGAACACAAATGTCTCAGTGATTTAAAAAGTAGTTTATAGGCAGATGAAACAGCGCCGAGGAACAGGAGAAACACTGTGCGCAACTATACAGTCAGAAAGATTTTCCATCTACAAATTCCCATCATTTACCATGGTTTTACTGTAACGTTAGCCTAGTAATATTAAAGGGTACCTATCATGGAATTTTGAAAATTACCTTTCATGTAGTGTGTAACATAGATCTAAGTGAACAAAAACATCCTGCAAAGTTTTAAATATGAAAGTTCACCGTATACAAAGTTATTGTCTCTCAAAAGTAAGAGTCGACTCTGAGTCGTTGATATGAATCGATAGACGAACGATGCACTTTCGTACGTCACTTGTACAAGTTATTTGAATTCGACACGCCCACTTAGTGCGCACGCCGAGCAGACGGAGAAACCTAACAACATCATGTCGACGAGACTCTGTTCTGAAGTGCGAATCAAAAGCAAACTTTTTTTTTCACTGCCCAGGGACAAGCATGTGAAGACTCAGTGGCTAGAGTTTATATTTACAACTATACCACACAAGTATAGCCACCTTGAGCTGTGTTCGCGTTATTTTAATGACGATCGCTTCACAAACACAAATGCTTTCATTTCATCAAATGATTCGCGAGTTGCCTGATACTGAAGGAACGTTCAATACCAAGTTTATTTGGATCAGCTTCCTCCTCCGAATCACAACCTGTAAGTACTATTAATAATTGTTGCTTTTATTGTGTGTGTGTGTGTGTGTGTGTGTGTGTGTGTGTGTGTGTGTGTGTGTGTGTGTGTGCGTGCCGTGCGTGTGTGTGTGTGAGAGAGTGAGAGTTACGCTCAGCAGCTTCTAGGTCTCCAATGTCATTTTTTTTGTTTTTTGAAATATGTGAAATTATGTGAAGCGTATTGTAGTACTGCAGTGCTTTATCAATATGTTTAAGCTTTGGGCTAACGCAAAATATAACTGACTGCGTCATCTGACCAATCACCGCCGATTAGCGTCACGCAAAGGAGGGGTTTGGACAAATGAGTCGTCAAACGAATCATTAGGGAGTCGGTGAGCAAATCAGGTAAAAATAAATGCATATTATAAGACAACAAAAGTGTTTTTTGTCATTGCATGCATGTAAAACTGTTGTTGGGGACTCCCAGAACATTATTAGGAACATTTTAAATGCCATAATAGGTACCCTTTAACTGCACCATGAAATGTGGGATATACATATTGAATTGTATTATATTATTAATGTAGACAATGTATTAAAGGACTAATGGAATATAATTACAGTATTTATGTATTTAGGCTATAGCCTACTGTTTTTCATACATTTCATAAAGATACGTGCCATCAAAGTCAGGCAACACAAACCTCTTTCAAGACTTGAAACAATATCCCCCATTAGCACATGCAGAAACTAAGAAATTAATTTTGAAATAAAGATATTATTTTTGTTAAGGAAAAATTACAAATGATTGAATGTTATACCTCAGATTTGTGAAATGTTCTCCTGTTTGGCAAGTGTTTGTCATGATATGTTCTGACAGTAAAGAGTAGTTTAAAACCACAATTAACGCTCTGGTTTCTACAACTTTCAGTTAGAAACAAAAATCTGCCTTTAAAGTTGAAAGAAAATATTGCTTGAATTTATTTTAAACAAACATGTGCTATATTTTAGATCAATATATTTGTTTTCCTTAAAATTATTCTCATCTGAATTACAAATAATTTATTTCTGTATAAAATAATACTATATGACTAAAAACGCATTTGATGTTTCTTTTCTTTTTTAATCAATGACTTAAAAATAAACAGATTAGTGCTCTGTTTGAGGTCAAGAAATTAAAACCAGTGCAATATGATGAATGTTTAAAAGATGGCACCGACAGACTGTTTTAAACAGGTTGGATAAATATTTCTTGCTTTTAAACAGTGTACGTTGTGTGTGGTGTGTGTGTGTGTGTGTGTGTGTGTGTGTGTGTGTGTGTGTGTGTGTGTGTGTGTGTGTGTGTGTGTGTCTGTTACAGTGACAAGAGTTTAACCCTTTAAGGCCTTGTCTTTTTGGATATATATCTTTTTTTTATTAAAAAGAAAATGTGCATACAACCCATATATTTTAAATGTATTGTTTGCTTTAAATTAAATTAAGATTGTATGTTTGGTAATTGAACCTAAATAAATTTAAAATGAATGTGCTATATTTCAGATCAATATATTTGTTTTCCTTCATTTTAATCAACACTAACTTTATTCTCATCTGAATTATAAATAACTTATTTTTGTATAAAATAAAAAATCCCGAATAATCCAGACCAACCAGAGCACACTATTTCTACAACATCATCAGTGCTGAAGCGGGACTACCAGAGCCGTTCGGCAGATAGCGAGCAGATATTTTGTGTCACGTCGTGCACAATAACCCTAAAGGCACCAGGGTGGCGGTGCCACCGGCTTTATATATATAAATATAGCTGCGAGCAGCGATGAAGGGCCAAAGCCGGCGGTACCGCCACCCTGGTGCACCAGGGTTGCGGTCCCACCGGCTTGGGCCCGTAATCGCTGCTCGCAGCTATATTTTTATTTAGTGTTTGCGTTTTCCAGCGAATAGTCCAGCGTGTTCCATTCTCTTTACTCTTTAGCCTATCAAACAACACACAAACCTTTTAAAATGAATGTTTATGCTTATATTTATATGGAGTTGATAGACTCCCCTGTCATTTGAAAACATTAGACTTTGTACGTTTATGTTGCTTGTTGTTAATATGCTCTTGTTCTAAAAAAATGCAAATAAAGTAGTAATGTTTTTTTTTATTAAGGCAGTTTAGAATGTTTTATGCTTTAAAAAATGTTAGAATTATTTTTACATGCTATATTCATTACCTCTTTGTTTACTTTAATTTTATTTAAAAATGTCAATTTAGTGCACTATACAGTACATGTGCGACTGTTTTTATGAGTGAGTCAGTAGCAAATACTTTTGTATTGAAAAGGACTGAAACAAGGTTGTAAACAAGGACATTATTTTTTTTACTTTAAACAACACCTTATAAGACGCAACTGACAAATGCATTGACTAGCGCTGTCCTCAGCGGACATTCAAACTGATTTTTATTATGAATGTAAGTTTGACCTGTTGACCTGACCTGATTTATTTTGGGTCAGTGATAATTTAAGTGATAATGTCTGTTTTTCTTTAGGTCTATAATGTTGAGCAGTAAGATGATTCAGTTGTTGGTGGTTGTGTTGGCTTCACCTGCTGCCTGTATGGAAGGTAAGACTGACACACAGGCCTATATAATTTCAAAGATTTTTTTCCCCCCACCAATATTTGGGTACATGTAGGTGATTCTGTGATACAGTTGCCATGTATATTTTCAGATATAATGAGTTCTAGGCTACGTTCACACTGTTGACATTGACACCTGCATTTACTTACAGGTGTGAGTCTCGCTCGACATTTCCTGTTTAAACGGCAACTTACTTTAGTGTTACAAATACTGACTGTATGAACGTGTAATGGGAGTCAAGCCCTTATTCTCTTACCAGTAACCATAGTGACAGTGACCAAAATAATATCAAAGTTGACATCTATAAAAATGAAAAAGTTTGATAAATTTTGAAATGTCAAGAGTCCAATCGAGCCAAATCTTTCGAGTTCATCTGCCAAGTCTTTATTAACCGATAGCAGCTTTTATATCTGGGTGAATTTGAGTCACACGTAGAACACAACACATGGAAGCAGCTCTGGTGGAGAACAGTGATCTAAAAACCAGACTCACAGCTTATATATCTCCGTTGCCTTTAAGTTACCGAAAGCGAAACCACATTCGAAAACGCGCAACACACCGTAGACGCATGTTTTTGCAGTGCAGTGCAGAGAGGCTCTCTAGCACTGTATGACGTGACGCGCAGGGGCGCACTACCCAGTGTCAGAGGGGTATGCAGCAACAATGTTTGCGCCCCCCCCCCCCCCCAAAAAAAAAAAGAATAATAAAAAAATAAATAAAGTGTGCCATGTAATTAAGTAGGAACGAGTGAGAGCTAACAGATAAAATAAGTACAAAATTGTCATTTATTAATACAATTAAACTATAAATATGCTCCACCGTGATGAACCCCCCTAAAAAGACTATAAGCTTCATTGGAACAGCAATACCAGTGTTTCTCTCACCGGATTTTAGGTAAAACTGTGGTAGGCAGACCTCTGTTCCTCTAGGTCTAGGGGGTTTCGGGGGCATGCCCCCCGTAAGAAAATTTTGTGTTCTTTAATGTTAAATTCATCAGTCTGGTGCACTTTGAGAGTTCAAAATTAAAAGCTCCAACCTATATTCAGGGTGCAAATTAAACAAAGAAAAATTAAAACCAAACCTCTTTTATTTACAGTGTCTGTCTATTACACTGCTACATAATAATAGTTATAATATTAATCCCATGATAGTAATAGCCATATATTGTAAAACAAATGCACTGAAAAATAAAGGAAACTTTCATAATTAGTTTGTACTAATTTCTATACTTGAAAGATATAAGCACATGATGACAAAGTTTCATGGGCCAGTGTGTCAGAAAAAAAAAACTAACGCTGACTTTTTTTGAGCAATACATTACACCGGCACTAAGTTAACCAGCGCCGCCAATTAAGCAAAAAACAACAAACAAAAAAAAACAAAACAAAAAAAAACGAATAGGCCGCCGATGTACGAGTTTTATGGGCCGTTAAGACAAAAAAAAAAGTATGAGATGTATCTGCCGAAAAAGCACGTCGGCCCACCGGGAATCTCCCGGTAGTCCCGATGGCCAGAGAGATATGCTTTCATGCCTGGATGTCACACTTTAAATCCTACCTGTTGGCTTCACCATGCACTTATTTAGCTGCTGTCGCATCAATTGACATGTCATCTCCTTTTCCCGCTTTCTTTTTCTAGCGCTCACTCAGCGCTCACGGCGCCCCGCCCACTCGCGATATTACCCCGCCCCCCTTCTCCATGAGGTCGCCTACTCTAGACTGTTAGTCCTCTAAAATTTTATATAACATTGAGGAAATGCAGAAATGATTTGGAAACACACAATAGCAGCTACATATAGAAAATACTAAATATATTATGTATATTTTTAATTTTTACCATCGTTTTGGCGCCCCCCCATGGTGCTGCGCCCCTATACGCCGCATAAAGCGCATACCCACTTTTTGCGCCACTGGTGACGCGTAATAGACGACAAATTTTCCAGAATCCTGTTCACACAGTGCAGGTTTTCTGAAAATCCAGTTGTGAGTCCTGTGGGAGAACTGTGTGTGAACGTAATTCAGTATCAACTCATATAGTCAGCCTAATGGTGCACAGCTTAAGTAATCATGATTTATTTTTTTAACATGTATATGTCCATTAAAAGTACAATTTCGGTAGCGAGAACGATGCTGAGCCAAGTGAAGATAAAGATGTGTTTAAAGATGTCCACTTTAGACATTCTACAAACTATAAGTAATTTTGCAGCTATATGTCGACTTACTTTTATTAGAATATTAGTAGACTGTCTGCTTAATAAATTTGCTAAAACTTTTTGTTGGTCCCCCTAACATATTTTCTACTAACTGTAACTTGGCAACTACACGTCATCTTATTCTACTAACCCTAACCCCTAACATTTAACCATAACCTAAGTTATCAGTCTACTACAGTCTACTAATACCATAATGAGAGTTATTGGACAATGACATGTAGTTGAAAAGTTACTTATAGTTAGTCGAATGTCCAAAGTGAACTATCGAAATAATAAAGTGGAATGTTTATTTTTTTACACAAAGGTTGATTTTACTCAATCAATCTGTTTTGCAGTTCCTGAATGTTGTTTTCGGTTGCAAATTGTCGTTCACTGGCTTGCATTGCTTTTGGCATTTTACGGAATAACCGTAAAATGGTGCAAATATTTTTTTCTTACACTTGAAAGGTAATTTACACCTTTACAAACCTTCTCTTGCAGATGCAAATTTTATTTACGCTTGCAATTTTATGTATACTTTCACAAATCTTACCCTGGGCATGTGATTCTTTATGGCATCATATTAACTTCATATGGAGGTCTTCACAGGGGAGAGTCTTTTATCACGGTGTGTGGTATTATCATCTCATATTGATATAAGTCGCAAAAAAAGTGTTGTCATACTTTAACCGGTTTAATAACCGTTTAATAATAATAATAATAATAATAATAATAATATATATATATATATATATATATATATATATATATATATATATATATATATATATATATATATATATATATATATATATTATATATGTGTGTGTGTGTATATACAGTACTGTGCAAAAGTCGTAGGCGTGCTAGTATTTTCGACCTTCAAAAATGGTTTTAAGCCAGTTATTTATATAATTTGCTGTAGTGTGTCAGTAGGACAAATCAGTTTACATTTCCAAACAGTCATTTTGCCATTAATTGTAATAATCCGGTGAAATTTTTGTATGCGCAAGGAGTCTGACAACAGCCAGTATGATCAGGATCATCCGATCTCACCATCATTGAGTCCATCTGGGATTACATGAAGAAACAGAAAAAACTGAGACAGACTAAATCCAAAAGAATTGTGGCAACGTCTCCAAGGCTCTTGAAGAAATAGGTAGACCTGCAAAGCTACCTGAAAAACTATGTGCAAGTGTACCTGGAAAAAAAACTGTTTTAAACACACAAGGTTGGTCTCACCAAATATTGATTTGATTTAGTTAATAGAAGTTAATTGATAAATAAAATCTATTTATGACATTATTTTTTAAAGCCTCATCACTTCAAAGCAATTTTACACAAGTGCCTAAAACTTTTCACAGTACTGTAGCTTTGCAGGCATGTTTTTCAAGAGCCTTGGAGACAATGCCACAGTTCTTCTGGATTTATTCTGTCTCAGTTTTTTGTTTCTTCATGTAATCCCAGATGGACTTGATGATGGTGAGATGAGATCTTTGAGTGGATTATACCAGCTGTTGTCAGACTCCATGTGCATTTAAAAATCTCACTGTATTACAATTAATGGCCAAAGGAATGTTTGGAAATGTAAACTGATATTTCCAACAAACACACTACAGCAAAAGATACAAATTACTGGCTTAAAACCATTTTTTGAGGCGAACATACTAACGTGCCTAAGACTTTTGCACAGTACTGTATATATATATATATCAGAGAATATTACTTGCCTTACCTGATTAGAACATTGAAAAAATTGAAATAAAAAAATAACTAGGGAATCACTAAAATGAGAGATTTATTCTGGTTTTATGATACTCAAAATATTCCACAAGCAATAATTTAAATGTAATGATATTCAGAACAGAACAAGAAGAAAAAAAAACTATAAACAATAAATAACCGAAATAATTTAAAGCGAAAGTGAAAGTAAGCTGTGTTGGGCTCACATTACTCTCTCATTCAAATCAAACTGTTTTAACATTTGCGATGTTTTTGGATGCTAAACTATTCTTTATTATAGGCTAGGCTTTGTACTTCACTCACGTTCCAATATCGACAGAAAAAAACATCCACATTCAGACCAAAATAGACGACTTCCTGTTGGGCTGGCTTAAAACTTAGAGCACGAAAGTTTACGTGTACCAAGTTTCATATTATTACATGCAAGTGTGTTTGGTTTATGGACCAAATATTCAGACCAAGTTTATGGACCAAGTTAATTTAATTAATAAACTAATTATATAAAACTATTGTCTATGTACTACAATTAAACTGGTTAAACTCCTTTACTTTATTAATAAAACTTATTTAAAAAATACAAGGCTTAAGACATTTATTTTCTTTTTTAATGCAGGCCAAACCACACAGCAGTGAAATGGTTAATCTAGACACCCTCCCCCTACACACACACAGACAGGCACAGACACAGAGATATGGCAAGCTATGTTAACATTTAACAGCTAGACTGGATATGTTTTGCAGATATCTGTAATTCAGTTTTGCCTAGTCAAAAAGAACATTTCAGATATCCGCAACTACATTCTTCCTATCCATAATTGTCATTTCAGATATCCACAAAGACATTCTTCCTAGGACAAATGACATCACTTTTGCCATTCATTTGTATGGGGTTTATCATTACATATATCTACAATTCAGTTGGAGATATCCACTGTGTGAATTACGGATATCTGCAACTGAATTGTTGGTCGGAGCTAATGACTGTAAATTAGAAAGTTCTCCGGCTAATGAGTACAATATACGTACTGAGTTTGTTATGTAGATAAAACTAATCCCCCCACTTTTACAAGTGGGCTATGGGCCTCACCATGCCTTTCGAACTTTGCACATGTTAAACTAATCCCCCCACTTTTGACAAAAGGTGGCGCTACTGGGCCCTCACCACGCCCGTTTTCTGAAACTTTTGCACATGTCTACTGGCTAATAAGTGTAATGTGTCTGTCGAGTTTCATGCAATTTCAAGCATGTTAAGAGTCTCAAAAGCATCAAACAAGAATATGAAAGTTGTGTTGCCACGGCAACAGTATCTAAGATATCAATAATCTTTTCATTATACACAAAGTTTGAAGCAAATCGGATAAAAATAAGAGGGTGATTTCAAAGCATTTTGAAAGTGGCACACTTCCTGCTGCCAGTTGGTGGCGCTATAACTTTGACTCACAATAGTCACATCCATGTGATCGGCCTCTTACAATGAACACACTGCTTAAGTTTCACCAAGATCAGTTAATGTATAAAGAAGTTATAACACACTTCCTGTTTCTCTTTTCGCGCCATAATTTCGTTTCCTTGCCACGGCCAAACCGTTCGAGATATCAAAAATCCGCTGGCAATTTTTCATCCTCAATGTGTTGACTTCATGCTGACCGAGTTTCGTGGCATTTGTTTGAATTCTCTAGGAGTATTTCAAATTCCATTGCATGCGTTTTCCAAACAACCCTAAATAGCCGACTTCCTGTTTGGCTGGGGTAAAAAGTAAGAGTATGAAGGATATATGAACCGATGAGATCTATATGTGTACTGAGTCTCATATTATTACATGCAAACGTGTTTGATTTATGGACCAAGTTTTCGGACCCTGTTCCAGGGGGCGCTGTCGAGCCCCCCTGCCATGCCCGGGTACCAGCTTTAGCCTGGCCCTGATGGCCGCAGGTTCTGACCCGTGTGCAAAGTTTCAAGAGTTTTCGAGCATGTTAAGGGCCCCAAAAGTGCCCGAATAGTCAATAGAAAAATAAAAATGTAACCTAAGGAAAACAATAGGGCCTTCACCCTTTCAGGGCTTGGGCCCTAATTAGGTGTTTACGTATTTAGTGCTGTGAGGAACACCATTGTGAATACAAAAATCTGAATGGATGTTTGAAACATTTAAATACTCTTCAGAGGAAACTGAAAGTAGTGCAGCAGCTTGGTTTATGGGGTTGTTAGTGTAAGGCTGCATTTCTGCTGTTCAACAAGCACCATCTGCTGTCAGAGAGCGAATGTACATTTACGTACTCCTTCACTTGTTCTGCCAAACACTGCTCGTGCCTGTTGGGCTTGTTTATGTCAGATTGAGTACATGCCTCTTTGACTTAGCATACACCAGCGTTGTGCATTTTAAACGGTTGATAGGAAAAGTTTAGAATAATTTGTGATAAATAATTATTCACGATATTTTAAAGTGCCCACGATAACAATATCATGCATGTTTATTATCATGATATATTATATTACTGTATACTGGCACATGTCTAATATAAAATTATATAAAGAGTCCATATACTTCATTATGCAAACTAAAGCACACACAAATAAGAAAAACACAAACATTACAGAACAAAACTTTTCAGAATTCAGTGTACAGTATGTGTGGAATGCAGCAGCAAAGAGCTTGTTTGGTGATTATTTGAGTTTGTTTACATTTTAGAGATGCCATACGGAACAGGATCACATGGATCCCAAAAAAAGCCTAAATCAACCACCTTGACCTGACTGCATTATATGCCTGCCTACTACAGTACAGGGATTCATTCAGAATTACTAAGCACAGCAACATACACAAACACATTATCCTGATTCCTGAATGTGTGTGGAAACAACGTAAATGTACTGAAATGTGTCATAAATTCAATGTGTGATCAGGTTGTTTGCAGTGTTTGGAATAACGGCGTTTAAAATAACGGCGTTAGGTAACGACGTTATTTTTTCAGTAACGGGTTAATCTAATTAATTACTTTTCCCGTCGTTACAACGCCGTTAACGTTACTGGACGTGAAATGCGATGCGTTACCACGGGCGTCAGTATGGTTTGCAATGTGCTGGCGACAGAGACGCATTCGGAAGTGCATTTTCAGAAGTGCTGGGTACAAACTTGTCAAACTGTGCAGCCTCTCTGCTCAACCCGTAAATAAATCCATCGATCCGCAAGTGTTGTTTGAATTCTTAAGTGGTCTAGTGGTAGATTGTTTGCCAAGCGTGTCAGAGGGTACGGGTTCTAATCCACGCTATAGTTTTTTTTCTCCCGTATCAAACCCGAATATGTTCATCAGTGGTTACATCCATATCAAGCAGGGAAACGTTTGTGTGCTTTTTACTTTTTGATTTCACCGGAATGAATAGACAGTCTCTACAACGGCGATAGATTGAAGAACGCGTCCGCGTGAAGACTGCGCGCGCGTCACAAGAGAACAACTGCATGCAACTGCGGCAACGAGCGCTCAGCTTGAGTTCAAAACCAAAACAATTTAACGCTAGATCTCTTATTTAATAGCGAACTAAATTAATGCTCTGCTAGTTAACTGGAGATGTTTTATTTATTTGTTTCAAAAAGTGCTGAGTACAAAATGACAAAATGAATCGTGTCCGTTACTAGCCTATCGATTGAATAAACTGTGTAATCCGAACCCACCCCTGGCTCACACAGCTAGTGAGGAGCTGGGTTAATAAGTACAGTGAAGTGCAGGATAAACCTCTTGCTGTCTGTCAACGTGCAATAAATATAGAAAGTTATGTACAAACACCTGTCTGTTCTACTCATTTCAACTGACTTGTGAAAACTGCTAAAAAAAATCGAAATTCTTTGACATATAGCAAAAAATTTTTAACAGTAACGCAAATAGTTACTTTCCCTGGTAACGAGTTACTTTTATTATAGAGTAATTGAGTTACTAACTCAGTTACTTTTTGGAACAAGTAGTGAGTAACTATAACTAATTACTTTTTTAAAGTAACGTTCCCAACACTGGTTGTTTGAATGAATTTCACTTACTGGATATAATTTCACTGAAAACTTTCCCGGAGTTTAGCAGCATAAAATGATCTGATCTCAAATAGGGATGCACCGATCCGATATTTGTATGGCCTTGCTCTGTCCTGAGATGCACGTTCGTGAATCTCCTGTTCGAACTCGTTCATCAAAATGAACAAATCTTTTTTCGAGTTATTTTATTCAATCAACGAACGAAATGACTCGAAAAAAGATTTGTTCATTTTGAACGAGTCTTTTTTCGAGTCATTTTGTTCATTCAACGAACGAAATGACTCGAAAAAAGATTTGTTCATTTTGATGAACGAGTTCGAACAGGAGAACAGAGCAAGGCGAGCATTTGTGCTAATAATACTTAAAGGGGGGGATGAAATGCTGTTTCATGCATAGTGAGTTTTTTACACTGTTAAAGAGTTGGATTCCCATGCTAAACATGGACAAAGTTTCAAAAATGAAGTTGTAAGTTTTATGTAGTAATTCTGTTCCAAAAATACTCCTTCCGGTTTGTCACAAGTTTCGGAAAGTTTTTTTTTCGAATACGGAACTGTGACACGTCAGAATGGCCGGAATTTCCTTATACGGGTCTTATGGGCACTTCTCCCGGAAGGGCGCACGCAGCTGTAGCCTAGTGCGTGCGAGAGTACACCTATGCCCGTCAGAGCGCTGGGCTCGGCTGCGCTGCAATCAAAAAAATGGCACCAAAAAAGTGTGTTTTTGGTTGCCAGGGCAAGACAACACTGCACACATTTCCAAAGAACCCAGCGTTAAGGGACCTGTGGATGGATTTTGTTTTTCCAGAGCAGCAACGGAGTTGTGCAAGTGTTCTTGTTTGTTCCCTTCATTTCGACGGTTATAGTTATAGGCCCAGTTCGACGCCGGATTTGCAGATCGCCTAATACTTAAAGATGGAGCAGTCCCAACGATAAAGGTTCACGGTCGTGCGTTGGAACCGCAGGCGGTGAGTAAAACTGCTTCAAATGTCTGTGTGTTGTTAACTATCGGCGTGTAAGCTTACTTTTTGGAGATATGAAGGATGCAATACTACTCTATAGGTACTCAAGATTAACATGAGATTGAGTGAAACTGAAGGTGTTTCTCAATGTCAAGGATACTTCCTTGGCAGGACGGGTCCTTCCAAGTCATTTCCTTCAGAGACTAGGCGAGGCTCCTCTTTAGCATTCGGAGAACACGTAAATGGAACAGGCTAGCAAGTGCACGTCGTTGCGTCATTACGTCAGTGAAAAGGTCCGTTTTAAGTCTTGTTTAAACACACTTGACAGTCCTTATTTTGTCTTGTCAGCCCTCATAAAAATAAATAAATAAATTAAGTTAGGGATAATGTATAGCGAGGCGATTGTAGCGAATACAACCCCGCGAACTCTAACGCAAAGCGGAGGGGTCTTGAATCAGCCTGAAGGGTTTGTATTCGCTACACAACTGCCTTGCTATAACAGTTACATTTCCTGCTTATAACATGGCTACCTAGCAAATAAATCAATAATTTGACACAAAATATTGATTTTAAAAGGTGTTTATTAAAAAACAACAGCTGTTAGCTAAACACATGCAATGGTAAAATATGTGATCAACAGAAAATGCTATATGACGTAAAAATTACAAGGTGAATCACCAGTGAAAGATAACAGCTTTAAATCCCCCCTCTGCAAATCAGTTGAGCCGATATGTTTAAAAGTTTAACAAACATTAAATAAATGGCAAAACTGAAATTATACTTAAACCTTACATTTGAATATTGCCCCGTTATCACTCCGACTCCGCTAACGTCCGACATTTTTTTATTTTTTGAACAAGATAGCAAAGCTGCGCATAGGATTGTGGGTGTTTTGAGAGAGCGAAGGCTACACATATGCATCCTTTCCTGTGTATGGGATATTTGCCGAACGAAGGACTCAGACTCATTGAAATTCTGAGGATCCTCGACATTGGAACAGTGCTTCGACTGATGTCGATGACGTAGCATCCTCGAAATAACGGCTTCCGAGGATCCTTCCTTGACATTGAGAAACGCCTTGAGTGTTTCACCGCCCCTTTAAACGGTTTTATTTATTTTCGAAATGGCGCATCGTTTCGCTAGATAAGACCCTTATTCATCGTCTGGTATGTTTAAAGTCCTTTGAAGCTGCACTGAAACTGTCATTTGGACCTTGAACCATTTTGGCTACTATTGAAGTCCATTATATGGAGAAAAATCCTTGAATGCTTTCATCAAAATCCTTAATTTCTTTTTGACTGAAGAAAGAAAGACATGGACATCTTGGATGACATGGGGGTGAGTAAATTATCCAAGTACTCCTCGCTGCAGACTGTAGCTCGGTGACGTCACGTATGTACGTGACGTACCCGTATGTTACCACGCATGTGCCATATCGCGGTGACAGCGCATGTGCGTTCGCGGTTACGTTACGTCACGTGTTTTGACGTCCCACGCCTTTAAAACGCACGCAAATTTGACATATTTTTAAAAAATGTTAATGTATTTAAAAAAGTAGTACAGCATATATCCATAGTTTAACTATGCCTGATTTAAGATACACTTATAAGGAATTTCAGAGTATATATATATATATATATATATATATATATATATATATATATATATATATATATATATATATATATATATATGATATCAGTGTAGTATTTTATTTAAAGTTTATTTTCACATTATGTTGCACTTCACTGTAAATGACAAAATCACATGTAAACATAAATGACACCTTAATATTTATTATTTTAATCACTCCCCTTTCATAGTTAATAATTGTTTATTTTGTGTAGTATATAGGTTATTATAACTTTGTGCGTTCGCGGTTACGTTACGTCACGTGTTTTGACGTCCCACGCCTTTAAAACGCACGCAAATTTGACATATTTTTAAAAAATGTTAATGTATTTAAAAAAGTAGTACAGCATATATCCATAGTTTAACTATGCCTGATTTAAGATACACTTATAAGGAATTTCAGAGTATATACTATATATATATATATATATATATTATATATATATATATATATATATATATATATATAATATATATATATAATATATGATATCAGTGTAGTATTTTATTTAAAGTTTATTTTCACATTATGTTGCACTTCACTGTGTAAATGACAAAATCACTGTAAACATAAATGACACCTTATATATTTATTATTTTAATCACTCCCCTTTCATAGTTAATAATTGTTTATTTTTGTGTAGTATATAGGTTATTATAACTTGTGCGTTCGCGGTTACGTTACGTCACGTTTTTGACGTCCCACGCCTTAAAAACGCACGCAAATTTGACATATTTTTAAAAAAATGTTAATGTATTTAAAAAAGTAGTACAGCATATATCCATAGTTTAACTATGCCTGATTTAAAGATACACTATAAGGAATTTCAGAGTAATACTATATATATATATATATATATATATATAAATATATATATATATATATATATAATATATATATATATATATATATATATATATATATATGATATCAGTGTAGTATTTTATTTAAAGTTTATTTTCACATTATGTTGCACTTCACTGTGTAAATGACAAAATCACTGTAAACATAAATGACACCTTATATATTATTATTTTAATCACTCCCCTTCATAGTTAATAATTGTTTATTTTTGTGTATATATAGGTTATTATAACTTTATAACTTTATTCCAAAAAAAGTAGTTTGAAGTTAAAAAAAATTACATACAGTACATTGTCAATCTCTGTATCCCATATATGCATGCCAACTCAAAAAACCAAACTCATAACAGTGATAACTTTTATTTCAAAACAAAGATAATAGTGTAAAAGAAATATGTACACATACAATTAATCACATACATCTGTACACAGACACACACACATCTCCATAGGCATAATGATTTTTATACTGTACAAACTGTATATTCTATCCCTTACACTAACCCTACCCCTAAACCTACCCATCACACACAACTTTCTGCATTTTTACATTTCCAAAAACATCACTTAGTGTGATTTATACGCTGTTTCCTCATGGGACCAAAAAAATGTCCCCACAAGGACAAGGATTTCAGATATTGCTATCTTTGTGGGACATTTTGTCCCATAATGTAGGTTTGTCACACACACACACACACACACACACACACACACACACACACACACACACACACACACACACACACACACACACACACACACACACACACACACACACACACACACACACACACCACAACACACACACACACACACAACACACACACACACAGAGCTTGAAATTCCCCTCCATCATTGAAAAAACAATCAACCGAGCAATAGCCCTCAACCTCCTAATCAGAATCCTTGTATATTGCATCGCAGTGCAAGCACACAGTCAACGAGTACGGCACCCGGAACTCTTGCTTGTATTGCCTGGAAAATGCACTCCAGTTCACAACCCCTAATTTAGATAAAATACAGAACAAACAATATTGAATAATTTTAAGAAAGGCATTAAAATAGTACAGAGTCATACAGGTAATTTTTTGTACGGACACTAACATGCATCTAGATAAGAACATCAACAATCAAGTTAAGGTTTGCTTTATTCTATATCTGATATTTACAGGGTTTCTGCCAGTCACATAAAGGTCAATTTAAGATTTCATTTAACACATTTTTAAGAGTAAAGAAAATGTCTTGAATAAATTTAAGGGAACTAAGAACATTAATATGCTCTCTAAATGATAAAAAAATAAGGAGAATCACAATGAGTTTTTATTTTAGCAAAATACAATGTTCAACTTCATTACTTTTTAATTCAGTTTACCACAAATTTATTTAACATAACTTAACAGTAGTACATTGATCACTACATTCAGGAATGTAACTTTTACACGACCTGATACTGAGGAACAACATTTATTTTTCAATGCATGTAACGTTAACATGACTTCATTAATTTAAGTATTTCTGCTCTGTTTGAAGACATCTTTTCAAAATTTAAGATTCAAGATTTTCAAATTTAATTTGTTTAAAGGCGAATTAAGACTTGCATATTATTTTAAGACTTGCTGAAACCCTGTCATTTTGAATGCAACACATATCAAAACATGTCATAACTTTTTTTTTTAAACCTAAAACATGTATGACGCGCTCTACGGCGTATCTTACAATTAAAAGCCGTTAACAATTGTTAAAACATCATAAATAATGCTGACTTACTGCTGTGCTATCGAATCCATCGCCGGAGGTGATCGTAATTAACTGCGCGTGCGCACATGCGTATACTTTGCGCATGCGTGGTAACACATACGTGACGTACAAACGTAACGTCACCGCGCTACAGTCTTCTTCTTCTTTTTTGTTTTTAACGGCGGTTGGCAACCAGCTTTTTGTGCATTACCGCCACCTTCTGCTCCGGAGTGTGAATCAGACTAGATTGTAAGTTTTCACATAAAAAAAAAAAAAAAAAATTACCCGTATAAACACACACTCACATTCATTAATTTCCCTACACACTTTCCTATATCCCTATTTATCCTCATAACCTATCATACAAACCAGTTCCCCTTAAAAAAGTTAACAATATTCTAACCTGTGCTCTGTCACCTATCTTCAACAATCCCTTTAATGTTAATTCCTGCACCCCTAAGGCCTGGGACACACTGGCTGCGTGGCGTGCGCGTCTCAACTGCGTGGCGTGTCCGTTTTTATTTCGGCTCCCATGTTAACAGGTTAGAGCTTGCACACTGCCTGCGTGACACGCGCGGAAAACGCGTGCATGCTAGAAATAGAACCGACGCCTATTTTTCACGCGACACGCAAGCGTGTTGGAAGCGTTTCCAGGCAAAATAGAATAGGAAAAGATGTTTATATGTTATTTTGTACCCGAATACATATTAATAAATTACATTTTTGACAATTTCAGATATAAATAGGCCTATAGGCCTAATTTAAAAATAAATAGGCTAAATAAATAGGCCTAATTAAATAGGCGTTTCTGTTGCGTGTCAGCTGCGTGGCGGCTGCGTCGCAATTTCTGTGTCTTTGCACATCAGAAGCGTGTCTGACGCGGCGCTGCTGACACGCATCACCCTTGTTCAACATATGGGAGAGAGTTGTGCAAGCCCTATACTTCGTGTTAAGCATAAATATAAAGCCTACAGATAAAGACACTGTCAGCACAGCAGTATTGGCAGCAAAATAGACTACAGAATATTTCGTTCTGTCTTGACAGGTGCAATATTTGAAAATTGATAATTAGGCCTATTTATTTTTAAATGAGGCCTTATATTTATATCTGAATTTGTCAAAAATGTAATTTATTAATATGTATTCGTGTACAAAATAACATATAAACATCTTTTCCTATTCTATTTTGCCTGGAAACGCTTCCAACACGCTTGCGTGTCGCGTGAAAAATAGGCGTCGGTTCTATTTCTAGCATGCACGCGTTTTCCGCGCGGCTCATGCCGCGCCTGCACGAGCGCGAGTCTCCGCTGACTGCGCGCGCCCCTCTCCAAACGGACGAGGCGTTTATACTTGACGCGCTCGCCGTTGTGCTATTCTGTGAAACGACAGGGGGTGACTCGGAGTAATTCTCCTCTAAACCACCAGGAATCAGCAGTGAAGAAGTAGTTTGCTGTTTATTAGCAAGGGGGTAATCCATCAGCCGGAAGTTGAAGCTGCCTCCGTAGGCCGCCATTGTAGCTGGCTATCACCTGCTGTTAGCATCCCATTGACTCCCATTCATTTTGGCGTCACTTTGACAGCGAATAACTTTACATCTGAGGCGTCCAAAGACTCCATTTGTCCATTATTTATTTCTAAAAAAACACGACAATGAATAAAAGGCTCCATTACTTTGTATCTTACGTTATGGCCCCGTAGAAGCCGTTTTTGTAAAAATAGGCTAACGATTGCGTCATAACACGCGACTCTCTGTCGCGCAGAAGAGACATTCACCGTAAAGACAGAAGTAGAAGCTTGCGCGCAATCGGGGGGACGTGGAGGCATAAAGTCAAGGGAGAAGCCCATAGAGAGTCATAAAGTTGCTCCTGCTGCGAGCTCATAAACAGCTAATACTCACGATCTCCGGCTCTGCAAGATTCGGAAGGGAATGATTCAGATTCCTCTTGGCACAGCTACTAGAAGACGTACAACTGTCAGTCAGGTTGCTCACGTCGTCAAGCTCAGTTTGAGCATGTGCAGTACGCTTGGCTATCAGGAAGTAAGTGCCCATGTTGGGCTTCAACTCTCTCTGTTGAAATCAACGGGGTCACTGTGTCCATTTCTTTTACTGTCTATGTTTATTAGTAGTTTATTAATTGCTGATTCATAAAAGAGTAATAAATGCAGTAGGTTTATTGTAGCCTACTTTCACTGCATGTAAACTAAACAACTGAAGCCTTATTGAAGAGTGTTTAAACCTTAATTTCATCAGCAGGGCTTACTTCTGTTATTGTATGCTTATTTTGTAAATGTAACCATTACTTTAGACAAGTGCAAACTGGGTGCTTAATGCAAATGTGTTCCTATTCACAAAATGAGAGGCTTTTATGGTCGCCCATCAATGCAAATGTATCTGTGTATAGAAGGATCATAAACATGCTGGTACAGACGTACCAGTTCGGCTAGATTCGGCTCAAAGTCGTTCATCTTCGGATGCGGCGCCGCGCGCGAAGTTACAAAAAGTGCCGTGCACACCGCCAGGCGAAATGGGGTCTTGCGCACCCAACGCGCACGACCGCCCACACCGCAATGACGTCATTTTTGCCGCGCGCGCTTCGCGCTCTTGCGGACGCTTCGAGTATAAGGCCTGGGACACACTGGCTGCGTGGCGTGAGCGTGGTGTTTCTGTTGCATGTCAGCTGCGTCGTGTTTTCTGTGTCTTTGCACATCAGAAGCGTGTCTGACGCGGCGCTGCTGACACGGATCACCCTTGTTCGACATATGAGAGAGAGTTGTGCAAGCCCTATACTTCGTGTTAAGCATAAATATAAAGCTTTCTGATAAAGACACTGCCAGCACAGCAGTATTGACCTATTGACAGCAAAATAGACTACAGAATGTTTCGTTCTGGTGCAATATTTGAAAATTGATAATTAGGCCTATTTATTTAGCCGATTTATTTTTAAATTAGGCCTATAGGCCTTATTTATATCTGAATTTGTCAAAAATGTAATTTATTAATATGTATTCGTGTACAAAATAACATATAAACGTCCTATTCTATTTTGCCAGGAAACGCTTCCAACACGCTTGCGTGTCGCGTAAAAAATAGGCGTCGGTTCTATTTCTAGCATGCACGCGTTTTCCGTGCGGCTCACGCAGGCAGTGTGCAAGCTTTAAGCTGTTATCATGGGAGCCGAAATAAAAACGGACACGCCACGCAGCTGAGACGCGCACGCCACGCAGCCAGTGTGTCTCACGGTAGAGATCCACTTGTCCGACACGACAGTCGCGTGGTGTCGCAACGCCTCCCCACATTTGTACTTTGATGGGCGTTCCTCAAGTTTACTGCTCTAAGCGTGGTTTTGAGCCAGCGGCCAGTCTAGAACAGAGGACCTGCGAGAGACTTCCCCCCGTCTCCATATGCTCAACTTCTATTGGATAGACGCGTCGCGTTTGGCGGATTCATTTGCATAAAGCTGGGCATCGCCCAGCTTTTGGACGTGCGACAATTTTCAAAATGAAGCGCCGCCTTCCCGGAATGCTTTGCGGGCGCGTTAAAGTCGCGTGACGTCACCCATAGGAATAAAGTGGAGTGCGGCGCGACTGAAGTGTAGCACGGACAAGTGGATCTCTACCGTCAGGCCTAAACCAGGCTAGAGACGCGCGTGTCACGCAGGCAGTGTGCAAGCTCTAACCTGTTAACATGGGAGCCGAAATAAAAACGGACACGCCACGCAGCTGAGACGCTTGCGCCACGCAGCCAGTGTGTCACCGGCCTCAGAATTATGTGCTCCACTGACTCCTCTTCCTGACACCACTCACACAAGCCTGTCTCGTGTTTTCCTATCATTTTCAGTGATTTCGCGCTACAGTCTGCAGCGAGGGGTATCTCAAATTATCAGCAAAAGTTTTTTTTAAAAGTGAATTAATCCTTTAAGCTAAGACTCCTACGTAAAAGTTTTTAAGCTAAATTAAGAGTTTTCTGAGAGGATTCTTAGAATCTTTATGAATACGGGCCCTGATCTGTAGATAAAGCTCTATGGTTTCGCATAAAACAACTTTATCTTGCTGGACTTTATTGCTGTAACTTAATCATGTTCATTTTCTACCGTGTGTCTGTTAGATCACAACACTAGAGGCAGAGCACTATAACTGTTCTTCAAGCGCACAGTAACTGAAATTTAAAACTGTTAAAAGAAAAGGCTGAATAAACGATTGCATAGATAGATACTGTATAATACACTACGCATCAATATTAGGGATGCACCGACACCACTTTTTCCAGACCGAGTCCGATACCGATACTTTCATTTTTGGTACTCGCCGATACCGATACCGTAACGGATACCTGTATTATTAATTTTCAATTCATGAATTTGTAATTTTTAAATGTATTGGTAGAGAAACCAAAATAATATCAATCATATTAGTTGTTTATTAAATTTAAACTTAAAGGCACACCGCAGAACTTTTGGCCACTAGTGGCGCTCGACCTGTAACTTTCACGTCTAGCGTCCCTAGAGGTCACTAGCTCCGCAGCACTGTCGCAAAAGTCAACAAACAGTCAACCGGTCTGCTTCCCATGTCTTTAGATTGTGTGTGCTTGCAGTGTTTGAGGTGGGCAGCCTTGACTCGCTCGATTCCCTTATAGCAGTCTGCTGAGAGAGAGCGAGTGGGGTGAGCCCGGCTTAACATGTCTGTGAGTGAATGTGGCCGCGGGACGCGGGACGCTGACTGAATGTCGGCCGGAGCTGACTAACTTATGTGAGTTGGTTTCGTTTCACAGAAACCGTGGGACATGTTGTGTGTAACGTTAGTGTTTGTGGGCACTGAGTCGTGACTCGTGGGCACGTTCACTACATTTAATGTACATTTGACATGAGTCGATTTTATTTGTGCGAGCCCTGCACTGTGGCGGGCTGTGTTTGTGTGTAGAAATGAACAATGGGCTGTGGGCATATTATTACACTCATAACACCATCGGCTGTGGCCGGAATACCAGAAAATACTACACTACTTATATGATTTATCTGGGTCACCTTGGAAACGGCATTTGTGTGCAGGCAAGCGTCATCGGTCGGGCACCCCTCCTCCTCCTCCTCTAGCTCACGCCAGCGAGCGAACACTGGACCAATGTTGATCCTCGTCCTGGCTTTTCATTTGTCACTATACATTTTTTTTAGTGTCCTCTGACAAAACCTTTGCCGCCTTCCTTGTAGCTGTTGGTTCAGCCATGACGAAAACATACAGACGACAATCAAACGCGAGTTGAGCTCTCACATCAGAATCTGAGGAAGTTGTGGGTGGTGGGGGAAGTGACGTATGCCGTAAAGCGGTCAAATTTTGTAGTTCTTTTTGTGCTCGGGTTCCTACCCGAAACCCGAAGTTACATAGTGCTAGGAAAAGCGATACAGACACCTTCAGGCTACGGCAGACGTGTCATTCAACCTATTGTAAGTCGATGTACCATCTCAATGGGTTTTGGTAATATATTATAAAGGTTGAAAAGTTCCACAGTGTGCCTTTAATTAGCTCAACAAATATATATTTCATGCACTGCATATTCATTACTGTATAAACTAAATATATATGGATCTTTTTGTAAAGTTGATAGAGGTAGCCTATGTTGTGGCAAAAACTTCTGTTAAACATCATCACTGCGTAAGAGACACTCAGAGTCAAATTAATAAAAAGAGAAATATTTATTCTTGCAAGAAGGCCCAGTCGCCATCACAGCCATTACATTCTGTGAAGTGAGTGGCACGCACCAGGAAGACATGAGACAGCTTTTATACTCTTTTCAAGGTTCCTTCTCACCCGCTGTACTTTTCCACCCAGATAAGGCCCCCACTTCTGTTCAGTTTTTCTTAAGGACACAAACTGGTACTGGAATAAACTAGCCAAACCTGACCATTCCTAAGGTCAAGATGTCCTGTCCCATATATTCCTGAAACGTCACGCACAAGCACGTACACACATATACTTTTACACATTGAATAGATTAGGAATAAATGACTATTAAAATTTCTACAACAATTCCACACTTTTTATCATTCAGATTACCCATAATCACAATAATAAACAAAAAGACAAATTTTAAGTCATATCATCACACTACTCTTCATCTCTAGTTTTCGCATAACTGATCACTCTTCTTAAACATTTGTGAAAATAACATTTGAAAAGAAAAAGCTTAGGCTGTTTTTTGTAAGGATAGGCCCTTAAGTATTAGCAAGCAGATAAAGAATTCAACTAAAGCCGGGCTAGATAAACAATCACTGTTGTTGTACCCCAAACATAGTTTGACCCTCAGTCACCTTAGTTAAATAAGAAATAGTGTACAGACTAGTTAGGAAAACAACAAATCATCAATCCACAGTGGTTACATCAAAATATAAAGTATAAGAAAAGTATAATAAAACCCTTCATTTCAAAACCCTCTCCTTGTACCTTATCACATAGCGGATAAGCACAGCTTTTAACCATCTGTTCATATCAAAAACATTCATAGGAAGAAGAGAAAACATACCCCAACAATTAATTCATTTGACTATAGCTCCCACTACTTGTATCATCATCATCATCATTTGGATAAAATTGTCATTTTTACCAATCTAACAAAACATCCCTGCTCTGACCAGTCTCTGTACTGAGCTGGAAACACACAATATCGACAATCCTACCCCCGAAAACCCCACCCCCAGAGATTAATCAAACAATCCATTCATTTTCCTAAAATACTTTCTAATTAATCAGTGACCAATCAAATCTCGTTGGCGTTGTTTAAGGTGAGATGTTTGGACGGTGGTGTCGCAATCTCCATCCTTGCAACCTTGTTTGTGGAGTGGACCATCTCCTAGCTGCTGTCACCTGTGAATGGAGACCTTAAGTATTTTGTTAGTGACCGCTTGTCTAGCCGCTCGTCCTTCTGGTGTGACCTGTGGAATTTTCACCATTTGTTTACTGATTATATACATTATTAGTTCCAAATTTATTCTCAACATTTGGCCAATTCAGCAACCTGAAACTCATTCAACTATTACATTAACATTCAACCCACTTTACTCATGTCAACAACACAATATTAATACATTTTGGAACAGAATCATTCTGTTAGCTGCAATCCAATCCTGACATTCTGTGAAAGGAAAATTTTAAGTTATGCTCTGCTCCATTCTCTGTAAAGAAAACAAAATGTCGAGGTTATTTTCAGGTATTTTCAGGGATGTTTTTTTTATTTTTCACGTAGTTTCTTTTGTCTACTGTTCTGCCGTGACCTTCGCTGCCACATCTCCCCCGGCGTTTCCTGTTGAAACAGTCCTGCAAATACATTTACAGAAAGCAAATTTTGTTTGGGACGGCCTTTTACCCAATTAGACCCAGTGTCCTCCCAACATATATTGTCCCTTAGTAAACCATATTTGGCAATTGTTATACCATCTCCCTCTTGATGCACGACACAACTCGAGCATCAATTTAACATAACATTTAACATAGTGTTTTGATAAAGTTTGCATCAACACTAACCCAAAAGTTGTCCTTCAGACAAATTTCCTCCAGACATCTTTATCTGCCTCTGAAACAAAAATATTACATTCTTCACTTAAAGCCACATTATCATCTGCTCAACGAAGTATTTGAAGGGCAAAGGCCCTGAGCCTCACAGCGTATCCTGCTTTTCGGGCCTGTTGTTTGGTCTCTTAAATCAGTCATCTAAAAACATTTTCAAAGTCATCAATTGTTTCTATCAAGTCAGGTCGTGGTGTACAGACTTGGTCAATGTCAGTCAAATAACATTCTCATCCTTCTGCCCACAATAATCATACATTTTTAGGGGCTCTCTTCATATTTGATATTGACTAAGCCAATGTGTCACTTTGTTGTTGCCATCAAATCTATAACATTTTCATTTATCTCAGCCCATGCCAGATGGTGATCTACAACTCCACAATTCCAATTTACACAAATACTTAAACTGATCCAGAACGTAATTCAAATCAACATCATAAAAGACTAAAGTAATTAATACCAGACAGAGCTTGATGACCAATCAATTTAAAGCTCGTCCTATGTTCTGTATCATCTTTTCATCCGATCCACTCACAATTATCGCCCTCTTTAAAATTTGTCATTTGCCTCAATCCATCTGTAATGATGAAACAATATACTCACTATTCAGGCGGAATATTAGTACCCTAAACTAATACATACAAGACCTAAAGTGCTGTCACCATCACACACACTCATACTAGACACACATATGTTAACTACTCATTCTCCATGTTCGCCTTTCTTTATATTATTGCTAAAAAGATTTAAATTTTAAATAAGATTTTAAACTTCACATTTTCTGTAGCTTTTACCTAATTTTACATGGTCTCTTAACCAGTTCCAAAGCATTTCTGTTCATTATTCATTAGATTTTCAGTCTGCTGGGTTGCTTTGTTTAATTTTTTCCTTATCATTATTTTGCTTCAGCTTGCTCTAGCAGGCCGACAACAGAAAGACAGACACAGTTTACCATCCCTTCCTCCACTCAAACAGTCTCTCTCTCTTATTAACAAATAATAATTACATTAAATTAATCACTATCCTTTTACCATTAAATTTTGTTATCCAGACTTTTCTCAAATCAAAAACTGTCTTCATCTTTAGCCACCCACCATGTCAAACGACCTCCAGGAGTTAAAACATATTAGTTCAAAATCAACACTTCTATAAATTTTCTATATCTTGCCCATGAGGCAGCCAATACATAAAAAGTTTTGTTCCTGTCTCCACAACAAATAATGGCAATCCCCTCATTTCTCAGCTGTCTCTTGAAAGCCCATTCCCGTTAGCTCTTTATCTTTAATTTTCCTCTCCTCAGGGTGTTGTCCCCCTGGCATAATTGCAGATACTTGTCACAATGAAAAACAAGCCATACAATTAACGCGGTTTCTTCTGGTGAGTGGTATAGAGGAGCTTTGCATTTATGGGGTAGACTGCCATAACTCGTCACAGCGTCATCTCCCCTTAACGGTATAAGGACGCTGCTGGCCTCACAGCTCCTGCTCAACTCTCATACCTGTCTCAATAACACACCTCCATTCAGGAAGTCCGCAGTGACTTTACGATAATCCCCTGGCTTAGGTTGCCCTCTGTCTGGCCAAAGAGAGTCTTACCCGTCGTGGGGTGATTATCTCGTGCCCACTGGTACCGCTCTTTCCCAATACCAAATCAGTCTTCTTCAACAGAACTCAGCTGTTTTCTGGAGCTTAGGAAAGGCACGTTCAAGAGTCACCAGAGCCATTCTGATTGCCTAATAGTGTTTACACAGGGAGACAGGTTAATAACAGCAGTATTTAATCACTAAAATCCATTAACCATCTTAAAATCATCAACCTAGCTACTTAGATTATCCTCAGTGAATTTAGTTCACAACCATACATTCAGTGTACTGTTACTGTACATCTGTAGCCGTAGCCATCGGGCCTGTTTCAATGGTGGAGACTTAAGATAAGACAAAGAAGTTACTGGTCCTAAAATAAAATAATCAAAAATGTTATTTCTATCTTTTAAGATCTGCATTATTATTTTAAAGACTTCTTTAAAGTCATTCAGTTTTACATTTTAAAACATTCACAAATACAAATTGCCCTCTTAATGGCAATGGTTTCTTTTACATCTCTGTGTCTGATTTTTTCAACTGAGACACTGTGCTTTTACTATAAATAGCTTATTATTACTTATGACACAGACTCAGATAACAGCCTGTTAGCTGACATTTGACTGAGAGAGACTCTGAGGCACTCAGGACCGGTAAACTGTTCTCTCAAATACTTCTAATCATCAAACTTTTATCTATAATCTTTTAACTATCCCAGCTTAAGGCATCTTTGCCAGAAATGACATTTGTTTCCAAATAAACATCATTTTAGTTGTCTTTTGCCCATACAGGGAATTTAGACATTACAGATTTCCACTCAGATCGAGTATCTGTCGTACTGGCCGTTTACAGCCACAGCAGACATCAGATTCAGATAAGCAAGCTGTTTCATTACAGCCAATAACAAACTTATCTTTTGAAAGCAAAACATCAGCTTCTAGTTCTTTCATGGTCAACAGTTTTCAAGCTGTTTGTTTAATCAGATGCCTTTTACATTTTAGAACTGTTAATTCAGTAGCCTACTGCCTCTGCTTATTTGATCTTAATTAATTATTCTAGTTCTATATAATCTAAACCCTTTTTAAAATGTTTAATTAAAACACAATCATCCTTTTAGTTACTTTTTCCTTTCTGCAACTCACATTTGTTGTCATTATCCATAATTTTACATCCAACTGTATTCATCAATTCACTTATAAGAATTACTATTATAGATATTTTCAAAGAATTCACTTATAAGAATTCAATCTTTTGACCTTGTTTTTTTTCTCTTATTCTTTCTCAGACGAAAATGTTAATATCGTCTTCCCTTAAACACTGATCTACTTTCAAACCCACATTATTACCAGAAATGTGTCACTATCACATTTTCAAACCCCTTCTCAGTGAGCATTTACAGTTACATGTTAAATGGTCCTGCTGACCACAATTTAAACACTCTCCATCTGCTCTAACTTACTGCACACCCTTGAAGCAGTGTGTTCCATTGAGGAATGCAAACAGAGCCACTGATAAGCAGTGCTCCATATTCTTTTACAGTCCACCAATGGCAGATACAACAATAGCCGAATCATCATTATTACTGGCACAACATACATTATTGATTTCCGGAATCTTTGGACATAGCTGTCTTTACATTTTACTAATTTGCTATTATCATCAACACTGATTACAGAACAAGTGCATATCTAACATCCAAAAAGCCGGGCTGAATAAGAAGACACTGGTCCTGTACTCTCGACCTTGATCGAACCCTCAGTCACTCCTCAGATATTAAATACAGACATTGTCTGCAATCATAAACACCAGGATATGCATTCGTTTTTTTATAAAACTATAATTTCCAATTCCTTTCATAATAAACAAAGATGGATGGTAAATCCATTCCTTTCACTACCCCCATTAGACCCTTTAGGTTCAAAAACAATGTTTGTCAAACTAAAACTAAACCTAATTTCAATCTTTATTTTACCATTAAAAATATAGAATTGTTCCCCATACTGCTTAAAACATTCTTCATGTCATGTTAATTCCTGTCAATCATACAATGCCTTATTTTATTCTAAAACTGTATTTTCATACCAATTAAACAGTTAATTTGACTTCCATAAATTCTGTCAGACATTTTATTTTCATCACATATAGTTTTTTCCCTACTATATTTCATCTCAATCTTCCCCTACATGCCATTTTCATTCTGTATCCTCTCCTTTCTTTTCTCAAACATGCCAGTTCCTTCATTATCTAACCAGTACATGATTGTTTGCACAATCCTCACATAAACATATCTCACACACCAACCTTCTTGTTTTTCACTTCCCTCTTCCATCAAGTTTCTCACTTACAGTTCTCTCTTTTTCTATCACTCTATCACTCTATTTCACACAGACAGCCTTATTGCTGCTTGCTACTTCAATCCTTATCGTATAACTTTAAGTTCTATAGACATCTAATGTCATGCATCCATTTACTGGATGAAGAAGTAAAAACATTATTTCTCCTGGCAGTTCGACATTTTATCTTCAAGCCAACATTTCCTTATCTGTTCACATTTTTACACACATGTTGAACGCAGACACTTTTATTTCTCACTGCCCTGTTCAACTGTTCCCCGCACCACCTTTAATCTTGTGGCGCTCAATATCATACATTTCTGCCCTTAATTTTATCTCATTTGACAGAAAACCGGTGTACCAAATTTCGCAAGCTTGCTTTTGAGACATCCCCATACTGCTGCTTCTCTGTTCTCTGTGGATTTCTCTTCAACGCGCGTTTTCTTTAGTCTGTTAGGCGTCCCCAACAAACCCGATTCTTTTCTTTTAACCCAAATCGGTCGGGTTGCACTATTAGTGCCCTCCTAACTATGGTTTACCAAAAAATCTGTTACGATTGTTCTGGTTCCCCCTAATTAGCCTCAGCACCTAAAAACAAATTGCTCCGTGGTGGAACAACTCATTTTCAGGTTACCTATCTGTTTGAAATCTCTTGATCTGTCACAGTTCTCAATTAATCCCAGATTATTTATCTGCTTGAAATTTCTTGATCTGTTACAGACCTCAATTAATCTCAGATTATTTTCCCTCGTATCTGTTTGAAATTTCTTGATCTATATATAGATCTCAATTAATCTCAGATTACGTACCACAGAAACAGCCCTCAGCCAGTATGGTTCAGTTTCACTCTTTGAAAAATATTTTAGCCCAAAAGAAAAATATTTTAGCCGTCTCTTACCAGAGATGTCTTGAGTTGCCACGGGTTCGTTTTCATCTGATTCCAGTGGAGCTTCTCCTGGCCCTTATAGCGGTCGGCCCCTCTCTCTGAAACTTACGAGGTAGAGCTGGAACTGCTCAGTCCAGGTGGCCAAACACCGTCCGCTCTCAGGTCCAGGAGGTACTGCCAAGGAATCCCACTCTGACACCAAATGTTGTGGCAAAAACTTCTGTTAAACATCATCACTGCGTAAGAGACACTCAGAGTCAAATTAATAAAAAGAGAAATATTTATTCTTGCAAGAAGGCCCAGTCGCCATCACAGCCATTACATTCTGTGAAGTGAGTGGCACGCACCAGGAAGACATGAGACAGCTTTTATACTCTTTTCAAGGTTCCTTCTCACCCGCTGTACTTTTCCACCCAGATAAGGCCCCCACTTCTGTTCAGTTTTTCTTAAGGACACAAACTGGTACTGGAATAAACTAGCCAAACCTGACCATTCCTAAGGTCAAGATGTCCTGTCCCATATATTCCTGAAACGTCACGCACAAGCACGTACACACATATACTTTTACACATTGAATAGATTAGGAATAAATGACTATTAAAATTTCTACAACACCTATTTAGCCAAGAGCAGATAGTAATTTATTTGTCCTTTGTTTGATTAACATTAAAACACAGCAGCAGATTTATTAAAGTGCCGCCCCTTTAAGGCCGAACGCACAAACGCACTGACGCATTTGAATTATACTACTGTCTATGTTCACTTGAGATATATAACAGACTTTTACTAGGATACTCGCCAAGACAGGTGTTTTTACATAGTTTTGTGTGAATTCGTCCGTACAAGCGCAATGCGTGAAAGACTTCCATTCAGTAGGCTATTCGCGCGCTGTCTGGTGGTTTTCGGAGAAGGGTCTGGCTGCAGACTTGCACTCTCAGACTTGCACTCTCAGACTTGCACACTGAGACACGAGCGCTTCCGCTGCAAGTGACGTCGACACCTGCTCTCAGCTACATGTGAACTCACTTGCATAGTTTGTCTCGTGGCGGATTGAGAACAATTCCAATGTCTTTAAAATTCGTTTCTGCAAAAAGTTTGATTTTCAAATGCAAACTGAGTGCAAAGCATATAATGTCCTTGTATTTTTGCAGACTTGGTCTAAAGATTGGGTACATGAGTGAATGGTTTCACTGAGTGAGCCTCAAATTCCACTTGTAGTGTCTTAGCAATTTGAAAAAACTGTCAACAAAATGACAAATGACGCCTTAACACGACCAAAATGAGCGTGTCTACGCGTTCAAAAGAAACAAAAAATTGCCGCGGCAAAACAAACAGTGCGTGTTGACGGGGTCAAATTCCACGCGTTTCGTTTAAAGACTATTGGCCCCGCCCCCGATCGCATTCCGTATAGAGCAGGCGTCGATTGCAAGTAATGTCACTTGCAGAGGAAGCGCTCATGTCTGAGAGTGCAAGTGACGTCACTTGCAGAGGAAGCGCTCGTGTCTGAGCGTGCAAGTCGGAGAGTGCAAGTGACGTCACTTGTCTGCAGCCAGACGCTATTGGGTTTTCGGGGCGTGCACTGTGGATGTTTGAAGTTCATGGAAATTCTTGACCTGCAAATGTCCTGTAATAATGTAGGCAACTACTCGTTAAACATAAGTAAGGTAACAGTTCATGTTTTACTTATATATATACGATTTAGTTTTAATCCAAATAACACGTGCTGAGTGAATGATCCACAATCAACAGCATTCAACAGAAGTGCTCTCTCTCTCCTCTCTCTCTCTCTCTCTCTCTCCTCTCTCTCTCTCTCTCTCTCTCCTCTCTCTTCTCTCTCTCTCTCTCTCTCTCTCTCTCTCTCTCTCTCTCTCTCATCAGTTAACGTTATTAATAAGCTACATGCCTCGTTTTACTTGATTTGCCATTGACATCCGACTGAACTACAAACTTTCCACTGACGTCTGTGAAAAAGGGATGCGCTCGACCAGCTCGCGCGTCTGTGTCGTAGCGCGCTCAATCCTCTGCGCGTTTTTCTCTTATCAGCTTGCGCACCATATAGTTATATAGGCGTCGCGTTAATATATTCTGTTTAATATTCCACTGATAAGATACATTTATTTCATATACAGCCTTCTTTTTTTATCCCCATTATAATTTCTGACACTGTACACATGCTGCCTGGTATCGGTTGTTGGTTGTTGTACGAGTAGGAGTACAAGTACATGAGCTCAGTATCGGCCCATATGTCTTTTCCTTTGTGCTTTGAACCTTTCATTGCGGACTCGACGCGCTGCGCGCTGTGACTGTGTTGCTTTAGGCGCATCATTCTGCGCTCGGGATGCGCATAAGCTCATCATTCTGCGCTCGGGATGTGCATAAGCTCATCATTCTGTGCTCGGGATGCGCATAAGCGCTTTGTGCCGCACTGTATTGGAGTCGTTCATATCATAATGCAGTAACGCAATTAAAAACGATTATTATATTAAAAGCCTTTCTTGTTCTGTCCTATCTATCATATGTTGCTGCTCATTAAACAGCTGTGCTATACATTTAAAACATGTCTCAATTTTATAGTAGCCGGCTATATCTAAAATAATTTATCTTTATGTTTTTTTGTTTCATTAATGATCTTGTTTTTCATTAATGCATTTTAAAACAATACAAAGAGCAATGTGTAATGTTTTACCAGATTTAGTGTTACACTTATTGTCTCTTATTTGTTCCCCACTAAATGTTCAGATTGTATACAATAATTGTGCACTCATGATTTTTTCTAGACTAAATTTTACTGCTGAATTATCCACTAATCTAGTTTATAATAGCATTTTTTTGATTTGTTGTTTTTCTTTATAATGAAGTTGGCTGTATCAAGTAGAGTGTGTTTAACACACAAAAGAGTGAATATCAGTTCAACACAGAGTTATAGAAATTCTACTAAAAAACTGCGCTGGTATCGGATCGGTATCGGGTATCGGTCGATACTCAGAATTTTTGGTATCGGATCGATTCTGAAAAAGGTGGTATCGGTGCATCTCTAATCTCAAACGGAGAAGCAAATTTGGGTTATTGGGGTTAGACTATGGAATTATCGCTAATCAGAAGGCAGGTGGAAGTTTGTAGTACTACTGTATCAGTGTAAATACTACTGGAGGAGGAGGAGGAGGAGGTGCATACAAAGAACAATGAGAAATAAGTAGTTAAGACAAAAAAAAGCTAGAAATAAACATGTTAAAAGGTATAGTAAAATAAATTTACCAGTTAGTTAACCATGAATAAGTAATTCGGTAATGCTTCCTTTTACAGTCCAGTTACCCATGTAAGTACTATGTACTTATTTTAGTAACTACAATTACTGGGTAATAACTAGTACTAACCCTGAACCTACCCCTAAACCTACCCCTGTTCAATGTACTTACATAGAAAGTACTGGCTAATATAAGGTAAGTACACTGTAAGTACTGTACTGTAAAAGGAAGCGTTACCGGAGATTGTGACTTTATTCTGCATGTTAGTTTTAATATTCAACCTCTGGGACATAAAAGTGACCATAGTTGAAGAAAGAGAGATTCCATGTTTCTTGGCTAAGCATCTCATAATTGTAGATGGAAGGAAATGTCTTTCTTATGTGTGTGTGTGTGTGTGTGTGTGTGTGTTCTGCAGATAAATGCAGCACTGGTGACGTTGAGTGCGTGTGCGAGGGGTTTTCATGCAGTGATGTCCAGCGCTGTTTTGGCCTGCTGTGTTTCTCCTCACTGTCCTTCGAGAATGGGACAGCCTTACAGCAGAAAGGGTGCATTGTGGGTAGTGAAGAAAGGGCAGTACGCTGCAAAAACTCCCAGTCAGTGGACACGCTGGTGCACTGTTGCCAGGAGACATTGTGTAATGCAAATGTTACCGTGGAGAGGCCAAATACAGGTGAATCATTAATTGAAGCAATAATTTTATCCTTTTTATTTAAAACTCACACCTTAAATGTACCACAGTGTAAGTAGTCCACTCATGCTGGGTGAAAAATAGTCAAAAGTATTATTTTGCATTAATACAATGAAACCTATTTCATAGCCTTCTATTTCATGATCTTTTTTTTAAAAAATGATTAAATATGACTCTGACCATGTAAAATTATGTTTAAATATTTAAAATATTGCATCTTGGTATTAAAGTAACTATATCTTGCATTTCTGAACGATGTCCTTTGGGAACGATTGTAATAATTCTCATTTAAAAATAAATGTCTTTTAAAACAATTTATTTTCTGTAATTTTTTTAATTTTTATGTTGCTGTAATATCTAACAATTCATTAATTTTATTTTTGTAAAATAACTACTAATTTAGCCTGTGGGCAGAGACACTGAGACACACCATCATTCCCGCAACCCAACAAGCGGTTTGGAGAATGGATGGATAAAATAAATCATTAGCTGCTTTTCTGTCGGGCCAGTGTGAGCCAGTGCTAACTATGTGCTGGGCGAGGCCTATAGCCTCGGACCTCAAGCACTGAAGCCAAGATCAATCAGGCCAGTAGCCCTGCAGTGCTACCCTAAAACACACACCTCCATAGAACGTCCATAGAACGACGTCACGCAACATCACCAATTCACCAGCATGGTGGAGCTAGCTGACTGAAAACTAGCTAGATTGCAAAATGAACATGACATTTGTACTTTACTTAAAGACCTACAGGGATGGTTCACACCAAAAATGAAAATTAAGTCATTAATTACTCACCCTCATGCTGTACTAACCCCGTAAGAACTTCGTTCATCTTCGGAACACAAATGAAGATATTTTTGATTAAACCTGAGAGGTGGATCACTCCCCCATTTGGGGGATTGGGGATTGGGATTGAAACTTGACGGCCCAGAAAGTCATTGAAGAAAATGTTTAAATATTTCATGTGCCTACAGTGGCTCCACTTTAAGTATATCAAGCGACGAGAATACTTTTTGTGCGGAAGAAAAACAAAAATAACGACTTTATTCGACTATTCCTTTACTTCCTTGTGGGCCTGAGACGAGAGTTCAAGAGATTTCCAGGACGCATGCGCGAGAACTGAGATGAGGACATTCTTCTTCTACTACTGGTAACAAGAAGTAGTCATAGAGGAAGTAGTAGAAGAAGAACGTCCTCATCTCAGTTCTCGCGCTTGCTTCCTGGAAATCTTTATTTAAACATTTTCTTCAATGACTTTCTGGGCCGCCAAGTTTCAATCCCTTAGGAAGCCTATGGGGAGTGATCCACCTCTCAGATTTAATCAAAAATATCTTCATTTGTGTTCCGAAGATGAACGAAGGTCTTACTGGGTTGGTACAGCATGAGGGTAAGTAATTAATAACTTAATTTTCATTTTTGGGTGAACTATCCCTTTAAGGCTATATTATATGTATATGTATATACACGCATATATTATTTTAGATTTCATCTTTGGTCCGTCTTGAATGCGGGGGGTGTAGTAATGGCAGCCACCTTGCTGCAATGAGCTCGAGTGAGTGTGTGTGTGAGGGCCGGTCGTGTGTAACGGGGGACCGCTGTATGGGTCAGCAGTGTTTCTCCTCTTTGACTCTGAGTGATGGAACGCCAGTGTCTCAGAAAGGCTGTTTTAAGGTGTATGAGCAGGGCAGGATGACCTGCAAAACTCCTCCATCACCTGACCAGATTGTAGAGTGCTGTCAGGCTCATCTGTGCAACATGAACCTCACTGTGAGACTTCCTGTACGAGGTAATGCTTACACATACACAAACCAATAAACTACTGCTTCTCAGGTTTAAATGGACATAGTTTTATATTGATTGTTTGCCATGCATTTGTCTTTATTGCTTGGCTTATTTGCATATTTTCAGCCATTTGTTTGTACGCTTTAGCCCCATACTAAATCCTGAAAAGTGACCTGCATTTTGACATGCATTTTTATCATTAATAATTATTAAGCCTCCAGCTTTTATGACCTCAGTAATAATTTAGGCAGGTGTGTTTGATTAGAGGTGGAGCTACTTTAAAAAACAAAACAAAAAAAAAAACACTTGGAAATTGGACCAAAGTAAACAGGCTATACACAATAACTTAGTGGATATAATGACTGTTTTTGAGTTTTTTTTTTTCCACATTACAGTGACGGGTTTAAATGAGCTTAATATCATGAAACTAATATGAACTTTTGTGAGATTTACTCCTTTGCAGGTTTATACAGTTTATTTTTAAATTACTATGTACACTAAGTCTATATGTCTCTCTCAGTGGTGGAGGACCCCAACTATAGTGTGACAACGCTGACCATTGTGATTGTGGCTCCAGTCATCGTTCTGATATTCCTTTCTGCTGTGGCGATCCTGATCTTCCGTTGTATTCACCTTCAGCAGATAGAGCATCTGACTGCTCATGATGCCGAGTATGGCACCATTGATGGTCTGATTGCGTCTAATGTGGGAGAGAGCACCCTCGCGGTGAGGCAAACATACACATAACAAAGTCTGTTATCAGTTTGAAATTAAGCACATTGAGCTCTTGCTGAGAAATGTGGTTCCATTTGTTGAAACGGAACAACCAACAGATAAAGTAAAGTTCAAGTTAGAA
The DNA here is from genome assembly GCA_036326025.1 of Chrosomus eos. Lineage (NCBI taxonomy): Eukaryota > Metazoa > Chordata > Actinopteri > Cypriniformes > Leuciscidae > Chrosomus > Chrosomus eos. Next base: position 38,317,831 of record CM070826.1, on the reverse strand, counting down.
AATAAATACAATATTTTTTAAGTTATTTAAAAATATTAGGTCATTTAAAGAACTACAGTAAATAGCTCATATGTTGTACCATGGCAAATGCCTGTTCACACCAAGAGCAATAACTATATCCGTTAATGAATAACTATGTTAGCGTCCACACCAGCTGACAATATTGTTCTGTTTATTCTAAGTGTGCACTGCAGTTTATGTTGTCTGTCACTTTAAATCATTGAGCTCTTTAAAGCATGATTGATTCTGTTTGGCTGTCAATGTTTTTATTGTTCATCAGCTGTAAAATATAACTTTATTGTGAATAGCATGTTTTGATTGCATGAAGGCCTTGATAGCATGTTTTTTTTAGACAAAAGCTCTAGATGCCCATAGGACACACTGCTACAGTAACCACACAGTTTTTTGTATCTAATTAATTAATGGAAATAGAAATCACATAAATTCATGCACAAAATATATATATATATTTTTTTTAAGTAGTTTCTAATGCCAACAATATTTGGTCCTTTAAGGTGTCTTTAAGTACTATGTAAACATTTAAATTAATAATTTGATGCATTGCACTTATTCTGTACATATGTTTTTTTTTCATAGTACCTATATTTTAAAAAATACCTGCGTGTAATTATAGCTTTAATTTATTTCTGTTATTTAAATGCCTTGCGAATGTATTCATATCCCTTTCTTCTTTTACATTTTGTTATGTTGCTGCCTTATGTTAAACTACTTTAAATGGCTGTTTTTTCCACATCAATCTACACTCCATACACGATAATGACAAAGCAAAAACAGATTTGGGACAACTTTGCAAATTTATTACAAATAAGAAACTGAAATAATTACATTGCATTAGTACCCTTTTCTGGGACACTTAAAACTTAGCGCAGGAACATTTCTATTTCACTTGTAGATGATGCTTTACTTTGAGTGGCGTTAACCTGTGCAAATTACATTGGATATGATTTGAAAAGGCACACACCTCTCAATAAAAGGTCTAAGAGCTGAAAATGCTTATCAGAGCAAAAACTAAGCCATAAGGCCAAACCAACTGCCTGTAGAGACAGGATTGTGTCAAGACACAGATCTGGGGAAGACTACAAATACAAGGTTCACAGAAGCATGTAGCATCCATAATCCTTAATGGAAAGAAGATTGGATCAACCAGGACACTTCCTAGAGCATGGCCTCCTAATCATCCCCATATATACTGATTGGCTTCATCACTGTCTCCTTTCCACCAGTAAGCTGGTGTGTGGTGAGCGTTCTGGCGCGATATGGCTGCCGTCGCATCATCCAGGTGGATGCTGCACACTGGTGGTGGTTGAGGAGATTTCCCCTTCTATGTAAAGCGCTTTGAGTGTCCAGAAAAGCGCTATATAAATGTAATGAATTATTATTATTATTATTAGAGCTGGCCTCCTTGCCAAACTGAGCAATCAATGGAGAAGGGCCTTGGTTATAATGGTTAGCTCCATGATCATATGGAGAATGGGAGAAACTTACAGAAGGACAAGCATCACTGCAACACACCACCAATCTTAAGCCTTTCCTCAGTGAAGACACATGATATCCCACTTGAAAAAAAAAAAAAACACCTAAATGACTCTATCAGACTGTGAGAAACCAGATTGTCTGATGAACCTCAGTTCCAAGCATCATGTATGGAGGAAACCAGGCACTGCTCATCACCTGCCCAACACCATTCCAACAGAACAGCATTATGCTGTGGGGTGGGACTTGGGGAAACCTCAGAGTAGAAGAAAAGCTCAATGCAGCAAAATATAGAGATGGCCTTATTGAAAACATAGTTTTTTTCCATTGTCATTATGGTGTATACTAGAGCGTAGATTTATGTGGAAAAGAAAATCAGTTCAAGTAGTTTAACATAAGGTAGCAACATAACAAAATTAAGGGGTATGAATTCTTTCGCAAGGCACTGTATACAATTATATTGTTGAGCCTTCCTCTACCCCTTAACCCACCCTTATACCTAACCATACCATGAAACCAAAACCCCTAATCTTAACTGTATCCCACCTCAGTAGCAGCAAGTGTTTTGCAATACATGTACACAATAAGTACATTGTACCTAACAATTTTTTCATGTACGTACATGGTTAAAGATGGCTAATATAAAGTGTGCACCAAGATTTTGTTTTTGTTGACATGATAAAAAGTTTGATGAAATTAACAAAAAATTCAAAATCAGTTGGAAATGTCAGAATCCCCAGCATCTCCTCTCTGTTTAAACACATTTTGGCAGAAAAGATGCAGTGTTTTGATGAATTTGTGTGTATTATGTGTGTTAGCTGAGCTGGCTCTTCATTTGCTGTTGTTGGATTTTTTTTCAAGCTATTTTCAAAGATCTCTGTTGGAGTGCTTGGCAACCAAAGCAAATATTCAGCAGCCTAATGTTTACCTGAGCATAAAAGTCTGTTCCAGTGCTGGGTGTGACATGTTATTAAAACCACTTAAATCTGTAAAATCTTCCCTCAGAGGCCTAGGAGGTGACTGGTTTTTGCTTTGATACTTTGAATGTGTAGATTAATTTGTTCAGACAGTGATTAAAAAGTGTCTGAAGGTAAAACAGCTATGATTTTTTTTGGATTGGGCAGTAGTAATTCTCCACAATCCTGCTCTCTTAAAGTCTCTCTCCATGATGCAAACATGTGGTTATCATGACTCTTGTGGTTTTGGCCTTGTGTGCATTTGATTTTTTTCCTCGTTCCATTATTTGGAATGTGGCTGTTCAATGTGTGCTCTCTAGTGTTGTGTTTGTGTGTGTGTGTGTGGTGTGTGTGTGTGTGTGTGTGTGTGTGTGTGTGTGTGTGTGTGTACTGCAGGGTCCAAATTAACAAATGTAAATGTACTACTTTGTTTTTCTTTATCCTCTGTCTTTCTCTCAGGATTTGTTGGATCATTCCTGTACGTCTGGTAGTGGCTCTGGACTGCCTTTCCTGGTCCAGAGAACAGTAGCCCGACAGATCACTCTCAGCGAGTGTGTCGGTATGTGCCCACAGCCTCACACAATCTCAGTTTTTTATTAGAACTATGTTTGTGTGCATAAAGTGTTTCTCAGATTTTATGCTGCAGGTTAGCAGCTCCTTTAAAACTAAATTATACACCAAATGGCTTTCAATTAAAAAATCTGCATAAACTGTTACATTAGCCTAATATTTCTGCAAAGTCATTAGCTGTAAATAAAACAATAGAAATATATGGTGTGGCCTTATTAAACAACTAAGACAGTTAATTAAGCATATGTGTGTGTTTTCTTTCAGGTAAAGGTCGATATGGAGAGGTCTGGAGAGGTCAGTGGCAGGGAGAAAGTGTGGCTGTGAAAATATTCTCATCTCGAGATGAGAAATCCTGGTTCAGAGAGACAGAAATCTACAACACTGTCCTACTGCGACACGAGAATATTCTGGGTAAATCATTTACACCTTTCATAATGAAAGCACAAATCAAACCCCTATAAATTACATTTGCATTCATTAGGATTCCACAGTTTTGTAATAAAGAACAACGAAAAATATATAAAATATATTAATTTCACTTAATCATAACTTTGCTATACAAAAAGTTTACTTTGGATAACACATTTTTCTTTTCAGGCTTCATTGCATCAGATATGACATCACGTAACTCCAGCACTCAGTTGTGGTTAATCACACATTTTCATGAAATGGGATCTCTCTACGACTACCTGCAACTCAGCATGCTGGATGCTTCTGCCTGTTTGCGGATGGCACTGTCCATCGCCAGCGGCCTTGCTCATCTGCACGTGGAGATCTTTGGCACGCAGGGCAAACCAGCCATCGCTCACAGAGACCTAAAAAGCAAAAATATTTTAGTGAACAAAAATGGACAGTGCTGCATCGCAGACCTTGGTAAGAATGGCTTCTGACTGAAGCAAAAGTTATTTTATCCATGCTGTTGATTCAAATGGCTTTATATTAGAATATTTAAAATATTACCATGACGTGTATTTTGGACAGTGTCAGCAAACATTCAAAAACACCATATGATTATGTATCGAAATAATTGAAGTAACTGACAACGGGGAACTGAATTATTGAACATTTAATTTAAGTTCAGTTGTGCATTAAATTGTCAAGAATCAGTGTAGTTATAATTAAATTTTCACAGTAATTATGTTCTGGACTGCATTTTTTATTTATGCAGTCATTGCATGTTTATCTCAGGTTTGTGAGAGAATTTTTTTCCACAATATTTTCTTACAACACCAATTCAGATAATTTTAAACATAAGTGATATGCAACTGTAATGTGGTCTGCAAATCTGAAACTACTGTCTCAACATGCAGTTATCCCTAAAGCCTCCTAATGTATCAACCAATCAACCTTTAGAAAAAAAACATTGTTCACGTAAAATCTTTATTTTTCTTAGACATTTTTATATTTATACAACATTTTTTGTTAGGCTGAATAAATTAGGGCCATAATCAAGGCAATAGAGGACAGAATAGTGGATTTTAAATCTGTATATGTTTTGTTGCCTACTTCCGTCCGTCAATCACTTGTTGTCTGGTTTCTAATAGTGAAAATCACTTGTTTATTTCCTCAATATTTATCTATTGAACATGCTGCTCTTTATACGCAAATAAGTAGAAAGCAGAAGCGAGCTATTTGCTCATAAAGGATGGACACTTTAATTTATGTGTCTTTATTAAATTCACTCTGACTCACTCTAGAGCTCTAGGGCTCATTCTGCAACTTCAGGCTGTTATTAGAAGAAATCAGTTGTTTCCCCCTAAAACTCTAACTAAAACCCATTAGGTAGCTTTTAGCTAACACGTATCTGGGAACTCTTCCATACACAGGAAGTGGAACACAAGATTAGTTTTTGTAGAGCACTTGAAACCACATACAGCACATTAAGAAAATGAACACGTTCTTCTTAGTCACAGGATGTGAAAACATGTTGTCCATATGGGACTAGAGGTTTTCACTTAGCGCTATTTTTTCCCCTGCATGTTCAAAAATGTTTTTCAAGTCCTTTTCTCCAAAGGTCTTGTTCTTATTAATGTTTCCTTCATGTCACACGAAATTGAATGAATGTATATCCCCACAAGAGGGTGCTATACAACATTTAAGATGGCTATTAGCTTTTCCTGTCAAGCTGTGCTAATATAAATCTCAGAATATGCATCTCAGCATCTTAGATGATGCTTTTAGGGGTATATGCAAATATGTGTCCAATTAAATGCTAAATTAAAATAGGCTACCCCTTCCTCTAACATTTATAAATACTATCTGGAAATTTGAAAGTGTCATCATTGCTTTCGCCCCTGGGTAAAAGCTGTCAAATTATGTTTTGCTGAGCTGTGGAAAAGAGCTGTCCTTCAATATGTACATCCTCAATTTCTAGTTTTAATAACAAAGACATCAACACAGGGAAGAAAACGACTGAGTGGACTCATCAAACCATTTCATAGCATCTTTTAAATGAAGAAGAATGCACTCAAGCAAATGCACAGGTGTCTAATCCAGGGATGTGATTAATGTGAAATGTGCAAAGCTACAGTACTGATTGATATTGTGATAATGATACATTTGGTCACACATTTGTGTTCTTCAGGTCTTGCCGTGATGCATTTTCAGGACACAAATGAGCTGGATGTTGGGAATAATCCTAAAGTTGGGACAAAACGCTACATGGCACCTGAGGTTCTGGATGACTCCATTCAAACAGATTGCTTTGAGTCTTACAAACGAGTTGATATCTGGGCTTTTGGACTCGTGCTGTGGGAAATTGCTAGAAGAACAGTTAGTATTGGTACGTATATCTTTACATCTACTTAACATAGTATCTATATCTTTACATCTGCATAACATAGAGCTCCATGCCAAGGTTGGGAAATCCTGTTAAACAATTACAAGATGGTCAGTTTTAATAGCTAATTGCTTCCTGAATAACACTTAATGAGGAAATGTCAACGAAAGCCGAAAAACTAAATATTAAGAGACTTTTGAGATCACATGGCATTGAGCTGGTACAGGATGGTAAGAGTTTTTCTCAGCCAGTGGTTAAAGTGGGATTTGGCAGGTGAGGGAACCCTTAAAGTTTGTGTAGGTGCTACAGGGAAAATGATCACCATAAGACAACATATTGAGTATCGTGATATAGCAATAGCTTTTTGGGACAAGATTGTCACTGTTGCATCACAATACTTATTTAATAGATATTTTAATGGTTTTATTTTGGTCCATCTACATCTGCACTGATTTGACGATGGTACTATGTTAGAATTGCTGAACACCGCAATATGCAACACAAGCATGTTTTTCACAATGTAAATTCAAATTGAAAAAGTTAGGGGGTTTGGGGGGCATGCTCCCCTGAGAAAATTTGCATTTCTCTGACCTACATGTGAGCAATTTAAGACTTTTGAAGGCCAAAAATGGATAAGAAGTAACTTTAAAACCATGTCAGCATGTAGGCATTAGATTATTTGTCAGTGCCTGCTCTCTCCTCATCTCCATCTTTCTTTTTCTTTTGTCTCCTTATCCTGCCATATTTCTTCCTATCCTAAAGCTGAACTTTGACTGATAGTCTTTTCATTTTCATCTGTGTCAGTGAAGAAAGTAAACAGGCTCAACTGTATTGCCAATTGCCTAAGTATTGCTTTGGAATTTGAAGACGTCTGTTTTTAAATGTTAAAAGTAGGCTAATAATAAATAATACAAATTATAGGCTTTACCGTTCTCAATCACCTTGAGTCCAATTCACGTATTTCTAATCGCTGTTGTTCGGCGGGGAGGAGAGGAAGGACTTTGTCTGCATGCGTGAAACGGCGTATATGCCCTCTCTAATCAGACAGGAGAACCGTGACTGAGAACATAACGTTGGGAAGTGTGTTTGTGAAGGCGGGGCCAGGGGTGATATTACGTTTTGACGGCAATTTGACGGTGCATCACATGTTTAGTCTATATACGTTTGATATATATTATATATATATATATATATATATATATATATATATATATATATATATATATATATATATATATATATATATTACATATATACATATGTGCACAGGCGTGTACACAGGCGTTGAGTCCTTTACAAACCAACCCTCAACAAACTGCGGTAACGCTTTATTTTACGACCTGCAAACAACTGCGTAAGTAAACCGAAATTACGGTGTACGTTTCTGTAATTATAGCCTACTTCCGTGTAGGTATAGGGGAACAATATGTTAAGTTTGGGGTAATAAAGGGGTAACAAGCAGATAGTATACAACCTGCAAATAACTTCGTAAGTAAACTGAAATTACGGTGTAGGTTTCTGTAAATATAGTGTACCTCCGTGTAGGTATAAGGTAATAAAAGGGTAACAAGCTATGCAAGCAAATTATTTATAATGTAATTATTTTAACAGGTACCTATTAATATATTCCAGTCAAAAATTGTACGTCTGTTGTATATAAAAGTTATCATCACATTTCTGGCAAAATATGTTCTTGTGTAATTTTACATTTAATTTTGGCATCTGTGGGTTGATTTAACATTAATTAATCTAGTAGGAAATGCCAAATAAATTCATTTTTTATCATACTGTGCTTACATACAGCCATACACGTTTCATTTTCAACCCACAGATTTCAAAATTACCCTGTAAAATTGCACAAGAACATATTTTGCCAGAAATGTGATGATAACTTTTCGATACAACAGACGTAAAATTTTTGCCTGGAATATATGAACATAATAGGTACCTGTTAGTTTTAAAATAATTACATTATATATAATTTGCTTGTATATCTGCTTGTTACCCCTTTATTAGCCTACCCAAAACTTATTGAAAACATATTGTTCCCTTATACCTACACGGAGGTACACTATAATTACAGAAACATACACCGTAATTTCGATTTACTTACGCAGTTATTTACAGGTTGTATATCTGCTTGTTACCCCTTTATTACCCAAAACTTAACATATTGTTCCCTTATACCTACACGGAAGTACGCTATAATTACAGAAACGTACACCGTAATTTCGGTGTACTTACGCAGTTGTTTGCGGGTCGTAAAATAAAGTGTTACCCAAACTGCTTGTGTGGCCTCAAACATGTATAATAAAGAATTATTTATCTCTTCCGCATAACCACGTGAACCGGAATTATCCCGACAACGTTGTATCTGTACAGAGGTAAAGGGAAAGAAGGAGGCCTTCACAGGGGAGAGACTAGTTGACACTTCAGGACTGCGTTGTCGTCGGGTTCAGGCGCAGGTCCTTCATCAGATCTGGATACGGGCCGGATCCGGCGGACTCCGGTAAACCTCGGGATAAACAGAGAGACTAATATTAGCATAGACGCCATCCTTCTTATGATGTAACAAGTACATCAGGATTTATGGGAAGTGTTCCCAGTTCCGGCTGACCTAATCTATGCAGCCAACATTGAATTATAGAAGTCTATAATGTGTTATGTGTATGCTAGGTCAAAGAGATGTGTTTTTAGTCTGGATTTGATCTGACAGATTGTATCTGCTTCCCCGACAATGTTAGGAAGACTGTTCTGTGCTAAAGTTGTATGCTAAATAAGAAAAGGATCTACCGCCAGCAGTCGATTTTGATATTCTAATGAAATCTCAAATGCCTTTACGAAAGCATCATTTATTTAATTTGGAATGCAGTGTGCTATATTAAAAATATAAAAATATCAAACTCACTGACAGAAGGCTACTTACTTTGCTTTGTGAGGAGCAATCACAAATGCGGCTGTGAGCGACTCCTATAAAGTGGTTAAATGTACTTGCATCTCAAAATGGTTTTATGATGCGGAACTATTGTATCTGTGCATTAGTGTGAATGCAGAGTATTAGATCTTCCGCTGTCTATGATGTCATCACTAATAATCGAAAAACAGTAAAACTGAGAAAGAGAAAAAATCACTCGCAGCTGTTGAACGGAAAACGTTCAGATAGCCTACTCTTAAATGCTGAAAGCACTCTGTTTATTGCTTACTTGTATTGTTATTTACAAGTCTTTGTTTTGAAGCTATATCAGTTTATATATTTAAAATTCTTAACATGCAATTGTTTTAATTACATTTTTTAATGTGTAATTATTTTAAAAAGTACTTATTACATATGTAATAAAAAAAAGATTTTAAGTTTTATTAATATGAATTCATTAGAAAAAAAAGTAGATTTAAATAGATCGTGAGGTGCCTAAAGATTCCCACCCCTACTATACAATGATTTATTGCTTGTCTTTGTTGAATAATACAAAAGATAAAGAGCTTTAAAAAATCACATATTAAATCGCAATTGTACGGAGCCCCTAAAGGGACCTTGGCAAAAATAAAAAAATAAAGACTATCGTGTGCGCACGCGAAATGTATCGCGTGCGCACGCGATAGTATCACGTGCGCACACGCGATAGTATCACGTGCGCACGCGATAGTTTCACGTGCGCACGCGATAGTTTCTCGTGCGCACGCGATACGTTTCTCGTGCGCACGCGATACGTTTCTCGTGCGCACGCGATACGTTTCTCGTGCGCACGCGTTACAATTTCCGGTTTGCGTTTGCGTCACTGTCATTACTATGAGGAAAACAAGAGCATGGATGTCAAAGTTTAAACTTATCCTCTAGATTAAAAAGGTTGGTTACAATGCGACCAATAAATCCTTATTTTTAAGAAATTTGTTTAACAGGGATATTAATCATCTTATTCATATGTTTGATAATTATGGAAATATTTTAACATACGAACAATTTATGCGAATCCATAGTTTTCCTGTGCATTTTAAAGAATTTAATTCTGTCATTAAAGCTATTTCCCGTACTCTGATTCATCTTATCAAAAGTCATATTCAATTTACCTCCACATTAATGATAAATCCAAACTTAATTTTAAATGGCATTGAATTGATTGATAAAAAATGCAATAATAGACATATTTGTACAATATTTCAAATACAAAATAAAATAGCACCTGGAGGATTTTTTTTTGGAACTCTTTTATTGATAATATTAATTGGAAGACTGCTTGGTTAATCCCCTTTAAATATTGCATTAATAATAAAACCAAAGAAATACATTTTAAAATGTTGCATATCATTTATCCTGTTAAATCATTAATTGCAAGATATTGACGATTTATGTTCCTTTTGTAAAAGTGAGAAAGAGGTGTTGACTCATTTGTTTTTTGAATGCAAAATTATCCAACATTTATGGAAGGAATTGACCGAATTTATCTTTAGTTTAGTAAAAATTAAATACTATTTTACTTTAAAGGATATTATTGTATATTATGAAAACAATGTTAACAAAAATCTTGAATATATTGTTAATTTATTTATACTGTATATTCAAAAATATAAGCAAAATATTTAAGCAAAAATATTTAAATTCATCCTCAACCCTAGACTCATTAAATGCAAAGTGAGATATTTCAAGCCTTTATTTGTTATAATTTTTATTATTATGGCTTACAGCTACCTTTTCACAATATTCTAAATTTGAATTTGGGGTTTCCGTATACACTTTTACAAAAGGAACATAAATCGTCAATTTATATCATAATATACAATAATCCTTTAAAGTAAAATAGTATTTAATTTTTACTAAATTAAAGATAAATTCTGTCAATTCCTTACAGAAATGTTGGATAATTTTGCATTCAAAAAACAAACGAGTCAACATCTCTTTCCCACTTTTACAAAAGAAACATAAATCGTCAATATCAGAGTATCTTGCAATTAATGATTTAACAGGATAAATGATATGCAACATTTTTAAATGTATCTCTTTGGTTTTATTATTAATGCAATATTTAAAGGGGATTAACCAAGCAGTCTTCCAATTAATATTATCAATAATAGAGTTCGAAAAAATAAATCCTCCAGGTGCTATTTTATTTTGTATTTGAAATATTGTACAAATATGTTTATTATTGCATTTTTTATCAATCAATTCAATGCCATTTAAAATTAATTTTGGATTCATCATTAATGTGGAGTAAAATTGAATATGGACTTTGATAAGATGAATCAGAGTAGGGGAAATAGCTTTAATGACAGAATTAAATTCTTTAAAATGCACAGGAAAACTATGGATTCACATAAATTGTTTGTATGTTAAAATATTTCCATAATTATCAAACCTATTCATAAGATGATTAACATCCCTGTTAAACCAATTCCTTAAAAATAAGGATTTATTGGTTGCAACCAACAGTTTAATAACACTTTGGTCTTTTTTTATGTAGAGGATAAGTTTAAACTTTGACATCCATGCTCTTGTTTTCCTCATAGTAATGACAGTGAGGCAAATTGTATGCAAACCGGAAATTGTAATGCGTGCGCACGAGAAACGTATCGCGTGTGCACGAGAAACGTATCGCGTGTGCACGAGAAACGTATCGCGTGCGCACGAGAAACTATCACGTGCGCACGAGAAACATATCGCGTGCGCACGAGATACTATCGCGTGCGCACGCGATACATTTCGCGTGCGCACGCGATAGTCTTTTATTTTTTTATTTTTGCAAAGGTCCCTTTAGGGGCTCCGTACAATTGCAATATCGGTAAAAAAAAAAAAAAAAAAAACCCTTAGATTTTCCAAATTGATTCATCCCTAATAGATTTAAATTTTAAATAGGCTACATTTAATCTTATATAGGCCTTTTAGTAAAAGAGTAAGAAAAACTGTGTTATAGCTCAAGCTGTGAGGTAACTCTGCATAAAGACACCGATACGCGCATGTACAGCTGGCTAATCAGAGGTCTGTAATGTTTGTATAAAAGGTGTTTATTGCTTTTGAACTTGTTTTGATGATGGCACGCTTGGCATTGCTCTGGTATCTTGTTGCACATGCTCTCAGACGAGAACGCGTCTTTAGAGAGTGTCATGTTTACTGAGATTGACGAAAGAAAAGGGTGTGTGGAATGCCCTTATATGGACATGGTTTGGGCATGTTTTATGTAAATGACTTGCCTCTGACATGAGGTCCCTCATTTAGAATACTCAACATTAAAATGAGGTCAAGAACAAACAAGTGCGTAAGCACGTGTTGTGAATGAGGCAGAAAGTTTTAATGAGAAGTTCAAATGTGCGTATAAATATGAATAGCGTAGGCAATTATTAGTTAATGTTATTTATTAGTTCTCAGTCCCAAAGACGAAAGGGACCATCCAGACTTTCATCAGTGAAAAAAGCAAACATTGGCATAAAAGCAAACATATGTCATTGAATGGGGATGCATTAGTGCAAACGGCTTGGGTGACTTTTATGTGTGTGAAGGTACCACTTATGTGGAGGCATATTGGGATTATACAGAGACATTTACTGGCATCAAGATGGCATCTTTCCTGGGAAGCAAGACAATTCCAGGCCTCATTCGTCATGTGCTACAAATCTTCATCCCCAAAGGACTCTAGCCCGCCCTCCGATGCAGCGATCGGCATCCGGTCCTCCACGGAAGCCCCGAATGAGACGCTGGGACTTCCATGAGAAGAGCCAGCAAACCCAGCAGGAGGCTCCACAGCCTGTGATGGACGAGAGGAGTGAGTGCACCGTGGGGGTTCACCCAGCAAGAGAACACCCACTTTAACCCTCAGATCACATTAACCGAAGTGGCCCTGTGTGCATCAAAGCAAGATCGGGGGAATGGCAGAGGGGACACTGTTAATGTCGAAAGTGACTGACTGATAGGGAACTAGGGTTAGGCCATCCTCATTTTGGGCTAGTGCGAGCCAGGGGAACAACATGCCAGACGAGGCAAACAGCCTCGGACCTTCGAGACAAAAATCCAGCTGCATTTCCGCTGTTAGGCCAGTAGCACTGCAGCACTACCCTAAAGCCCACCTACGCCTCCATAGAACGTCACTCAAATCCACCATTTCACCAGCATGGGGCTAGCTGACTGAAAACTAGCTAGATTAAAATGAACATAACAGAAGTGGAAGTCTGGTCTTAAAGACTGCATCAATATCTCACCAATGATTTACAAAAACAGTGACCGTAATATATTAATTTTTGTCCGGAGTGCACATCAATAATGGCAAATCAAAATGGTATTTATGATCATAGGAATGCGTAAACAACTCGTAAAGCCATTCACAAATCCCATCTAAAAATGCGTGAAAGATGCGGCTGTGCCGCTGTCTCCTCCTTTCCAAAGCGATTGTGCTCCCCATGGCGTCTGTCGTTGCTATGCAACCATGAAGCACACACTCCACACCGGCCCTGTCCCAAATGGCACACTTCATGTGGACTTTCGGTCTTGTGGACTTAAATTGTGCGTGCTCGCTGAGTCTACGAGTCCGTAGGCCACTGAAGTGTGCTCAGTAGCGCCCCCTTTGTACCCTTGAAGCGGTCTTCCGCGAAGCCTGCATGGATGCAGGCTCCACACACTTTAACTACCCAGGAAACCTTTCAAAAGGCCAATCAATAGATGGGAGGAGATTTTGCTCACGGACAATTGTTAACATGGCTGAAAAGAAAATATTTAAGTGTAAGTATCATTACAGTTTTTATGACCTAGGCATACATTTTACCAGTTATTACCTACAGTTTATACAAACATTATGGTCATCGACCAGTGATTGATGTCTCAAACATAGGCCAAAAATAGCGCTCTGAATAATACGATCACATTATGATTCATTAAATAAATAGAACCGAATGTCAGGGCTTTACTGAGTCATATGTAACGACAACAACAATAGGCAGCATATTTCCCCGAACCTGCAGCTCCTGTCTATAACAACCAGACCGTCTTCCTATTTCCGGCATGACGATCGAGTCTGTCCCAAAAATACAAGTCAAGTCAAGTCAAATATATTTATATAGCGCTTTTCACAATACAGATTGTATCAAAGCTGCTTCACAGTATCAATCAAAACAACTTAACAATGTTTGTTTATTACTGGAAGACATCCAAGTTTGGTAGAGCTGATCAATGGTATTAATGATTGGTTATTTAATTTGAATATCCCCAACTGTGCAAGCCAAAGGCAACAGTGGCAAGGAACCGAAAAACTCCATCAAGTCACCTAATGGTGTCCTAAAACTCCACCAGATGACCCAATGGAGAAAAAAAACCTTGGGAGAACCCAGGCTCGGTCGGGGGCCAGTTCTCCTCTGGCGTTTATGAACAAGAGGCCGAAATTACAGTAACTGTAAGATAAAAAATTTATATGAATGCCTGGCTAAATAGATGCGTCTTTAGTCTAGTTTTAAACTGGCAGAGCGAGTCTGAGCAACGAACAATATCAGGAAGGCTATTCCAGAGCTTCGGAGCTAAATGTGAAAATGCTCTGCCTCCTTTGGTGGATCTGGATATCCTAGGAATGACCAGAAGCCTCGAATTTAGTGATCTTAAAGAGCGCGATGGATTGTAGGGCGATAGAAGATCCGTTAAATAGACTGGAGCTAAACCATTTAGAGCTTTATAAGTCAAAAGCAATACCTTGTAATTAATACGGAACTTTATAGGTAACCAATGAAGTGATGATAAAATCGGTGTTATATGATCATATTTTCTTGATCTAGTAAGAACTCTAGCTGCTGCATTTTGGACTAACTGTAGCTTGTTTATTAAAGATGCAGGACAACCAGCTAATAAAGCTGTAGGGTTTCCGGCCCATAAGCTCTTTATCAATTTTAATTTGGGGATAGATATTCAATAACTATTAATCTATGATCAACAAATTATTGAATACAGTTTGAACCGGGTCCTTACGTTAATAAATTCCCCACAAAGGGGTGTACAGCGTACCCGTCTGTTCAGGGTAAGTATATAACAATTAAACACAACGAATTATGGTTAATTATTAATATACACCCTACACAGAGGAATGGCTGATCTTCAACAATACCAAAGCATTTGACCCCTCCTCGCTCATTCACACGTCCGCCGTGTATTTAGGCTGGAGGATGCAAATGACTTATGGTCTATTTTACCTTAAATTAACTGACAATGTTTTGTGCACTTAAACGATTATCAGATTGTAGCTAGGATCTTTTATATTAAAGAGGCTTTGTTATACGAGCAACAATCACAGAGTCAATAAAGCATAAAATGAGGTTTAATGAATGAACTAGACTACATGTAACAGGATATAGATTAAACAAAATGAAATAAAACAATAAGAAAAGAAAACACAAGGAAAATACAATTGCTAGCACAGTTTAGAGTAAACCCTTTAGAGACAGCCACAGGAGATATACTTTACAACGTCTAAAATTTGGTTTGAACAAGTTTTGCATTCAGACCTGTAAGTTCTTGGTGTGCGGGCGGCGTCCAGAGAGATGGAGGGGGGTTTCTTTGACTCCAAGCGTGGTTGATTCGCGGGAGATTCAAACGTTCTGTATGCGTGAAGAGAGTCTTTTCACCGGAGTGCTGACAAGACTTACGAAACGCACGTGGAGGTCTCAGTCGGGAGACGAGAACACTAAGAACAGACTAGCTATGCGCAAAATGAAACGAAGTTAAAGTAAAACAGGAACATTAAAATAAAATACGAAGATTACAAAGAATACACAGGAACAGGATACACACGGACAGAGAGAGCGATTGTCTCTGTGTTGGAGAATTTAAAGATGAGCTGGGCACGCCTGGGTAAGGCGCGCCGGCCAATGATAGCATCCCATATCGAGGAGCGCGTACGCCCCCTGATTGCTGTGGAGATCAGCGGTAATATGAATTTATGACCAAGTAGAAAATTAAGCTTACTTTGGTAATAGCATATGCATGTAGTTTATACATTTCACGATATGGATATACAGCTTAATAGATGGATCAGATTTGTAGGATTACAACTAGGGGTGTCACGATTCTCCAAATCCTCGATTCGATTCCATTTTCGATTCTAAGGTCACGGTTCGATTCGATTCTCGATTTTTACATTTATTTTTTTTAAGCACAGTTTGCGATGCCATTTTTAGACTAGACTTTTATGTAATATAATATATGGCCTTTGTTCACAATGTACCACACTACATTGTCAAATTTAAAACATTTATTAACAAAATAATGTTACAATAACTTATATCTTCAGTCAATTAGAAACTTAAGCAAAATATCCTGCCACGTAGTTTCTCGTTTGTAACTGCAGTCTTATTCACAGAAGATGACATTCAAGTTCACAACAAAACAAACACGTGTTAACAGAAACATCTATGTTTTCCTTGCTTTACCTCGGTCTTAAAGTACAAACATGACTGTGAAAAAATTAGTATTTAATTTAGAATTTAATTAAATGCATTTATGATGAAATTACAACATTTTCATGTCATGTTCATTTTATGTTCATTTTGACCACGAACTGTGCGCTGTCCCTTTAACTCGGCGCGTGCAGCAGAAATAGACTCGGTGCGGAAATGAACGACACTCGTCTCATTCGTGGAGGTGGAGAATCAAGTTATTTGTGACATGCAAGATTTATTGTATAAAGATTTATACTGTTCTGAGTCTGCTGTTTTTGTCAATTTAAAGTTTTAATTTTAAAAGTGGAAGAATATGGTACACGCACTGACGCACATCCAGTAGCAGAGCCTTTTTTACAGTCTATGAGCAGAGCTTGCAAACTGTGGCTTTTTTGAAGCGCGAACTTTGAACGCGAATGTGAACGGTGTCAACATAACTCACTGGAAATCAGAAATACTCCCACTGTCCCACACCGGCGACTTTAGTGTAAGAGGAGGTCAGAAGTCCTGTCGATGGGTCTCCATCTGCAGCAGCCATGCTATCTTTTGACTGGCTCTAGCCATAGCTCTAGCTGAGGTGAGTCGCAGCACTTCAACACGTGTGCTTTTTTCCGCTTTGCAAACCGACTGGACGTGACAGGGGGGCGTGGCAGTATCGACGATTCCATTTTTGAATTCGATTATCGAGATTGTGACTTAATTTCGATCGATTTCGATTTAAAATCGAAATCGTGACACCCCTAATTACAACGATATCAAACATTTCACATCACAGACGTACTATTACAGAGTTACATCTGGAGGCACACATTCAGGCACTCATAAGGATCGTACATTCCTGAAAACATTCGTAATACAAGTTTGCACACTCACAGTTCTTTTACATGTATTTAAAACAGCAAATATATTTTAGTAACGATTTACAGATAGGAAATCAGAGTTCATATGTATGTGCGTGTGTGCGGGGACGTGGGTGTGAACGCGTGTTGCGCTCGGCGGGAAACAGACAAAGGAGCATCTGTTTTTGCGCTTCTCCCCCCTGATTTCCGCTGGGAGGGAGAAGATGGCCTGGGTGTTGTCTCAAGCGAAAGAAACCGCTGTTTGGGGAACACTTAAGACAATTTGTCAGCTTTGATGACACCTTTAGGGTGTACTCTCTAGACTTGAAGACGCCAGTTCGGGAGATAGAGGTTCCGAGGGCTGACCACATGGCCTTTTAGGAATGTCTGTTAAAGTTAGGTCCCTTTGTTCTGGATTTAAATTGGTTGCGAGTTCGTGACTCAATAAAAGAGAATTAATGAAAGCTCCCGAGTCTCTACAGTTTTCCCCCCTTTCGGGAGATGATGTCCCTGCGGAGAGATCGTCTGCCGACAATCATTGCATGGGAGGATGGAAGGTGAATCATGAATTCGGATAACAGGTGATTATCAGGGCTGAGGGCTTAGCTCAATGAGGTTACCGGCGGCTTCTTGCGTGTTATCCTCCTTTCGGGGTTTCGTCGGAAGCCTCCGGACACGGCTTTGGAGAGCCTGACGGTAGATGCTCGTGTCTCGTTGAGTCTCCTGTACAGGATGAAAGCCAAGCCCAATGTTAGGATGTGACTGACTACCATAGAGAGGCAGAGCGCAGTGTCTGCTGCGGTCCAGGCTCGGGCAACAGGTGAAGCAGTCAAAGTGGGCTGTCGAGACAAAGCTTGTAGGGCGGAGTCAAGAGGAGCAATGTCAATTAGCTGTGACCCCCCTGTCTCAATTTCCAGTTCCAGCTCTGGACTCAGGGTGAAATTGTGGTCTTTGAAGAAAGAGGGAATTTCCAATTCTGTTTCGTACTCGTGGCTCGGAAGATGATACAATGCCAGATCGTCTACGTGGAGGATGGCACCTTTAGGTACTTGAATCCACATGCTCTGGTTGAGTAGGCTGACACGGGTAGCGGTGTCATGTTGGTCATAGGTGAGAGTGGCAGTGAGTACCGGAGTGTTGACAAGCCACCGGTCACCGATGATCTCTGCTCGGGTTTCTTCCACTTGTATGCGAGGCTTAGCTTCGGCAGGGCAGCGGTTGTCGCTGGACATGGTTTGCAGTCCGCAAATTCCATCAGTGTTGTCTCTAAGGAATGGTTTGCTAGGGCACAGATAATGAATGTCTTTCGTCAAGGTGCACATGTGCAGGTTTGGAGCCAGGTACAGCTGAGGATCGCTGTCGTGGTAGGCTACCACTTCTGGAGTGCGGATCTTGATGTGCGTGTTACCTTTCCAAAACCCGACGTTGACAATGTCTTTGAGTCTGTAGATTCGGCTTGACTCGATGATGGGTAAGTTCAGGAGGAATCCCATTTCTCTCTGCTCTGGGTCGACATAGAGTGGGATGGCGCTGCCCAGAGAGTAGGCCAGGTGTACTTGGAGCGGATCAGCTGGCGTGGTGATGGCGGAAGCCAGCACGTTCTGGACAAGGCTCAGAGGTATGAGGTAGGGTGGGATCCTACCCATGGCTAGGCTGTCAATGGAGGAGCTCACCTCCCGCAACATGTCCGTCATCAGGGCGGTGACCAGCTGAGTTTGGGCAAAGTCATTTTGAAAAACAGTGAACAGCTGTTTCATGGAATTCACAGTCTGGTTCAGCATGACGCTGTGGGTGTTGAGAATGACCACAGTTCCCTTTAAGGTCCTTCCGATGGTCTGCAGAGAAGCACTCTGCACGGTGAGCTGCTCTTTTAACTGGGGAATCTCTGTCTGGATTTCAGCCACATGTCGTCTCACGGTGGCTAGGTTAACAGCGTTGACGCTTGACATACCAATGTTGAACAGAGTTCCCACTGCAGCTGCGGCTCCCAAGAGGGCTCCAAGGAACCGTTTGGGGCGGCGGTTGTGTCCGCCTAATTCCGCTTGGGTGACGGTCATCTTTTCAAGTTGGTTTAGCATGTGTCTGACGTCGGCCTCGGCGTGGGCGATGGCATCCTCTGTCCACCGGGCTCCGGCCCAGCTGTACTGGGCTACTGCGCTGGGGTAATGTGCTCTGTACACGTTGCGGGGGTCGAGTCGAACGTACACCTTCTGGGTGTGGGTCCGACAGTTGGTGATCAGGAGGCCTGGTTGTTCTCTCAGCACGATGCCTGTCGACGGGCCGGGTGTGATGACGTCAGGTGGCGGTTGTCCTCTGGTCGACTGAAGGCACAGGAATGTAAACCATAACAGCATCCTATTAGAGTTGAAAGGGGAGATGTGGAGAGAGAGAGAGAGGGAGAGAGAGAGAGAGAGGCAGGGTGTCAGCGAGAGTTGTCCTTGGTTGGACAGGGCAGTCTTTTTACTTTGTGGGCGGCGACTGGGTTTAGGTCGCCTTGGCCCATCTTTCGCCACATCTTGCTGTTGGCATGTCGCTTGTTTCAGTGTCTTGTCAGTGACTCTGGTGCTGTGGTTTGCAGCGCATGATGCGTCGCGGATGTACATTGGCCTCATCCCCCCTTTGCGCCATGGCAACACAAGCCTTTGCGTCGTGGTGTCCGATGGTGCACAGTAAGGACTGTTGTGCTGTGCACGCAGCATGTGCTTGGTGTCATGCCGTGGTCCGAGTAACTGGTTGTTAGTTAGTGTAGACGGCGTGCGAGGGTGGTTGGAGGGGTCAGAGAGGCGGTTAAACAAAGTCTTTATTGTGTCCGAAGCCCGCTTGTCTGCTATGCTGGGCATTGTAAATGGCGGAGCCAAAGGAAGCGGCTGTGAGGTAGGCAGTTTAGTCCGTAAAGGTGTCAAGCAGTGTGTGGTCGCTTCATATAGCTGCAGGTCAGTCACGACCTTTGGGCAGGTGTCACAGTCTTTAGGTAGCTGAAAGGTGCCGGGTAGCACAGTTGAAACTTGACCTGGTGCTGAGTTTGGCTTTGCTGTAGTTCTCGTGACCTCTGTGACCTGCCAGTCTGGCATTGGTGGCCTGTGTGACTGGAGGGGGAGGGGTTCTTGAACTTGGGCCCAGATCATCAGGTGTTTGAAGTCTAGTAAAGGCTCAAAGCGCTCTAGCAGGTCTTTGCCAATCAGGAAGGGGTAAGTGTCCATTTGTGAGATGTACACTGGGTGGGTAAGACTGAAAGGACCAAGTGTCAGGTGGATGGGAGCTACCTGTTCTAGCCGGATGTCGTTCTGGCTGTACGACTGCACGTTCAGCTCACAATTCTGAGATTTTAAAGTTCTGTTCTGCTTGTTAGCTGCAAATCTGAGTCTTTCAAAAAGTTCGGCTGATATCAAGGTGAGATCCGATCCGGTGTCAACCAGAGCTTCGAGCCTCACCTCATTTTCCAAGGTGATAGAAAGATACAGCTTGCGTGCTAGTCCTTTTTCGACCAGGTTCCCTAGGAGCTTTACTGTGGGGGCTTGTGTGGTTGTTGACAGCAGTGAGTGGGTGTCGTTGTCACTTGGTGTTGCGACAGCTGGTTCTGTGGTCTGTGTCAGGAAAACAGTGTTCGTGGTGCTTGGTTCAGCACTTACGCTTAGACAGAGGATGCCTGGCTCGTCCCTCCAGTCTCCCTTGTGAAGTTTCTCGTGCAGAATCTCTTTCAGCACCTTTAGGATCTCTGCTGTCTCTGATGTGGTTTCCCCCTTTTGGTTCTGGGGTGGCCGTGGGCTGCCGTATGATCTGTCAGAGCGCCCGCTCTGATGCTTAGGGCGAGCACCATCGCGATTGCGTTGCCCCCTGCTGGCTTGAAACGGTCTTGGCTCGTTACTAGAAAGTCTGTTAGTGTGGTGTTGTGGGGTGCCCTGTAGTGACAGCTCTGAGTGCTGATCAGTGATAGGGCAGATAGAGGGAGTTTTTACAGTCTTTTCAGAAGCAATTTTCTGCTTGATGAACGCTTTGTGGGCGAGATCCCTCAGTTGCTGGGTAGACATTGTGCGAGGACAGGCCAGGACCCCTAAGTGATGGCTCACAATGGGATGCAGGTTGCGGAGAAACAAAGTTCTGAAGTTAAAGTCTTCCTCCATCCCGGGATCATTCCGTGCCCCAAAGTATGCTTGTCGGAGGCGAGTGTAAAAGGCCTGCGACGTTTCCAAGCGTGCCTGCTTGAGGCTCATCGCGGTGATGAGTCCTTGATCGGTGTCTGGATCAGAGAATTCCCTGATGAACGCCTGTCGCAGTTGTTGATAATCCGTCTTGACTGTGTCTGGTTGGCGATCCAGAAAACTGCGTACATCCCGACTAGACGTAATCCGAAGCAGGTATAATCGGTCCCACGGGGTGACATGGGGAACAGCGTATAGGTGGAAATCAATGTCTTTTAAGTAGGCATGCACATCGTGGCCTCCGGCAGGGTCTGGGGTGAAGGTCGGAATGTTCCTGGCAAGCTTGTCCAGTTCTTTAAAGTCCATGCCGTGGTAAGTGGCAAGGGTTGGCTGTGACGCACCTCCTTTTCCTGAGGGCGAGGGCTCTTGCAGGCTGTCCATTGATGTCTGGGACGGTGGATGTCCGTCTTCGTTCACCGTTCTGTGTTCTTGGCTGAAGTGTGCAGACTGACCGGTCAGGGAGAACTTGGTAGTGTGTGTCTCCCTTTCCCGGTCACTCTGAAGTTTATAAGAGTGTTTTAACTCACGGTGGACAGCGTCGAGCTCATCTTTATAAAGTTCTTTTTGCTGGATAAGTTCATTAATTTCAGCTCTGGCCGCCTTTAAGTGTTTCTCACAGGCTTTGGCTTTGGCGTCTCTTTCTTTTAGTTCATTGTTTGCTCTCTCAAGGAGAGCTTCACCTTGTTGCAGTTTTTCGGTGAGTGTCTCTCTGGCTTTTCTCTCTTTCAGTTCCTTTTGGTCGGTGTCTAGACGAAGGTTTTCCAGAGCAGTTTGAAGTTCTTCTACTTCCTTCCGTGACTCTGGGTCCGTTTCCTCCTCGTCCTGCTCCTCGTTCTCGAGTAGTAGCTGGTCTAGCCGACTTTGGGTCTTTGCTTGGTCGCGCCGGGCCTCCTCCGCTTGGAGACGTAGAGTTGCCGTCTCCTGTTCCAGGTCGATGGCGTGTCTCTCGTGAAGGCGGGCTTGTGCGACGAGTGTGTGGGCCAGGTTTCCCACGATTCGGGCCCATTCTTTGTGGCTGTAGCTTTGTGTTGGGTCGTGCCTCATCAGCAGGTCCAGGTCGGTGTCCAGCTGCGCCTGGTTCCGGGGCTCGGAGTCGCCGGTATCCTCGGGCAGGACGGTGGCTGTCATGGCCTTCAGCCATGTCTCAAGGCTGTCCCAGTGGGCTGCGGGGCTGGGAGACCGGGACATGCTGGCTTACTGCAGGCGAGAGGAGCACAACACACACAAACACAAACAGACCAAATGCAAATTTGTTCTACAATTTATGCGCTTATACCCTTAATACGGCGATGCCGTTTACGGTACTTTGACTAACTGATGCAGACAGTTAGGTAGGGACAAATTGTTTAGGTCAGCGCAGGGCCTAAATCAAGATTTTGACAGGACCGGAGCCTAGTAGGTCACGGTTGGTGCTAACGGCTCGGCTGTCAGCCTGTTATTTAGCTCTCCTGGGGTGTCTCTGTAGGCTCTGTCTCTGGTGACCTGGAAGGCACAGTTCACACAGAACAGAGAGAAGTAACAGAAGAATAGCAAGAAAAACTTAAAGTGAGATTTAGACAATAGGAATTAATGGATCTGTTAAGACAGAGTAAACGATAGTACAGAAATGGTTACGGGGACTAAGAGGGCTTGAGCCGACTATGTGTGGTTTTCTGAGAAAAAGGGGTGGACACTCTTAAATGTCACGGGAGAATATCTAATATTCTTGTGGTTTATACTAAGTGGATGTCTTTGCTTTACCTTAATTTAGCTTGTCTGGGGTGACCTGAAATCACACTAGCGGGAGCCAGCGTCGAGGACAATCTTTCCGTCGCTCCAAGCACTTAACCGAGATGTCCACGGCCTCTCCTGTGCGTCAACCACCGTGCGCCCTCCCAAACAACATAGACTTTAACACAACTGGCACGCCCGAGAGGTCACCTGCTTACGACACTGCAAAGGGGACTTTTCCCCAGAACCCTCTTTCGAGTGGCCCCCTATTAGGCCCCGGTTTGTGTACTAGGTCCGAAATTGCCTTGTGTCTTATCGCGTGGTGAGCCTCCCCTTTTTGGGAGCGCCAAATTGCTGATGTCTTATTGCGTGCCGCACCAATGGAGAGACAGGGAGGTCCGCGACTCACCCACAGCAAGCGTTGGTTACGCCGGTCAGACGACCCCGCCCACTGGACACCAACCAGATATGACGGTCAGATCACACCAGCGCAAGAGAAATCTACCTGTAGATAACAAATGTGATAGAGAAAGGTGACTCTAGAATTACTTCAAAGCTTACTTTGTCTAAAACAAAATTGAGTATCTGTATGTGTAGAAAATACAAAACCTTGTTACCTAATGGGAGAGAGAGAAGCAGAGAGGGAATTGTGACACTGTTAGTTGTCAGAATAACCTACGGAGAAGGGTCAGTGAGTAAGGCAGGATAAACACAGGAGTAAGTAGGCTGTAGTGGCGGTTTTGGGCCACAAGAGGGGGTACTTTCCAGTGGTTAGCCGGCTAGGGAAACAACTTAATTGGAATTGTAAGTCAACTGGTTTGAATTCAATTCAAATAAGCATAGACGGTGATGTTGAATAACACCTAAGATAGTGTGGGTACCGTCGTGATAGAAATATCACTTAAGAGACGGCAGGGTTGAGTGCGAGAAAGAGAGAGGGAAAAAAAATTAATAAAAAAAAATTATTATTTTTTTTTTTTTTTGGAAGAGAAAAATTAATTTAAAAAAAAAAAAAAAAAAAATTAAATAATAAAAAAAAAATTAAAAAAAAAAAAAAAATAATAAAAAAAATAATTATTAATTAATTTTTTTTTTGGAAAGACGATTAATAAGAGTTCTCAATTCATTAAAACAAATTATCAAACTCATTAATTTATCGAGAAGGAAAAAGGTAAAGAATTTAATAAGATTTATTGATTTATCTGAGGGACAATCAATAACCTTATCCGGACAGAAAACGAAATCAAGTAGAATTATTCGTAACCTAATTCATAAAGTGAAGTGAGAATTTAATTCAGTTTTACCTTCAAAGTTTTTCTTTAGACCAATCTGAATGAGACTCTGAAAATTAACGGATGGATTACTTCTAATGCTAATCACGACTGCTGTAAGGTAATCAGTGACAGCCTTAGAACAACCCAACTGAAAATAGGCTGGAATCTCAAACAGAAATCGAGAATTACAAAGAGCTGACTCAGCGTTGAAGGCCACAAGGGGGCGTTCCCCGTGAGTCACTTCCTGTGAGGAACTACAACTGACTTAGAAAGGAAAAATTCAGGAGAGAGTGACCTTATCTGAGAGCGTCCATACGGTGGCGCTATTACGCTCACGTCGAAGAAGAGGGTGTGGCAGTGATTTGAGACTGAGGCGCAAGGCTGCGCTCTAGTGTTCAGCAACAGAATCACAACCACACGCTTCAATTGTACCTTTTCAGGGCACGCGCAGAATCCTATATACTGCAAATAATTTAGATTCAGGCGGATTTACAGTGCTATGTTCCACGGGTTTAGTAAAGCAGATTTAATTCACTGCACTTACATAACAATACCAACAGGAATTGACGTCTGTGGTTTTAACTCTCACTACATTTATCATTTAGCACTTTAATGATTTAAAATGTTTTGGTTTAACGTTTGGTTAGCTCAGCCAAAGTTGAAACCAGGAGTTTTCGTTAATCTAACGATTATATATATCAGGCCTTATAGGTTGAAAACAGGAGCATCGCTGCATTCAATTCCTCTATCGCACTGCTCAAAAGATTCTCGTTTTGAAAACAGGCTGATCAAAGAAAATATCTTAACATGTAAACGTCTTACAGAGGTAATATCTCTTTTGTTGCGAACTACAGTTTACATTCAATACTTTAACCGTGAATATCAGTATTACGAACTGTAATTCATTTTAGCAATTACAACGATTACACGCTTAGGTGAATTTAGCAGTTTGTAATGTGCTCAGCTGAAACTTGGCTTTCAGCTTGCAACTTGCGCGGCGCGCGGCGCGCTCGCGTTTCTTAATAAAACACAGCAAAAAAAACACAATATTGCCACTGCATTAATTGCTCACACAACAAAGCTTAAAATATTGCCTATCAATTCTCCACCAAAATTCTGTAGGGTTTCCGGCCCATAAGCTCTTTATCAATTTTAAGTTTGGGGATAGATATTCAATAACTATTAATCTATGATCAACAAATTATTGAATACAGTTTGAACCGGGTCCTTACGTTAATAAATTCCCCACAAAGGGGTGTACAGCGTACCCGTCTGTTCAGGGTAAGTATATAACAATTAAACACAACGAATTATGGTTAATTATTAATATACACCCTACACAGAGGAATGGCTGATCTTCAACAATACCAAAGCATTTGACCCCTCCTCGCTCATTCACACGTCCGCCGTGTATTTAGGCTGGAGGATGCAAATGACTTATGGTCTATTTTACCTTAAATTAACTGACAATGTTTTGTGCACTTAAACGATTATCAGATTGTAGCTAGGATCTTTTATATTAAAGAGGCTTTGTTATACGAGCAACAATCACAGAGTCAATAAAGCATAAAATGAGGTTTAATGAATGAACTAGACTACATGTAACAGGATATAGATTAAACAAAATGAAATAAAACAATAAGAAAAGAAAACACAAGGAAAATACAATTGCTAGCACAGTTTAGAGTAAACCCTTTAGAGACAGCCACAGGAGATATACTTTACAACGTCTAAAATTTGGTTTGAACAAGTTTTGCATTCAGACCTGTAAGTTCTTGGTGTGCGGGCGGCGTCCAGAGAGATGGAGGGGGTTTCTTTGACTCCAAGCGTGGTTGATTCGCGGGAGATTCAAACGTTCTGTATGCGTGAAGAGAGTCTTTTCACCGGAGTGCTGACAAGACTTACGAAACGCACGTGGAGGTCTCAGTCGGGAGACGAGAACACTAAGAACAGACTAGCTATGCGCAAAATGAAACGAAGTTAAAGTAAAACAGGAACATTAAAATAAAATACGAAGATTACAAAGAATACACAGGAACAGGATACACACGGACAGAGAGAGCGATTGTCTCTGTGTTGGAGAATTTAAAGATGAGCTGGGCACGCCTGGGTAAGGCGCGCCGGCCAATGATAGCATCCCATATCGAGGAGCGCGTACGCCCCCTGATTGCTGTGGAGATCAGCGGTAATATGAATTTATGACCAAGTAGAAAATTAAGCTTACTTTGGTAATAGCATATGCATGTAGTTATACATTTCACGATATGGATATACAGCTTAATAGATGGATCAGATTTGTAGGATTACAACGATATCAAACATTTCACATCACAGACGTACTATTACAGAGTTACATCTGGAGGCACACATTCAGGCACTCATAAGGATCGTACATTCCTGAAAACATTCGTAATACAAGTTTGCACACTCACAGTTCTTTTACATGTATTTAAAACAGCAAATATATTTTAGTAACGATTTACAGATAGGAAATCAGAGTTCATATGTATGTGCGTGTGTGCGGGGACGTGGGTGTGAACGCGTGTTGCGCTCGGCGGGAAACAGACAAAGGAGCATCTGTTTTTGCGCTTCTCCCCCCTGATTTCCGCTGGGAGGGAGAAGATGGCCTGGGTGTTGTCTCAAGCGAAAGAAACCGCTGTTTGGGGAACACTTAAGACAATTTGTCAGCTTTGATGACACCTTTAGGGTGTACTCTCTAGACTTGAAGACGCCAGTTCGGGAGATAGAGGTTCCGAGGGCTGACCACATGGCCTTTTAGGAATGTCTGTTAAAGTTAGGTCCCTTTGTTCTGGATTTAAATTGGTTGCGAGTTCGTGACTCAATAAAAGAGAATTAATGAAAGCTCCCGAGTCTCTACAAAGCATTACAGTAATCTAGTCTCGAGGTCATAAATGCATGAACTAGCTTTTCTGCGTCAGACAGTGATAGCATATTACGTAGCTTAGCAATGTTTCTAAGGTGGAAAAATGATGTTTTTGTAGCATATGAGATATGCTTTTTAAAAGACAGGTTGCAGTCTAATATAACACCCAGGTCTTTTACTGTAGCGGATAAAGTAACAGGGCATCCTACTATGTTAAAGTCGTGCTGTGAAAGGTTTTGTAGACAGTTTTTAGAACCGATAAGTATTACCTCTGTCTTGTCTGGATTTAATAAAAGAAAATTATGCGTCATCCAATCTTTTATATCTTTAACACAATCTGTCAATTTGGATAATTTAGCGTATTCATCTGGCCGTGATGAAATATATATTTGAGTGTCATCAGCATAACAATGGTAACTAATTCCATGTTTCCTTAGAATATTACCAAGTGGCAGCATATATATTGAGAATAATAAAGGGCCTAATACAGATCCCTGTGGCCGAAGTTATGATCGATTTTTCTCCATTTAAGTAGACAAAATGGTAGCGGTCAGATAAGTATGACCTGAACCAGCTTAATGCTTGTCCTTGAACACCAGTGTAATTTTGTAGTCGATCTAAGAGTAT
This sequence comes from Chrosomus eos, assembly GCA_036326025.1. NCBI lineage: Eukaryota > Metazoa > Chordata > Actinopteri > Cypriniformes > Leuciscidae > Chrosomus > Chrosomus eos. The sequence goes on along the minus strand of CM070826.1, from coordinate 38,290,104 downwards.
TGTGTGATCTATAGTATCGAACGCAGCACTAAGATCAAGTAAAACAAGTACCGAGATACAGCCTTGGTCCGAAGCTAAAAGTAAATCATTTGTGATTCTAACAAGCGCAGTTTCAGTGCTATGATATGGCCTGAATCCAGACTGAAACTTTTCATAGATGTCGTTTTCTTGCAAGAAAGAGCCGAGTTGAGCGGACACAACTTTTTCTAATATTTTTGACATAAATGGAAGATTTGAAATGGGTCTGTAATTTGCTAGGTTATTTGGATCTAATTGTGGTTTCTTAATAAGAGGTTTTATAACTGCCAGCTTGAACGTTATATGACCTATATATGACCTAAATATGACCTAAAGATAAAGACGAGTTAATAATATTGAGAAGAGGCTCTTCCACTATAGGTAACACTTCTTTCAGTAGTTTAGTTGGTATAGGATCTAATAAACATTTTGTTGTTTTAGATGAAGTGATAAGTTTATTTAACTCTTTTTGTTCTATAGTTGTAAAGCATTGTAATTGTTCTTGCGGGGTGATAATTGCGGCTGAATTATAAGGCGCGAGCAAAGATTGAACGTTTACGATTTTGATTCTGATGTTTTCAATTTTCTCGGTGAAGAAGTTCATAAAATCATTACTACTAAACTGTAACAAGGTTTTTTGTTCAGATGACGTCTGTTTATTTGTTAGTCTAGCCACGGTATTAAATAAAAACCTTAGATTATTTCGGTTGTTTTCTATTAATTTGCTGAGGTGCTCAGCCCTGGCCGTTTTAAGGGCCTTTTTATAACGTGACATAATGTCTTTCCACGCCATTCTAAAGACCTCTAAATTTGTTTTTTTTTCATTTACGCTCTAAATTACGGGTTTCTCTCTTTAAAACATACATAGTATTATTGTACCATGGTGCTATACTTTTTTCTCTGACCTTTTTTAATCTAATGGGTGCAACGATATCCAATGTTCTAGAGAGAATGGTGCTCATAGTGCTAGTTAGTTCGTCTAGTTCATCTGTTTGTTTGGGTTCGGGCAGCAGCTGAGACAGATCAGATAGGCTATTTGAGAAATGATCTATGGTGGGTGGAAGAATTGTTCTACCTGATGCTAACGCTAGAGCCAATGCTAGAGATAATAGGGATTTTTTTCTTACATCTAAGAGCGTAACATTTAGCACAAGTACTTCAAACGAATTTAACCTATGACGAGTTTTCTGAGTAACATTAAGGATATCTCTGTAGATTGTTGCAACACCGCCGCCACAACCGATCAGACGGGGCTCATGCTTATAACAGTATCCTGGCGGAGTAGACTCATTTAGACCGAAATAATCATTTGGTTTAAGCCAGGTTTCAGTAAGGCACAGAACATCGAAATTATTATCTGTGACCATTTCATTTACAATAACCGCCTTAGGTGTGAGCGATCTAATGTTTAGAAGACCTAGTTTTAAAAATTGTTTTTGTTCACTAATAGCGAGATTTTTTGTTTTAATAACAATTAGATTACCTCTCATTTATATATGAAATACCTCTCAATGCGCCCTCGTGGACTCGCGCCAAGGGCCCTATAGGTCTGCACTACATGACATCACCAAAGTGTGGACTATGAAAGTTCAGTCAACATGATGGCCCTGTCCCAAATGGCACAATAGGGACTTGTGGACTTCTTCAATGTTGTCATGGAAAGGGTGAAGCTTTTTTTTTTAGAAAGATTGAGCATTTCTATTAATTTTCCACAAAATTATTTTGATCTGAAGAGGTTTAAGCAATCTCTCCCTTCTCACTATACTTGTGGCAAGATAACCGATGGCGGAGTCAGGGAGCAGGCAGGTCTTCTAAGAAAGTCTTTTTGTTAGTTCATTTTTTTTCACGTATATTTTTTCCCCAAATACGTGCAAGTATTTATAGTGTCAGGATAGTAAAAATACAAAACAAAAACTGTTCAAAAAGAAAACAAATAGGCATTCAGTTGCCAGGCTATGTCTCTCAGAACCCTGCACACTTTACCAATCAGCAAATACCATGTCACAGTTCTTTCTCTCTGCATCACCCACTGAAACTGATCCCATGGGGCCTTATAGAGAATCACAGTCCCGCCCACAGCCCGAGAGAGCTTTGGTGCCGGAAGTAAATTTCCCATTCATTTCTCCCATTGACGTTTGGAAAAATCCGTATCTAAAGAGTTTTACAGCATGTCTGAGGATAACCAGCTACGGCTAAACTCATAAACATACAACATATCATTTCGAGTGAAAAAACGAAGAGAAAATCCAAAAAAAGTCAAAGGTACAAGACTGTACATATTTTCATTTCCGAGCGAAGGAACTACTCATCCCATAAACCACCGCGCCTCACTGAAGTCGACTGAAGCGACAACCGCGAAAGAGCCTTTTGAGTGACTTCCAAATCTGACGACGGCCACGCAAACTTTTTCCTCCTGAATTTTATGTAGTGATTGTACAGGGAAACTCCTTTTCCTCGATTTACTGAAGCTTATGTGTAAAACGCATTTGCATCTGCACAGCTAGCACATTCAGCATCTGGCTCGCTCATAGGCTGTGCTGCGGCAACTGCACATCCAATGACGCGGCGCGGGCGCCTCTGACGTGCGACCAATGAGCTAGCCCTACGTCATTACACAATCTTCAGTCTTCACGGACCTTCGCGGGGTAACCAGACCCTTACACGACTTCCACCAATCAGATGCATCACTGTGGGCTTGTGGGATTGTTCAGGATTGTGGGTAATGAAGTACTTATCCAAGACATTGCGAATAAAAGGCATTTATCTCAAAACTAGGTTAGTGCCTCATGACCTTTTGGCATTTATATGAGCATATACAATCGCTTAGTACAACCGTAGCTGGTTTTAAGTCTACCATGTATGGTTACGTTTTTATGGCTTATACCCCAATTGTCAATGGAGAAATATTATTGAATTCTTACTTCCGGCACCGGCTGTGGGCGGGACTGTGATGCTCTATACAGCCTTTAACTAGCTGTAGCCCCACCGACTAGATTGGCCCATTGCTAACAAAATAATTAACCCTGTAATCACACAAAAATAACCAAATATTAAATCAAACAAGACACCAACAAATATACAAACACATAACAAATGTTTCTCCCCCCACCAACATCACATTTGTAGAGAGAAAACCCATATTAGTGACAAACCAAAAACACCCCTGCAACAATGGTTCGCACCACCAATCACCCGCGAAACCCCTCTATTTCAACCTAGTGGAACATCCCCTCGGCTTCCCCATGCGAAACCAGGAAGTTGAACCGGGGTTCGGGACGGTGGTGGGTTAACTGTGGACAGAGCTGAAATTACAAAGTTTTAACCCAATAAATGAGAAGTTTGACAGCCAGTGTGGATGTTTTCATTATTTGATACCAGAAGACGTTAATACAGATGGGCAATAAAAATGACAAGGTAAAGTTCGCGTAATATATGTTTGGAGTCATGCACAAATATTTGCTACTTAAGAATGCCGGTTGGCCTTTCCCTGCCCCTTAAACAACATTGCATGCTAGCTGGTAGGGATGCACCGATACCACTTTTTTGGAAAACGAGTACGAGTACGAGTACTTGCATTTCAGTACTCGCCGATACCGATACCGAGTACTTAATAAAAAAAACATGATTTAAATGTACAGGTAACAGCTTTAGTCATATAATTTAACAAAAAAACAAGGGACTAGTTTGGAATTAAGAACATTTATTTAAAATGAAAAGCATGTTGTATGCAACATACAGAATAAATAATTATATAAAAAAAAAATGTAAACAGTGACAGTGCAACTCAAGTATTTTTTTCAGTTTGTTGTAAACTCTGCCGCTTTGGACAACACAAGGGGCATTAATAAACATCTTTGCTATTTAGTGCACAATATTTGAATAAACTAACAACATCCACCAACATAGAACTGTGGCAGTCAGTGCAACTGAGGTAGGTGTGTGTTCAGACCGAACGCGAATATAGCGTCAAATACGCGTCTATCGCGTCTAGTAGTTAGACGCTTGAACATTCGCTCGAGTTCAAAATTTTCAACTTGCGCGAAGACATTCGCGGCAAACGCGTCGCCCAATTCGCGTCATTCGCAAAGCCCCCGCGCGAATGATGCGTCTATTCGCGTCTTTGCATTGACTATGTATGTAATCTACTCGTGCAAATAATTAAATTCGCGTTCGGTGTGAAACACCATAAGACGACTCCCTTAATGGAGCCTATTTAAATGCGCTACCTTTTGAGCCTCCTCTGGACAATTTCGCTGAGCACAATTTGCAGTCTGCCTTTGTTTTGTCGTCTTTATTCACTTTGAAATAGTTCCACACGGCTGACATGTCTCGCCTCGCCTTCTCCCCACTCTGAGCTGCAGCCAGGCCTGGGGGCGGGCACTCGGCGCCTGTGATTAACCCCTTACACGCCGCTCAAACATAGACATTTCTGAGAACGTGGTATCGGTCCCCGGTATCGGGGGACTTTTAACGAGTACGAGTACTTTAGAAAAAGTGGTATCGAGGCCGATACCAGATACCGGTATCGGTATCGGTGCATCCCTACTAGCTGGCATTTATGGCAAACTGTGGTAAATGACACTATGAATAGTGAACCTGGAATAGAACAGAGCAAACAGCAATGACATTAATATGACACAGAGAATAGTGGCAGGACAGCTTGAATTATAGCGCCGGCGTTTGGCTGGCTGCCCGCTGCGTGAGCACGTCACGTCTCAGTCCGTGACAATACTGTTGTCCTTTCAGCCAGAGCAACAGGAGATCATGGACAGAAGACAGGAGTTATCAGTTAACCGGAGTTATGAGTTTACTCTTCGCTGGAAGTTACAACTGGTGGTGCAACAGCTGGAGTATTTAAATGTTCATTTCCTGCCCCAGGAGGGGATGAATTTTCCCGTCCTTAAGGTTCACTGCACCCAGTAGCATCTGATTGCAATGTCATCGCTTGCAGATATTTACGGTTCCTGAGTAGGACGGCTCCATTCTCAGTTTGTTTAAGAACAACTTTCTCCCCAGTTTGAAGTTCTGGTAAAACACAAGCAGAGTGTCACAGATCATAGAAGAACTTTTAGGATGCATTTGCAGCTTTATTCTTCCTCTCCACAGTTTTGTAATCAATAGGTTGAGGCTGGTGTTTTTCCTCAAGCATTGACAGGTTGGTTCTGATCTTTTGTCCTGTCATTATCTTGGCAGGGCTTAGTCCAGTTGCAGCAATGGGTGAAGCCCTGTAGCACATCAGTGCCATATAAGGATTTGGCTGGCGGAGAATCCTTGAATTGCTCACTCTGCAGCTACATCAGCTTGGGGGAAATAAGGACTTTAGGTTGTGTGGCGAAACTCATAATCGCTGGTTCACATTTGAAGAAGCCAATATCTCCATAGACATCATTGTGGTCTGAGATTACATCCACTCTCTGTACTAGACCCATCTTACAAGCAGTGCTAAGACTTAGTAAACTGGCCCATCTACAACAAAACCCCAATTTCCCCCTTTCAGTATTTGCTAGGAATTTTCTCATAAAGCTCACTGTTCCCCCAATACTTCTCACATTTATACTGGTTTTGACCAGTGGAGTGTGCCCTTGTAAGCTCTTCAATGTAGAGTGTGACGTGAGTGATGTCAGCCCCAGTATAAATTTTGAACTTGCCCGTCCTGCCCTGTAATAGGCTGAGTAATGCAACACCTCACAAAAAGTTCCTTAAATTTGCCAACAACAGTCTTGTAATTATTTGCATGCGAAGCTTCAGCAATGTGAAAGACCTGAATATCACTTTGGCATCTTTACCCATTGCATAAAGCAGGGAATTGACTAGTACATCACCGCATTCCTTGTTCAGCTTGTTGCGATGGGAAACCTGTGGGTGAACCGCTGGATCGCAGGCTGTGCAAAACGATGTCATCGTCCACCTCAGTTCAGTTTTCGCCCGATAGTGTCGGTACATTCAGATAAAAAATGTTGTTAAATATTAAATCTCCCCAACTAAGCCAGAGGTGACAGTGGCAACGATCCCAAACTCGTCATGTGATAGAATGAAGAAAAAAAACCTTGGCTCAGTCGGGGAACCAGTTCTCCGCTGGCCAACGAACCAACAGGGTGTGATTATGAATGATTCCAGGCTGAATCACAAGTCAGATGTTATTGCAAGAAATTTGATTAAATAATGAATAATAATAAATAAACATTGTCCAAAAGAGGCTCTGTGTCTGCGTTTTCTTGTGGGTGCATGTGTTATTTGGCTTCTACCCCCTTCACATTGAAAGGGTCATTACAGTATTGTCTTCAGAGGCCTGTCCGATGCCCTCAGCATGTCTCATCTAAAATGGATCCTCATTGCTCATTTTTGTCTAATGGTTTCAGTACTCTATATATAGTCATCACTTCTGGCGTTCCTGATGAAGCCGAATTTTCACCTTTCGGTCGGCACAATCAATGCTCAGAGATGTATCTGTGTAATTTGTCAAACAGTGTAATACTGTTGTGCATGGGTGTAGGTTTGATTTTGAAATTGGTCGGGACATACCCAGAAGCTAAGGATTAAGGAAACAAATAGGATAATGTATTAAGGCTTTTAGTCTATAATGACCTTAACGATAGCCTATGTTAAATAATAATTTATGTATTGTTACAGGTAACTAATGATGACAAGGAGGCAGTTTAATAGGGCAATGCAATAGTCAGTGTGTCTATACTGTCTTGTTACTTGCTATTCAAAGAATCCAAACACGTCATCTATACGTTATTAACAAAAATGAACTGTTGGCTTATTTGTTTCACAATAATATAGTCCTGTTGGACATGGCACACAGCAATACTGTTAAGTCTCACTTGTGCAATTGTTTTGAGCCATGGTTTCAGTCTCCTAACAGCATTGAAACTTATATCAGCCTCAGCTGAAGAGACTAGGATGACTAAAAGTGACATGTTGTGTTTTTTATGTTTTATGTGGACTTTATAGACGATGATTTTTTTATGATGTACAAACCCATACACTAACCCTACCTCTAACCCATTACAGAAAACAAAGATTTCGGATATTGCCATCTTTATAGGGTCCACATAATGTAGGGTTACTGAAAAACCATATTGAAAAAACTGTACTGTCCCTGAATCAATTTCGCAATTTTTCCTGTATTTTCTTGCTCAGACCTGTTGATTTCTCCCTCACTTACCGCGTATAGGTTTCGTCGGAGATTTGCAGCTTTGCACAACCAAAAACGACCTCTCACAAGTTAGAGAAAAAAAAGAAAAGAAAAGCCAATCGGACTAGCAATGTGGATTTGGGAGGCGGGACTTAGATCTATTAACCGTTTGTGTACCAGGAATTGTGCATTTTTCACAGAACGCTCTTGTAAGAGATTTTTAATCTCAATGAGATCCTTCCTGAAGTAAAATAATTAATACATAAAATCTACAAGTTATTGTGTGAATTCTACATCCCTGCTGTTATGATCATAAGATATGATGATACTGGCTGATCATTATTTCTGTGTGATTTCCAAATGTGTTTTTGTCTTCACTAATTGTGCAGGTATTGTTGAAGATTACAAGACCCCATTCCATGACGTAGTGCCGAGTGACCCAAGCTTTGAGGACATGAAGAAGGTGATATGCACAGACCAACAGAGACCAAACATCCCAAACAGATGGTTTTCAGATCCAGTAAGTACTGTACCTGCTCAGATTCCTGTGCATATACCTTTTATAAATCAAGTTAATCAGTTATGCTGTTTGTAAACACTAAATTTAAAATGTTTGATGAAAATTATACCGTGTCTTAACAAGATCCAGTGGCAAGCAATTAGTCTTTTCACATTGAATGCAACAATGCAGCCAATCAGAACATTTGAATAGAAATTACATGGTTATAGCTGGTTAGGACAACGGCTGTATTAGCGGTATGAATCTTCATTGACCTTGTGATTCTATTATGATTGCAAAGCTAACAATTTGATTACAAAATGATTCTCAATGCATCTTGTCCTCCCAACTGTTTTTTTTTTAAAATACACACTAGGGGTTAGTATTGTCACATTATAAAAATTTCAATAGCCATTACCAATACCAATGAAATGCAATGATTGTTGTTGCCAAAGATAACTAACTAAAGATAAACATTTCTATTACAGTGCTATAACACTTTCTTTTCCCCGTTTAACTACATTGAATATTTAATTTATTTATACTATTAAAAAAATACTAATTACAAATGAATAATTAAAACAATTGTATGTAGTCAAGTACATTTTCTACAAACTAAATTTAGCTTCAAAATATTAAAAAGTAAAGATTCATAAATAAAGAACAAAGAATCACATTAAAATCAATAAGCAAAGAGTTTGTTCAGTACAAGAGCTTTAAATATCTAAAAGTTTCCAGACAAGAGTAATGAGTTGATGCAAGTGCATTTAACTGCTCACACAGTCCCACACACAGACCACACACACAGTGCACTTGACCATTTGAAAGTCTGTCAGTCAGTGAGTTTTATGGAAGTTTAGATGCTTATTTGAGTTTTTGTATGTGTGGAATTCAGAGTAAGCATAAGTTGGTTGTCAAAATTAAAAGCAAAAAATGCGGTTCCAAAATTATTTCAGGATTGATACGGCAGTTCTTAAGCTTCGATTCAGAATTGCTGAAAAAAGAATAATGTGAGTCTGAGTTTTTTTTTATTTTTACCCAGTATGGCATTTCAATCACATTCAATTTATGAGTGATATGTGTATACATTACAAAATAGTTTTTTTTTTTGCCGGAAATACAATGTAAACATGGTTTTATATTTAACAACCATGCATTAAGGGTTTTTATTGGATAATTAATTCCACATGAAAGGTATTCAATTTCATTTCATTTTTGAAATATAATGGCCCTATGGACAAACCAAAAGAGAAGATTTTTCATTGTAACAAATGTATCATAATTCAAAATTTGATATAACAAATAAATGGATAAAGTTAAACTAATATTATAAAATAAATTATTATTCCTAGTTTTCAAGCCATTAATATTTAGATCACCTCTCAAAAGAAGTCAGTATTTCAATCAATAAAAACTTTGGGACATTCTAAAACATGGTAATGGTGAATATTATTGAATATTGATTTTGGTCATTTAATATCACTGTGTTACTACGCAAGTACTGGCGGGCAAAAGAGGAGCCCTGTTTGCCCTACAGGTGGACGTTATGAGGGCGTGAAGTCACGTGACACATTTCTTTCTATTGACGATTCATACCTCCGTTGCTTTGTTTTTTTTCATCCTCGCATTGCTTGATTCAGTCTTCTTTTTTGTTTTTATTTTTCAGACTTTAACATCAATCGTTAAACTCATGAAGGAATGTTGGTACCAGAATCCATCAGCCAGACTTACAGCATTACGCATCAAAAAGACTCTGACAAAAATTGGTAATTCTCTGGACAAAGTAAAAATGGACATATGAACTGCTTCCTTATGGAAGACCCTAAAGGCCTTTAACCATGCCCAGCAGATGTCTCATTTGGAGAACAAACCGGAAAAAGAGATTATCCTGACTTAGTGCTCTTATAGAGGCACATCATATTTATTTTTAGTTTACAGCGGGGCATAACTCATTACAATTATTTAAACGGATGAGAATGAGGCCTCAAATGCAAACTTAAACTACCATAAAATCTTTATTTATAGAAAGACAGTTGCTGGAAATAAAGCAGTTGAAGTGAGAGGATGGTTCTTTTTTTTGCGTTTAAGTTTGTTATATTGAAATTACTTAGTAATTTTTACATTTGAAGCCCTGAGGAACTCTCTGCAAACCCATGTAGATAATGTATATCCATACTCCTTAGGTTTTCTTATTATTTTAATAACAATTAAACATTTTTTCCTCAAAAAAAGTTGATTACCTTAATTAAAAAAAACTGGGAGAGAAAATGACCTGTTAGATTTATCCATATGATCCACAATTGACTATTTGTTGAAATAATGAACATCCCATAATGGTATTTTATTGCTTAAAAGCCATAAACTCATTCCAGTAATTATTCATTCAAAATAAACACACAAATAATTAAAAATTCTGTACTTCCTTTACTGAGGTTATTGGAGTTTCCTAGTCATGCGGTTTAGGTTTGCTGGTGCACCCACCGCCCTTCCATCTCTGTCTTTCTCTCTCTGTAATCCTCTTACATTGAGCCACAGGAGGAGGAGCAATTAAGTCTCTCTACGTGTTCAGCCGCTCTGGGGTTTATTCAGAATGGAGAAATGCTAGCAGTCACTGTGGAAATGCAGCAGATTAGAGTCATGGTCATTTTGTCCGTAAAGGTGGATGTAATGATGTGCGGAGAGTGACAGATGTCATGTCTTATCTCAGGTGCTCAGGAGTGGCGCTTTTACTCTTCATTTTTGTGGAACTCACTACAGGTACAGTTTCTTCCCTGTCAGCTCATTCTCTACTCTATTAAACTTGTTTTGAGACAGAATGGTAGTATATTTGCGACGGCAACATATGTAAGTAAAGTTAAGTTCATAGTCACAACAACATTGTGTGTAATCTTCTTACTGTATTTAGATGACTTTCTGTTATGATTATGCTTAACTTACTGTTTTAGACAGACTCTGAGCATTATGTAATGAACTGGTTAAAGTCAATTAGATCAAAACATTAGTTTCTGGTGGTGTTCACATGTGTGTCTAGTTCACAGAAAAGCAAAGACAGGTGTTTACTCATTAAATACATCTTTAAAGGCTAACTCGCACTGCACAGGCAGATGCCTACCAATGGTGTTTGTTTTTGCCAACTGAGCATGTTCAATCTGCATTTGTCGGGTCGTGGAATGTCTGAGAAGTGATGTTCTGTAATCTGTTGATTGCCTGCATTGGTTAGTGTCTGTCTGCAGTGTGAGTTAGCTTTAAAAAGGCATTTACTTATCATGAGAAAAGGTAAAAATACAGAATGATATTTTTATTTCAATGCAATTGGAATGAAAAGCAGCTGAAATAAATGAAAAGAGTTGTAAAATAAAACTTTATTTGTACACTTATTGTGATTGTGAAAACATTTGGTAACTAAACAGAATTTCATTAAGTTTAATGATAACATGTTACAATGTTTACATGACTGGTAGGCTACTGTTTTTATTAGTCCTTGACACAAATTTCACAATTTCAATTCATAAACTTCCGATTTGATTCCGATATTCAATTTAAAACGGATTAATTTGGATAAATATCAGGTAAAGTATCTATATGTTAGTTTTTCTCAAGGGAAACGTCTCTCAACTAATGCTGTAAGCATAGGGAGACCTGTCAGCTGGAATTATTTTTAAAGGTTAAAATTTACTACTCAAATTAATATAATGCATTTTTTATAATAATAGCGTTATAATATTGTTAATGATACGAGTAAAAAATATAATAAACATGTAACAGTGCATATATATTTAACAAAATACTCCCCCTGTAGTTGATTTTTCTTGCTAACATTCTGTGGTCATTAAACGGCTTTCCTAAGGTATATGTAACGTTGCGTGACATTTTGTTCTCCAGCTGTTTTATTGACCTCTTTCTGCGGTTGAAACACAGATTGATCGATTACATAAGACAATACATTTCGGTAAGTTGTAGGCTACTGTATCTTTCAACACCTTCTAATGCTCAATATTTCTGTGAAAAAATGTGTGGCATGAGCGTGATAACAGTGTAAATTGTGTTAAACTCATGCTGAATGTGTGAGAGTTGGCATAACGATTTGTATTAAAATATAATGCAGGTCTGTTATTTTTATGCTCAGAATACTGAGTGCTTAGAACCTCTTCCAAGCCCTATACGGACTTGTATTCTCAGACGCCTTGCACAGATCGATCAATTTATAGTATACAGTATTAAGCTTGTTTTGAGGAAAATTGGATTGTATCTCGTTGTCTACGTTACTATGATTGGAAATGCATGTCATTTGTGTTTTAACAACGTTAAATATCTTTGTGAGAGAACACAACAATTTTGAGGTAAGGCAAAGATCTTTGCGGGAGAACTCAATAGTTTAGCGAGAGAATGCAAAAGATATGGTATGTGCTTGTGGTACAGCCGTTGATCAGGTATTCACTGCAAACGCATCATATGTGAAAGCACTTGCACGCGTTGCTCCTGCACCGCAACACGCACTCCACTGCAAACGGGGTATGTGTGAAGCGGCGTTAGATGATAGATCCACCTACAGTTTTTAGAAACTTGGATGTGTTTAAGAACTCTTTTTTTTTCATACAACAGCAGCACTCATTTTGTTTGTTTATTAGCGGATGCGGATGAACAGTCGTAAACCGGAAACTGATATGCCGACTTCTGTCAATAGCGGAAGTTCGAAACTACGCTTGTGCACGTAGCCTATTCCAGAGTTTAGAAGATAAATGTGAAAATACTCTCTCTCCTTTAGTGGACTTAGATATCCTAGGTATCACTAGAAGCCCCAAACTTTGTGAACATAATGGATTGTAAGGCGATAGAAGATCAGTTAAATACACAGAAGCTAAACCATTTAGGGCCTAATAGGTCAGTAGCAGTACTTTGTAATTGATACAGAACTTAATAGGTAGCCTAGCCAGTGTAGAGATGATAAAATTGGTGATATATTATCATATTTTCTTGACCTAGTAAGAACTCTAGCAGCTGCATTTTTGACTAATTGTAGCTTGTTTATTGAGCATGTAGGACAACAAGCTAGTAATGCATTACAGTAATCTAGTGTTCCGTAGCTTAGCTATGTTTCTGAGGTGGAAGAAAGCTGTTTTTGTTACATGAAACATGATTTTCGAAAGATAAGTTGCTGTCTAATAACACCCAGGTCTTTAACTGAAGAGGATGAAGTTACAGTACATACTTCTAAATGCAAATTGTATTCTAAGAGATTCTGTCTACAGGTTTTTGGTCCAATAAGTAATACCTCAGTCTTATTGGAATTTAATTACAGGTCATCCAGTACTGTATATCATTAACACACTCTGTCAACTTGGATCATTTAGAGATTTCATCTGGGCGAGATGAAATATAATGGAGTATCATCGGCATAACAGTGGAAACTAATTCCATGTTTTCTTATAGTATTACCACGAAAATCGTGTCCATACTGGTAGTCATTTCCTCTAGTTCATTTGTGTGCTTGGGTACACTGAGCAGCTACTGTATCTGGCCGATAACGCGGCATGACATGGCAAATTTCAGCAGTATACAAGTTGCAAGGTGAAGTAATTAACTTAGTGACAGCATCACTTTGCGGTAGAATATCTATATCAGTAGGATTGGTTTCATGCGATATAATTAAATCTAGTGTATGATCAAAATGTTGAGTGGGTCTATTGCCATTTTGCTTTGCCCCAAAGGAGTTTAGTACATCTGTAAATGCAGCCCCTAACGCATAATTTTTATTATTTACGTGAATGTTAAAATCACAGACAATCAAAGCTTTATTGACGTTGACCAATAGGTCAGAGAGAAAATCTGCAAACTCTTTTAGGAAATCAAGATACGGCCCTGGAGGTCTATATACGGTAGCCAAAGCAAGAGATAGTGGAATTTTTTTAAAACCGGTGTCCTGTTTTCTGAGTAACAATAAGAATATCTCTATAGATAGTTTCAACACTGCTGCCACGACGAATCAGATGGGGCTCGTGCTTATAACAGTAGCCTGGTGGAGTAAGACTCATTAAGACAAAATAATCATTTGGTTTTAGTCAGGCTTCAGTCAGGCAGAGTACATCAAAACTATTATCTGGGATCATTTACATTTACAATAACTGCCTTAGGTGTGAACGATCTAATGCTTAGGAGACCTAGCTTTAGAAATTGTTTTGTTCACAAATTTTGAGATCATCTTCTTCTTCTGCTTATCCGGGTCCGGGTCGCGGGGGCAGAAGTCTAAGCAGAGACGCCCTGACTTCCCTCTTCCTAGACACTTCCTCCAGCTCTTCCGGGGTTATACCGAGGCGTTCCCAGGCCAGCCGGGAGACATAATCCCGCCACATAATCCACCCGGAACACCTCCCCGGGAAGGCGTCCAGGAGGCATCCGGAACAGATGCCCGAGCCACTTCAGGTTGGCTCCTCTCCATGAGGTGGAGCAGTGGCTCTGCTCTGAGCTCCTCCCAAGTGACCAAGCTCCTCACCATAGCTCTAAGGGGTCGCCCAGCCAGCCTCATTTCGGCCGCCTGTATCCGGGATCTTGTCCTTTCGGTCATGACCCACAGCTCATGACCATAGGTGAGAGTAGATCGACCGTTAAATCGAGATCTTCGCCTTGCAGCTCAGCTCCTCCTTCACCACGACAGACCGGTACATCTACCGCGTTACTGCAGAAACTGCACCGATCTGTCTGTCGATATCCCATTTCATCCTTCCCTCACTCGTGAACAAGACCCCAAGATACTTGAACTCATCCACTTGAGGCAGGAACTCTCCACCAACCAGAAGCGAGCAAGACTCTTAAATTTTTTGATTTTCTGGTTCAATCACGATCAGTTTTTTTTTCTAGATCGCATAGTAGATTTATTGTTTGACTTCACTAATCAAGGAATAGACAAAGTTCATATACAATGTACTACACTTGCATTATCAATTCAGTGGGTATAACAAATACTGTGATTTCTTAAAGATGTTGTCTGACAGAAGATCCGCTCCGAATAGCATTTTCTGTTCATTACACCATGACATTAACCACTAATTTAGAGCAAATAATCTACCGAACCTTTCATGCCGTCGGTACGTGGGAAGTGGTCCGGACATGATGATCCTCATTGTGGGTGATGTGCTGCGTACCGTCTCGATCAGGCTCCTAAAGTCCCACTTCAGAGCCTCCGTCTGCGCAGCCTCATTTCGTTCACCCCTGTGTGTAGCACGACAGCTCCTGTGCACTCGTCACCATTCAGGGTTCCAGGTACCTGTGCAGCGACATTTGAGAACACAAGCACCAGCGTTGCATTGCGTCTCGTGAAGAGTGTGTTCGACATCAGTTACATTCAGCTGCAGCCGATCTGCGATAGTGTTGCCATATGCGGTCGAGAGGAGCTGAAAGCAGTGACGTGTAGTCGGACACTTTATGCTTCTTGTAGTGATGTTCACGTGGTGTTTGCATACTTTTTTACAGCTGAAGTGAAATAAATGCAATATTTGTCAAATATACTTATGTTTCAGGCACATTTTCAATCAATACTTAATGTACTGCTTAATACAGCGTCTAATTGAACTGAAGTTCAACTTAAGGCTATACTATCTCTGAAGTTGGGTCTATGTTTTTTTTTTAGTTTTATTTTGATAAACATGACAATATAACATCGCGACTACATGAAAAGAGGTTTTACTTTTATAAAAAAAAAAATAACTGTCATTTAATGTGCTTCCACAATATTTAGGCGTTAGATCAGTAGGCAGAGAGTAGGCAATATTTTTAACTGACTGGCAGCTTGAAAAATGTTTTATTTGGGTCTATAAAGGTTAAACATTCAATGATTTATACACATTTCTCAGATTTAGATGTACATTAATTATATAAAACTATACTGTCATTACAATGCAAAGGAACTAGATCAATGCTTTTATTTTAATTCAAAAAAGATTAGGCTTAAAAGATTTTTATCCTGTGGCTAGTAGACTATTAATTCAATTCAATTCAATCAAGTTTTGTATAGCGCTTTTCACAATACACATTGTCTCAAGCAGCTTTACAGAAAGTGCATTTTGGTAATATCACAGCCTTCATCTTTCATTTGAAATGGCTGTTAGTTTAGAAATTGTTGTTAGCCTCCTGAACATCATAAACTCACGAAACTAAGCTGAGCAAACAAAACTGCTCAGAATTACTTTTTCTTAATTTTTACAAAAGTTTGAGAACTTTGTACTTTGTACACAAAAGATTCAGGCATATTAGTCATTACAGGCCAAACCAGACAAATATATTTTAAAAAATATATCTGCTGGGCAATTCCATGCAAAGGTCATCTTTACCATGAAAAAATAAAGTTTTAACCAAAAGAACAAAACCCATTTTAAGTTGTCCATTTAGGTCTGTAATATACTGTATTAATGTGCTTTATCAAAAATTTTAAGAAAATTGCCTTGTTTATCCACCAGATATGAGGTGAGCAACAATGCTTAAATTACATTTTCAACCAGCCATATTTCATTATTTCAAAAAACGGTATCAAAGACGTTTTAAACTTTATTTTAACAGTAATCATTTTGCAGAAAGATGGAGGCATCCCTGAGAAATAAATATACTAATTTGGTCATAACAGCACTGCCTGTTGAATTTATAAGGGCTATAATAAAGAGGTCTTGACGCTTCAGTGCACTGCCACGTCCATAACGTTTTAAAGGTTTAGTTTATTTAATATGACAATTATAAATGCAAATAACTTGAAACTTTATTTACAAAGCTAAATTATGTTTATGCTTATTAGGATAGACAATTCATCTCACTACTTTGCTCTGAACATCCATAATAATGCGTTACGGACGTGACCGTTACGGACGCTTCATATTTAATCATGCATATGACTATTGATCTTTTTCAAGACAGAAATGATTTTGGCCACTTCATTTCAAGTTTTGTTTTGTAGAAAGACTTTATTTAAAGTGAATTTCGTTTTGTATAAATTGTATCTTAATTTTAAATCAAAGTTTCATCCACCAATTGCCTGGATTTAATAAATAAGCAAATATAGCATGGAGGTGCGATCACTTGCAACACGTAAACTTGAGCGCGCCTCATAACTGAACAGAAACTCAACGTATGCCTCTCAGAAATATAGCCTATCTATAGAAAGATTGCAAAGATCAAAACGAAAAGAAATAGGCAACTCTCTGATTGTGTAATCTGTATGTGCTTTTTCCACCACCACGTCCCTTTAGAGGCTCGGTACGATCACGCTGACAAAATAATAATAATAATAATAATAATAATAATAATAGGCTAATAATATTAATAATTTTTATACGAAATAAAATGTGATGATAGGGCTTCACGATGTATCATTTTAACATCGATATCGCGATGTGCGCATCCACGATAGTCACATCGCAGATATGTGCGATGTGTTTCATGATCTGTGGGCTGCGTGCCAGCAGCTCCCCGGTCAGTGACGCTTGTGATTCGGGGATTAATTGCAAAGTTTTGCAAAGTCCTGTCATTTAAACATAAAGCGCACGAAGACTGGAATTTGCGCGCTGTTTTCTGTCAGCCTTACTAAAGCGTATTTTTTGTCCCGCCAAAGGTTGACCGGTGAGTGAGGAGATGTGACTGACTGCTGCGCTTGTTTAACTGAGAAGAGAACGAGCAGAGATCGTCTCTCTCTCTCTCTCTCCTCTCTCTCTCTTCTCTCTCCTCTCTCTCTCTCTCTCTCTCTCTCTCTCTCTCTCTCTCTCTCTCTCTCTCTCTCTCTCTCTCTCTCTCTGTGCTTATTAATGAATAGGCTATATGCACGCATAAGTTCCGCATTTGACGCAAGGATGCTCTTCAGTTTCCGGTTGGGGAGATTAAAGCGGAGGAAAACTGAGGATAACGGGAGTATGGCAGAGTCTTCAAAATTTACTGTCCTCCCGTCTTTGAAACGAAACTGTCATATGTTTAGATGTAATTTTATATATAGTTATGTTTATTTAATATAATTTTAAAAAGAAGCATAAACACAACGAGGGGTGTCTGTTTTGTCTGTTTTTGTGACTAACGTTTCTTTAGTATAACCATGGAGTATAAAATTCAATATAAATTCTCAGTATTGCATTGGACGATCGGCGGAAGTTATCGAGCATCCTCAGACCTTCACCGGAAATACCGCCGTGCATAGAGCCCATTGAGTTGACTCAGTGGTGGATTTCATCCAGTGATGAAATGTTTTCTGTGTTGACAAATCTTGTGCGATGTGGTCCGTTAATGACACGTCCGATTCGCGAACTAATGACTCATTTGAACCGATTCACTTTAATGAATGGTTAAAACCACTGATCTCAAGAGACATCAATCAGAAACACTTTACAATAAGGTTCCATTTATTAAAGTCTAGTTAACTACATTAGTTAACATTTTATTAATATTATTTTCTATGCGGATTTATTTACTCCATGACACAAAACCACCCCAGTCATTCTAGAATGATTCATTCTTTCCAAATAGAGAACATTTCAGACACTCTTCTTAATGTGAAAAAACAGCCATTATGCGTCAACAAAAGTGCCATGATAGTTTGATTGTTGATTTTCCAAACAGATTCTATGTATTTCAGACGCGTCACATCCATAGTCACATCCATAACGGGGTTTTTGTCACATCCATAATGCTGGTTTTTCCTCATAATACACTTCATAAAAATATATATATTTTTAGGTTCAGCTAAGACCCCGTCATCATGTGGATAGCAATATTTATACATTGGATTTAAAAGTTCACAGACTTTAAAGGAAATCGAACAGTATACCAAAAACTCTGTCATTTCCCGTTTCCCGAACATTTATATATACAATGTGCTTGTGCACCTGCGATGCCTGGCCCTAATAATAATAGTTAATAAAGCTGCAAACAATGAGGTTGGGGCAAAGCACAAAAGAGGTGAAATGGGGAGATGGTCCTCACTGCAGAACACGGAATCCAGGGGGAGGAGTTGGATCCAGATCCAACTCCTCCCACCTTACAAATACCTAATCCTACCCATCTCTGCCCCCGATCCCTAAACCCACCCCTAATTCTACCCATCTCCACCCCCTGATCCCTAAACCCACCCCTAATCCTACCCATCTCCGCCCCTTATATCTGGATCCAACTCCGCCTCCTGGGTCTTGTGTACTGTAATGAGGTACTACTGGAAATGGGGAGCAAAAGAAACGTGTCAGGGTGTTATCAGAGGATTTACATTTGTAAAAATCGCTCCTACTTTTATGGTTCTGAAGCTCACTCGTGAGAAACTCGTGACCGGTCATTATCATTCAGGGGACCACAGTGACGGTAAGCATAAAAATAAAAAGTAAAGAATACGGTTTTATCACCAAATGACAAATAACTGATAAATAACTTCTATCAGTACAAAATAAAAACAAAAATAGTGTTATAATCTGTATAATTTTTTCATGTTGCATATCGAGTACCAAATTATCCACAGATTCCAAATCCTTTTCAAAAGTGCTTAAGTTGAAATCCACAAAGCATGCTTGAATGGCAGAAACTGCTTCTGGTGCCAAAGACTTGCCATTTTTTCTCAATAATAATCTAGGCAGCAACTCCAAAGACTTTCAACATAAACATGCAAAAATGGGCAATTAATCTTTACCTAAACAGCTATCTACTAAAGATCTGGGGCCTCATTTATAAACGTTGCGTGCGCACAAAAGAAGGCGTACGCCGCTCTCTACGCAATAATTGGTATTTATAAAAAGCAAACTTGACGGGAAAATGTGCGGTCCTTCACGCACGCTCTGACCCAGGCGTACGCACAAAAACGGGTGAAATGAGAAATGGCGACACCATCGGCAGATGGAAGAAACACGTGAAAGTGTGTGAAACGACCGTTGTGTTAAAGAAATGGCAATACTGCCTCTCATAAATAAAATGAAGACTTCACAAAGCAAGTGTTACAATTAACAGCCTACACGAACACCCGTTTGATCGATCTGCAGTGCAAAACAAACAAAATCAAACGAAGATTACAACATAAATGCAAATTAACACATATTTGCAAAAAGAAACGTGAAATATGTTCTGCAATAATATTGGCATGTTATGCAATTCATCCTCATAACACATCTGTAGCTTGTCAGATGCAATCAAATGGATGGTAATAAAATGCCATGATGCCATCACAATAATGGAGCGCTAGACGCTTTTTTGCATCGACTTTGATGTCCGACCATTTCTGTTTTATTTCGGCCACGGTCCGAGGTTGTGAGGCTGCAGCATTAACGGCGTCTGCAAACTTTTGCCACTCAAGTGCCTTTTTGGCATTAGTAATGCCCACACTGTGCCCTCCAAAAACATTTTCTCCTCGTTTTCCACCTCGCCAACCATAATTTCTACTTGACATTAAGTGAAGTTACGTTTCTTGGTTTTTCCTCTCTGTATTTGCCATGATTTCGCAATCGATGAATATTAAATTGTGGGCATTTCACTGACTATTTATGGGCAACTATGGGCGTTTCACGGGCTATTTATGGGCAACTATGGGCGTGACATGAAGCCGCAAAAGCTGCGCTACATTTAGAATCGATTGTGATTTATTAAGGGAAAACTGCGTAGGATGTGCGTGCGCACGGTTTTATAAATCCGAATATTTCTGTGCGTACGCACGTCCTATGTTTCATCCGTACGCCACTTCTGACGCAAATCCTACGCAAAGTTTTATAAATGAGGCCCCTGCTCTCTTAAGAGGTATGCGTTTATAGTCATTATTTACATGTATTTATTCTATTAACCTTTGTATACATGGCAAAATTGGGTGTCATTCGACTTGATATGCCACACTGAATGTAAAGAGGCCAGTGTCATGATTTTTGGACAAACTGTACAGAAGTTATAAGCAAAAATAGCAATTTTCCACTACTAGGTGATGCTGTGCCGAAACTCTTTGTCTATAGGCTCGTACACACCGGGACGAATATCGGCTCGCGTTATTCGTCAGCGTTTTTCAACGCGTTTTTTGTGTTCACACCCAAGCGTTTTTCGCTGACGATGAGCCGAGTGAACATGCAAATTCATTCCCTGACATTAGATGGCGCTTAATGTACAGAAATACCCCGGTCCACAAAGTGCGTCTGACACTCGCTTGTCACTCAGAAGAAGAGAGCGAGTTCGTCGCGTTTGTCATACAGTTCTTTATTCTCATTTGTGTCTCTTTATATAGACACCAACAAGACCAGCAGCTCTACATTCATCTGGCCTTGCATCTTCCTCGTCTTATTTCTTCCAGGCAGAGTGTAGTAGTAGACGGACGCTGTGTATCTTCTTTGCCATTACGTATGTGTGCTCGCCAAGACTGTTTTGTGTTTGAGCGCCCCCAAGTTGTGTTTTACTGTAACTTCAGAAGCTCCAGACACGTGAGCAAAAGCGCCAATCTCATTGGTCGGATAGTTTTTGACGCGGCGCGTCAAACTAAAAAAACGAACCCGAGGCGTTTTTTTTAAAATGACGCTTTTACGCGTGGCGTTTTACGCGTCGGTGTGAACACTCACATTGGCGCCCTTTGTTTAGTCACGAGGCGTTAAACGTCGGCGAATAACGCGCGCGAAATTCGTCCCGGTGTGAACAGGCCTTATATCTGTAAGAGGTGCTTTTGAATTATTGATGTTTAAACATCGCTTTCACTTAAAAGGGCAATTGCATGAAGAATAAAGTGTGTTTGCGTGTGTTGATTTAACTGCTTGCTTTAGATATTTGAGTTGTGCACAAAAACAAATATATTAAAGGTTACATCAGAATGCAATGATATTTTTTTATGATGTTGTCACATATTGAACATTAACTACAATAGGTAAATGCAAGTTTTTCTCTGGATGTGTAAGACATAACCTCTCTTTTTGGTTAGGGCAGCATATTACAGATAGCATCATAAGATTTATGATCTTGGGTTCAAGAGTACATCTGAGCACTTTGGAGAGAGAGCAGCCAGATACAGTCTGTTATGTTTGCACTACATCTCCATGATTAATATATTGCTTGACAGGTGTTTAGGTTGTAACATTATTGTAATAGAAGTTCTGTCTAAAATTAATTATTTTCATTTTGAAAGGCTACATGGGAGTGACAATTTTTTTTCATAATGAAGTTTAAAGTTCTGCTACTCTACAGCAATTTGTTTGTCTTTTTTCTTTCAACATTATATTTAGAAATAAATTATACATTTTTATATACTTTATATAATAGTTGATGCACCCCTATATCATTTTTTGTAGACCTCAATTGAAAAGAAATGTGTGTTTGTGACCACAGAAAGAGGCAGTAAGTGCATATAGAGCCATGCAGGTGTGTTACAGACAGCCTTAGATTATACTAAGCTGCATTATAGAGCTTTTCACTGCAGTGTGAGAGTAAGAATCTGCTTACATAACTTAAAAACCTCCCATCACATGGCACAAATAGCAATGGGCCATGGGTTCTATTAATATAGGTTAACAAGATTACTTGTGTATTCCACTGGTTTGTTTAAGGATATTTCTTGTTAGGCAATAGAGTGGTGCAGGGAGGATGTAAATGTGTTGACTAACTACAAGGAGGTTAGCATCACTGGTTCCCCCGACAAAAACCCAAATGGATTTTCACAATTGTCTTTAGGATTATCACAAAAAAACAAGCTCTGTGGTCAACACAAAACAGGGGTTTTATCCAGGTTGAGCATGGAAAAAAAACCTAGGACTAGTTCACGAAAGTTGTTTTTTGAAATGATCTCCAATATCCAAACTATTCGATTGATGGCGGCAGTCCTAGAGGCAAAGTTCTACCATGCGTGTGAATGTCGTCGTGGGCATGTGCCAAAAATCACGTGGTACACAATCCTTTACACGTGAAAAACGCGAAGGTGCTCTCAGATGACCAATTACTTTCTAATTTCTCACAGGCCTCCAGGGCCATGAGTCAAAAAGACCCAGCAAGTTTTGTTCCGATTGGTTTCCGTTAACTTTGTCTGATAGCTACTCAAACTTCATTGGCCGCCGCCGGACGTGTTTGTATTTTTTTGTTTTGTTTGATTTTTTTCAATTTCGAGAACACCCTCCTCCTTGCTTTGAAGAACGTCAACGCACCCTAAAATAATGAACACAACTGGAAGAGAGCCATCTCTGGGAGCTCTGCCCGCATGTCGTAAGGTAGACCTGACGTTATGATAACTTAAATTTAATTGTCATAATATCAATATGTAAAGCTTGGTACTTTTAATTAGCCTGAAATGGCTGACTTTTTATTTATTTAACGTTAATGTTGTTAAAACGTTGAGGAATCCAATGACGTCAGATTCCAACGAATCTAACGTCAGCTAGCGTATTTTTTATTCCAAATAAAACATACCGCTACTAACATTACCATTTTGCCAACGAATACAACTTTAGTTTTGTTCTACTATACTACTGTTATAATCACAACGTATAATTAAACACTCAGCACTCTGTGAGAAGAAGGCTCTGGTTAATAGGTTTTCTGTTAGTTTACTTGTATGCTTATGTAAACATAAAATACAGCCAACACGAACTGATAGACATCGGTTCGATTCACATCAGTGATGTCTTTGACCACCATGACTTCCCGACGGAGATAGCAAGGCCACCGGGGTCTCTGTGGATTATTGTTCCCGCTGGGCGACGACGGAGGCAGCACAGAGACAGAATGCAGAAGCGAGGCCGTAGAGCCGGTGTACGTTAGGGCTGGGAATCGCTGGGTAGCCTACTTCACGATATACGATATGCAATATATTGTTCACGATACCGATAATATCACGATTGACGATACTGCGATAATCGATATATATTATCAATAATAACTCACAATATATCATGTTTTAAGAAATACAAATATTTTTTTTAATTAGGAAAATGAATCTCCGTTTTATTTTTTTGGATGAAACACAATAACAAAAACAACTTGTTGCAACAAAACAGTCACAGACCAACCACGACTTTCTCACAGAGCTCCTGTTTCCCGTGTAGCGGACTTTTGCAAAGCCAGACATCCCAAGTCTCCCGCAAGTTCCGGGAGTCTCCCGCATATTGATAGCGTCTCCCTGATGCCCGCAAATTAGTTCAAATCTCAAATCAGTCCGCAATCTAGAGCGCGCATGCGAGACAGAACATACTGCGCACATAACATATAGCGCGCGCACGGCAGAGAGGGAGAGAGCGAGAGACCTTGCGTGTGTGCCTCATGATAATGAATAGAGCGTGCGTTTTATAATGGCTTTTAAGATCGATACTTGACAAGAGCGCATTGAGAATCGATCGCAGGAGTAAATATCGTGAGATATTGCCATATCGATATTTTGGCGCACCCCTAGTGTACGGGCTTGGCTAGCACAAGACCAGTGGTGACTGCTGGTCTTTCAAAGAGGGGAAGCTCATTTTTGGCCTACATCATTCAAATTGTCCATTTATGTATAGGCTAGCTAGCCTAGCCTACTGTATGAATGAACAAGCGATCTAAAAAAAATATATTAAACTCAACAGAGGAAATGTGGGAATTAGGTTAAACTGAAACAAGGAATGTGATGTCAAATGTATGATGAAAATTGGTTAGCAATTTCACCAACCAAATACCAAGAAATGGGTTGCAGCAGTTTGTCTTTCGACTACACTTGCAAAATCCGCGATGAGACTGAGCTCGAATAGCTTCAGCGTCAGCGACTTTTTATTGTACAAAATCGCTGTCAGTCAAAAGGAGATGCAGTCTTTCGACAGACCCTCTGGTTTCGACAGAACCGACCACAGTCTGTTTGATAAAACCGGTTGATCGGAAGATGGATGGATGGCCCTGGTTAATCGGAAGATGGATGGATGGATGGATGGGCTTTATTCATAAGTTCACACGTAGGCCAATAATAATAAAGTAGGCTAAAGGCTATGTGTATTTGCCGTACTGTCCAAAGGGGAGGACTCCGAGCTCAGAATCCTATCGCACTCATTCAGTTGATTAACTCCTACCGTGATAATTTGGTTGCTTATCTGAACATGCTCCTCCTGACCTTTTTTTTAATAAAATAACATTTTATGCAAAATTTATATCAATGTGTAAAACTGAATTTAGTTCTCAAACTTGGGTGAATTTAGATTCATTCAAAAACTCGACGAAACATTAATTTTAGGGGTGGAACGGTACACATAAGTCACGGTTCGGTTCATACCTCGGTTCAGACGTCACGGTTCGGTACGATTTCGGTACAATGGAGTGAAAAGCAAAACAAAAATGCAGAAGGCATTTTTATAAATGTCTTAAGCCTTGTATTTTTTAAATAAGCTTTATTAATAAAGGCATAGAACCAGTTTATTTGTAGTGCACTGACAGGAGTTTTATATAATTAGTTTATTTATTAAATTATTAAAAAGATGAAAAGACCTTGAGATATGTTTGGTAATTGTACCTGAATGAATTTAAAATTAATTTGCTCTTTCAGATCAATATATTTGTTTTCCTTCATTTTTAGTTAACCCTAACTTTATTCTCATCTGAATTATAAATAATTGATTTCCGTATAAAATAATACTACCTTTAAAAACTTTTGTTAACATTTGTAGGTTACAGTTTGACAAGAGTTTAGAGTGTAACAAAAGCACAATGTTGTGTTTTATTGCAAGTGTACACAAAAGTAAACAGTAAACACTTTGCAGTTTTAATGATGTCCTGTATGAAAAAATGACGGAGTATGTTTCCACTGTTGGATCGCGCACGAGAGATCTCGCACGCGCGCAAACACACACACACACACACACACACACACACACACACACACACACACACACACACACACACACACACACACACACACACACACACACACACACACACACTGACTGTTCATCGCGCCTCTCTCTCGCACACCGCGCGCGCAGACACACACAATGTTCATCGCGCCTCTCCTCTCTCTCTCTCTCTCTCTCTCTCTCTCTCTCTCTCTCTCTCTCTCTCTCTCTCTCTCTCTCTCTCTCTCTCGCACGCGCGCAAACACACACACACACACACACACACACTGACTGTTCATCGCGCCTCCTCTCTCTCTCTCTCTCTCTCTCTCTCTCTCTCTCTCTCCTCTCTCTCTCTCCTCTCTCTCTCTCTCCTCTCTCTCTCTCTCCTCTCCTCTCTCTCTCTCTCTCTCTCTCTCTTCTCTCTCTCTCTCTCTCTCTCTCTTCTCTCTCTCTCTCTCTCTCTCTCTCTCTCTCTCTCTCTCGCGCGCGCGTTTTTGTACCGTGTATTCCACGTGCAAATTCGTGCACCGAACCGTGACGCCCGTACCGTTTCGGTTCGATACGAATACATGTACCGTTCCACCCCTAATTAATTTACATGATTTTTTACATAATGAATTCATTTAAATAGTAAATATTTTTTTAAAGACTGATTTATAACATTTTAGACATTTGCAAATAGACACATTTATAACATTAAATAGAACATTTTGTCGGAACCTCAAGTAAATTAAGTGTTATTTTGTTTAGTTTAGTCTAATGGTTTGTTTTCAGAACCGTGATCTGTATTTAGAAAAAGAAATCCAGATTATCCAGAATCAAAAATTAAGATTAAAAGAATATAATGTATTTAGCATCTAATTTATACTATTAGCATGTCACATTTTCCACGCCTGATGAGTTTGCATCCCTGGTTTTCATTCTTTAGAAACTCTTGGATGATTTTGGTTAACATACAGGAATAATCCTCCTCTTCCAAGCTTCTATTAGCCATCTTGTCAGACAGTATTTTAGTATATCCACAGCAGAGCCATTGAAAGAGAGAGTTGCGACAACCTGATGACCTTGATTTCACCACCACACTGTCACGTGATTTATGTAGCTCTCAATAGTTCCAAACAAATCAACTCTGTCAATCAGTTTCAATGGGTTTAAGCAGGAAAGACAACATATTCACTATATAAGCAGCAATTTTAACGCATAATGTGCACTGATTATTACACTGTGACATTTACAGTAGCATTATATATTATTTATTTATTTATATCACACCGATGAAGAGACAACATTAATATATTTTATTTTCATTTAACCCTCAGGTATTCCTTAGTCACACTCACTCATTTGGCGGTCAAACGTGGCTGAACAGTGAACGCCTTAAGTGTAACTTTTTTATCAATTAAATAAATGTACTATATTTTAGTTCAATTAGATTTACTTAATATTTTTAGATTTTTTTGAATTTTATAATAGTTGTGCAATAATTATGATCCATTAATGACCATTTAAAATAATATATTTCTAATGTTTATTATTTATATTACTATTTGTGTAGTATTTAAGGTTAAAATAGAGGAAAGGTTTTTAAATTCCAATGCCAAGAGGCAAAATAGTGGTATCTGGTGACCGTAAAAATAATATTCATATTAGGGCTGCTCGATTATGGCAAAAATCATAATCACGATTATTTTAGTCAATATTAAAATCATGATTATTTAACACTATTATAGGTGTGTGTAAAATGATCAGTCTTATTTCATGATATGAATCATTTTAAACCTCAATTTCAGAATTATCTATACTTCAGCAAAACCTAATGCTAGGTTAATGTAAGTAAAAAGTCCTTAAAACAGTTACAGAAGACAAGTAAACAGTCAGCAATACAATAACAAAGAAACTAATTACAAACCAAACAGACAAAAAATACAACAGTACAAAAATACAAATGAAATAAACAGTGCTTTTGGCCTTTAAGCACTAAAGAAGTTTTATTTAGCACAATTTTGTACAAACGTAAATAATATATGTTGGATTGATGTTTATAAGGAAGTTCATCCTGATAATGCATTGTCAGCATTTGAAAGATTATCGTATCCTTTGGTGGACAAACATGCACCTATTAAAAAGTGCAGTGAAGAATGTTATATGGCAACATGGAATGTTAATGATTTGAAAATCATTATGTTTGAGAGAGATGTGGCAAAGGGTACAGAAAACAGAACTGGGGAAAAGGAGGATTGGGACGTCTATTGCAAATTAAGAAATCAAGTAACTAAAATTAATAGGGAAAAAATAATGTTTTACAAAATTGTGGCGTACACAAAGAAATAATGGATAGGAAATCAAGTCAAATTACTTTTGATACAGGTGACTAATTCTTTACTTTTTAAATAGAATCATATGAAATAGAAAATTATTTTAATAATTTTTTCATAAAGTTGACAAATTAAGAGACGAACTGTTGTTTGTTCAGTTTGTCACATCTTTAATATCAGTATTTAAAAAGGTATTTTTCCTTTAGCTTGGTAAGATGCAAAGGTTAAATGCAGAAAAATGCAGCACTGGGTTTTAATGGTCATAATAGTCTACCAATAGGTTTTCTACCAGTTTGCAAAATATTGAAAATTATAGTTTGTGAACAAAATCAATTATTCTTCAAGGAGAATAATTTGGTCTATAATTTTCAGAATTTATATTGAGAGAGCACAGATTGATGACAATAACTTAGGAGCAGTATTGTTAGCAGTATTGTTTTTCATAATGAATATGCAGCTACTGTTGGCTCTCAGGGGTGTCAATCACTGCAGCACAATCAGTGATTGGATGAATCGAGTTTCTTTGTAGAACACTTTAATTCTTTCTTTTTTTAATTCTTTCTTTTTCCAACTATCAAGTAATTTACTGG
This sequence comes from Chrosomus eos, assembly GCA_036326025.1. Classification (NCBI taxonomy): domain Eukaryota; kingdom Metazoa; phylum Chordata; class Actinopteri; order Cypriniformes; family Leuciscidae; genus Chrosomus; species Chrosomus eos. The sequence continues at coordinate 38,261,800 of CM070826.1, read as the reverse complement.
TGGCCTGGGTTACAACTGTATTTCTAAAATAATGGTTCTAGCTTCGATTATTGCCCAGTGGTTTGGCCGAGTGCATAAAGACAATAAATCTAAAAATAAGAATGTGCTGGTAAAAGATTGGCTCTGCTTTGTTTTATAAGACATATTTCTGTGTCCAGAATTCCTAATTCCTGTACTCTCAATTTTTGTTTAGTAGTGCTAGTCATGATTTTAACACCAGTCATGCATAAAAGGGATGTTTTTTTTTATTTAGAAAACCACTGCAAAACATCGCACTGTAATGTATAGAAGAATGAAACTATGGAAGGATTTACCATTATTACACATTTTGACAAGAGATATTACACACTATACACAAGAAAAATGAGTAAAAAATAATTGAAATAAATGTTAGGTTCACTCAAAAAAATTATTTTAGCTCTTTGTTCAATTTCATTAATTAAAATGAGCATATACGACACAATCCTTCATAGAAATGATTCCAGCTTAATTTCATTAAATGTAATCAATGTATTTTAAAAAAAAATTGGTTTACCAAATTTTTTTAAATTGAGTCAACATGAATATTTTTCGTTCGTCTTAACTGGATGTCACTCAAAACATGAATTTTGGCCTCTTGTTAAAATAATTAATTAAAATAAGCAAAAGTAACACGATTGTTTAATATTGTCACAACATAATTTAATTGTGTTCAATCAACCTAATTCATTTGTGTGAAAACTACATGAATCATTGTTGTTGACATCTAACTGGGCAGTGGATCTGTAGTTCCCATCATGCTTTGCAAGGGACTGCATTAAAAGGGGTAAATTTAGGGAAAAAGTGTTATTTTATGTGTTTTTCAGTAAATGGAAAGATGTTGTTAGTTGATGTTAGTGTTTAATGTTCAGTTATGTTAGAAACTTAGAAGACTTTCTGTAATGTTTTTGAATTTTGTGGTTACCATTATGCAGAAGAGTGGCGACTGTGTTTAGGCTGTGGGCTCAATATTACACTATAAATGCTTTGAACCTCCTGTTCAGGCTGTGAGTACTGAGTACACACTATGTGTACACCTCACTTGCAGTCTGGCAAAAGTAATATTATATTACTATGCAAACATTGGTTTTAATTCAATTGAACACTAGTAGTGTATATCATTAAAAGTGACCGTAGAGTCAAATTAACTAAAATTATAATGTTGGTGATTGAAGGCAGGACAAAAAATAAAAAAATGTAGTTAACCTGACAAAACTTTATCTAGCAGGAATGACTAAATTAATTTAAATTCATACAACAAGATTACAACAAATTATTTCAAACTAATTCGAATTTGTTGGAAAAATGTAATTCAATTTCGTGGAAAACCTTTCCTTAATTTAATTATGTTCGTTCAACAGATACTTTTTTTGAGTGTTCATTGACTTAACTTTTTATTGTTTTTGATTAAATGTAGTATTTGTATTTAATTGTTGGGACCCCAGGAAGAGAAGCCTCTGCCTATGTAGTGGCTAATGGTGATCCAAATAAACAAATAATCTTAGATCATAGGAAAGACCATTTACACCCAATACAGGCAATTTACTAAGGAAAAATGTTTTTTTTTTTTTTTTTTTTTTTTTTTGGACAGTTATAGTTATATTACAGTGTGAGTACTACCAGCCCCCAAAGTTTCAAGCCCGATCAGTTTTATATGGAGAATGCTGCATCATGGGAAAATTAACAATAACAACTGGGTTTCAGCACTTCGTGCTTGAACCCCTAAATAAGCACAAGTCAGCCTGCCATACCAAACATGACCACAGGGAGATGCCAAAGGACGGCATATAGCTAATATACGGAATCCATTCAGAAATAGTAAACACACCAAAACTACATTATGAATGTATGGAATCTCAGTGATCTGAAGGCGGGTCGATGTCATTCAGTGACTTGCGCATTGCCTAATGTACGACTCATGTATGCCTCTGTAATCGCCTTTACCTTTAACTGCCGTCCAGTCTGTATCACACAGTACAATGGGAAACTGCTTGGGCTGCTCCGAAACAATCACAGAATACATAAGAGAGAGGTGGTGTTTAGTTCATTTTTCATTTATTTAATGTAAACATATTTATAATAAAATGAATGTATTATTTTTATATATTTAAATTAGATTATCTTGTGGCCCCCCTGGAGGATCACCGAGGCCCCCGGAATCGGAACTCTTATTCAACACTGGCCTTGCATTTGGAATACATTTCAGGGATGGGAACTCTTGAAAAATAACTTTGCGAAGGCAGTTAGTATCTCTTATCAAGTGTCTATCATTTTTTGGGAGTTGGCTTTATTGATGGTATTTGTGGGCACCATTTCTTTGCAAAAAATGCTACATGACAGCTTTGGTCATTTCGTTATTTAACTCTTTTTCGTATGGTGTGCAGCTTGCAAATGCAAATTTTATTCAATTAATTGCACAGCCCTAATTGCTGGTCATATTTGCTTACTTTTTTTAGGTGTTGCATTTGAACATATATTTAGACATCAATTACTAGATTTTTTAAAAATGTAAAAAAAAAAAAAAATAAAAAAAAGTTAATTACATCCTAATGTTATTTTATGATACTCACATAAACATACACAACAAGTGAATATTAATGAATGCAAGCAAATGCTAAATTTAACTAATGAAATATGTTTAAAATTAGTGTAAAAAGGAACCAAATGCATTCTAACAAATCTCTTTTATTATTTTAGGGGCTTTGACAACTAGCATCAGTTTATGGTAGCTATTGAAGTGTTGCTCATGTTATCTAACTGCAATAACAGTCTAACTATCTATTATTTACCGAAAAACATTAACTAAATAACTTAACTATATAAAACATTTTCACAGGATTTTTCTAAAAAAAAATTGTTTAAACTGTCTATATATACCAATGCATAATTAAAATATAAGTACTCTGAAAAAGAAAGTATAAAAATTGAGTGTCTGTAGTCCTCTCAGGGCTGCAATAAACACAGCTACTTATTCCATTCACTCCCACCCCCTTCCTTCTGGGCTCCTTCCAAAGCCACGCCCCCAAAACACATGAACGTACTCGGTTACTAACGTAACCTCGGTTCTCTCTAGAGAGGGAACGAGTACTGCGTAATATCTTACGCTATGGGGAAAACTCTTTTCCACGAGATATTGAAGCCAAAAATTATCCTTAATTTTTTATTAATGTAAAACGCTTTGCAGCAGCAAGCAGACATAGGCGAGACAGCTCGCGCGCCTATTGGCTGCCCTGCGGCAATAGCAGCAGCCTATCGAGAGAGGCTCTGCGTGACGTCACGACGAATGGGGGCCTTTCGCGCCCATATCGTCACGTCCCGCCAGAAAGGGCGTGGTCTCGCCCTATATCTAGGCTCGATAGCTGCTCTTACGTCGGTTTTCATCGCCGAAGCGAACCAGAGCGTATTCCAAGCACGGCAAGATACGCAGTACTCGTTCCCTCTCTAGAGAGAACCGAGGTTACGTTAGTAACCGAGTACGTTCTCTTACGAGAGTATCTCTCGTACTGCGTAATATCTTACGCTATGGGGAACACAATGCAACACGCCGTGCTGGTAGGGATCCAACACCAAAGTCCCAGGGGCCGAAGCCCGGGGCGCATATAGTGCATAATCACCATAAACTCACAGAGAGTGAGGGAAGAGAGGCTAGAAGCATCATTCCCTTTAAATAGCATCCGAAGGAGCTGATCATGCGACAAATAGACCATACCGTCAGGGTGAACATTCAGCCTGAACTGGGTGGCCACAAGTGTGTCGATATTTTAATGAGCTGCTGTACCGGTCAGTGAGCGATACGCAGGTCAAACTCAGTATCTGAGCCGCACTGCGGGCAGATAGCACTGAACTTTATACCGCCAAAAGCTTAGCTTGCAGGGCGGGAACCTCCAGGTTATAGTATTTTATAAATGTAGACGGCGAGGCCCAGCCCGCGACCATACAAATATCTTGCAGGGTAACCCCGCTAGACCATGCCCACGAGGAGGCCATGCCTCTTGTGGAGTGCGCTCTAACACCCAAAGGGCACTGTAGGCCCTTAGAATTGTAAGCCAGCGCTATGGCACCGACTATCCATCTGGATAGGCTCTGTTTCGAAGCGGCAAGTCCCTTAGCACGGCCGCCAAACGAAACGAAAAGCTGCTCAGTCTGTCTGAAACCAGACGAGCGGGACACATAAGCCCTTAGTGCCCTGACAGGGCAAAGGAGACTCGCGTCCTTCTCCTCATTGAGAACCGGAAGGGCAGACAGGGAAATCACCTGGACCCTGAACGGTGTGTTGAGGGATTTCGGCACGTAGCCGTGCTTCGGTTTGAGTATGACCTTTGAGTCATTAGGTCCAAACTCCATGCATGACGCGCTTACTGAGAGCGCTTGCAAGTCCCCTACGCGCTTCACTGAAGCGAGAGCCATAAGAAACGCTGTCTTGAAAGACAAGTGTTTCATGTCTGACGACTGGATTGGCTCGAATGGGTCACCTTTCATGGCCTCCAAGACCGTGGAAAGGTCCCATGTCGGGACTGAAGGGGGCCTGGGAGGGTTTAGCCACCGAGCTCCTCTAAGGAAACGCACGACTAAGTCGCTCTTTCCGAGTGACTGGCCAGACACCGGTTTTGCAAACGTTGCTATGGCCGCCACGTATACTTTGAGCGTGGAAGGGGACCTGCCCTTATCCAGTAGCTCCTGAAGGAAGGAAAGCACCTCCGTAACCCCGCAGTCTACAGGTGAAAAGCCCTGCGCTTGACACCAAGCAGAGAACACAGACCACTTCGAGGAGTAGAGCCGTCTGGTAGACGGGGCTCTAGCCTGCGCGATCGTGTTTAACACTCCCTCTGGGAGGTCAGCGGGTACCCGTTGATGGCCCATGCGTGCAGGGACCACAAATCCGGGCGAGGATGCCAAGTCGAGCCTTCCGCCTGAGAGAGGAGGTCTCTCCTCAACGGCAAAGGCCATGGGGCAGCGCTGGTCAGCTGCATCAGGACAGGGAACCACGACTGGTTTTTTCCAGAGCAGAGCTATGAGTAGCACTGGGCATCCCTCCCTCCTGATTCGCTCCAACACCTGAGGCAGGAGTGAGACAAGGGGAAAAGCATATAGGGGGCGGCGGGGCCAAACGTGGGCCAGCGCGTCCCGGTTTTTCGAGAAGAATCTCGGGCAGTGAGCGTTTTCTTGGGACGCGAACAGGTCCACCTGTGCTTTGCCAAACGTTTCCCACAGCAGCTGGATCGTCTGCGGGTGCAGAGACCATTCTCCTGCTGGGACGTTGTTTCTGGACAGCCTGTCTGGCCCCACATTTAGGTGACCAGGCACATGCGCCGCTCTCAGCGAGAGCAGGTTGTGCTGAGCCCAGACCAGGAGGCGTTCCGTCAGCCTGTAAAGGTTTCGGGACCTGACGCCGCCCTGGCGATTTATGCACTGACATGTTGTCCGACCGGACCAATACGTGGTGGTCTATTATCTGGGGACAGAAGCGCCTTAGCGCTTTGTCGACTGCTATTAATTCCAAGCAGTTTATGTGAAGGAGCTTCTCCCGCACTGACCATAGGCCAGCTAGCGGTCTGCCCTCGAGCAGCGCTCCCCACCCCGAAGTGGAGGCGTCCGTAGACACCACCTTCACACTCGAGGGGATCCCCAGACTCACACCTGACTGATACCAGTCGGTTGCTTTCCATGGTTTCAGAGCCGAAATGCACTGAAGGTCGACCCTGAGGCGAAATAGACCTGCGGTCCACGCCCTGGGGGGAACTCGTGCTTTTAGCCATAGCTGCAGTGGGCGCATGCGGAGCAGGCCCAACTGGAGTACGGAGGCTGCTGAGGCCATGAGACCCAGCATTTTCTGAAACCTTCTGAGCGGGACTATAGAGCCGTGGCGGAAGGATTTCGCGACGTGCTGAATATTCAATCCGCGCTCTGGTGACAGGCGTGCCGTCATGGATAGCGAGTCTAACACTGTTCCCAGAAAGGAAATCCTCCGACTGGCGAGCAGTGAGCTTTTCGCCCAATTGACTGTAAGGCCCAGCTCCTCGAGGTGCTCGAGTAATGCGGCCCTGTGTTCTAAGAGCTCCGTTCGTGAACGAGCTAGAATCAGCCAATCGTCCAAGTAGTTCAAAACTCGCATGCCCCGAAGTCTCAGGGGGGCGAGGGCCGCGTCCATGCACTTCGTGAACGTACGGGGTGCTAGGGACAGGCCGAACGGCAGGACTGTGTATTGATATGCCTGGCCCATGAAGGCGAATCTCAAGAATCGCCTGTGATGGGACGCTATTTGTATTTGAAAATATGCGTCTTTCAGATCTATTGACATGAACCAGTCTCCTTGGCGCACTTGCGCGAGGATTTTCCTGGTCGTAAGCATTCTGAACTGGCGCTTCACGAGCGCTCTGTTCAGGAGCCTCAGATCTAGAATGGGTCTGAGCCCACCATCTTTTTTCGGTACCAGAAAATATCTGCTGTATAAGCCCCCTTCGCTCTGAGCCTGAGATAAAGGTTCTATAGCCCCTTTCCTCAGTAGTTTCAGTATTTCAGTAGATGAGATACTTCGCTTTTCACCGTAGTTTCGACGCGCGCCGTGTAACGGCGAGGGCGTCGAGCGAATTGTAGCGAATAGCCTCTCTTTATAGTGTTCAGCACCCACTCTGATACCCCGGGAAGCCTTGACCACGCATCCGCGTGAATAGCTAGGGGTAGAATGAAATCTGGGCTCTGGCCGCGGGAAAGCGGCGGCACGAGAGTCCCTGTGTGCTGGGAACACAGCGCCGTGTTTACAGCGTTCGAGGCGGGGGGCGCGCTGATCACAGCGGGCAGCCTGGCCGCGCTCAGCTCCTCTAAGGCGGGTGGCGCCGAGAGAGCGAGCGGGGCGAATCCCGTGGGATTCGGCGTGTCTGTGAGGAAATGTGGGCGCGGGGCCGCGGGCACATTTGCCGCACTGAAAACACTGTCGTTTAGGGCCGACTGAATGTGTGTTGGTTTCGTTTTTACAGAAACCAAGGGACACGCAGCGTGTAGTGTAAGCGGGCATAGGGATATGGGCGCGTTCACTACATTGTTTGCACAATCGACCGGAGTCGATTTTATTTGTGCGAGCCCTGCACCGTGGCGGGCTGTGTCTGGGTGTGGGAATGGGCACTGGGACGTGGGCATTCTTACAACACTCATAACACCATCGGCCGAGGCCGGAACACCAGAAAATACACTCTTTATTGGATTTATCTGGGTAGCCGTAAAAACAGCTTTTGTGTGCAGGCAAGCGGGCTGAGACACCGGCTGCTTCACTGCAAAATACACTGGGACAGTCACAACGCATGGGACTGAACGAGCGAGAAGTTTTGGTGGAAATCCGGCCGCAGCGGGATCTGAACACCGTCGTTTTCCTAGGGCGGCTAGGAAGACTTTGAGGCCTCGGGCTTGATCTCAATCCTCGGCCGGGGCCCGCGGTGTGGGGGGCGGCGTCCGGCGGAGCGAGACCGCGGTCTCTGATCCCGGGCCTGGCGGCGCTGTGAGGCGGCGGCGGCGGCGGGCGGTGCAGGCTGGGGCTGAGAGCTGCGAGCAGGCGGCTTGGTGCGGCCTGTAGCGGAGCTCGAGCGCTTCGGCAGGAAGTGCTTCATAGCCTGAGAAGTCTTCTGCACCTCAACAAACCTGTCCGCGAAGTCTATGACGGCCGCTCCGAAAAGGCCCTCCGGGGAAATGGGCGCGTCGAGGAACACAGAGCGCTCGGCTTCCGTCATCTCTGACAGCGTCAACCATAAGTGTCTCTCGGCAACGGCGAGAGAGGCCATGTTCCGCCCCATGGCTTGTGCAGCGGCTTTAGAAGCGCGCAGAGCGAGGTCCGTAGCGCTCCTCAGGTCCGCCACGCAGATAGCGCCGGGTCCCTCCTCGTCCAGCTTGAGGAGGAGGTCTGCCTGGTAGATCTGCAGAATAGACATCGTGTGCAGCGCTGAGACTGCCTGCCCGGCTGCGGTGTAAGCGCGTCCGTGCAGCGATGATGTCACTCGACAGGCTTTGGACGGGAGCGTCGTCTGAACACGCCGTCCAGCGGAGGGCGGGCAGAGATGCGACGCGACAGCCGTCTCCACCGGAGGAATGGCGAGGTACCCTCTACTTCCCGCACCATCGACAGCGGAGAATGCCGTGGAGGTAGAGGTACGCATCCTGGCGGAAAAGGGGGCCTTCCACGACTTTGCAACCTCCTCGTGAAGTTCCGGGAGGAAGGGCGCGGGCCTAGATTTTGACGGAGCCTCGTCTTTCCCGAGAAAGCGCCCGTCTAATCTGTTGCGCGGCAGCAGCGTGGGTGCCTCCCAATCGAGGCCCATGCTTTCCACGGCCTTGGTGAGCAGACGCATCAGCTCAGCCTCAATGCCGGCTCTCTTCCCAGAGGGTTGGCGGGAGACGTTAGCGGAGGGGAGGTCCACGGAGCTCGCCCAATCCTCGCTATCCGAAGCCAAGAGAGAACATGCCTCGGTGTTATCGTCCAACTCGATGGCGGACGCGGCGGCAGACGGCGGCCGCTGTCCGTCCGTGAGCGACTCGAGCGAAGCCGGCGAAGCTGGCGGGCGAACCGGCGAGCTTTGGCGGGCTGGAGATAGCTCGGGCGCGCGCTGGGCGCGGCGCTTCTTGCGGCGCGGCGTCACGGCAGGCTGGGATGCGGGCTCGGAGAATGAAGCTAGGCGAGTCCGCAGAGTCACCATAGGCAAACGTTCACAATGATGGCATCCGCCGTCAGCGAGCGCGATGGCCGCGTGATCCTCACCCAGGCAGGACACGCAGATGACATGGCGGTCCTCATCGCTGAGTGGGGCTCGGCAAGAACCACAGGAAGGCATCTTTAAAAAGACGCCGCTCTTTTAGAGGGGTGGGGAAAAAAAGCAGAAATGCAATCACACACACACACACTCTAGGCAGAGGAAAGGATATGTACGCCGGAAAGCGCAGCAGGTACGGCGGCTGAAGGCGGCGAGGCCAGCGACTCCAGGCTCAATGGCACGTCCCGCTGAAGGCTACAGGTCGACGGCGCGGCTTCTCACTCTGGATCCAGCGATGCGGGAGGCTTCGCTGAAGAGATGAAAATCGACGTAAGAGCAGCTATCGAGCCTAGATATAGGGCGAGACCACGCCCTTTCTGGTGGGACGTGACAATATGGGCGCGAAAGGCCCCCATTCGTCGTGACGTCACGCAGAGCCTCTCTCGATAGGCTGCTGATATTGCCGCAGGGCAGCCAATAGGCGCGCGAGCTGTCTCGCCTATGTCTGCTTGCTGCTGCAAAGCGTTTTACATTAATAAAAAATTAAGGATAATTTTTGGCTTCAATATCTCGTGGAAAAGAGTTTTCCCCATAGCGTAAGATATTACGCAGTACGAGAGATACTCTCGTAAGAGAACGCACGATGCCGACCGCTCAGCTGGAGGACAAGTTTACCAGCGCCGAACGAAGAGGAGCCCAGTGCATGTAGTGACATCATGTCAGAAAGACATGTAATAAAATATCTAACTTTATCAGTATGAATATAAACAACTAACATGGCTGGTAGTACTCACTATCAAGCTAGCATATCGATAATGGTAATGGTAGAGTTTAAAATATATTGAGTTTGATTCGGTAACGAGCTAGCATAAGGCAAAACTAAAAACAGGTTGCATTGATGCACGTTTTCCCGTTACCATCAGTTACACTGTGATGAAGGTGAATTTCGCGTAAGATTCATAACATATACAGTGTTTTTCATGTAAGAGCTTCCACGATGAAAGCACTGTTGGCGTCACTTTTCACCCCTTTGAGTTCCCTCAGTTGTCGCCACGGCTGGAAAGCCCTGCTGATATTGTCTCCCGTCTGACTTCTTGCATTATCCAAAGACTTTTTGATCATAGCCTTTTCAAATACTGTCTTCCTTTTTTGCCTGGTTTGCCTTCGCTGACTGTATATGCAGGTACTGGGAATTTTGACTGCTCGCCTCTTTCTCTGCCATAATTGTGATTCTTCCTAGCTTCCGGATGTAAATAATTATCTGTGTTTATTGCAGCACTGAGAGGACGACAGACACTCGATTTTTATACTTTTTTTTCAGAGCACTTACATTTTAATTATGTATTGGTATATATAGACAGTTTAAACAAATTTTATTTGGTTAATTCATCCCTGCATTTTAATTGTTTTAGTTCACTTATGGCTACCTTTAGCCTACTTTAAGTAAAATTTTATTTCTTAACAGCAGACAATCAAATAATAAATGAAGAGTCAAATTAATTCATCCGTAATCCGGATTAAAAGTTTTATAAAGAAACATAAATTAAACAGTTAAAATCCCTTCTAATATATCTAAGTAAAATATAATTCAAAACACTGTGAATATAATATTTTTGCCTAAAGATAATTAAAGTTGGTTGAGAGATCTCTCTTTGAAAAGATAGGTTGCGAAGAAGCAAGGTCTGAGTCCAAGGGAAGACCGACCTGTACATAAATTGATCTCCCTGTTATACAGTTGCTTATCGGAACAGAGCTAAGTTCCTCTTTTCATAGTATAATGTATCGAAGCAGACACAAAAGACACAAACATATCTAGTTTTAACACTCTGAGGCGTTAGCCCTTACACTGCAAGATGTTTTGCTAAGATAACATTCGTTTATCACTTTATTCTAAGACATTAGAGCATTTTTGGTCTGTCTATTGGAAACTTACAGACTTTTGACAATCTAAACAGCAAGAACAAAAATTCACCCTAAATCAATCAGCTACATTTGAGGCATGAAGATTAATAAAAGAAAAGCATTAAATGTATATTTCATATGATAATGATGGTAAACACATCAAAATGATAGTAATGAGAAACACATCAACATGATAATAATGATTTCTTAAAATATGTTTTCCAACCAGTTAGTATCTGGTGTGACCACCATTTGCCTCATTCAGTGGAACACATCTCCTTTGCAGATCAGGTTGTTGATTTTGGCCTGTGGAATGTTGGTCCACTCCTCTTCAATGACTGTGCGACGTTGCTGAATATGCAGGACCTGGAACACGCTGTCGTATTCGCTGATCCAGAGCATCCCAAACATGCTAAATGGATGACATGTCCAGTGAATATGCTGGCCATGCAAGAGCTGGGATGTTTTCAGCTTCCAGGAATTGTGTACAGATCCTTGCAACATGGGGCCGTGCATTATCATGCTGCAACATGAGGTGATGGTTGTGGATGAATGCCACAACAATGGGCCTCAGGATCTCGTCACGGTATCTCTATGCATTCAAAATGCCATTAGTAAAATGCACCTGTGTTCATTTTCCATAGCATACGCCTGCCCATACCATAACCCCACCGTCACCATGGGCCACTCGATCCACAACGTTGACATCAGCAAACCGCTCACCCACACGGCGCCATACACGCTGTCTGCTGCCCTCTACAGTGAAAACCGAGATTCATCCATGAAGAGAACACTTCTCCAAAGTGCCAGACGCCATCGAATGTGAGCATTTGCCCACTCAAGTCGGTTACGACGACAAACTGCAGTCAGGTCGCGACCCCGATGAGGACGATTATGAGTTTCCCAGAGACGGTTTCTGACAGCTTGTGCAGAAATTCTTTGGTTATGCAAACCGATTGTTGCAGCAGCTGTCCGGGTGGCTGGTCTCAGATGATCTTGGAGGTAAAGATACTGGATGTGGAGGTCCTGGGATGGTGTGGTTAAACGTGGTCTGTGGTTTGTGAGGTTGGTTGGATGTACTGCCAAATTCTCTGAAACACTTTTCGAGACGGTTTATGGTAGAGAAATGAACATTCAATTCACAGGCAACAGCTCTGGTGGACATTTCTGCAGTCAGCATGCCAATTGCACGCTCCCTCAAAACTTGCAACATCTGTGGCATTGTGCTGTGTGATAAAACTGCACATTTTAGAGTGGCCTTTTATTGTGGCCAGCCTGAGCCACACCTGTGCAATAATCATGCTGTCTAATCAGCATCTCTTGATATGCCACACCTGTGAGTTGGACGGATTGTCTCGGCAGAGAAGTGCTCACTAACACTGATTTAGACATGTTTGTGAACAATATTTGAGAGAAAAAGGCCTTTTGTATAGCTACATAGAAAAAGTCTTAGATCTTTTAGTTCAAATCATGAAAAATGGGGGCAAAAACAAAAGTGTTGTGTTTATAATTTTGTTCAGTGTACATTATTAATGACCACTTGCAGCAGTTAAATTAATTTAATTTAATTTATTAGCATTGTATTGCCTTAATTATAATTTTACAGCCTTCAAATTCAGGAATTTAGTTAGATATGGTACACCACCTGATATTTATGATTTATTGTGTCATTTGTGTACATACAATGACAATACTGTTTTATCCATGCCTAAAGAAAACATATCTGAGTTTCATTCTAATAAAAGGTGTGACAGTGACTTTTCCCATGCCAAATATTAATCTATATATCTTTTCTCTCAGCCTTAAAGTGTGTATGTCACTTGTGTGTGAACCACACTTGTGAAACGGAGGCAGACGGAGCGTGTTGGAACTCAGTGATGCTCATAAATGGGAAGGAGGAGCCAGTGAAGTCCTGTGTGTCCCCATCAGAGCTCAAGGGTCAAGTGTTCTGCCACAGCTCCAGAAACGTCTATAAACGCAACTGCTGCTTTACAGACTTCTGCAACAATGAGACGCTGCACTTCAATCCAGGTATGACAGGCCATTGTCAGCTCCCATATTGTATTCTAATTCTGAAACTGTCTTGTTCTAAAGTGTCCTAGAATTAAACATTATTAACAGTAGATTTGTTTTAGTGTGTGTTTTGTTTGGACTGTTTTTGTGTACAAAATAGCAAATCTTTCTTTGCTCAGTGAAAGTAGGCTGGTTGGGTAAATATCAGGCAGCCTCAGGTTTATTAATACGTGGTTATCCTAGCAGGGTAGTTAAATTCCTCAGAGCGGCTGTCTAATAGGTAGAGTCATACATGACTGTTGGCTTGAGACTGGTGCACCAGAGTCGAGGATGGATTAATGGCCCATTGTTAGGAAAAGGTGCCCATTTCAGATTTTTTTTTTTAACACATTCAGGGACACATAGTTGGCAACAATATGGGGCTTTCGGTATCCATTACATTTGGACCAAAATTACACTGAGGATGTCACTTCCACAAATATGATGTCAGAGATTAAACCATTATATTTAAAGGGGAAAATATAAAAGACTAAGGGCTAGATTAACTAAATAGGGCACATTAGCGTGAGTGCGCAATTCCAAAAAAAGCTTAAATGGAAGTGAAAAGTTCTGGGGGTGATCTACTGTGCAAATTAAAGAACACTGCCAGATAATTTACATAACAGGCTTGTGCACAATTCAGAATTGAATTGAGAATGACTCCTTAATTCCAATTCAATTCTTGAATTTGAATTGATGTCAAAAACAGGATCTAGAATTACAATTCGAATTTGAATTAAAGGAAGAAGAATAGAATTTGTTTTGAATTGCAAAGAAATTCATATAGATATTTTAAGTGAAGTGTTTATCAATGAAGCTTTACAGTATATGTCAGATAAGATTGCATTACATATTCTATAAATGATATTAGTTTGAACTACTTGTACAGATTACATTAACAGGAAATATTTTCCCAAAGCAATGAATGTTAAAAGCTCTAGTCACAGAACAAATAATTAAGTTTGATTTATTAGGGCCCAAGCCCTAAGGGCGAAGGCCCTATTGTTTTCCTAAGGATTATTTATTAGGGCCCAAGCCCTAAGGGCGAAGGCCCTATTGTTTTCCTAAGGATTATTTATTATTATTATTATTATTATTATTATTTTTACTACCTTTTGGACACTTTTGGAGGCCTTAACATGCTCAAAAACTCCTGAAACTTTGCACACATGTCAGAACCCGCGGCCATCAGGGCCGGGCTGAAGATGGTACCCGGGCGTGGCAGGGGGGCTCGACAGCGCCCCCTGGAACGGGGTCCGAAAACATGGTCCATAAATCAAACTCGCTTGCATGTAATAATATGAAACTCGGTACACATGTAGATCTCATCGTTTCATATATACTTCGCACTCTAACTTTTTACCCCAGCCCAACAGGAAGTCGGCTATTAAGGGTTGTTTGGAAAACGCATGCAATGGAATGTGAAACACTCCTCCTAGAGAATTCAAACACACGGCACGAAACTCGGTGGGGCTGATCAAATTAAATCATTTACACTGAAAAATTACAATTGCATAAAATAATGTTATGAAATTGATTTAAATGTACAAATAAGAAACAGTGGAAAGAAGTATACTAGGCTACTTATAAACATAACACTAAACTGCCAATAGGTGGCGGCAGGCGGCCGTATTAATGAGTGAGTCATTTATTCATTCATTCAAACGATTCGTTTAAACGGTTGATTCATTCAAGAATGAGACAGATGTTTAAGAATGGGTCATTGAATCTTTGACTCAACTGAACCGATTCGGGTCAAAATGCTGAATCATTCAGTAATGAAAACAATGAGTGTTCCTGTGAGATGCGCTGTGGTTCTGCTGAGATTTTTGTTTGGAACTATTTTCGCTGCTGGAACAGAAGACAAACAGCCAATATTACATCTAAAATGTAAGTGACTAAATTTGAACTGTTTATTGAACTGTTGTAGGAAATCAATGTCACATTTTGATATTGTATTCAGGAAAAATAATTGAGGCTGCTTAACACATATGTTAAAATATAGAAACTCCACATTTAGATTTTTAGAGGCAGTTACAGTATGTTGTTAACTGAGTGTGTGTGTGCTGCGCTCATATAGATTTCTCCTCGAGAGGCTGCGCGAGCGTCAACAGCGCAACCTATTTATTATCCACAATCGATCGCAACAACATAGCTACAATAAATGTAATAAAATCAGAATCATTCTCTCGGTTTAGTGATTCCCTAGTTATGTATTTGTTTGTTATTGATGTTCTAATCAGGCTACTTGACTTGTCTTAAATTAAGGTCTTAAGGTCTTAAATTTGACTGACTAAACCCTGCAGAAACCCTGTATGAAAGTAGAAATTAACTAAAAAACGTTCGCTCTGTTCTGCTCACTCCTCGCGTTGGACGCGCACTGTTATGAAGGCCTGTGCAGCTGTGAGCTTTTCAGTTTAATTTTAAAATTAGTGCCATTTCGGTTGGGGGAGTGGGGGGTTATTGCTTGAATTTATTTTACAAAAACATGTGCTATAATTCAGATCAATATATTTGTTTTCCTTAAAATTATTCTCATCTGAATACAAATATTATTTCTGTAAAAATAATACTTATGACTAAAAAGCATTTGTGATCTTTCTTTTTTAATCAATAACTTAAAAATAAACAGATTAGTGCTCTTTTGAGGTCAAGAATTAAAACCAATGCAATATGATGAATGTTTAAAAGATGCACCGCAGACTGTTTTCAACAGGTTAGATAAATATTTCTTGCTTAACAGTGTGTGTGTGTGTGTGTGTGTGTGTGTGTGTGTGTGTGTGTGTTGTGTGTGTGTGGTGTTGTGTGTGCTGCGTGCGTGTGTGTGTGTGTGTGTGTGTGTGTGTGTGTGTGTGTGTGTGTGTGTGTGTGTGTGTGTGAGAGAGAGAGATTGTGTCTGTTACAAGAGTTTAACCCTTTAAGGCCTTGTCTTTTTGGATATATATCTTTTTTTTATTAAAAAGAAAATGTGCATATTACAACCCATATATTTTAAATTCATTGTTTGCTTTTAATTAAATTAAGATTGTATGTTTGGTAATTGAACCTAAATAAATTTAAAATGAATGTGCTATATTTCAGATCAATATATTTGTTTTCCTTCATTTTAATCAACACTAACTTTATTTTCATCTGAATTATAAATAAATTATTTCTGTATAAAATAAAAAATCCCGAATAATCCAGACCAACCAGAGCGCACTATTTCTACAACATCATCAGTGCTGAAGCGGAACTACCAGAGCCGTTCGGCAGATAGCGAGCAGATATTTTGATATTTTGTGTCACGTCGTGCACAACAACCCTAAAGGCACCAGGGTGGCGATGCCACCGGCTTTTTATTTATATATATATATATATATATATATATATAATATATATATATATATATATATATATATATATATATATATATATATATAATATATATAGCTGCGAGCAGCGATGAAGGGCCAAAGCCGGCGGCACCACCACCCTGGTGCCTTTAGGTAACTAAAGGAACCGGGGTTGCGGTGCCACAGGCTTGGGCCCGTAATCGCTGCTCGCAGCTATATTTATTATTATTTTTTTACTACCTTTTGGACACTTTTGGAGGCCTTAACATGCTCAAAAACTCCTGAAACTTTGCACACATGTCAGAACCCGCGGCCATCAGGGCCGGGCAGAAGCTGGTACCCGGGCGTGGCAGGGGGGCTCGACAGCGCCCCCTGGAACGGGGTCCGAAAACATGGTCCATAAATCAAACACGCTTGCATGTAATAATATGAAACTCGGTACACATGTAGATCTCATCGTTTCATATATACTTCGCACTCTAACTTTTTACCCCAGCCCAACAGGAAGTTGGCTATTAAGGGTTGTTTGGAAAACGCATGCAATGGAATGTGAAACACTCCTCCTAGAGAATTCAAACACACGGCACGAAACTCGGTGTGCATGATGTCAAGACACTGAGGATGAAAAATTGCCAGGGGATTTTTGATATCTCGAACGGTTTGGCCGTGGCGAGGAAACGAAATTATGGCGAGAAACGTGAAACAGGAAGTGTGTTATAACTACTGCATACATTAACTAATCTTGATGAAACTTCAGCAGTGTGTTCGTTGTAAGAGCCCGATCACATGGATGTGACTATTGTGAGTCAAAGTTATAGCGCCACCAACTGGCAGCAGGAAGTGTGTCACTTTCAAAATGCTTTTAAATCACCCTCTTATTTTTACCCGATTTGCTTCAAACTTCATGTGCATAATGTAGACACATGCCAGATGTAGACCTGTGAAAGGATTATTGATATCTTAGACACTGTTGCCATGGCAATGCATCAAACATTAATATTCCTTTTTTTAAGCTTTTTCATGCTTTTTTATGCTTTCGGGCACTTTTGGGGTTCTTAACGTGCTCGAAAACTCTTGAAACTTTGCACACAGGACAAAACCCGCGGCCATCAGGGCCAGGCTGAAGCTGGTACCCGGGCGTGGCAGGGGGGCTCGACAGCGCCCCCTTGAACGGGTCCGACAATTTGGTCCATATATCAAACACGCTTTACCCTATTTGCTTCAAACTTGATGTGTATAATGTAGACACAAGCCAGATGTAGACCTGTGAAAGGATTGTTGATATCTTAGATGCTGTTGCCGTGACAACGCATCAAACTTTAATATTCTTTTTGGATACTTTTGAGATTCTTAGCGCACTTTTGGGGCCCTTAACATGCTCAAAAACTCTTGAAACTTTGCACACGGGTCAGAAACCGCGGCCATCAGGGCCGGGCTGAAGCTGGTACCGGGCGTGGCAGGGGGGCTCGACAGCGCCCCCTGGAACGGGGTCCGAAAACTTGGTCCATAAATCAAACAGGCTTTACCCGATTTGCTTCAAACTTGATGTGTATAATGTAGACACACGCCAGATGTAGACCTGTGAAAGGATTGTTGATATCTTAGATGCTGTTGCCGTGACAATGCATCAAACTTTAATATTCTTTTTGGATACTTTTGAGACTCTCAGCGCACCTTTGGGGCCCTTAACGTGCTCAAAAACTCTTGAATCTTTGCACACGGGTCAGAACCCGCGGCCATCAGGGCCGGGCTGAAGCTGGTACCCGGGCGTGGCAGGGGGGCTCGACAGCGCCCCCTGGAACGGGGTCCGAAAACTTGGTCCATAAATCAAACACGCTTGCATGTAATAATATGAAACTTGGTACACATATAGATCTCATCGATTCATATATCCTTTGTACTTTTACTTTTTACCCCAGCCCAACAGGAAGTCGGGTATTATGGTTTGTTTGAAAGCGTATGCCCCTGGAATTCGATATACTACTCCTAGAGAATTCAACCAATCGCCACGAAACTCAGTCAGCATGAAGTCAAGACATTGAGGATGAAAAATTGCCAGGGGATTTTTGATATCTCGAACGGTTTGGCCGTGGCGAGGAAACGAATTTATGGCGAATAATGGAAACAGGAAGTGTGTTATAACTTCTGCATACATTAACTGATCTTGATGAAACTTCAGCAGTGTGTTCGCTGTAAGAGTCCGATCACATGGATGTGACTATTGTGAGTCAAAGTTATAGCGCCACCAACTGGCAGCAGGAAGTGTGTCACTTCCTAAAGGCTTTGAAATCACCCTCTTATTTTTACCCGATTTGCTTCAAACTTCATCTGTATAATGTAAATACACTGCAGATGAAGACCTGTGAAGGGATTCTTGATATCTTTGAAACTGTTGCTGTGGCAACGCATCAAACTTTAATATTCTTGTTTGATGCTTTTGATGCTCTGAGTCAATATGGCAAGCCATTTTAACATTTAATCATTTTAACCTACTAGTCTCTTTTTTCATGCTACTAGTACTTATTTTTTAGATACTAGTATCTATTCCATTAAGTAATAGTACTTATTCATTAGCGACTAGTGCTTATTCTTTAGTACTAGTGCCTATTCTTTAGATAGTAGTGCTTATTCTTTAGATATTCTTTTGAATACGTATTAGTAGCTAATGAATAAGTACTGGTGTCTATTTAATAGGTACTAGTATGTAATGACTTAGAACTAGTATTTATTGAATAAATACTAGTATCTATTAATAGGTACTATTATCTAAAATGTCATTTTCTCTCTCTCTCTCTCTCTGAGCCAATATGGCAAGCCGTTTTAACATTTAATCATTTTAACATACTAGTCTCTATTTTCATGCTACTAGTACTTATTTTTTAGATATTAGTTTCTATTCCATTAAGTACTAGTACTTATTCATTAGCGACTAATGCTTATTCTGTTTAGAATATTCAAAGTGCTTATTCAATTTGTATACTTATTTATATTTTCAGAGCAGAAAATCCGATTTTTCTGCTTATTCAATATTGCATCTAAAATGTGACTTGACGTGGTGTGTGTGTGTGTGTGTGTGTGTGTGTGTGTGTGTGTGTGTGTGTGTGTGTGTGTGTGTGTGTGTGTGTGTGTTGTGTTGTGTGTTGTGTGGAGTGAGAGAGAGAGAGAGAGATTGTGTCTGTTACAGTGACAAGAGTTTTTAAGCCTTGTCTTTTTGGATATATATATATTTTTTATATAAAAAAAATGTGCATACAACCCATGTATTTTTAATATATAGTTTGCTTTAAATTAAATTAAGATTGTATGTTTGGTAATTGAACCTAAATAAATGTAAAATGAATGTGCTATATTTCAGATCAATATATTTGTTTTCCTTCATTTTAATCAACACTAACTTTATTCTCATCTGAATTATAAATAACTTATTTCTGTATAAAATAAAAAATCCCGAATAATCCAGACCAACCAGAGCACACTATTTCTACAACATCATCAGTGGTGAAGCGGGACTACCAGAGCCGTTCGGCAGATAGCGAGCAGATATTTTGTGTCACGTCGTGCACAATAACCCTAAAGGCACCAGGGTGGCGATGCCACCGGCTTTATATATATATATATATATAATATATATTATATATATATATATATATATATATATATATATATATATATATATATATATATATATAAATAAATAAATAGCTGCGAGCAGCGATGAAGGGCCAAAGCCGGCGGTACCGCCACCCTGGTGCACCAGGGTTGCGGTGCCACCGGCTTGGGCCCGTAATCGCTGCTCGCAGCTATATTTGTAATTGTAATTTTGTGGAACATGATAGAACATGACTCCATTTCCCAGAATTACTTTAGTAAATCTTTAGAAAAAGGAAAAAAAAAACAATTTGAGGTGGACATTTGTTTATATATATATATAATAAAGTCCAAAATATGTCTTTTCAACGTCTTTGTTAAATTATATATAAATGAGACCATAAATGATGTTGAAAATATTGCCACATTTGAACTAGTTTTTAACCTTGTTCGAAGGGTCCATGAACGTCTATATCGGACGTGCAGAACACGTAAAAAAATAAGACGTCATAAAAACTTTCATTCTGGCTCCTCAGTGGACGTCTTTTCAACGTACGACTTTTGTGACAAAGACATCTTTTGGACATCATTTTGCTCAGTAGGAGTGAGTTAACTATAATGAAATTATGTTATTGAATTACAAAATGAATGTAATTGTATTTAGTTGTATTACTGATGTAAAATGTGTAATTTACTTAGTTACTAATCAAATTAAAAGGAAATTGCTTTACATTGATAAAGTAATCCAAATAAAGTAATCCAAACCACATTTATAATGGGTAACTTATAACAGTAAGCAATTACATTTCCAAAGTAACCTTCCTAACGCTGAATGTATGTGAGATTCAACACATTTTTCTGTTGTGTGACTGTGGAATTTCTTTGAATTGCCATGAATTTAATTACACTTCCTGTCATTCCAATTCAAATTCAAATTCAACTTCCTGTGGGGCGGAGTCAGTTCAATTCAAATTCCAATTCATGAATTGAATGGAGGCCAATTCTGAAATTCTGAATTTTGCACAAGCCTGTTACATAATTACCAATGCAATCTACCAAGAGCAGTGCAATTAGCATCTGGTTTAAGACATGTTTTTTTAGGCCATTAAATAATGGCGCAAATACCAGTAAATTGACTATCGCAAACCTTAGTAAATCACATTGCATGATTCATTTAAATACTCTCCTCCAGTAAAGCTGGTCCTAAAATGTTTTTAAAAAGTGAGTAGCTGTAGGCTGAGACAGTGAGACAGTAGAATACATACAGAGGTCTATTTAATAGATATCAAGTTAATACATATTTGGTGGGTCACTGCCCCACCTGCCTCTGTATGAGCCACAGCTGCTGAAAAGTCAATCTAACAATTTTACAGTAATTTACCAATTTTAATGTATGAAAATGGCTTTTGTTTGTATGTCCTTTCTGAGTTATTGAACACTGTTTAAAAAGGGTATGAAACTAAAATTGCAATTATCTTTTCTTTCCTATTGTTTCGTACACTCACCCAATAATAAGACCATCTCTACACAAACTCATGCGAAAAGTTTCGCATTTCACTGCAAAGTTCAAGTTTCGTGAACTCTGACCTGCTAATTTGCATCATGTGAAGACGTGTGACCAGTAGAAGATCTAGGTTACAACGAGGCAGAAGGCCATTTTAAGAAAAAATAACTGTTTTACTCCCATAGAGTATGATTGCAGACATTTTTTGTTATTGTTTATATTTACAGTAGTAACAATAAATATGATTAATATCATATTTTTAAATATGATGGTTTCATTATAACGGTGATTATGTCTAAGTCGTCAAGTCACCTTCATTTATATAGCGCTTTTAACAATATGGACTGTTTCAAAGCAGCTTTACAGTGATAATAGGAAATTAAAGTAACAGAGATTGTTTTGGCTTTACAGCAGGTCTAGAATAAAGTTATTGTCCAGCTAAAGTTAGTTTTGATTGATTCACTTCCGTCACAACGATCATTAATTATTAACTTAGGAGCCGCTAACACGACAACGTTTTAACAAAAAACCCATAATGCGATCCGGCCGCTCATTTGCACAAAACCGTGCCTGGTGGCTCGAGAACGCAAACTATGAAATAGGTTCTAAGAATTTTTTATCGTTTCTGCGTAGCCAAGTCAACCGGAATTTTCCCAACAACGTCAAAGGTAAAGGGAAGGGAAGGAGGCCTTCACAGTGGAGAGACTAGTGACACTTCAGGACTGTGTTGTCGTCGTGCCCAGGCACAGGTCCTTCATCAGATCTGGATCCGGCGGACTGCGGTAAACCTCGGGATAAACAGATAGGCTAATATTAGCGTAGATGCCATCCTTCTTATGATGTAACAAGTACATCAGGATTTATGGGAAATGTTCCCAGTTCCGGCTGACCTACCACGTGCTTGGTCTGCTGGCGAGCTGACTTGCTTTACTCTCACCGACAGTTGGTATAGCTTGTCTATTGGCACAATTACCGGTAATGTGAAATGGTAAGGCCTTACTCTCGCTAACCTGAATACTGTCCTTTACCGTTTCGTCTCTAGAGATTGTTTCTTGTTTATTGCTAATCTGCTGTCCTTTTTTGCTGCTAGCATCCGCACTGAGGCCGTAACTATAAGGATCTCCAATCTTTCCCTGTCTGTCACTACAATCATCTCCAATATTTTGTATATTCTTATTTTTAAGGACCCAATTCGTAAGGGAAACTTTCATCCTTTTCACGTCTTCATTCCTTCTTTTTTTTTTTACGTTTTTGCTTTTGTGCTCCTGACAGGTGCTTCTTTCCATCCATCGTGTTCTTTTTTTTGTGCTGTTAAAGTCATGCGCTGTATTTTGAAGTGACAAGAGTGTGCTCACATTCACTTCTTATTTTCTATAATTCACAGATTTAAATTTTATTTTACTACAATATTATTAGTAAACGTGTTTGTGTATGTTAGAATAAACTCACTCAAAAAATAATAATAAAATAATATAATCCAAATTTGTGATTTGGGGCCCCCTAGCGTCCTGGGTCCATATACCTGGCATACTCTGCACCCGCGTAATGGCGCTCCTGCCCCTATTAAAGTCTAGTGTGACCGTGGTTTCACTAACATAAGTTTCCATTAAAATACAACAATTTATGACAATTTAATGTTGTGATTAGTAGTATCAAGGTAAACAGTCACCCTCAGAAATCATAGCACTGACGAGGCAAGTATAATAGTAACTCCTTTTATTCTTTTACTGCTATATGAACTCACTTAACCATGACTATCTCACCGTATTACATCCTTCTTCTCTTACATTTATTTCTCGTTCTCCTTTTCGCTCTTTTCACAATTACTCAGAACACAACATATCTGTACTTGCTGACTTCACCCAAGGAGATTGTGTATTATGCATTTTTCATTTTCGATTTGTTTTTGTGGCTTGAATTAACATGCATTGTATAGAGAAACAATAGTCTAAAGGTCACACTTTCTCTTTCTCTTTGCGCTGTTTTTTAAAAAATACCTTAATTCAAACTCATTGACACCACTTTGTTCATTCTTGAAGTGAACGTTTTCCTGTACTGTGATTAGATTCACTGTTCGACTGCTGCCTTGAACTTGTCCAGAATGATGGGACAGATGTGAGATAAGCCTGCCTGTGAAATGTCTCTGGGTTTGCACTGCTTTTCTGCTGTACTACCGGTTAACGCTCCGCCAGAGTCCTAGGAGACATTTATGGGCCACTTTTTCCAACCCATTCTCATAAATGGCGCATGTCTAAGACTTTGGGGCAAAAAGTATTGCTACGTGCAGGGAAACTCATGGCAATTATAAGGGAAGTCAATTTTGTTTTTATTTCCATATTATTTTATTCGAATGGTATCTGCAAACCGTAAATTACTCCTGTAAGCGATACAATAATTCAGAATTAGATTTAAAGGGTACCTATCATGGAATTTTGAAAATTGCCCTTCATGTAGTGTGTAACATAGATCTAAGTGAACGAAAACATCCTGCAAAGTTTTAAATATGAAAGTTCACCGTATACAAAGTTATTGTCTCTCAAAAGTAAGAGTCGACTCTGAGTCGCTGATATGAATCGATAGACGAACGATGCATTTTCTCTAACTTTCATACGTCACTTGTACAAGTTATTTGAATAAGACACGCCCACTCATTGCGCGCGCCAGAAAACAGTGAAAACAACATGTCGACGAGCTGTTCTGAAGTGCGAATCAAAAGCTAACTTTTTTTTCACTGCCCAGGGACGAGCATGTGAAGAATCTGGCTAGAGTTTATATTTACAACTATACCACACAAGTATAGCCACCTTGAGCTGTGTTCGCGTTATTTTAATGAGGATTCCTTTACAAACATAAATGCTTTCAAGTGTGGATTCGCATTCAAGAGTCGCCTGATACTGAAGGAAGGTTCAGTAACGTTACCAAGTTCATTTGGATCGGCTTCATCCTCCGAATCACAACCTGTAAGTACTGTTAATAATTTTTGCTTTTAAGGGTTTTGTAGCATGCTCAATAAGTGTGTGTGTGTGTGTGTGTGTGTTGTGTGTGTGTGTGTGTGTGTGTGTGTGTGTGTGTCAGTTACGCTCAACGCAGCTTAGGTCTCTGAGCTGTGTGTGTGTGTGTGTGTGTGTGTGTGTGTATCAGTTACGCTCAGCGCTTAAGGTCTCCAAGCTGTGTGTGTGTTTTTTGAAATATGTAAAATGTTTGTCGTTGTTATTGGAGTTGTCATAAAGAATAGAGCGTATTGTAGTACTACAGTGCTTTATCAATATGTTTAAGCTTTGGGTTAACGCGAAAAATAACTGACTGGGTCATCTGACCAATCACCACAGATTAGCGTCACGCAAAGGCGGGGTTTGAAAAATGAGTCGTCAAACGAATCATTTGGGAATCGCTGAGCAAATCAGGTAAAAATAAATGCATATTATAAAACAACAAAAGTGTTTTTTGTCATTGCATGCATGTAAAACTGTTGTTGGGGACTCCCAGAACAACATTAGGAACATTTTAAATGCCATAATAGGTACCCTTTAATAATATTTAAATCTAAGCATCACTTTGAAAATCTGCTTTATTTTCTGATATTTTTGTTTTGGCTAGAAGTTCTGAATGGCTGGTGGTAACTTAAAAATTTTGAAGCCAAATTGGCTGGCAAGTAATCAAATTCATTTAAAATCCTGTTAGTCAGTATCTCACAGGAACTCACATCTTCCATCCTTCATATATCCAGTAGGCCTACTTTGAAGTCTTTAAATGTAAGGTTGAAACATTAACCTCCACATATTTAAATGTCATCTTTATAAAATGCATACCTGGCTCACTGTTGCTGTCCAAATACGGTAGAACAGAAACACAAGTTGCAAATACCGGTAAGTTTCTTCTTCTGACATACCATTAAACTGGCTCACTATAAAACATACATTAAAACTGCATGATTTGCAATGCTTGAAAGTGGAGTGGATGGTATATTTTTAATGTTTTATTATTTGTGATTTATTTAAAACAGAAGCATGACATCATATCCAGAAACAAAGTTTGACATGCTTAAAGTGTAGTGGTTGACATCAACAATGTACTGACTTCCAATGAATAATGCCACTATTGTCTTTTTTTAGAGCTGCTTTACAGCAGAATTAATTTCTGTTTGCATCATTGATCATTATTTTCCATTTTATTACTGTAAAGGAGCTTTGAAACCATCTGTATTGTATAAAGTGTTAAATAAAGGTGATTTACAGTGATTCAGACATAATTTAAAAGTCTTTTAGGAGTAGTTCCAGATTATGGTAAAAGTCCACACAAATTTTAAATACATTTCTTATTTCTTTATTATTTATTGATTTATTGAATGTCTCTGAAATGGAAAGGTCCATTATCTGCTCGTGCATAATACATTGCTTGTGTTTCTTTCCAAACAAAAGAAGTGGCTGGCTGATTTTCTATAGAAATTATTCCAGTCTTGGCCAGTGGACAGTGTGTGTTCCATCTCTCTCGTTGTTGTGCAAATCCATTTTCACAGTTATTGGTGCTGCAGTTCATCAGGTTGTAGGTCAAGTGTTGTGAAACGTAAGCCCTTGTTGAAAATATGATCACACAGCTTGTGTATCATCACAGGGCATGGAACTAAAATAACTGTTACCATGGTTAATGCAACTAGCCCATGTTAAGGTCTTGCAAAAGACCTGAAAGCTTATAAACTAATACATCTGAGACAGAAAAACATTTTAATAAAGGTCGTTGATTCAATTCTGCTAATAGGAATGAAAAAAACCAAAAGCAAAAACAAACAGCCAAAAGGTTTTAAAACTTTACTCAAATATCTAGGGGAACATTTTCTTTTAATGGGCAATTACAAGAGCAGCTATTGTAAGGTAACTTTAATTAATTTATATAATCAAGCTTAGCATATTCAAAGCATATAGGTAAAAAATAGGCCTCTACCGAAATCTTTGCAAAACTCCAAAGAACGTTGCCAGATTCACGTTCATCTATTTCAATAAACCTGAACGTGCTTTTAGCACCACTCACTGGACATTCACTTGCGAAACGTTCATACAGCAATGTCATATCATTATGCAGAAATGTCGCCATAGGCTTGTTTTTTTTTGGGTGCAAATTGAAAATATATGAAGATTTTGAATAGAAACAGTGGATTCATATAGATTTACACATACGTTTATTTATTCATTTTAAATGTAACGTTTGATGATGAAAACACTGAGTAGTTATAGTTAAATCTGGTCTTCTCCAACTCCAGTCCTAGAGGGCCATGTCCTACAGAGTATAATTTTATCCCTAATCAAACACACCTACTGTACCTGTAATTTTCAAGCAATTCTCAAGACTTTCCTAATATTTTCCTTCAGCACCAGTCTCACCCATTTCTGTACTCGTCATAAAGAGCATTTGGTGGCACTAACGCACTAAAATGTGAAACACCACTTTGTGTCTCAAGGACAGCAGATAATAGCATCGCTTACTTGGTTGATTGGCAAATAATACATAACGTGAAATACCAAAGGTCCAGAATATGCTGAATGGTTAAGGAACAACCAACACCCACCCCCAGCCCTGGTGCCTGAAATATTTTAATAATGTGTTTACTGGGAAAAATAGGCAGCACAGCCCTTACAAGTAATTCCTGTGCAATGCATATGGTTGCCATGACAACCTCAAGTAATAGTGATTCTATCTTACCTTAGCAGACACCACTAAATATCATTGCAATGGTTATGAATTTCTGAATCTTTTAAGCCCTGTATGAGTTTAAATTTGAAACTGTCTACTGTTCATTGATGCAACTGAGCTGTGAGCTCATCTTTCAAAAACACCTCTCTGAAGAATGTGCAGAGACCCTCTGCTTTCCATTTATCTCTGCAGATACTTGTAAATTTTCCATCATTGGCTAATGGCCCTTTTGTGTTCCAAGTTTACTTACTTACAGGCTGTTTTAGTAGACGGGCATGCAAAAGAGAACGTGTTTTGAAATACCTCATTCTTGGTTGATGTCGCTGATGACCCTGTACAGATGTGGTGAGGTCATGGCCCACTGGATAAGGACAACTTAAACTAAAATTTGAGCTCACATTGGTTGCACAGCTGCTTATGGTACATATTCCAATGCATTCATGACAGAAAGTTTTGACCCAATACTTGAAAAGCCTTTTCAGATATGTTTTTGCTTGAAACCACAAAGTGTTCGTGTTGTCCAGAAGTGACCCCTGGTTCCCTTTCGAGTCGGTCTTTCGACACTGCATCATCGAAAATTTTGGTATGGGGGTTATCCCCTCCCTTCTTGAATCTAGTGAAGGGGAGGAATTCGCCCACCAATGGTGTTCAAGCGCAGAGGTGGGGTCCCCCGCACTATAAAGCAGAATCTTCAGAATCTTTCTCCTTTAGCTACAAGAAGCAATCTACAGCTCACCGTTGTGATCCGTCATCTATATGATGTCAGATTGCCGCTACTCTGCAGCGTTCCGGAGTATGACATTTTTCTTTCAGATGCCTTCCGGACCGCAGTGTTTCTGCCTTAATAATGTTTAATAAAAACAGCATTTATATAGCGCTTTCAACAGTTCCATGGCCACCAAAGCACTTTACATATTGCCTCACATTCACCCATTCATTCACCCATTCATTCACTTATTCATACACCGACGGCGGTGTCAGCCATGCAGCTCGTCGGGGTTAGGTGTCTTGCTCATGGACACCTCGACACTTGGTCAGGAGGAACCGGGGATAGAAATACCAACCTTCCGGTTTGTAGACAACCTGCACTGCACTGAGCCATTGCCGCCATTCAGTAGCAGTGCTGCAGGAGTCCATTTGCCCTCAATAGCAGCAGTGACATATCAGCCCGGTTCTGTCAACACTGCATTGGCTTCCCATTAAACATTGTATACATTTTAAAACATTTTAACATTCCAGCAGATATTATACAAACAAACCACAATATCGCTTAAAATAAATAAATTAGTAAAAAAAAATTATTTTGTTTGGCCATCTCATCTTCTTGAATAGCCTATGTTAGGCCTATAACTGACTGTTGAAAGAATTTAACTCTGTATGCCTATAACAACAAAAAGTGCAAAAAATTAATGCCTACTTGGCCTACTTCTTTAGAAAAAAGTGGCAGTTTCTTCTTTATGAAAAGTAGCTTCTCTGCTTTCTCACATGAAAGTCGGTTCCTCTTCTCATCGATGACATGAGATGTAGCACTAAACAGTCTCTCGCTGCTTGTGCATGGAGCAGACAAGTACTGTACCTGGGATCAGAATAGTTAACATTTTAAATATTGCAGTTTTCTGACAGTTGCTCATTTTAAAGCAAACAATAGCCAACATGACATCATGACTTTTGCGTAAACATACAAGCCACTTTCAAGTCAAGTGGCGTGTTATCTATACGCATTTTGAGCTATCCGTGTGTATGCGTGCATGTCTACGCCGTTAAATGTCCGAGTGATTCCGCGTGTATGTACACGCCGTTAAATGTCCGAGCGAAACGAAGAAAAACCTAGATCTACATCTGCGATATTTTTTGTCCTAGGGTGGTAGGGGAACACTTATTAATGGTATTAACCCCAGTGACGGGTAGGTTTAGGGAGGGGGTTGGGGTAGGTCATATATTTATATATACAGTAATGTAACGTTAAGTCAACGGCGTTCATAAACACGCTGAAAAGCGATTATGCGTGTTGATAGCACACCAAAAATGGAAATACGAATTGCCGTGTTATACATACGCTATTTCATGAGATCAGTCTGCAATAGCCGTGTTTCCACTGCCAGGCCAGGGCCGAGCCGTGCTAGTGCGTGCCAAGGCCAGTCGCATTTCCACTGTCACTTCCGGGGCTTGATCGGGGCTTACTCGGGGCCAACGGCCAGGATTTCTGGCCCGTCGAATACCTTGGGCCAAAGCGGGCCAGCTCGGGCTAGAGGCGTGCTCAAGGTAAAAGGCGGAGTTTATCGGTGTTAGGGAAAGTTATGGTCTGCGGCAAGATGCACATTTCACTTTTTTATATCATGCAAAATAATCGCTGCTCGAAAGGGAGAATCGCCTGTACTGGTCTGTCGAAGATGCCAAAGTTCTTCTGAGCATTTGGGCAGAAAGGGTACAACGTCAATTTGACGGCGTGTGCAGAAACGAGGATGTTATAAAATGCATCATTGCTGAACTTGCTAAGCTAAGCATTCAGCGAACAGCGCTTCAAGTTCGGGGAAAAATAAAAAAGTTTAAAGGCGATTAAAAAGCACAATGGACAAAGCGGAGCCCAGAGAAGGAACTGTCAATGACTTGATGGACGGTGTTCTGGGTCACCGTCCCTCTGTTAGTGGTGAGACAAGTCAGGACACTATGCCAGCCACGGCCGGTGAGTTAATATACATGGTATCTTCCTAACTTTAAAAAAAAAAATCATAATACCCGCTGAAATAGGTTGGGTTGTATGACGTTTGATCCAGAAAGGCGGGGTTTAGGGCAGCGCTGCGGGGCTACAGTAGCCCGGCAGTGGAAACGCAAGCCCGGTGCTTGAGGCCCGAGGCTACTGGCCCGGCTCGGCTCGCTGTTAGCCCTGGCCAAACAGTGGAAATGCGGCTATTGTCAAAGAGATAATGAAATGGTTGAAAACCAGTGTAGGCCTACTATTTTACTACACTGAAAATAGTACAAAATGCATAATATAAAATATAGGTAACACTTTACAATAAGGTTCCATTTGTTAACATTATTGCATTAACTAACAGTGAGCAATACATTTGTTACGGTATTTATTAATCTTTGTTAATGTAAGTTAATAAAAATACAATTGTTCATTGTTAGTTCATGTTAGTATAAGTGCATTATCTAATGTTAACAAATACCACTTTTAATGTTAAAATTTAAGACTAATAAATTATTTAAAGGGGTGGTTTACTGCTTTTTTTCTTTGCATGATTGTGTTTATGGGGTGCAATATAACATGTATTCGTGGTTTTTCTTTTTTTTAAAAGTCTTATTTTTTCATAAATTTCACCTTTATTGTAAGCCTTTTTCTCCTCTGTAATTTGAACGACCGGTTGACTTCCTGATTCTATGAAACCACTCCCTCAGAAACAGGCAATGGGCTCAGATTGGTTAGTTTGGGCCGGTGTGTTGTAATTGGCTAAACTGCGTAGCGCACGTTGTCCGGAACCGCCACGCCCCTTGTCTTTACGGGCGTGAGTCTCATGTGCTCCGGTTAATGTAAACAATGGAGTCAGATACTGCCGTATCAGTTTGAGCCAGAATCAGACCCAGAAAGCGGCGATGAAGAGAGTCAAGCAGAACCTCCCCAAACACGGCTGTTACAAAACGTTTCTGAATGGTACGTTTTTGAATTATTATTATTCTATTCTATTATTACATAAGAAGTTAGATACTGTTATACTTGAAAATGCTACTGCTGCTTGTTAGCTTTTTGAGATACGTTTTTATCTTGATTAAACATTTTAAACAAATGATTACATGAGTAATACAGTTTTTTAAAGTTATTGTTTTATTGATATAATGAACAACTGTTTAGCTATTAACAAAACTTAGTTTACTCTGTGTATCGTTTTCTTAGCATCGATATAACTGGCTACTATAAACAAACACTGTTGACATTGATCACGTTCATGATCAAATCGAAAAATGACGTCATAAAGTAGCTATACATGGCAAATACATTTATGAAATCTATATGATTACAAATTCAGGTCCAAAATGTTCGTACGCGTTTGCCATAGAAACACGAAATAGCATAACAAGTGACTATAAAGCCAGCGCTGGCATTTGTTTACGTCCTTGATAAAACGAAACCATTACGTCTAAAATTATACAAATACGTTTAAAATTATTAACTCTTACTTACAGGTTGTGGCCCAACAACTGCTGCATCTGGTTTTAACGTTGGAACAGCTTCAGGTTTTAGCAACCGTTTCTTGTGGAATCCGGTATTGAATTGTTGGAGATTCAGGAAGCTGTCTTCAGTGAAATGTGCCGCACAAAGAGCTAAAGTACGATTGTAATTGTCAGTAACATTATCAAACATAAATTGTAGCCATTGTTGACGAACTACAGCGTCTGTAGGAAGCCCCGAACACAGAAGACCTGAAAGCTGGATGAAAATAACACACTTTTGACGGCATGTTTAGCTCTCCCCTGTAACTTCCTCTTCGGCAAAGCCGCAGAAATATGATCATGCCCTTTTTTGCGTATTCCGGAGGGAGGGTTGATGCAAATGTATGGGTTAGTGACGTCTAAAACCCAGCTGTAGTCCCAATCAAGTCGTTTTTGTAGGCATTTACACTTCCTGATTTTTAAAAGACGATATCTCTGCTTACATTGAACTTTCAGCGCTGCAACTTTGCAGATAATGTTCATGCACCAACAGCAACATTACACACTATTTAAAATGAAAAAAGTGAAATCGCAATCAACCACCCCTTTAAATAAGTTATTTAAATTTGCAAAAAAGTTCATTGTTAGTTCATGTTAACTAATAGGCTAGTTAACAATAGAAACTAATAAAGTGTTATCCAAAATATAAATAAAATCTTACATTAATTACCCATGCAAGTAGGCTACTTGTATGGGTAATTAATTTAAGATTTTATTTATATCTGCTATCTGTGCCAGGTCGGGAAAGCGGCCTTGATTGGTCCTCCAAAATGGGTTATTCTCTTGGAGAAGAGATAGAACGTTCTTCGATTAACACCCACTGGTATGCGGTGAATGTCGCAGGCAAAGACACTGACAGGTTATGATGTATTGGTTTATGTCAAGGTGTCATAACAAAGACATCTCAAACAATGTCATATTTACATTAAAAATGTCATAATTGAGCGAATGACACTAACATGCATAAAACGTGTCGTGTCATGTCATGATTATGAAGGTGTCATGTTAGTTTAATGCACACCCCTTCAAGTAAAGTGTTACCAACCTCTCTACAACACCATTGGCTGCTGGGTCTTAGAGAGAGGTACGATGGTGACAAATAATCCATTCCTGTCAGAAATACAGCGAAAGCAGCTGAGGTAAACTGAACACCGTTATCAGTAACAACACTCAATGGATTTCCATGGCTGCTGAAGACTGATGACAGAAATCACAGAATCCATAGTGACAGTGCGAGTAAAGAAGATCCTAGGTCATTTGCTGTAATAACGAGTTAATGTTATATCAAACCTGCAGTCGGATGCATCAGTGTTAAATGGCCTGACTATATCCACAGCCACTTTCTGCCATGGTCCATCTGGCAGTGGCACTGGCTGGAGAGGAGCAGGGTGGGACTTAACAGTTTTGTCATTGAGCTGAAACACAGTATGACCTAAGATAAGCAGGCTGGTTTACCGGAAGCGAAACTTATTGAGCTGCAAGCCAGCAGCTTCTAGTCATTGAGTGCTTGAAGTGCTTTCTCATGCTTAGACATGTCACATCCGTGGATGATAATGTCGTTCAGGTAATTTTCAAGCAAGCCAGTCAGGGTGATGGTCATCATCCTCTGAACTGCCGCAGGTGCTGAAGCCAATTCGTAAGGAACACAACAAAAACGGAATAGTTTGTTATGAGATAAGGTCTTGAAGTCACGACCTCATGCAGTGGCACTTGGTAAGTAAACATTATTAAGGAGGATGTCTTGAAGTCACGACCTCATGCAGTGGCACTTGGTAAGTAAACATTATTAAGGAGGATGTCTCAAAACATTAAAAAATCAAGCTTTTACAACCACTTAACTTTTTAGCTAGGCTTTCATAAACCAACATCAAAGTTTGCCATGACAAAATAATTTTGATCTAGTTACCTGTATTATTATTCTGAGGCCCTACATTTTCAAGAGTAACTCCTCTTAGAGCTACAAAACATGGCGCAAACCTTCAGGCTGGTATGGCTCGTGTTATATCTTTTTAAACTAATTTGCCTTACACAATTCCTGTAGCAGATTTCGGAATATAGGCACAATTTTCTTCTGGTAATGAGAAGATAGATAGATAGATAGATAGATATAGATAGATAGATAGATAGATAGATAGATAGATAGATAGATAGATAGATAGATAGATAGATAGATAGATAGATAGATAGATAGATAGATAGATAGATAGATAGTATCATCATCATATAAAAAATGTTGCATGAGATGTCCTCATTCATATACTGAAACAAATGAATGTGTGTGTGTGTGTTGGTGTAGAGCCGCCACCTGAGGGGTCTGGTTGGAGTCAGCTGGAACTAGCAGCAGTAATTCTTGTGCCGTCGTGCCTGGTGTGTGTAGGTGTCGTTCTGGGAATGTGTGCCATACAAAGCCTGCGGTGCACACACATTAAAGCCCACAAACAGGATCCAGAGGAACCCCTGGATGACCATACTCTGGTGTCACCTGACAAATGCCTGAAAGAGCTCATCTATGACATGAGCACCTCTGGATCTGGTTCAGGTGAGAGCTGTCTGTGCACAAAAAACAAACACACAGACTACTCAAATGTTTATCATATGTTTTTCTTAATAACATGAATATTAAACAAAAATAGCAGAATAGGTTAATTATTATAAATATATTATAACATGAAAATTATTCTATTGTTTACTCACCTTCATGTGATTCTAAACCAGTTGAATTTCTTTATTCCTTCACACAATTGGAGGAATTTTGGAATTAAATATTTCTGTATAATGGTGAATGAGAACAAATGTTGTTAAGGTCCAAAATTGGCAAAAAATCACCATAAAAGTTCATGGAAGTATCATGAAAGTGGTGTGAATGACTTCTAGTCAGATGATGTTCCTCATTTATACAGTGTCCGTGCACAATTATTATGCAAGTATTTTTTTCCCCCAAGAACATTTTACCAATTCCAAACCACATCAATCTTAACAACTATATTTGTTTTTTATATAAATATAAAATAACTTCTATCATGACAACTCTCCGAAGATTTTTAGCATGGTAATGGATATGACATGCTAGGCGCCAACCACTAAAACAGCTCATTTGAACACCCCCCGCTACTGCCCCCCTTCCTCTCTCGCCGCCACTGAGTTGAAAGTGCAAGTTAGTTTTGCATCTAATATATCGCGAAAAGAGTAGCAAAAGTCAAGGCGTGAAATTTTAAATTGCAGTGACAGATTTGAGAAGTTGCAAGTGCCTATCTTGAACTTGTACTGCAAATGTGAATGTAAGATTAAGTGCAAATATATATTTCAAGTATGTGTCTGTCATTGTATTTCTGTAAATGGCATTTTACACATTTGTGACTACTTGTCTGCAGCTTCAAATTCAGAATACAGGTTTGTGACTATTGTCTGCGAGTGCAAATTTCATCATTCAACTTCAGATTTTTATTTTACAGGTTTTCACATTGGAGCTGTGAGTGTTAATTTTAGCATACAAGTACAACTATTTCACATTTAAAAGATTCCACTTATACCCTACTTGGTCAGTCTGCACAAATAACGATCAACATGCTTGTTTGCTTTGCTTTAAGTACTTTAATAAATACTTTTGCTAATAAACTTTAAGTAAAGTTTAAAAAAAAGACCAAGCATTCGATCTACGTCAGAGCATCTACAAATCTTTTTACGGCGTTGTTGACAGGGCGGCGAGAGTGAATTTTGCCACTCTCGTTAGCCAAGTCCCTGAGAAACGGACACATACTTCTGGAGACTCCAGGTAGATTTGCAGTTCTGGAAAAAGATGGCACTGGAGAAAATATATATATTATTAAGGAAAATATTTTTTTGTGACCCTGCTCACCCTAATGAGCATATTACTGTCCAATGGTCACACCTTTATTTTAAAATTTCTGTAGTATTGTATCCTTCTCATGGGCCTTTAATAATAATAATAATAATTTAATAATTTCTGACTTCTCAGTATGTGTTAACTCTTTTTTGTCCACTTTTACCTGTGAGATTTTACCTGAACATAAGGTGTTTTTCACAGTTAACAATTAAATATAACTTATAAATGATTATATACTAAATTAATTGTAGTTAAGATTGATGTGTTTTGGAACTGGTAAAATGTGCTTGGAAAAAAATGATCAGAATATTGACTTGCATAAAAATTATGCCCACACTGTAAGTTGATTTAGATAAAAGTGCCTGCTAAATGTACATTTCCATCTGTTCTTCATACAATTCATACATCTGTATGACATCATATGAGAGGAGTCATATTTATGAGTCATGTGGATTACTTTTATGTTTTGTTTTGTTATATGTGTATGTTGGAATACACTGTGTTCCCTAATTATTATGCTAGTGACATATCAGTAGGGTTTCAATACAATACACATTCAGATTTTAGTTTTTTAAAGAAAATGGTTGTTTGTTTTATTTATCATATCTTTTTAGATAATGGTATCAATCTCAGACAGGTTTGTTTAGTAGTTTGCCAGGTCTTCTTAGGTAAATGCAAAACCTACTTAAAGAGGATGTTCCACATGTTTAAGCTAGTCACAGTTCCCTTTCTGTCTGTCACTTTCGAGGTTGTGTCGAAATACAGACACAAGGGGACACTCTTGGGTGCCCCAAACACCTCTGACTCATTCAGAAAAGGCCAATGGAATTGGCATGTGGAATTTGCATGTCTGGCCATGCCCCCGGACATACATACGGGTATATAAGTTGGCTGGAGTTCATCACACACTTCAACTTTGTTCTTTGGAGCCTAAGCACAACCTCTCTTCATGAGAAGCAATATTTCCATTCACCATGTAATTGCTGCTGCAGCACACATCAGTGGTCACTCTCAACGTGTTGCACATATAAGTACAGGGAGTTCCCCTGGGTCCTTCAGTGTTGATCTGAAAGAGGCAATTTCCTTTATAAAAGAGTGAATTCCTCTAAAAGAGCTGCAATGCAGATCACTTCTTTTTAAAGATGGTATTCCTTCCCTTTCTTTCTGGTTGCAATATGGCCATGAGCACCGTCTTCAGTGAATGGGCTGTGCTCCTGCTGAAACAACATTCGTGGATGTACACACGGAATTACTCGGACATTTAACGGCGTAGACATACACGCAAAAGATGACGGTTCGTTTCGGCGTGGACATACACGCGGATAGCTCAAAATGCGTATAGATAACACGCCACTTGACTTGAAAGTGGCGTGTATGTTTACGCAAAGTCATGATGTCATGTTGAAATTTTCTTCAGACTCCTAGTGTTGGTAAATTTGACAAAAGGAGAACGCCTCAGTTATTAGTGTTCCCCTCATTCCCTGATAGAGGGAACCGAGACGTTGTCCCTCCTGCCAAAACTTTGAATTGCCACTAAAGAGGTCGAGACGCCATCTTGGCTCCTAAGAACAAACCTGAAGTGTGTGATGCACGCTAGCCACCTTATATTCCTGTATGTACGGGGGCGTGGCCAGACATGCAAATTCCACACACCAGTTCCATTGGCTTTTTTGAATACTTCAGAGGTGTTAGGGGTTCCCAAGAGTGACCCCTAGTGTTGGTATTTCGACACAACGTCTCCGTTCTCTCCAACAAGGAAAAAGGGTAAGTCAATTACCAATTCACCTTTATTTATATAGTGCTAGTTACAATGCAGATTGTTTCAAAGCAGCTTTACAGAGATAATAGAAAAATAATGTTGTTGTAATAACATTATTGCCAATGGCGAGAAAGGTGAGAAAGGCAAAAAAGGTGACAGTGGCAAGGAACCAAAACTCCATCAGGTGACAGAATGGAGAAAAAAACTTTGGGAGAACCCAGGCTCAGCCAGGGTGCCAGTTCTCATTTGGCCAACGAACGAACAGTGTATGATTATGATTCAGGCAGCATTATAGGTCAGAAGTCAGATTTGATCAGAACTTTCACAATATTTATCCAGTTTCATCTGGTTAGGGGTCGGGAGTCATCACGCTGGTATAGAGAAGAGTTTGTTGAGGTGTCCTTGAGGCCTTCACAGGGCTGATGAAGCTGGCACTTCAGGGATGCGTTGTCTGCGTGTCCATGCGATGGTCCTTCATCAGATCTGGATAAGGCCTGGATCCGGCTGACTGCGGTAAACCTCGGGATAAACAGAGAGACTAATATTAGCGTAGACACCATCCTTCTTATGATGTACCAAATAAATCAGGATTTATGGGAAGTGTTCCTGGTTGCAGCCTAATATTGATTTATAGAAGTCTAAAATGTGTTATGTGTATGCTAAGCCAAAGAGATGTGTTTTTAGTCTAGATTTGAACTGACAGACTGTCTCTGCTTCCCGGACAATGTTAGGAAGATTGTTCCAAAGTTTTGGTGCTAAATAGGAAAATGATCTACCGCAAGCAGTCAATTTTGATATTCTAAGAATTATCAAATGACCAGAATTTTGAGATTGCACATCCAGGTTTCTAACCGACAAAGAGGACTTGACAGAGCAGCCATCAAGTGTTAGACAGTATTCTAGGTTATTACGTGAGGGCGTTATTTGTCCAATAATTAGAATTAAATTATTACTAGTCATCCAGTTTTTTATATCAGCTATGCATTCTGTTAATTTTGTGGATTGGCAAGTTTCGTCAGGGTGTGAAGAAATATACAGCTGAGTATCATCAGCATAACAGTGAAAACTAATGCCATGCTTCCTAATGATATCTCCTAAGGGTAGCATGTACAGAGTGAACAGCAACTGTCCTAGTACTGAGCCTTGTGGTACACCATACTGAACTTTTGACCGATAAGACATCTCTTCATTTACTGCTATAAACTGATAACGGTCAGATAAGTATGATTATAAACTATGCTAGTCCAATTCCACTAATGCCAACATAATTTTCGAGTCTATTTAAAAGAATGTTGTGGTCGATAGTGTCAAATGCAGCACTAGGATCGAGTAACACTAATCGAGAGATACAACCACGATCGGATGATAAGAGCAAATCATTTGTGACTCTAATGAGATACGGTGATACGGTCTAAATCCTGATTGAAAATCCTTGCAGATACCATTTCTTTCTAAAAAGGAACATAGATGTGAAGATACTGCCTTTTCTAGTATCTTTGACAGAAAAGGTAGATTCGAGATCGGGCTGTAATTGACTAATTCTGTAGGGTCAAGTTGCGTTTTTTTAAAAAGTGGTTTAATCATAGCCAGCTTAAGTTTTTGGTATGTATCCTAATAACAAAGATGAATTAATGATATTAAGAAGAAGATCTATGACCTCTGGAAGCATCTCTTTCAGTAGTTTAGTCATCCGGGAAGCAGAGACAGTCTGTCACATGGCGTTGGACTATTTTCTTTAATCTTCTTTAAGTGCAAAGGAGCAACTGTGTCTAAAGTGCTGGAAAAGAGAGTTAAATCTTCTGTTGCAATATCGAGTTCTTCTAAGCTATCTGGTATGCTGAGATGATGAAGCTGATCAGGAAGATTATTTATAAAGCAATCTTTAGTGGCAGAAGTGATAGGTCTAACATATAGGTAACACAGAGTCGGCTTTGCAGCCTTGGCTAAATGAAGTTTACACGAGACTAGATAATGGTCTGAGATGTCATCGCTCTGCTGCAGAATTTCAATGGCATCAACATTGATTCCATGTGATAATATTAGATCTAGAGTATGATTACGACAATGAGTAGGTCCTGACACGTGTTGTCTAACCCTAATAGAGTTAAGAATGTCTTTAAATGCCAATCCCAATGCATATTTGTTGTTATCTACATGTATATTAAAATAACCAACAAATAGGACTTTATCTGCAGCCAGTAATAACTCTGATAGAAAGTCAGCAAATTCTTTTAAAAAAAAGTCTGTATGGTGCCCTGATGGCCTGTATAGAGTAGCCAGCACATATCTTAAATTTGATTTATCATTTACACTAGATATTGTTACATTAAGCACCAACACTTCAAAATAATTATATTTGAAACTAGACTTAGTAATTCTAAAAATACTACTATAAATTACAGCAACACCTCCCCCTTTGCCTTTCATACAAGGTTCATGTTTATAACCGTAATCTTGGGGGGTGGACTCATTTAAAGTAATGTAATTGTTTGGTTTTAGCCAGGTTTCTGTCAAACACAGCACATCTAGGTTATAGTCTGTAATCATATCATTACAATAAGTGCTTTTGAAGTAAGGGATCGAATTTTCAGCAACCCAAGCTTTATCATTTTGTTCATTTGTATTATATCTTTTTTTTTGTGCAACGTTACTTATAGTCAACAGAATGTGTTAAAGGGACCATCCAAATAAAGTGAAACCGATTTATCTGACCTCAGTGACGTGAGCCAGCTAGCAGATGGTCAGTTTATCTGCTTCCTGACCTGAGCCCCAGATTGTCATGTTTGAGCTCTAAGACTATGTGCCATATTACTAGGGAAAAGAGCAGCACCATCCCAGGAGGGATGAATACCATCTCTTTTCAACAGGTCAGGTCTGCCCCAAAAACTTTTCCAATTGTCTATGAATTCTATATCATTTTGCAGACACCAGTTAGACAGCCAGCCATTTAGTTAGGACAGTCTACAAACTATCTCATCACTCCTTCGAACAGGAAGGGGGCCAGAGCAAATTACAGTGCTTGACATCGTACTTGCGAGTTCACACACCTCTTTAACGTTAATTTTAGCGATCTCCAACTGGTGAAGTCGAACATAATTTTTGCCGACGTGAATAATAATCTTAGAGAATTTACGATTAGCATTAGCCAGCACTTTAAAATTTGCTTTGATGTCAGGTGCTCTGGCTCCTGGCAAACACATGATTATGGTGGCTGGTGTCTCTATTTTTATGTTCTGTGTAATAGAATCGCCAATAACTAGGGCACATTCAACAGGATTCTCAGTGGGTGTTTCACTGAGTGGGGAGAATCTATTTGATGTTGTAATCGGAAAGGAAGAGCGGTGTTTTGTCCCGCTACTACAGTGTCTCACCGTCACCCACTACAGCTCTACTACAGCCTGTACCGAACAATGTACAGTGTTCTCTTAGCTAATTGCATCCAAAGTAGTACCTTAGGCCCTTGCACTCTTACAATTAACCTCAATTAAAAGTTGAATGTGTGTCTCTAGTTCTGAAATCTTCTCTGTCAGCCTGACTATCTCCCTGCATTTATCACATGTAAATCCTGTGCTGACAGAAAAGATTGAAGCTAGCGATGTAAGGTTAATATGTGATGTTGAGTAAGTTATATTTAGCATTATAAACAACAGGAAATTATAGTAAATAATGATTCAAAACAGAAAGATATACGAAGCTTACAGACACAAACCAATTCAGCAGCAGCAGCAGCAGGAGGCAGAGCAATCGAGCCAAGGGCCAAGATGAGCAATAGAGCCAAAGACCAAAGACTGGTAACCAAGACGTTCTTATTCAGTGTATGGTTTTCATCTTTCTGAAGATGAAAAGCATGAAATGTTGCAACGTCTTCCAAAAGGCATGAAAACAACTAATATTTAGCAAAAACTAAATGGAGATAATCAAACTATCAAAAGATTTGTGAGACATTTAGAGCTCAGACGAACTTGGTCAGATAAATACTCATTAAGAAAGTTACTGTCAAACAATAATTGTATTAAAAGGGTAGCAATAAAAAAGGCACTGTTGAGTAGCAAACAGGTATTTGAAGCTGCTGGAGTCTCAAGAATCTCTCTTTCCCGCCTGACAGTTGTGCATAAAGTTGCCTTTCTGAAATAGCTTCAGAAATATCTTTCCTCCTCCCCATATTGCTTGAAAACTGTGACTTGCTTAATAATAATGTTTTTTTTTTTTAAATAAAACAAGCACTTTCTTTGAAAAACTAAAATCTGAATGTTTATTGTACTTAAATCCTGCTATGTCACTTGCATAATAATTTGGAACACAGTGTATATTTGAATCACATGAGATGAGTAAATGACAGAATTTTTGAAGAGCTAGATATGATTTAATGATTTTAATGAATCATCATATATATACATATTTTTCTTTTGCTGTGAGTGAGATTTGAACAGGCGTATGGATATCTGTTGTTAACCCTTTAGCTGACAGTTTATGTGATATTCTCTCAGGATTGCCCTTATTGGTCCAGAGAACGATTGCTCGAACCATTGTCCTCCAGGAAAGCATTGGAAAGGGGCGCTTCGGGGAAGTGTGGAGGGGAAAATGGAGGGGGGAGGATGTCGCTGTGAAGATCTTCTCATCACGAGATGAGCGCTCCTGGTTTCGTGAGGCTGAGATTTATCAGACAATAATGTTACGCCACGAGAACATTTTAGGATTTATCGCCGCTGATAACAAAGGTATCACATGAAGGGATGTTGGTGTAAAATCACATTAATGCATGAAAATTGATGTAAGAACGAGGCATGTTGTTTGTTTGTATATTTTTTGCATATAACAATAAACATATTTAGTAAACATTTTATTGTATACAAAAATATTTGTGTAAGATTTCATGACAGGAGTTCAATTTCATAGGTTCAATTGATGCTGCGTCAGTAGCTGATGCTATGGAAACACGCTCAAGGTGTGATGATTGTCTGAAGCCTAATCAAATCAATTGACTGGCTGATGCCACTTGCACCACCTACTGACGCATATGTCACCAGTGGATTTGCTTGCACCATCACTCAGATTTCTCTTCTTCAGGAAGCAGTTTATCTGACCCTTGGAGAGTGTTATTCTTTTGTTCCGTCTGATTGGATTCATTGAGTGAATCATTCTCTTCTGGGAGAACACAAGAGCAGAGCCACACACTTGTATAATGTGTCACAGCAGTGTATAATGAATTCTCAGACTGTCTGCACTGCAAAAATTGCACGAATGAAAACACCACATTAGTTAGTTAGTTAGTTAGTTTATCCTTTATTATCTCCATTAGGAGAAATTTGTTTTGGGCAATTGAGAGAGCAGGTCAACATACAAGTTCACTGTATAGTTCATTCATACACACCACAAAAACATACACTACCAGTCAAAGGTTTTGGATCGGTACCATTTTAAATGTTTTTTAAAAGTCTCTTCTGCTCACGAAGGCAACATTTATTTGATTAAAAATAGCTGTTTTAAATTGTAATAATATTTCAAGATATCACTGCTTTTTATTTTTGCATTTTTAATGTAAATATATATTAAAGTGTAATTTAATCGTTTGATCAAATTTTTAGCATCATTATTCCAGTCTTCAGTGTCACATGATTCATCAGAAATCTTTCTAATCTGATGATTTGATGCTCATTGTCAATGTTGAAAAAAGGAAGACGATGTTCTGTCCACAGTGGCCTCAGTCTCTGAGGAGTTTGGTGGTAGATGCTCTTCTCCCTAGTACCCAGTATGTAGCTTGCCATACTCCTCAGTCTTGCTGATGGCTTCCTTCGTTGAGAAAGAATGGTAGTGTGAGGACATCATTTTTGAGGCACCGGTGATGATGCTTTATTGGGTGGTGCTTGCACCATCAGCCAGTCATATTGCATGATTCTATATGGGCTAAAGACCCGTTGTGTTCCCCATAGGCCCTGTTAACAACTGGCATTTAGATGTTTAGATCAGATCACAAGTAGACAAGGGAGACACACTACCGTTTACACTCAGTGTTTTAATCCATCTATTGTGTCCACTTTCGACCACATCTGTCCTGGTTTCTTTGAGGGGAGGGGTATATGAGCTTTTTTCAGATCTTTTGATTAAATGGACAAAATAAGCCTGTATAAGGGCCCGTCCACACGAAGACGCGTTTCACTGTATACGTATACATTTTTTATCGTATTGGCGTTTCGTCCACACGGATCCGGCGTTTTCGGAGAGTGAAACCGCTATTTTTTGAAACCGGGTCCCAAAGTGGATAAATCTGAAAACGACGCCCTTGCAGTTTCGTGTGGACGGCCTATCCGTATATTTTGTGAAACGATGATGTCATCACCCCACGTGTCGACTAGTCAGACACGCTAAATCAGTAGCCATAGGCCTACCAGCAAAAACAACTGCGACTACTTGCTTGAGTTCATGCTTCAGAAGCTACTCGAGCCTCTTTTATTTATTTATTTGTGTATTTATTTTAATTATTTGATTGAATTTGATTATTATTCAAAAAACGCACCTCTGCCCCTTCATGCTCACCGGTGACAAGGCGTTCGCTCCGACATTACATTTCTCTGTACTGTATAGGCCTAAATGTTGTAGCCATTAAAGAAAAGTTAGTTTCATATTTATGATTAAATAATGTTATTTTTTTCCATTTCATATATGTTGATTAGGCCCTATAAGTGAACAGCGTGAGTAAGATGCGCAATATCGAGACACATCATTTTGACCACTTCATTAAGTTTTGTTTTGTCTTCATTAAGTTTTGTTTTGCCTTTCTTTAAAATGAATTTCGTTTTGTAAAAATTGTATCTTAATTTTAATCAATGTTTTATTAACGAATTGCATGGATAGCAGACAATAGCCTATATAATCAGGACATGAGGCGCCGACGCAATATAAATTGCAACGCACGAGAACTGGAGCTTGTCTCATAAATGAACAGAAACTCAGAAATACCTATATCTAAGCTTTTAATGTCTACTTTTAAACAAAACAATTCAAAAAGAAAAGTAACAGACAACTCTAATAATCCGTATGAAGTGTGCATTTCTCTCTATAGGCACCTTCAAAACACTGCGAAGGTGGCGAGTCAGCATCGTCACACAAAACACTAGTTTATTAATAAACAATTCAAATGTCTCCTTGCTAGGCTATTTGACACATTCATAATAATTAGGCTATTTGCCGTTTTTTTGTGGCAAGCTTTATGCGTCTGCAAACTAATCGACCATCGTGACTCATCCTATAAATGGTACAAAATAGGGATGACTCATCCCTATTTTGTACCATTTATAGTTTTTCATATTGTTCAATAAAGTTCTTGGTAAAAAAGAAAAGAAGCTACTGTGCCTAATATTACTGTATATTATTGTATACAGCGCGCAAGGTTTATGCGCAAGTTTTCTTCTCTGTTTTTAGTGTATCTGTGTCAGAATTACAGCCCCTCGTACTGGTCTGGCATATATACTACACCGTTTTCAGTCGGTTTCAGTGGTTTCGTGTGGATGCAGATATTTCTTGAGACGACCCCGTGTTTACGGAATTTTTTTTTAGAACGAGGGAAAAAAAAGATCGGATAGGGAACGCACCGGCTTCGTGTGGACGTGGCCTAAATTACACTGAGATGACGGGAAATACATATAGAGAGCAACAGATTTTGTTTCTAGCCACAATACCACAGTGAACGTGGTGAGTGCGTGTTAGAAATCAGGAATGGTGAGAGAACATTGTGCTTGGTACTTTTTTCATCTTCAAAGCAAACTTAGGTCTTCAGCCAACACATTTTAAATTTGGCTAGCGTGCTTCCCATAATATTTACGCTTTAGGTAGTAGTCAGAGAGTATGCTTTCTTTTGTGGTTGTTTAAACGCATTTGACTTACACCACGAAATTGCATTCAGATT
This sequence comes from Chrosomus eos, assembly GCA_036326025.1. Lineage (NCBI taxonomy): Eukaryota > Metazoa > Chordata > Actinopteri > Cypriniformes > Leuciscidae > Chrosomus > Chrosomus eos. Next base: position 38,217,266 of record CM070826.1, on the reverse strand, counting down.
GCTTACGTGGTGTAAGCAATCTGAATGCAATTTCGACTACCCCTGAAAATGATCGAAAGTGGAAAAGCTCAAAGCGTTTTAGACCTCATTAACACCTGTATTCTGCGTTGTCCACTTGTGATCGGATTGACGAAAACGCTGTGGTTTAAATAGGGCCATAGTGTCAGCTACTGATGCAATGTCTCATTACCTACGCAATGAGCTAAGGTTACATACCAAACTCAAAGTTTTGTAAGGTAATGGAGCTATTACTCCTCATGGCACATGCTTAGTTCAGTGGTTGCCAACCCTGGTTCTGGAGTACCCCTAACATTGTGCATTTTTGATGTCTCTCTTATCTGACAAATCCATCTGAGGTCTTGGAGTCTTTACTAACCAGCTGATGAGTTGAATTAGGTGTGTTTGATTATGGAGACATCTAAAATGTGCAGTGCTAGGGGTACTCCAGAACAGGTTTGAGAAGGTTTTAGGTTACCAAACCAAGCTTAAAGGGATAACTTCTGTCAGTTTTTACTCTCCTTCAAGTTGTTCCAAACATTTCTTACTTTCTTTTCTTTGTGTCACATATAAGAAGATATTTTCAGAAATGTTTCAGTGTTGTTGTTTTTTTGTCCATACAACAAAAATCAATGGTAAAACTGTTTGGTGAGTAAATGATAAAAGAATTTTCATATATTGGGTAGTTTACCTTTTAATAGCTTTATTTTCTAAGCAATCACTGATAACCTGACCATTGTTAAAGGATCAATGATATGACCGTCATCTTTGTCCAGATTTGTTTCCTTTGAATTATAAATGCATAGACCTAGTCCAAAAATCACACAAATAGGAATAAATACTTTATGTTGATAAAACGACATGAACATGTTTTTTTCATGATGGTTATATCTCTTGAGTTCTCATTTGAGTCATTGAATCAAAACTTGCATTTTGAGATATATTTTCAAATCACTTTGGATGTTCTTGTCCATGTCCTGTATTGTAATCTGTCTATTTTGTCTTTCTTCAGATAATGGCTCATGGACACAGCTGTGGCTGGTGTCTGAATATCATGAGCATGGGTCTCTCTTTGATTACCTGAACAGATACACGGTATCAGTGGAGGGAGTGATAGTTCTGGCACTGTCCATCTCCAGCGGTATCGCCCACCTGCACATGGAGATTATTGGCACTCAAGGTGTTGATCATATGCATCAGTTTTTTCTTCTTCATTTGCCGTCTAGTTTTAGTTATATAATTTTTTGTTACATCTTTTTCAGTTCCGTACATGTTTAATACTGATCATAGAATAAATGTAATATGTAATTAATATGTAAGACTAGTCAGGTAAGACTAGTTATTTGTTACAATTAACAGTAGAATAATTTAAATTATCTTTAACAGTGTCTATTTACACTAACTTCACGACTAAATTATAAAATAAATCCATTCAGAAACCGGTGTAGTGGCGGTGAGAGTAAAGATAGTGGATCTCTTGATGTGAACCCATTCTTTACTCTATTTCCATCACATATCAGCTGGGAGAGCATACATTTAGAAGAAAATCAAAGAAAATACATAAAAATGGAAATATTTATACAGGTATTTAATAGGCCTATAATTGAAATAAAATGTTATCTCCTTTCATTGACCGGATGGACTGCCACATCAACCATGACTTTTGCTGATAATTTTATTACCATTCTCAAAACTATCATAAATGGATGCTGCCTTATGAGACCTTACTTGTCCATATGCCTAACCCTAACCATACCAAATCTGCTGACCAGTAAAGGTGTCCTCAAAGGTCCAGGATATTGTCCTATTATCTGCCCCTATTTGTACTAAGTATGAATATATTCTAACACTATATACACAGTGTAAATAATGTAGGCCTATTATGCTATTTGCACTTAATCTATACCTTATTTTAAATGTACAGTAAAGGGCTGGTCTGGCTGTTAAAGAATGTGGACATCACTCAGCAACAACACCTTACATTGGTTTATATAGTCTTTGGAGTTCATGCTAAGACTGACTGGTAAAGAAGCAGGCAGTGGTCAGTAAAGCAGACCTCGTTGTCTGGCTGGTTTTGGCTGTAACTGGCTTTGAAGTTCGTGCTAGAACAACTTAGAAATACAGGCAGTGGTCAGTCAATCTTCTCTTGCTGTCTAGTTGTTCACCCTTCGGTGCACAGGAGCAGATGGCAAAATAGACAGCCTAATGCGCCTTTGTCTGCCATAGAGGACATAAAAGTGTGAAGTACCAGTTGCAGCATGTGGAGTGGCACAGTACACCTGCAAGAAGTCAGTTACCACAGGTTTCCATGGCTGATGTTGCTGGATGGCCATTTGAACAGTGTGTGTTGAGCACACGGTTAAACCTCTCAACAGCACCATTAGCTGCTGGGTAGTAGAGAGAGGAACGATGGTGACAAATATGGATGGATTCGCATGGCGGCTGAAGACCGATGACAGCAATGAAACCACAGAATTCGTAGTGACTGTGAGTAAAGGAGATCTTAGGCAATTTACTATAATAATCAGTTAATGTTATAGCAAACCTGCAGTCGGATGCATCAGTGTTAAATGGCCTGACTATATCCACAGCCACTTTCTGCCATGGTCCATCTGGCAGCGGCACTGGCTGGAGAGGAGCAGGGTGGGACTTCACCGTTCAAGTTAGGAGTGCAAAGTAGATGCATCAGAAGGTGCAGGGGCATTAAGTCAAGTCAAGTATATTTGCCATATAAGCCGTATATTTGCCGCAAGTATATCAAGTCAAGTTAAGGCGATATTGAGAATCGCCTGTACACATAATTTAACTGGAAGAAGACCCTCTGCTGAAACAATATGACCTAAGAACAGCAGGCTGGTTTGCCAGAAGCGAAACTTGTCTTTATTAAGCTGCAAGCCAGCAGCTTCTAGTCGTTGTAAGACCGCTTGAAGTGCTTTGTCATGCATATGATAATGTCGTCCAATTTTTGATCTTCAAGCAAGCCAGGATGATGGACATCATCTTCTGAAATTCTGCAGGCGCTGAAGCCAACTGAACAGTCCGTCATGAATAATAAAGGCCGTGAGGTAACGGCACTTGCAGTAATTAGTCAGGTTGATGGTAGTGAAAATCGAAGAACCTTGGATGAGCAGAGTGTAGTTTATCCGTGTGTGGCAATGGAAAAGAGTCCACAATCACTGCTTTATTTGGCTCTCTGAGGTCAACACACATCCTTAACTTTTAACTTTTTTTTTGTTGTGTGTAACAACAATGTTGATGCGTTCTATCACCCCAGCTGCTTGCAAGTGATTTCATTCCTCTGAAACACCACAACGAACAGAGTGTGGCAGATGGCAAAGTTTTTGGCACATAGGTGTGACAATTTAATCCATCTTTACGTAGTGTATAAAGTTTTTAGCACATCCAAACTCTGCTGTTGATCGGCAGCAGATTCAATCTGGCTTGCTATTGTAACAGCTGTCCAGTGTGAGATCCGTTTCTAGTAAAAGGTCTCTCGTTTATTCCTGGGCTAAGCACATTCTCCACTAACTGATCGCAAATCATTTTGTCAGTACTGGAATCGAACTCATAAAGCTCTTGCAAAGCAACAGCATACTAGAAACCTGCCTCGTGAGGTGCCTGACAGAGTTTATGAAAGGCGTGGCGTTCAGCTAATGTCAGCTTTTTGCACAAAGTAGGTTTTCAATGCATCCTCGGCATTCTTATACGTCGTACCCGTGTTAATCAGTAGAAATCCGTTGTCTCTGTGCTGAGGCAGTAAGGCAGTACAGCTCCCAGTCTTTCATCCGGCCAGGCTTGCCCTGTAGCATCGATAACTATAGTAATAGGTAATTTTCAAAGATCTGCAGCCATGCGCTAAATGGAATAGCAGGCTCACTGAGGCAAGGCAGGAAAAAACTCGGGAAAGGTACATTAACAACAGCCATCTTCTTGACCAACGTTAACGAAAAAACTGCCTAATCCTCGTCTGCCTAATATGTGGTATCTGTCAGGATTATTAAACAATAAAGCACACAAGAAAAGAGTAGCGAACTTCATCCATCTCGTTTACTTCCTTCTCAAAATAGAAGTCAACAATCACTTATGATGAACACAACACAGTTCATGACCCCTTTAAGTGTCCCCAACTAAGCAAGACAAAGGCGACAGTGGCAAGGAACCCAAACTACATCAGGTGACAGAATGGAGAGAGAAAAAAAACAGGCTCAGTCGGGGAACCAATTCTCCTCAGGCCAAATGACCAAACATGGTGTAATTATGATTAATGATGATTAATTGTCTGCATGATAACAAAACTTTCTAACTCTGTGTCCATATTAGAAAAGTTTTGGGTAACAAATAATTGGTCTGTTCACACTAAATGTGAAACTGCTGTGACACAATCATAGCCCATCAGAACACATTTTGATGTAACAACAGCAGAAATCAACCATCTACAAAATGACATGTTGTAAACACAGCTAGTTAGAAAATAAATAACATAACATAAAATGAATTGTTTTTTAGGACATTAGCTTTCTTACTGTCCAAGCTCAGACAACTGTGTGACCATCTGTTTGTTTATATTAAATATGACTACTTTTCTGCATGAAAATGACTGGTTGTGTATATGTTGTGTGCTGTTATTAATTTAGCATATTACTAAACAGGGAAGCCCGCCATTGCTCACAGAGACATAAAGTCAAAGAACATCCTGGTTAAGAAGAACGGAACCGCTGTGAATGCTGATCTTGGTCTGGCTGTCAAACACGACTCTAATACCAACACCATTGACATCCCCATTAACCACAGAGTGGGCACCAAGAGGTTAGACAATTTTTCTCACATGATTGAATGAGATGTTCATTCAATTGATTGATTGAGACCTCATGATTTGAGACCTCATAAACTGAATTTTTACTTATCTATAGTTGTGTTTGTTGTGCCATAGTCGTCTTTAAGTATTGAGAATGGAAGAGCTAGTCACTGAATTTGACAAAGTTTGTGTGGTTGATGCCTTTGAATATTTGAAATATATGAAAGACACTTAGCAAAGATATTCTTAAGCACACCTTGATATTTTACATTTACTCTCAGAGTTATATACTATTTCCAATTTACCTGTCCTTAAATGCTATATAAAACACATGATTGGTTGTTTTACATGCCAACCACATGGACTCTTCCTGTCTAAGTAGAGTTTTTGGCAAGGCTTTATGCTGATGGTCTTAAGTATGGATCTATGAGTGTAGTGTGTAGCCAACTGTCTTTCAGTAAATACAGACAAGTACAAGAGAGCATTGGTTGCATGTGCAGACAAATGTTATAATGGTTAAATTATGATTTTTGCTATTAACTATCATTTGCTTTTAGGCTTTGGATTTGTGTACTCAAGATATCTTGAGTGATTTAGAATCTGTATCTTTGCATGTACAGTATGTGTATTTGACTAAATTATACCGCTCTTATTCACAACACGAAGGCTGAGGTTCTTTTAACTGATGCTTAATGCTCTCTGGACTCAGACATCAACACCGTAGAACTAAAAGGATGAATATACAACATATGTCATACAGTCATTTACATGGAAAACACACATGACATTAAACTCGTACATAAACAGAAAATACATACCACTTTTGCCTGCTTGTAGCTAAGAGAGGGGTTACATCTTGAAGCTTCTTGATTGCATGACTTATATTCATAAAAAGAAATACTTAAAATTTTGCGATGATTACATCGTTTTATATGATCAGCAGAATTGTAAAACTCCGACCGCAGTTCTGACTCATAGCTCCGTGGCAAAAAAGCAGGAAGTGACATACAAAGACACGATGGAATAAAATAAAATATACCCAAAAAACTCTTAGAAAGAATAATTATTGCTCAAATATACAACAGTTGAGTATATAAATCACAACAAGCATTATAAAATAGTTGAAATATAAAAATGTACAGATTAAACTGATTCAAAGTTGCTGAAATAAATGAGTGTTAAAGTACACAAGCGCCATCTAGTGGAAATAAACATTGTAGACACCCAAAGCTTTGTGACAGCAAACACACTCCCACCATCACACAATGTGTGATTCTTAATAGAAGTTCGGTAATTCAGCATGAACTTATAAACATTCAGAGGGTAAGTATTTGTACACGTTTAACATACACAGTTAGACACTAATCAAAGCTAACCCTTTAATCAGCTTCAAGTAGTAACACTGTTTTGTGTATGGGTCTTTCTAAGTAGACTGACTTGCTTGTGCGTGCACCCTTGCTATCTAGTGTTGCATCACTAACCAGAAGTTTAAGTCTTCTCACCATTCCATCAGATCCAGGGAAAACTTCTACCACTTTAGCTAGCTTCCACTGATTTCGTGGAGCCAAGTCATCTTGAAGCAGAACAATATCATTTATCTTGGTGTTTCTCCTGGTCTTATTCCACTTACTTCTCTGCTGCAAACTCAACAAATATTCCTTCTCCACCTGGTCCAAAACTCATTCGCCAAAACTGAACTCTTTCCAACTCTTCTGAAGATAAAGATCCTCCCTTACAAACTCCCCAGGAGGTGGTGCAATGATGGTGGACTTCATTGTTAGTATATGATTTGGCGTTAATGGTTCTGGTCCCACGGGATCATTGATGTGTTCTGAGGTCAATGGTCGACTATTCACGATCGCCATTACTTCATACATGAATGTTCTTAAAGAAGAACTGTCTAGTCTTGCTGCAGACTTGTCTAGGATGGACGTTAGTACACTCCTTACAGTCCGAATCTGTCTCTCCCAGACACCACCCATATGACTGGAAGCAGGTGGGTTCATGACAAAGGTACAGCCTAACTCTTTTACATGTTCTTGATCCATTCCCTTCATCAACTTCAGGAACTCACCCTTTGCCCCCATGAAGTTGGTACCTTGATCACTATGCAGTTGACTTACATTGCCACGTATAGCAATAAGACAACGCAGTGCATTAAGAAAGGCATCAGTGCTAAGATCATCCAGCACCTCAAGATGAACAGCTCGCGAACACATGCAGGTGAAAAGTAGTCCGTATCTCTTCAACTCTTTCCTTCCCTCTTTCACATAAAATGGACCGAAGCAGTCCATGCCACTATAGGTGAACGGAGGGGTAGCTTCCATCCTTTCTGGTGGCAGGTCAGCCATCCTTTGATCCTGATTGCATTTCCTCAGCTTCCTACATTTAATGCATTTGTAGATGAGAGATGAAACTTCACTACTGCATCCCAGAATCCAAATGCCATTGGAGCGGATTTCGTTGATGGTCATGCCACGACCTTGATGTTGCACCTTTTCATGGAAGTGTTTTATGAGTAAACGAGATATATGATGCCCTTTAGGAAGAATGTCTGGATGCTTTACATGAGGGTGAAGCTCTGCCTGTGTCAATCGTCCTCCCACCCGTAGGACATCATGGTCGTCGATAAACGGACTTAACTTGTACAGCTTGTTGAACTGACATGAATTAACTTCCTTGCCTTGTCTTAGATGCTTGATTTCGTCACTGAACACTTCTTCTTGAACGATACGAATAATGAATTGTTCAGCATCCTTTCTTTCTTTAAGTGTTGTGAAATTGTTGGATCTTTGTACCAAACCTTTCACACTCCTTGCACAACGTTTGAGTCTCGCTATGGCTTTCACTGCCCTCTTCCAATCTGAAAACCTTTGCAGGCGTTCTGACAGACACCACTCTTCTCTTGCCTTGGTTGTAAGAACTTGTGCCCTTTTGAGCTCTGGATCTCCATCATTAATCTCTCCCACATTAATGTCTTCCTTAGGGAGTTATCTTTGCCATAGGAAACTTGGACCAGTAAACCAGTTCGATCCCATGAGTTCCTTTACGGTGAGCCCACGAGAGGCGTGGTCAGCTGGATTTTGTTCTGAGGCCACATATCGCCATTGACTAGTCTCAGTGCTTGTTCTAATTTGCTGAACTCGATTGGCTACAAATACATGGAAACGTCGTGCATCGTTGTTAATATAACCAAGGACAACATTGGAGTCGGTCCAGTAGTATTCACGGATGTCATCCAATTCTAGTTCTCTTTTTAGCAAATCGCTAATTCTTGTGGCAACCACTGCAACTGAGAGCTCTAGTCTGGGAATTGTTACCACCTTTGATGGAGCAACCCTAGCTTTACCCATAACAAGAGTGCAGTAGACTTCTCCAGACATGGTTACAGCTCTGAGGTATGAACATACTCCATAGCCTGACACACTGGCGTCTGAGAAATGGTGTAGCTCATATTGCTGAACATCCTTGAATGTTGATGGCACATAACAACGTGGTATCTTTACCAAAGACAGGTTATGGAGGTCTCGCAGCCAAGCTTCCCAATGCGGCTTGAGGTCATCAGGAAGTGGTTCGTCCCAGCCTATCTTATCTTGACACATCCTTTGTAGAGTCCTTTTCCCAATTAAAATGAAGGGAGCGACGAATCCAAGAGGATCAAAAATAGAAGCAACTGTAGAAAACACTCCTCTTCTAGTAAAAGGATTTTCCTTTACTTGCACTCTGGAAATGGAACTCGTCTGCAGCTACGCACCATTGGATTCCAAGCGCCCTCTCCACTTTAGGCTCTCCTAGAGACAAGTCAAAGTCAGTCGCCCCTTCAGTACATTCCTCCCTTGGAATTGTGGCGGTCACAGCCTTGCTGTTGGTGATGAATTTGTGCAAGCGAAGCTTCCCGGTATTGCAGAGACCCCTGGCTTCCTTTACAAGCAGGATTGCCTCTGCTTCAGTGTCTACACTTGCTAAGCCATCGTCAACATAAAAATTACGTTGTATGAACTTCACTGTGGCTTGATTAAACTTGCCTTCACGTTGTATGGCAAGGTATTTGAGGCCGAAGTTTGCACATCCAGGCGAGGAGGCCGCTCCGAACAAGTGAACCTTCATTCGAAAAACTGATGGTGGGGCTTTCATGTTTCCATCTTCCCACCATAGGAACCTGAGGTAGTCCCGATCCTTTGGAGCAACATGAAACTGGTGGAACATACGCTCCACATCGCACATGATGGCTACTTGCCCTTTCCGGAAACGACACAAGACTCCAACAAGGGTATTTGTGAGGTCAGGCCCAGTCAGTAGATGCTCATTCAGAGAAGTATTCTGAAATCTTGCAGAGCAATCAAAGACGATGCGAATCTTGCCTGGCTTCTGCGGGTTATATACTCCATGGTAAAGGTATATACCATGCTGGTTGATTACTTAACTCCATCTCTGGGACCTTTTCAGCATCGCCTCTTGCCATTATGTCCTTCATGAAAGCCAGGTAATCCTTTTGGTACTGCTCATCTCTCCTTAAATGCTTCTCTAGAGATCTGAGTCGATGCTCTGCACATGCTTTGTTGTTTGGCAACTCTGGCCTCTCACCCTTAAAAGGCAATGGCATCTCATAGTGTCCATCTTGCGTTTGCTTAATGCCTTCATTCAATTTAGCCAAAAACCTTAAGTCTTCTTGTGACGTTGAGACTTCCTCATTATCCCTTTCAACAAAGTCCGACTCAAAAACCTTCATTATCTCTTCTGGAGTGATCATCTCTTTTACCTTGTTCCTATGTACAAAGCAGACTTCAGACTTGAGTTTTTGAGATGGATCACCAGCTGGTAGAACTTGCTTCATAATAATCCTGTGACCGATTTCATCTTGATAACTGTCGTCATGGTTGTATCCAACGATACTCCAACCCAGCACAGATCTTTGCGCAAATGGCTGATTCTCATTGCCACTGAGAACATCTCTGGGAAGTAAGGCTTGAGGACAGTTGTATCCTATTAACAAACCTACTTCACAGTCAAGTGCAGGAGCCATTACATCTGCCAGATGTTCTAGATGAGGCCAGTTCCTTGCGGTTTCACATGTGGGTATATGAGATCTATTTGCAGGTATATAGTCTCTAGTGTAAGTTGTTGGAAGTTTTATTTTTACTTCGGACTGGAACCCTCTTACTTGTAGTCCGTTCAATTTGTGACTGGACACAACTTTCGTTTTGGATGTTATTGTAGAAATCTTGAGTTTGACAGGCTCTTTCCTGATATCAAGTGTCTCAGCTGTGTCCTTTAGAATGAAAGTAGTGTCACTCTGAGTATCAAGCAAGGCATACACTAAAATCTCCTTCCTTGGTTCAGCTGTTGTTGAGACATAAACTGGAATGATCGATGAGGTATGAGTGCCGTTCCTTTCTTGAACTACTCTGTTCGAAGTCACAGGCTTAGACTCTTGTACCTTATGTGATTCGGCTGTTCTATCTGCAGATCCGTGATTAGCCTTGAACTGATCTTGACTGGTTTTAGATCTTTGTACTGGGGATTTATTTACACAGTCCTGATGTAGGCGTGTTGGGTGACACTTCTCACATTTTTCACACACGCTCCTAGAGGAGCAGCTTCTGGAGTTATGACCAGTTTGAGACAGCCAAAGCACAACTTCTCAGACTGTACGAACTTCAATCTTTCCTCAATCGGTCTTTCCATAATCTTACGACACTTATGAAGAGTGTGGCCATATCTCTTACAAAATACACACATAAAGCTAGTCCTTTCCTCATTGGAACTAGTGGTGAATGTCTTGGCAGTTGAGTTGCGATTCCGCTGAAACTTATGATCTTGATCTGTTTGCTTGTACCTTTCTTGCTCTGCTGGCTTTATTGCTTGCAGTGACGTGATAGGATTGCATGCAATTCGAGCTTCCTTGTTGAGAAATTCAACAAAGTATTTGAAATCTGGGAACCCTTTGTGTTCGTCTTGAAACATGGTGACTGCTCTATTCCAACGTGAACTTAACCAGTCTGGCAATTTGGCTGATATTCTCTGATTTTCAACACAGTCATTCAGAGCTTGTAAACCTTGAACATAAGGCATGGCTGACTCAACACTGCTTAGAAAATCTACAAATTCCTGGAGATCTTTGCTATCTTTGGTAGCAATCTTGTGCCAAGACTGTATTTTGTCACGATAAGATTTGCCAACTACGAACGGATTGCCGAACCGGTCATCGAGGATGTTCCAGGCTGTCGTGTAAGCTATTTCTGTTCCAGCCACAAAATGTCCTTCAATAGCTCTTTTGGCCGGACCAACTACATACTTGCGTAGAAAGTAGAGCTTTTCTTGAGGTGGCAAGTTCTTGCGATCAATTAATGTCTGGAAAGACAGCTTCCAGTCATTATACTTTAGGGGATCTCCAGAGAAAACAACAGGTTCTGGAATTGGGATCCTGTTGGCTGTAATCGCTTCAACGAGTGCCTTCACAAGGTCATTAGAGGCTTCGTTGGGAGCAGGCAATGAAGGTGACTGAGAGATATGAGCTTGGGGAAATAGTAACCTTTGAGAGGAACAAGAGGGTTGGTTGAAAGGAGCAGTGTCTTGTGCGAGCATGAACGGCTGAGAGAGAGAAAAAGGAATTCTTGATTGAAAAACATAATCTTCTTGTCTTTGTTGAAGAAGAGGAGCAGAACGCCGTTCTCCCTCATCACCTTTGATGCTTTCAGCATAAACCTGCAGCCTTGCTTGTGCTGCGTTATGTCTTTTTAGTTCCTCCAACCGTTCCACTTCCTTTTTTCTTTTCTTCCAGTTTTATTTTTCTAACAGTGCTTTCCGAAATAAATTGAGCCCTTTTCCTTGCATTCTCCGCTTCGGTTTCTCTTTCTTGAGCTTCTCTTTCTGCCGTTAACCTTTCAACCTCTGCCTCCAGTGTCCTAATTTCCTCTTCATGTTGATGTTGTGTCTTCATTTTTTTAATCACTTCTTGTGTAGCCACTACTTCAGCTGCTGCTTCTTGTCTTTTCTGCAGAGAATCACTGTAAGATCGACTGGACATCTTGGAAACAGACTTTGACTTACTGGAGGTTGCTGACATGATGCTGGACACTGTGGCTTCAAACACTGAATCTGAATCAGGCCAGGGAATCTCCTTAGGATCACCGTTGAGAAAGCTCTGAGACTTCTAATTTGCAGTGCTAGTAATGGCAAGACAAGTGTAATTTTTCCTTCGGATTTCAGGTTTCGGGCTTGTGATGCTTCTTATATCACCATAAATATGGTCGACCTCAGACTGAATGGCATTAATGGTGCTCACAACTTCACAAATCAATTCTACATCATCATTGTTCTTAATGGCTCTTTTCAAACCATTGATGTGATATTTCCACCTTCTATACTTCTGATCAAAGCTTCTTTCCAGATCATTTAGTCTAGCGTCTTGGAGTGTTTTACCCTTCTCGGTAAGCGTGCGTGCTCGCTGACTTCTTCTAATATCTGGGAGCTGTGTATTATCTGCGTCAACCTGAGGTTGCTCTACTTGTGCAGCCACTTCAACTTGCTCAGTTATATCAGCCTGCTGTGGTGGGATAACCTGCTCTGCATTGTCTACGTCTTGTGCAGTAGGGTATGTAGAGCTGACTTCTTTAGTAGGCAGCAATGTTTTTTCACTTGTGTATGACATGCTAGACCTGTGTTGCACTATAATGTGAATATTCAAAGAGCTCAAAATAAATTTCAAGTTTAGTGTAAAGCGATTATGTCAGCTAGGCTTATGTGATTGAATCGTCAAGTAGCAAAAGTATGAACTTGTAACTTATAAAATGTGAATATCAACATGCCTAAATTATAAGGTATGCAAAACACTTGAATATAACAGAAAATTCAAATTTTAGTCTTATTCAATAGAAGCACAATTGTCCATCTATTTAGTCCCTTTAGTTTCTTAATAAGTCAAACGATAATAGAAAAATGTCCAACTTCATCTTAGAATGAGGATGACGGAAATATCAGAACAATTGAAACTTCAGCGACAGTTCACAAGACCTTGTGCTGCTTCCAAGTCACTAACTTTAAAAGTGCTTGCTTGTTCAGCCTTCACTTGCCCACTGGCTGCTTCAGTCAGTCAATTGCGATATTTTCATGTTGTACTTCCCTCATTCAACACATGGCGCCTCTTGATGGCCGTCTTCCTCGTGCAGCTTTACGATCCTGTTGGCCTTCACAGACGCAGTAAGTGTTCTACTGTACCGCTCTTAGTCACAAAACGAAGGCTGAGGTTCTTTTTAACTGATGTTTAATGCTCTCTGGACTCAGACATCAACACCGTAGAACTAAAAGGATGAATATACAACATATGTCATACAGTCATTTACATGGAAAACACACATGACATTAAACTCGTACATAAACAGAAAATACATACCACTTTTGCCTGCTTGTAGCTAAGAGAGGGGGTTACATCTTGAAGCTTCTTGATTGCATGACTTATATTCATAAAAAGAAATACTTAAAACTTTGCGATGATTACATCGTTTTATATGATCAGCAGAATTGTAAAACTCCGACCGCAGTTCTGACTCATAGCTCCGTGGCAAAAAAGCAGGAAGTGACATACAAAGACACGATGGGAATAAAATAAAATATACCCAAAAAACTCTTAGAAAGAATAATTATTGCTCAAATATACAACAGTTGAGTATATAAATCACAACAAGCATTATAAAATAGTTGAAATATAAAAATGTACAGATTAAACTGATTCAAAGTTGCTGAAATAAATGAGTGTTAAAGTACACAAGCGCCATCTAGTGGAAATAAACATTGTAGACACCCAAAGCTTTGTGACAGCAAACACATAAATATTGATTTTAGTATATGTGTGAGTGTTCTCTGTTCCTCTCTGTAAACTCTGTGTGCACTTTCTGTCTCTGTATAAAACACATGTCATTGTTTGCTCTCAGGTGTATAAAGACATCTTGATGGAGGTTAATGTGCTCATGTGGTGTACATTACTCTAATGGGAGTATGTTTGTTTCTGCAGGTACATGGCTCCTGAGATCCTGGATGATTCTATAAACATGAGCAGCTTTGAGTCATTTAAGCGGGCTGATATCTACTCACTTGGCCTGGTGTTCTGGGAACTTACACGCAGATGTTCTGTCCAAGGTAGCTTACTAGTATATTTAAAGTCAAGTAAAAAACAAACAAACAAAAAACAGTGTGATAAGATCCCAATCAATGCACACCAGCAGTGGACTGATTTAAATTGTTCTTAATTGTTAAACTGGGTTCTTATTCATTGACACTTATTCATTGGTTTCTTCTATACTAAAATGGCTTGCGTCAATATTTTTTCATAAAGACGTAAATCTCTAATAACAATAATAATATAGTCTCTGCATCACTTCAGAATCCTGAACATGTTGGTGTTTATTTAGCAAAAAAAAGACCACCTAACTACATTCTCACATATTTCATGGCTCCATAAAAATACCAATGAATGTATATTTACAAGAAGTGAAAGCCAATAGAACGTTCCATTGCAACACCAGCGCCCAGCAGCAGCGCTACGCTTCCGCCATTTTGGGGTGAAAGCCACTCGGCAGTCATATATTATACATATATTTAGTCCAGTGCAGAGGTCATTTTTAGGTTGAAATAATTATGTAAAAAAGAGGGGCAGCGCCAGATAATTTTTAACGCAGGTGCCCAGGGGGTGCTAGATCATTGACAGGGGAGCTGCGCACTTATAGCCTATATTGTGTACTATTATTAAATGAGCAAAACTTCAATATTTAATATTCAATAATTTTAATTATCACAACTAAAGTTTTAATTTTACTAAATCGAATTAGCACAACATTCAGCATTCAATCAAATATATTTAAAGACTTATTATTTATGATGTTATTTCGACATAATAGCTCGTTATTTCGACATACATATATGTGAGTGTGCAACATAATCAGAGAGTAGCCTATTTCTTTTCGTTTGGGATAGTTTCATTTAAAGATTTAGTTGCAAGCTTTCTATATTTCTCATGTCTGAGTCTGAGGCATATTTCGGCTAATTTATGATGAGATTCGCTCAAGTTCACGAGCACTGCAAGTGACCTCGCCGCATGTCATGATTATATGGTCTGCTATATTTGCTTATTTATTAAATCCAGGTAATTGGTTGATTTTTTTTTTTTTTAAATTAAGATACAATTTACACAAAACGAAATTAATTTTAAAGAATGGCTTTCTACAAAACGGCTAGTCAAAATCATATATGACCCACTTCATGTCTCCCGATATCATATCCTACTCATGCTGTTCACTTTTCATAATCAACATGGGGAAAAAAACATTATAATATTTGAACAAAGATGAAACTAAATGCGCTTAATGGCTACAACAACACCTATACAGTAGTAGTCCTACAGACTCTCTATTTGTACAACTAGCCTATTAGGCCTATATAACAGCAATAGAAATAGCTTTACAGTAAACTTCTTATATCGTATATTAATGACCGTTAAAGCAAGAGTATGTAAACAAAAACACAGCCACTGTACAAAATTGTGGCAATTATAGGATAACGGACACAGCAATGCATCATGTTCTATAAGATCATCATGTTTGTAGCATGATCCAGGGGATTAAAACGCACAAAATATATTTCAGGCCAAGTAGAGTTGGTAACTAATAATAGTAGTAAATGTGTAAAGTTGCATAAAATGGAAAAATTCAATAATGCAAGAAAAAACGACCTCAAAAAACTGTTATCTGTGCTGTTGTCCAGTAACTCCCGTTGGAATCTTCACCCAAAATGGCGGCCACACTCCTGAAGCGCCACCTAGTGGCTGTTACCAGAAAAGCATCAGAGTTTCGCCTCTTGTGCTTCTATACTCTTTGAAAATACACAAATAAACATAAACATGAAGCATTGATATTCTATTATCAATTTTATTAGCAATGAATAACTGTCAGATATATTTGAATTCTCACTGCCATGAATGACCAACAGGGCTGGACTGGGACGAAAAATCGGCCCGGGCATTTTGGCCCAGACAGGCCCACTAGATCATTAACACAACCGATCTTTGCACTTCCTTAAATATGTATATCATCTCATATCCCTTAAAACCACTAATGCCATAATGAGTAAGTAGGACTGAGTGACATTTAACAGATGAAATAACTACTAATTGTAAAATACAATTGAAGTAGGCTACACTACACAGTGATGAATCCCAAAAATAAGCTACAGTATAAGTTGCATTGGCATAGCAATACCAGTGTTTCATACAGGATTTTTGGTAAATCTGTGGTGGGTGTACCTTGATCTGTCTAGGGGGTTCGGGAGCATGCTCCCCCGAAAGAAAATTTTGTGCTTTTTAATGTTAAATTCAGCCATCTGGTGCACTTTTAGAGTAAAAAATTAAGAGCTCCAACCCATATTCAGTGTGCAAATTGAACAAAGAAAAACTCAAACCTCTTTTAGTTATGATATAGTGTCTGTCTACATTACACTACTACATAATAATAGTTATTAATCCCATGACAGTAATATACATGTATACATGTATATTACTGTCATGGGATTAATAACTATTATTATTAATAATAATAGTTATTAATAATAATATCTCCCCCTATAGTGGGAGACCGGGGGCAATTGCAAGGGGCGATTGTAACACACTCAATTCCTACAATCAGAAACAAGCTAGAGTGATGACACTTAATCTGTCCATGCCCAGTAGGATTCTCTCTCTATCTGTGGAAAAGAAGCAAAAAAAAATTCAACTTTAGCAGAAGTTGTTAACGACAAACTGATTTTGAGGTATGAAAGTTATTTTTGGGATGTAGCTACAGTATTTTTCTTCTGCTGTCTAAAGTTTAGATGTCTGTGAATTTAAACTTATATACATTTTATCCCTAGGTTATTGATTAAAAATGAACATGAACAACCTATGCTAATACAGGTTGGGCTAGCTAGCATATAAGATTTTGTCATGGCTGCAGTATCGGGGGCAATTGTAACACTGTGTTACAACTGCCTCCGAGCCACAAGGCCCTTTGTAATGCCTTTGTAAAGCTTGTTTGTGTGTGTTGACATACTTTTCTGGTAAAAAATATTTCACTAAATTCTATTGTAAAACTTAATTTTAAAAGGGTGTATTAAAATAAATGTTTGTTCCCTTCCAGTATTAACAGATCATCAATTAACATTAATTTTTTATATAAAATAATGTGTGTTTTATATGTGCTTGACAAAGTGTGAATATTATACGCTATATGTTTGCAAAAGCAAAGTTCCTTTCATTGTCAGTTTATTTGTATAGTGGATTTAAAGTGTTTTTATTGTATAAGACCCAGCCAAACCAAAGAAAATGATTAGATCACTTGTAAAAAGCAATTTGATGAAGTTAGAACAGAGAACTTAGCATAAGTTTTTTTTCTTTACAGTAAGATATGCCTAGATTCAGGCCCAAGAAGACGGATAGGGAATAGTAAGATTATTAAATACAACAGCAGTAAAGTGATTACTTTGAGGTAGGCTTTTATTTGAGATAAAGTGGGTTAATAGGAGTTATCTCTCAGGGTTACAATTGCCCCCTTGGCGGGGGCAATTGTAACACTCTGACTTCTTGCATTTAATTAAATATTTTAGTCCTGTTCTTATAAGTGAAAATATATAAATTGTATTATTAAGTAGTGCACATATATGTGTTTCTTGTATCAAAAGATGACTAGTCTATCTCAAGTAGTTTGTGAGTTATTAAGGAAAATGTAAAATATGTTACAATTGCCCCCGGTCTCCCCTATTGTAAAACAAATGCACTGAAAAAAAAATAAACTTTCATAATTAGTTTCGTACTAATCTATACTTATAGAGAAACACGTGATCTTTTAATTTGACAGAAACTGCATCAAACTTTTATTTTGGCGGAAAACATGCTTTCCAAACGCGTCTCATTACAATTCTAGTAAAATGCGTAATCATCAACTAGATGTGGAAATAATGTAGGCTAATGAGTTCTACACTCATAGCCTAAAGTAGCCTAGTTCTGCTCACCACAGTCCTCTACACACTCACTCATTTCTCTCCTGATCCTCCTCACTCCTCATCAGCCACATGAAGGGCCTGATTCTTTTTTCACGCTATTTCCCTGCACTTTTCCTGCGTTTCTTCTCCGTCGCTCTGACGATTTAAACAGATACCGCCGGCTCTCTCAAAGCCCAAAGGGTTAGGTGTTTCAAGATGTGATTGGACCAGCCCAGTGTCAATCAAGAAAATAACCAATGGGCCGCTGATCTACGCGTTTCATGGGCCGGTCTGAGAGAAAAACAAAACCTACTGACTTTTTTGGTCCAATGCACCGGTACAAAGATCCCAGCGCCGCCAATTAATCAAAACTAAACGAATGGGCCGCCGATGTAGGAGTTTTATGGGCCGGTCAGATTTAAAAAAAAAAAAAAAAAAAATTTTTTTTTTTTTTTTACGTTTGAGATGTATCGGCCCAAATAGCACGTCGGCCCACCGGGCAAATGCCCGGTATGCCCGATGGCCAGTCCAGCCCTGATGACCAATCAGAATAGTATTCCAGAAAGTCATGTAAAAAATAAAAAATTTCACATTGATAGCTCTAAAGGAAAGTTTACCCCATTTCCTTCAAAAATTGCTGGACTTTTTTCTCTGGAGCAAGAAGATATTTTAAGAAAAGTGTTTTTTAATTTTGTTTTGTTTTTTTGTGTCCATCTTCAGCCCTCCAAATATTTCACTCTCGGTATGGAATAGACAGACTGTCAACAATTTATTTTTACTTTACTTTTGTTCGATGATGCCTATTCATTGTTCAGAAACATTGTCACCCAGTCATGATACGATACGAGGAAGTATTTCCTTAACTAATGATAAAATGTGTTAAAGGTCAACAAACCTTCTGAAATGTTGTGTCAGCGAGACTGTTATTGAAGGACATAGTAACGGAACTATATTAAACTACAGTATATTATAGACCTGAGAGTAAACCCATAGCCTATGTGCTGCAACTACCATTACTAATTTTCTGGCAAAGAAGTTAAAGGTGCCCTAGAATGTTTTTTTTTTATTATTTTATAATGTTTCCTGGGTTGCCCTTATAATGTTAGTATGTTTTTTTATAAAAAAAAAATAGTCATAATTTAGAAATAAAAGGCATTTTTCCTAGCCTGATTTTAGCCTCTGATTTGAACACTCTGTTTGAAGGGGCGTGTCTGCTGTGAGAACCGGCCACTGCTGTGATTGGCTGACATGCTTGCATATGAAATATGACATGTGAAACTCTCTCGAATACTTTTACTACAGATATTATACGTTTTTACTATTACAGCTATCGAGATTAACGAATCGTGAGATGTTTTTAAAGTATTTAGATCTATTCCCATCACATAAAATGTTGCCGTGATGAGCATTGAGCAGATGACAGTCTGTGGATCGCGAGAATGAAGATCTTATCATTGCAAAGCAGTTTCTGCATTCTCTCTAATGCTTTCACCAATGCAAACACAAGCTTCGTTGTGCAGTAACATGCGTCATTGATTTCATAAGGAGTTGGCCAGATAAACTCGTGCTGTGTGGAAAGATTGTTCTTTGAACCCTTTCTGTATATAATTTATTCACAATTTAAATACGTTTTTTTTTTCATCCTACTAGCTAAAAGAAACGATGTGAAGTTGATATTTTAGTCACTGGTTTGATTTACTGATGCATAAACAGTATTGAACGATTTTGAGAGAGAGATTACCTGTCTGAACAATTACACATCAGAAAGTGTTGCTTGGTAGCTCGATCCAAGGCCAGCTCTGCCTCTGTATTGGCCCAAGTTTAGGAAACAGTCGTCGGTGAAATGTTTGGAAATTTCCAGAGAAAATAAAATGAACCCATTGTTTCTTGAGAGGCTCGGATGAAGGAACTAAAAAATACTTTTGTGTTCATGTGTACATCCAAACACTGAGCTACTGCCATGCTTCGGCTGCGCAGTTCCGACCTGCATTAAGGGCTGGCATATGCAAATTTTTGGATGCGTACATATTAAAGTCCCTGTAAAGGCAATTTCAAAAAAACATTCTAAACACATTATAAATGTTAGAAATGTATTGCTAAAACATATTACAAAGACTGTGAACTGTGAAGTACTGAATTGTGGAGATAGACTGTTAAACAGTTTTTCACCATTGCTATTTTCCGGATTTCTGGGCGGGGCTAAAACAGGGCTCGATGACGCACTGGAGCCCTTGAGCTCCTGGACACGCCCCTACTTGATGACGCACTGGAGCCGCTGAGGCTGGCCACTCCTAACAATATTAATAGAGCACATTCACATCAGTTTGCCGCTCAATCGCGAGTTACTGTCTATTTTTTACAGTCTATGGTTACTGTCAGTACTATTATTAGTTACAGCCTACTGATTGCTTGCTATGCCTTCGTCACGGAAATGCGTACTACCTGGATGCGATCACCGGATCACGTACAAAACAGATCTGTGTCCTTATTTAAATTTCCGAAAAACGATTAGATCGTTTAACGATCGTAAACGATCATCAAGAAGAAGTGGATTAATTTTGTGAAGAGACACCTTGATGGAGAACTGAGGATCACCGCCAAAACCCACCTCTGTAAGTGACCAGTTTACACGGGATAGTTTTATAAACTTTCGTCGGAGACAACTGGGAATCACTGATAATCCGCTGTTACTGGTGAAAGGGGCCGAACCGACTATCTCCCGCCCCGGCATTCATCCTCCCGTCACGCCGACAACTGGTGCCATCATCAGCATTGCGTGCCCACCGTGCGAGCATCCATTCCGGCTGTAGAGTTGAGTGTGGCGACGGTAGCTTTCCCGCGAGTGGGCGTGGTTTCAGCGCAGCCAGCGGACACGCCCCCAGCGTTTGAGAGCAGAGACTACTGCTAATTATTTCAAGATTTTGATAGCTTATGTTATGTACTTGCTGGCTTTTTTATCATTCAAATTTGGCTGGGTGACTAATAACACATTTTTCTGTGGTGTGACAAACTCAGAACGCATACTTAATTTTGACTTTACAGGGACTTTAATGATCCCGACTATTGCGTCATAGTCGGTATTATGTGGAGATTCGCCTGTTCTGTACGCTGTTAGTTTTTCTTTGTAAGCTGTACTTTGATTTGTATAAGTTAGATCGTGTGTGACACCTACAGGTTACCAACCAGATTAATACTTTCAACGCCGCCGCTTTGCCGCGGCGGTGAAGTTCGGGGTGTATTTGCTGCCTTTAACCGCTAAGAGGCGCTACAATCACAGACTTTGAAATGTGTCCGTTTATTCTCTCTATTGCGTAATCTGCCGCTGCGTCGCGGCTCATTCAGAGCGATTGAAAGCTGGTAGCAGATGAATTTAAGTGAAATGTAGTTAAAATAATTCATCCCAATACTTAAATTAAATTGAATAAATAATGAAAACATTTCCATATAAAACATTGCAATAGAAACATATTAGGCTACATCAAGGCTTTGGAAGAGTATAAGACGTTGACGTAAACGGACAGGCGGTGGCTCTGTGGTTAACGCAACGACACGGAGATCCAAGAGACCCGAGATCGAATCTCAATATAACACCATGTTGGCCGACAGCAATAATCTTTAACCGTTCTTGATGCTTAAATAGGTAACTGTTTATTTATTTAAAGTCAAGCGTTTTGTTTAATAATCAATGGCATATTACAATATTGCTACAGTAGAGCTGGGGGGTTGTAAGGGGGGCTTCTTACATTCGCTTCATAAACACACGCACACATGCAATCTTTTTTCTGCACCCGATGGATAGACTCATAATTTTCAAGCCCCACTGCCCCCATCGCCCCAACACAATGCTAATGAAATACTCAACAAGCTTAAAATGTTCCAATTTATTGAAGTAACAAGTAGGCTAGTATCTAAATACAAACTAAACAAACAAAAATAAAAATAGAGAAAATAAAAGTGCTGCTGTGTCAAAATGTTAAAAAAGAAAAGAAGAGAAATCCATTTGGCAAGACAAAAAAATTAAAATAGACATAACATAGGCTAATGTGTTTGATATGGGATTAAAATTATGGGCAGTGCATGAGATATAAACTAATGATTAATTATGTCAAAATTCCTTTTTTCCGATCAGAGCATGTGAGCATTTCTGGACAGTGGCGTGCACAGACCTCTTCAGGGGCAGGGGCGGAGGGACCAAAAAGGGCACTAATTTTTTTTTTTTTTTTTTTTTTTTAACTGTACCTGCATTTTTATTCTCTTTTCAGCCAATTTGTGAGAGGGATGCTTCCTTTGGCTGCATCAGAGAGTTCCCTGATTTTTTTTTTTTTTCTTGACATTCTAAGAAAATATGTTGATACAATTATTAGAATGCATAACACATCAAATGAAAATAGGGAAATTATGATAATATTACTAAATATTATTTACTTTACCAAACAAAACAGAGAATCAAGAAGGTAATTATGGAAAATTATTTTTTAGTTTTGTTGATGTTGTAAATTTTATGTATGTATTATATGTATGAAAGACACTGTTAGCTATCAAGAATCAGTATCACTTTACAATAAGGTTTCATTAGTTAAATTAGTTAGCATTAGCTAATAATGAACTGCACTTCTACAGCATTTATTAATCTTAGTTAATATTAATTTCAGCATTTACTAAAACATAATTAATAATTAAAAGTTGTTTTTGTTATCATTAGTTAATGCACTGACTGTGACATAATACCAATTAACAGTTGTATTATTAAAGGGATACTCCACTTTTTTTGGAAATAGGCTCATTTTACAACTCCCCCAGAGTTAAACAGTTGAGTTTTACCGTTTTCGAATCCATTCAGCTGATTTTCTGATATTTAGAAGAATATCAGTAAGCAGACATTCTTCTAAATATCAGAAAATCAGCTGAATGGATTCGAAAACGGTAAAACTCAACTGTTTAACTATGGGGGAGTTGTAAAATGAGCCTATATCCAAAAAAAGTGGAGTGTCCCTTTAACTAAAATATAGGCCTATACAGTAACAAATGTGTTGCTCATGGTTAGTTCATTAGTTCATAAATGAGTAATGAACAAATGAACCTTATTGTAAAGCGTTACTATGAAATCAATAAGTTCCTTACACGTTGGACATGGACTTAAGATTTCATTTAACTAACGTTAGATGCATTTCCCCTTGCACTTTTATTCCGTGGATAAAAACGAATTACATTATCACTCAGAAATCTCGTCTGATATCGAGATATACTTTTATTATAGTTAAGACTCGCGTGCTACTCGCGTGCTGACTCGCGTGCTGCTGGAAAAAGCCTCACGATGGCTGTGGATCAGGAGGGACAAACTGTGGGCGAACGCTTCTTGGACACAGGCCGGGAACTGATCACTCCTCCTCCCGGTCGGGTCGCCTGGGTGAGGAGGTCTGAAGTTGAAAGACCCGAAACCCCCTATGACCCCAGGTACTATCACTGAGGATGTGTCCAAGAGTGCATCACAAGGTGTATGTAACAATCAAGACTCGCGTGCTGCCGCAACTTTTAGAGTAGCATGGTGATGGTAAGATAAATGTAATTATCTGTTACCTGCTGCTCGTGTAGTTTGAAGACTCGCGCGAGCTCTGCTGCGTAGCGCCTACCAGAACCGTTAAATGCGTATGAGGCGCTGCAAAGGAAACTCCGCCTACCACTTCTCCGCCAAAACTTTTTTTTATATATAATATTTGTTTGTATTATTATTTTGAGTGGCAATTGTGCGTAATTGTATTGTTATTTATTATAATATTTATAAAAATATTAATAATTTTTATTATTTACAATTATCAGAAAAGGGCACAATACATTTTGAGACAAAAGGGGCAGGGGCTTGAGCCCCCCCGCCCTCCCTGTGCACGCCACTGTTTCTGGATATTCCTCGGCTCGCTCATTCCGCTCAGGGTCGCGCGCTCATGCTGTCTCCGACTAGTTTTTTTCTAGTCAACTAGTAGCCTAGTTGTTTATTTAAGCCATCAGTGGATAAATCACCCCTTTATATTGATGTAATAACTTAAATAGGCTATACAGGAGTGAGTGTTATATAGCTGCACGCAAGCGCACGAGCCGGCAAAGGTGAATGTGTAAAAAATAGCAAGGAGACATTTAATTGTTTATTAATAAACTGGTGTTTTCTGCGTCGCTGCAAAGATGAAGATGCGATGTAGACTCGCCATGAACGAATAAAGATATAAAGGCATAAAAAGGAAAGGTTCCTCCCGTTGGCGCGCCCAACCTGTCACTTCTCTTTGAGCGGCGACTACCATCTGTAGTTAGGGGGATCTAGCCGGTGTTCTGTCTCTCCCTCTCTCTGCCGTGCAAGCGGCCGCGCGCTACACAGTTTGAACCTGTCTATGGTTTGAACTTGCATAATCACGTAGCCTTTCGAAAACCGGGACATTCATTGTCCCGGGAGAGTGCTTAAATTTCCCGGGACAGGTTATTAAAAAGAAGAACAATCCCGGTAAAACCGGGACAGGTGGCAACCTAACTTGCATTTAGACTTTATTTCCATGCAAAAAAGAAACACAGAATCTTATTCTTGCTACATTTTAAATTTGTTTTGCCAAAGAAATTGCAGCTAAATTAAACGAAACGGTACAAATCGAAAATAGTCCACAGCAACATAAATTAAAAACATGAGTTTTGCCTCGCTCGCGCTGGATCTCAGCAAGTTTATTTAGTCTCCCTTGCTCAAACATTCTTAAACTCTACAGAACCAGTTGAAACAACTGGATTGAACACTTCAATTTAAATTTGTGTGTGAAAACACTTTATAGGCTACAATAAATAAACTACAATATTTATAATTTAATCAAATATGGGGACACATCGAGAGATGTAGCCTATCCTTAAAATAATTTGCCTTTGCCATCGGGCTGGCTATCAGACACTCTCCATATGAATGAGGAACATTAACACCTATTGTCTGTCCCTCCAAACCCCCACAGGCTGTCTGAGTCTGAGTCTGACTTAAAATAAAGAGAAGTCGCAATTCACACTTAAATCGCTCTAGCATTAGGCTATTAAAGTGTTGATAATGAAAGAATTAAATGATTTAAGCTACATGTTGTGGTATTTCTGTCATAAAAGTTTATTACTAAATATTTCATTATTTAAATAATTTAAGAAATAAAACTGGTTTGGGTCAGCTTTTTCCAAGCAAAACTAAATATAATCTTCAAACGCATGTTCATTTTGTTGTCATGAACAAAATGCTCAACTCAATATTAAATTCTACAGGGATCTTTGGATCCAGGCATGCAAATTGTGAATTAGTTATTTTTAAAATTATTATTATTCAAATAAATATTCAAATAATATCTCGGTGCTTCGTGGTACTGCTGATAAACTAAATAACATTTAGATAATTATTAACTTTGAATGAAACAAGATAGCAACACTTCGACAAATAAATGATTTTATCTGTTTTTACATTTTAATTCAGGGAGATTTAGTCTCTACATTTAATTAAACGAGATTTTCACCTTGTCATTTTCTCATTGCGAGGCGCTCACAATCACACCATAAACATATTTGAGCAGATTCTCTGTACCTCTCGTTTTTATGGATTACATAATCAGATAACATTTATTAACCTAAATATTTAGACATTTAAAGGCTTTAGACATATCCGATTTCCTATCGTGACTGAGCTGAGGCGAGTGGCTTTCGGTTTATTTTTGTGACGCGCAGTTCCCAGAGACCCGAGAGAGACGACAGATAACTCTTGTCATTAGCCTAAAAAAAGTTTACAGTTTTGAACGATGTAGGCTACTCTACTCTTATCTGTATGACCAAAAAAAAAATCACGTATAGCCTATTAAGTTATTTTAGCTGTTATGAGAAAAATAAATCAAATAAACGCGCTGCCTCGTTTGTCGAAAACTTTCCTTAAAACCATGTTTTTAAAAACTCTATGTAGGCTATAGCGAATAAAACAAATATAGATATATATAGGCCTAGGCTATATATCTTTTTTTTATACAAAACTGCTTTTGAACAATTGGTATTATTAGCTACAGATCTAAAGTCGTTCTGTTGGATAGCCTATTTGTTCCTTAGTGTAAAATGGAAATGCATGGTAATATTATTTTATAAATATAAGCAAAAAAAAAATATGGTGTAACAGAGTTGTAGAACTAAACAAATCTGCATTAATAGCCTAAAAATATATATATATATTTACAGAAGTCCATGTTTGTTCGGGATTTGAACGCAGGTCTTCCGATTGATGAACCGTCAGCTCTATCACTCGGCCATGTCGAAGCTGAGAAAAGCCCAAACGTTTATTTGTGTGTTCGCTCAAATGAGTGAAAACGTTTTGTTGTTAGCCTATTGTGAGTGTAGCCTAATTTACATGAATAAAATAGACCTTTTACAGTTTTAAAATATGATATCCTATCTGTATGACCAAAAATAACGAAGTAGGCTATAGCCTATTAAGTTATTTTAGCAGAAAAATAAATTCAAGTGAACGCGCTGCTGCGTTTTTCGAACTCTAATTCAATGGCAGAAGAAAACCCCATTTTAGAATACGCACTAGGCGTGGTGTGTCAAAATACTTAATTATAAACTTCAATATTTCGTTCAAAACCACATCAAAACGCTTTGTGACATTTTAAAAAGCCGTGAATGTATTAAGGCCACTGGAACCAGGATCGTAACTGAAACGCGCTGCGTGTTATCTCTCAATACAGGAGCAGAAGCGCTGGTTCAGATTTTATTGTTTGTTGTTTAAACGTATATATTTGATATGGTCTATTTAGGGTAGGGCATTGATTCACTATAATGTGGAGGGGGGGAATCACCCACCGGCAAATCGCACCTTGCTTATTAAAAATGCTTGTTTTTAAAAATTCTTTCTGCATATAACCCCGTGAAGTTTTTTTTTTTTTTTTTTTTTTGACAGAACTGTTTTTGAAGACGTAAATTCAGTCAATCTGTTGGATGAGATTTGTTCCTTGGTGTAAAATGGAAATGCATGGTAATTATAATTATATAAAAAAACATATTTATTCGGGTTTCGAACCCGTGTCATTGTACTGCTTAAACCTTCAGCTCTACCACTCGACCACAAGTTCGGATGTCCACGCGTCAGTGTGCCCACAGATGACAGATGCACTCTTCAATCTTCTCATTCCTCAATAGTTTAGCATCATTGATTGCACCTAATTTATTTTCACTGACTGCGAGATAGGCCTCTTTTAAATTTTGATTCATAAAATGTTCTGCTCTAAAAGTTTGCTATATTCTATTTAAAATGTAGGCTACGTTTACATACGTTTTGCTTTCGCTAAATGTCCCTTTGCGCCACCTGGCGGTCATTTCGCGAATGACTTAGAAATGCGACTGGGTTTTTTTTGGCGCGGTGAATTCACCGCGGTAGACGCCGCGGCGGCAATAGGCATTCTGGTTGGCTACCTACTGTAGTGGAACAAAATGGTAATACGCTGCTCAACAGTACGCAACAGGAAGCACGTAAAGTAATAGAAGAAGAGACTCGATCTGTTTGGATGCACGTCATTGTTTGCTGTCTAATCTTTGGAGTAGTTACGATCGTAAGTTGTAAATTTTATATCGAAAACAAGTGTAATAATGCTGTGTTAGTTTAATTAAAGGCTAGTCGTTATTAAAATGTGTAGACATTGATGTTTTATACTGAAAGCTAGCACGATCTAACGGCTATTATACAAGTGAAGCCGTTCTTTCCTTTATTTTCTTTAAGCAGATGTTTTAAGATATGAAGGCATATCGGTTGTTTATTTAGTTGTTTAAATGTGTAAGTGGATGTTTGAATGTGAACAATATCCATGACATTTTTTGTGGATTACTTTGTAATTTGTATTTTTTGTGTGTTTCTTTTAGTTTTACAAGTAAAGTAAAGTGTGCATTCAATTCAATTCAAGTTTATTTGTATAGCGCTTTTCACAATACACATTGTCTCAAAGCAGCTTTACAGAAAGTGCATTTCAGAAATGTACAAAGAAAAATACAGTTAGTTAATCATGTATAAATTTAGGCATAACATGTCGCCGGTGTTTAGTCGTCTCTTCACAGGCGTCGAGTCGTCTCTCCACAGGCGTTTAGTCGTCTCATCACAGGTGTTGGGGCATCTGAAGTCTCTGTGAGAGGCTGGATACAAACTGGAGCTGACGAACAGCAGAAAGACAGATGGGAAATAATTAGCATAGCTGATGTTCATAATATTAATGCATTCGAACTGATTCAGAAGTAGTATAAAAGGTAAGCATTAACTGAATGCTTGGTTAAAGAGATGCGTCTTTAATCTAGTTTTAAACTGGGACAGCGAGTCTGAGTCTCGAACAATATCAGGAAGGCTATTCCAGAGTTTAGGAGATAAATGTGAGAACGCCCTCCCTCCTTTAGTAGACTTAGATATCCTAGGAACGACCAGAAGCCGCGAATTTTGTGATCTTAAAGAGCGCGATGGATTGTAGGGCGATAGAAGGTCTGTTAAATACACAGGAGCTAAACCATTTAGAGCTTTATAAGTCAATAGTAATACTTTGTAGTTGATACGGAACTTAATAGGTAACCAGTGTAGAGATGTTAAAATTGGTGTTATATGATCATATTTTCTTGATCTAGTAAGAACTCTAGCGGCTGCATTTTGGACTAACTGTAGCTTGTTTATTGAGGATGCAGGACAACCAGCTAATAAAGCATTACAGTAATCTAGTCTCGAGGTCATGAATGCATGAACTAACTTTTCTGCATCTGAAACAGATAGCATGTTACGTAGCTTAGCAATGTTTTTAAGGTGGAAAAAGGCTGTTCTTGTAACATATGAAATATGATTTTCGAAAGTCAAGTTGCGGTCTAGTATAACACCCAGGTCTTTTACTGTAGTGGATAATAGTGCATCATAATTGTGCATCATAGAAGCACAAAGAAGAATGTGTGATGGAGCTTTATTTATGTTAGCTATCTGTCAACGCTCGGTTCAAAACACCATTGCCATGACAGAATAGTAAAAGATCGACTGCTCGGCGGGTGAAGACAACTAAATACAGTTTCATCCAGCTTACAGTCAGTAATGCAATGACAAGATGGACGAGTCAAAGGCTCGCAGGAAAGCAGAGGAAGCTGACCAAGCGCTAGAAGCAAAATCACGCTCAAGCAGATCACATCGTTCAAGTAGATCTTCAGCTAGTGCGGCTGCGACCACAGCAAGAGCTAAAGCAGCAGCATGCAAAGTAAAAGCTTCTTATGCAGAGAAGGAAGCCATCATGATGAGAGAAAGAGCTCAAATCGAAGAAGATCAACAGAAAACACTAACTGTAATGGCACGTAGAAAAGCAGAGGTTGAGGCTGATTTATATGTGTTACAACTGCAGAAAGAAGCTGTGGCAGCATCCACAGAAGCTGAAGTTTACGAAGCTGTAGTTTATGGAGAAAATGGAGCAAGTGTCGACCTAGAAAAGGAATCATACATTTCAAGCAGAGCTGAACGCACTAGAGAGTACGTGCAGAAACACTCACAGCTACAAAATGCTCCTAATCTGAATCCTAAATCACAACAAGCAAGTGAGAACTCAAGTTATGCGACGCAGAGCTCTGTTGCAGGCTCACTTTGTTCTCTCCCTCCAATGGTAAAGGAGGAATCGAATGCTGAGACAATTCCTATGACACAGGAACAGACAATTCAACACAACTACCAGTGTTCTCCTACAAATGTAAAAATTGAGCCATTTGATAGAGCTGATGAAGAAAGGTGTCGAAACTACAGTATCCTGTAAGAATGCCTCGTGGGTCAGGCCTACCCTCTCAAGTCCCTGCTGAGTGCTTTACTCCAACACCATCACAATCAAAAGACTTTGCCACATATCTGTTGAAAAAAGAAATGGTGAGTTCTGGCCTGTTCCAATTCGATGACTGTCCAGAAAATTACTGGGCGTGGTAAACATCTTTTCAAGCTGTAACCAGTGAACTCAGTATAACAAGCAGAGAGGAGATTGACCTTCTCATCAGATGGCTTGGTCCCGATTCGTCTAACCATGCCAAACGAATTAAATCTGTTCATGTCAATAATCCTGCCATAGTAGTACAAATGATATGGCGTTGCCTTGAAGACTGCTACGGATGTCCAGAGGTCATCGAGCAGGCGATGTTAAGGAGACTAGAGGCTTTTCCTCACATCACTAACAAAGACACCTGTCGTCTGAGAGACCTTGGAGACTTGTTGCTTGAACTGCAGTCTGCAAAGGAGAGTGGACGTTTACCTGGACTCACTTACTTGGACACAGCGAGGGGAGTCAACCCCATCGTAGAAAAGCTCCCATTCAGTCTGCAAGACAAATGGATTACACAAGGTTCCAGGTATAAGGAGGACCATAAAGTGTATTTTCCCCCATTCAGCTTCTTTGTTGAATTTGTTTATAGACAAGACAGAACCAGAAATGATCCTAGTTTTGCGTTTCCTTCAACTGGCGTTTAAACGTCATAAAATCGAAGGAGCTGTCAGGTCGACCAACAGAACATCTGTCTTTGTAAAAAAAACTGAAATAATGGCTTCACGACCAAGCCAAGACAGAGACTCTGATGAGAATGTAGACCCAGGCAAGGTTTGCACCTTACACAACAAGCCTCATCCACTTCACAAGTGTCGCACTTTTAGAAGCAAACATTTGGACGAACGAAAAGCTCATCTAAAAGAAAAGTCCATCTGTTTTAGATGTTGTCCTTCCACAAAGCATGTAGCAAGAGACTGCAGAGCATCCATTAAGTGCAGAGAATGTGACAGTGACAGACACATGGCAGCCATGCATCCGGGTCCTGCTCCGTGGTCCATTTAAGCCTCTGTATCAACACCAGATCAATTTATGAAAAAAACAGATGAGGACATTGCTGAGATTAACAACAAGTGCACTGAGATTTGCGGGGATGCTAGTAAACCCAAGTCTTGTTCAAAGATCTATCTTGTCAACATTTACCCCTCTAATCAACGCGAAAAAGCCAAACGCATTTACGCTGTTATGGACGAACAGAGTAATAGATCATTGGCGAAGTCACAATTCTTTGATCTGTTCAACATCGTCAGTGGTTCTTCCCCCTATACACTGAAAACATGTTCAGGCGTAGTGTCCATGGCGGGGAGGAAAATAAGTGGATTCTCAATTGAGTCGCTTGATGGGAAAACCGTTGTTTCTCTTCCGCCCTTGATAGAGTGCAATACCTTACCGCATGACAGATCTGAGATTCCTACACCCGAGGTAGCTTTGCATTTCCCTCACCTCACTACTTCACCTCACTACTGTGTCAGATAAAATCCCACCTTTAGATCCTAGCAATCCTATCCTTCTCCTTTTGGGACGAGACATTCTTAGTGTCCACAAAGTACGTGAACAGCACAACGGACCTCACAACACGCCTTATGCACAATGCTTGGACTTAGGCTGGGTGATAGTGGGAGAAGTTTGCCTCGATGGGACTCATTGGCAGTCTAGCGTGAACGCATACAAGACCAACATACTTTCAAATGGACGTACTTAATTCTTCTCTCCATGCACAAAAAGCATCAACATTGTAGAACGGGGTGAGTCACCTCTTTTGTCATATTTGCCCGATCCACCATGTTCTCAATGTTCGAAGGCCAATGAGAGCTACACAAAGAGCTTGAGGGAGAATGTGTTCTTCAGATCTCCAGAAGATGATAAAGCTGATTTATCTGTGGAGGATAAAGTTTTTCTAGACATAATGGACAGTGAGGTATACCTTGGTGAAGATAACCATTGGGTGGCGCCGCTTCCATTCCGCTCTCCAAGAATTCAACTCCCAAACAATAGAGAGCAAGCTATGCAGAGGTTGAACTCATTACAGCGTACTCTCCTAAAGAAGCCAGGGTAACACTTTATTTTAAGGTGCTATTAATAAGCAGTAATTAACAGTTAATAAGACACTTATAAGACCTTATAAGATGCATATAAGATGCATATAAGCATTAACTACTTCATATAAGGGTTAATTAAAGCACAAGACGGACCCGGAGAGGCAACTGAGCGGCCCCGGAGTGGTCATGACCCAGCTGGACCCCAGGGGATGGAGTCTACTCTCACCCTGGCTGTAACTGTCGCGAGGCTCGTCGGCGGCACGATTGAGTAGAGTGGGAAAAGTGAAACAAAGCATCCTCAGAAGTTATATGAAGTAGTTAATGCTTATGTGCATCTTATATGCATCTTATAAGGTCTTATAAGTGTCTTATTAACTGTTAATTACTGCTTATTAATAGCACCTTAAAATAAAGTGTTACCAAAGCCGGATATGAAAACACATTTCTTTGACTTCATGCAGAAGGTGATGGAAAATGAGCAAGCAGAACCCACTCCTCCCCTGCAGTTGGGTGAAGAATGTTGGTATTTGCCAATTTTCGGAGTTTACCATCCTCTCAAGCCTGACAAAATTCGGGTGGTCTTTGATTCGAGTGCTCAGTGTAGAGGGATATCCCCCTCAATGATGTTTTACTGTGCGGACCTGACCTTAACAATACTCTGTTGGGTGTACTGTTGCGCTTCCGTAGGGAGAAGATAGCAGTGATGGCGGACATAGAACAGATGTTCTATTGTTTCATGGTAAAAGAGCAGCATCGCAACTATCTTCGTTTCCTTTGGCACAAAGACATCTGTGCAGAAAAGGAGATAATTGAATACAGAATGACTGTACATGTCTTTGGCAACAGTCCTTCGCCAGCGGTCGCTATTTACGCTCTAAGAAGAGCGGCAGAGCTTGGTGAATCAGAGTGTGGAAGGGACGCCAAGAATTTTGTGTTCCGCAATTTCTATGTTGATGATGGCATCACATCTGTCCCTACGGAAAGAGAAGCAATTGATCTCTTAAAAGTGCACACAGACTGTGTTGGCGAAGTCAAGTATAAATCTGCATAAAGTAGCCTCCAACAGTGTTTCGGTTATGGAAGCTTTTCCATCTTGTGAGAGAGCCAAAGATCTCAAAAACTTGGACTTTGAAAAAGACCCGATACCTCTCCAATGCAGCCTCGGCATAAGTTGGGATCTCAAGGCAGACTGCTTTACGTTCAAAGCTTCTCAGGATCACAAACCCTTCACTCGAAGAGGCATCCTTTCCACAGTCAATAGTTTGTATGATCCCCTCGAATTTGTCTGTCCAGTCACCATGCAAGGCAAAGCACTTGTGAGAGAACTTTCAACAACACAACAGGATTGGGACACGATTCTTCCATTAGACAAAAGAGAAAAATGGAAAGCACGGACTTCATCTCTAGCAGAACTTGATCAATTGCAAATATCAATTGGGCTTAGGTATGTCCCAACCTCAGTATGTCGAGCTCAGCGCAGAGAGCTGTGCATTTTCTCAGATGCTTCCACTTCCACTTCCACCTACGAGTAATAGACTTAGATGGACGGCCTCACATGGGGTTTGTAATGGGAAGATCCAAGTTGGCCCCTTTCCCTGCTCACACTGTTCCACGCCTGGAGCTATGTGCAGCAGTGCTTGCTGTTGAGTTGATGGAACTCATAAAAGGAGAAATTGACACAGAGCTTCACGACATTCATTTCTATACAGACAGTCGTATAGTGCTCGGTTACATTCACAATGTGACACGAAGATTCTACATGTATGTGGCCAATAGGGTTGCACGCATAAGAAAAACCACGGAACCTACACAATGGCATTTCATCTGTTCTGAACAGAATCCGGCAGATCATGCCACGAGGTTTGTGGCAGCAGCTCACTTGTCCCTTACCAACTGGTTCTCAGGTCCAGGATTCCTGAACGAATGTGGCCCTATAGCATGTAGAGTAGAAGAGTCATACGGGCTTGTCAAAGCAGAAAAGGATGTTGAAATTCGCTCTCAAGTGAACACAATGGCAACTAACATCACAGAGCAGTCACTAGGCTCAAGCAGATTCGAATGTTTCTCAAGCTGGAGATCTTTGGTAAGGGCTGTCACTACTCTTACTCACATTGCAAAATCGTTCTCAAAATCTCTGCCTAACAATATTTGCCGTAAAGGCATCAATGTACCGAAACCTTTGATGTGGAGATATCACAGGCCAAGTCAACTATAATCAAAACTGTGCAGCGAGAAGTGTACAAAGAGGAATTTGAAAGCTTGACAAGGTATAATAAAGTCCCTGAGTGTAGCACACTCCAGAGACTTGACCCCTTTGTCAACGTCCCTTTGTGGATGAGAAAGGTCTTTTAAGAGTCGGGGGTCGCATTCACTCTGCTGACATCTCTGATCCAGAGAAGCATCCCTTGATAATTCCACCCAATCATCACGTGGTTGAGCTTTTAATTCAGCATTACCATGATCAAGTGGCTCATCAAGGTCGACATTTTACAGAGGGCGTGATATGCAGTGCTGGCTTGTGGATTGTCAGTGGCAAAAGGCTTATCTCAAATGTCATCCACAAATGTGTGTTATGCAGGAAGTTGAGAGGTAGAATGGAGAGTCAAAAGATGTCTGCTTTGCCCTCAGACAGAGTTTCTGTTGATCCTCCTTTCACACACACAGGTCTTGATTGTTTCGGTCCATTCACTGTGGTGACACGCAAGACAAGAGGGCACAGCACTGATTACAAGCCATGGGCTGTCATATTCAGTTGCTTGAGTACCAGGGCAGTTCACTTGGAAGTCGTAGAGTCCCTGTCAGCGTCAAGCTTCATTTGTGCTTTGCGACGCTTCTTGGCTGTCAGAGGACCAGTGAGACATTTTCGTTCAGACAGAGGGACGAATTTTGTCGAAGCGGTGAAGGAACTACAAATTGAGAGTAGCAACTCAGAGTTGAAAGGTTTCTTGCAGAATCAGGGCTGCACTTAGACATTTAATGCTCCGCACTCCTCCCATATGGGAGGAGTGTGGGAAAGAATGATCGGGATAGCCAGACGTATTCTGGAAGCTCTTTTGTTGAAAACTCCAACAAGACTCACGAATGAGGTCTTAACCATGTTAATGGCTGAAGTCATGGCCATCATGAATTCCCGACCCTTGACCCCAATTTCGACAGATGCAGGCATGCCTCAAGTGCTCTCACCAGCGATGCTTTAACTCAGAAGGCTAGTGTTGCTCCAGCACCTCCAGGAAACTTTGAGTTAGGTCACCTGCACAAAAATCAATGGCGTCAAGTTCAGATGTTTGCAGATTCATTTTGGAAGTGATGGAAGCAGGAGTACTTGTCGACCTTGCAACCCAGAAGGAAATGGACAGAAGAGGGGAATAGTATTGAGGAAGGGGACATTGTCATGTTGAAAGATGGGGAAGCTAAGCGCAGTGAGTGGCCAGTTGGTCTCATAACAAAGACTGTAGTCTCATCTGATGGAAAAGTTTGTAAGGTTATGGTGAAGACTGCTAAGCATGGAATTGTCAGGGAATACTTAAGACCTATATGTGACATAGTCTTACTTTTGTCAAGTAATCAGAATGCATAGTGGTATAACCCAAGTTAAACCAGG
Organism: Chrosomus eos; assembly: GCA_036326025.1. Taxonomy (NCBI): domain Eukaryota; kingdom Metazoa; phylum Chordata; class Actinopteri; order Cypriniformes; family Leuciscidae; genus Chrosomus; species Chrosomus eos. The sequence goes on along the minus strand of CM070826.1, from coordinate 38,181,995 downwards.
TAGGGAGTGATCTGTACGCTGTTAGTTTTTCTTTGTAAGCTGTACTTTGATTTGTATAAGTTAGAACGTGTGTGACACCTAGTGGAACAAAATGGTAATACGCTTCTCAACAGTACGCAACAGGAAGCACGTAAAGTAATAGAAGAAGAGACTCGATCTGTTTGGATGCACGTCATTAGCTGTGTCCCAATGTGAAGGCTGCGTCCTCCGAAGGCCGTATTTAAAGGCTGCTTGGCCGCATTTGAAGGCCGATTGCGTCACTGCGGCGCAACGAAGGCTGTCCCAATTCAAAGGCTGCATCTTAGAAGAACGCATTTGAAGGCCGATTGCGTCACCGCGGCGTGATGAAGGCTGTCCCAATTCAATTCCGCATCCTTCGAAGGCCGTATTCGAAAGCCGGTTGCGTCATCGCGGCGCGACGTTTCCCTTTGAAAGGAAGGATACATAAATGGATCCTTAGCGGCCTATCCTACCCTGATCCTCCCCATAATTCATTGCGTGCCGGTGACGACAGCATTTTTAGTGCAGCATTTGGTGTGTAGCCTACAGTTCAAGCTCAAATGTTGGTGTTCAACTTTCGTTTTAAAAATACAATAACCGTTCATTTTTCAATTACGGGTTAAAAAATTAAAAACGATTGGACGCAAATTTACACGGACTATCAAACTAAAGATAGTTTAGTGATAGTTATCACTATTTTTAGTGATAGTTTTTAGATTAAAGTCTTTGATTTTACTAGTAGGCCTATTTTGATTGGCTATCAAACCTTTCTACAAATACATTATTTGAAATATTTAACAATATAGTAAGGTTTACGTCCATTCGTTTTTCTTTTTTTAACCCTTAATTGAAAAACTAAAAATGAACGGTTGTATTTTTAAAAGGCAAAGTTGAACACCAAAATTTGAACTGTATGCTACACAAATGCTGCGCAAAAAAAAAAAAAAAAAAAAAAAAAAATAGGAAAATTGGGACAAATGTCGATTTTACTGGTTTTCTAAGGCCAGATTAGAATCAATCAATCAATCAACATTTATTTATACAGCCCTTTACAACACTCAAGGTGAACCAAAGTGCTTTCCAAAAACAACAACAACAATACAATGCAAAATATAAAAATAAATATATAATCAAGATAAAATAATAAATGTATGTCACAAAGAAAACAAAGAAAACAAAGAAAGAAAACACAGAATGACTCAACCAATGCTACGATATAAAAGCCAGTCTAAATAAATAAGTCTTAAGCTTAGCTTTAAAAGGGCCTAAGTCTGTGATTGTTCGTAAGTCGGCAGGTAGCCTGTTCCAAAGTCTTGGCCCAGCTACAGAAAAGGCCCGGTCACCCCAGAGTCTGTACCTTGTCCTTGGGACTTCCAATAAGAGTTGAGTTGTTGATCTAAGAGTCCTGTTTGACTCTCGCAAAGTTAGCATCTCAGTTACGTAAGGTGGAGCAAGGCCGTTGAGAGCTTTAAAAACAAACAATAAAATCTTAAAATCAACTCTAAAAGAAACAGGAAGCCAGTGGAGCGAAGAAAGAATTGGAGTTATATGCTCACGTTTGCGTGTATTAGTTAAAAGGCGAGCTGCTGCGTTCTGCACCAGCTGAAGGCGTCTGAGTGATGACTGTGAGACTCCCACGTAGAGTGCGTTACAGTAGTCTAGTCTTGAGCTAATAAAAGCATGAATAGCTTTCTCAAGATCCGAACGATTTAAAAATGGTTTGACCTTGGCCAATAGACGTAGTTGAAAAAAACTTGCTTTTACCACGCTGTCAATTTGTTTATCAAATTTAAGGCTACTATCAAAAGTCACACCGAGATTTCTGACAGTCGGTCTAAATTTTGAAATTAATGTATTTGGGTCAGCGTTTGCAGACTCGCCCAATAAAATATATTCGGTCTTATCTTCATTCAAATTAAGGAAGTTTTTTCCTAACCATAATTTAATGTCGTCAATGCAATCAATTAGTGACCCAGATGCATCACTATTTGTTGGACTCATCGGCAAATAAATCTGCAAATCATCAGCATAGCAATGATAAGCTATGTTATGCCTGGCTATGATGGACCCAAGGGGCAGCATATAGAGTGAAAAAAAAAACCGGTCCAAGAATAGAGCCTTGTGGCACCCCGCAGGAAAGAGAAGTAGTAGAAGAAGATGAATTCCCAATCACTACAGAATAGGTTCTATTAGTCAAATAAGACGAAAACCACTGAAACGCAGTACCCTTAATGCCAACATAGTGATTAAGGCGAGACAGAAGGATTGCATGGTCCACTGTATCAAAGGCCGCCGTGAGATCAAGAAGCACTAAAATAACGGGGCTCTTAGAATCAACAAACCGGGCAATATCGTTGTGTACCTTTAACAGTGCAGACTCAGTACTATGGCGCGATCTAAATCCTGATTGAAATTTCTCAAACATAGAGTTATTTTCTAAAAAAGAATGTAATTGGAAAAAAACTTTTTCTAAAACTTTTGACAGAAAAGGCAAGTGAGAAACTGGTCTGAAATTAGACAGAACTGAGGGATCCAGATTCGGTTTTTTAAGAAAAGGCCTAACCACAGCATGTTTGAACTCAGCAGGGACAGATCCTGAGCTAAGACATTTATTAATAAATACCAACAAGAAAGGCCCAACTGTACTAAAAACCTCTTTTAGCAATTTAGTTGGAATAAAGTCCATGGGACAATTTGTACTTTTCATTTGTTGCACTACTTCGTTAAAAAATGATAATGAGACTGGCTCAAACTCTTCAAGCACAGTGGAATGAGTTGCCGCAACAACTGAGTCAGTTGCAGAACTATTAGTCGTGAGTTGTCTGACGGACTCCACTTTATTAATAAAAAAGCTAAGAAAATTCTCACAAGTGGAGACTGAGGCATCCGTCAGAGAACAAGAATGTGGGTTTACGATAGAATTAATTGTATTAAACATCACCCTTGGACAATGCCCACTATTAGTGATAATATTTGACAAATATTTTGATTTTGCCTCCCTTACGGCCCCTTGATAATCAAGAAGACAGCCCCTTAATATTTCCAAGGACACATACAATTTGTCCTTCTTCCATCTCCGCTCAGCTTGTCTACAGCGCTGCCTAGCGGTGCGGGTGGCATAATTTATCCAGGGATCTGTTCTTAACTTAGGAGCTCTGTGTTTATAAGGGGCAATAACATCTAAAATTTCAGAACAGGTAGAATTAAAAAATGAAAGCATGCCTTGAATGAAAATTCTTGAATTTCTTGAATGAAAATTCAAGAAATATTAAGTTTAAACATAATGAAATGCATCCCGCATAAACGAGGCCAGGTTGGCACAGACTAGGGGAGAGGCCACAAATCGTTATATATATATACAGTCCTGCCCAGAATGAACCATACCCCTGGTAAATATGATAAAAAATGGCTATAAAAATAAATCTGCATCGTTTATCCTTTTGATCTTTCATTCAAAAAAATGGCAAAATCGTAACCTTTCATTGAAGTAAAAGATTTGAAAGTGGGAGGGAAATCACATTATACAATAAATGTTTTTCTCCAAAACACGTTGGCCACAATTATTCATACCCTTTTATTAAATACCTTTTTGCAATCTCCTTTTGCCAAGATAGCTGCTCTGACAATGCCCACTATTAGTGATAATATTTGACAAATATTTTGATTTTGCCTCCCTTACGGCCCCTTGATAATCAAGAAGACAGCCCCTTAATATTTCCAAGGACACATACAATTTGTCCTTCTTCCATCTCCGCTCAGCTTGTCTACAGCGCTGCCTAGCGGTGCGGGTGGCATCATTTATCCAGGGATCTGTTCTTAACTTAGGAGCTCTGTGTTTATAAGGGGCAATAACATCTAAAATTTCAGAACAGGTAGAATTAAAAAATGAAAGCATGCCATCAGAACATATAGAATAATCAGATTCACTAAAGACATAACATTCAGAGTCCATAAAAATATCCGTAAATTCTTCAGCCGTTGAGAACCTGGAAATTATATTTTCCCTCAGTGCTGAATGAGAAGAGCCATGTCTCTGGAACCATGATTTATAGGCTAATGATAATAAATGTGTCTGAATAAATAACGAGGCATTTTAATTGGTCGTTTAAAAGTGAACATTTGAAGCTTTAGGCTATATATTTAGTTTCAGTTCATTTATGAGACGCGCGCTCCAGTTCACGGAGATCATGAAAGCACGCCTGATTGTTTTACGTTTTCTTGTTATGCGAGTTTGGACAAATAAAAGTAGTTGCGAATGATGTGTTATTCTTTTCTGTATGCCAAGAAATTATAGAGTATTTTTCAAGTTGTTTCCACTGTTGATAGGAAAATGCATGTTCGCGCCCGCGCCTCCGTGCCATGCACACACACACTCCCACACACACTTGCGTCAAAATCTTGTTTTTATTTGTGATAATCTTAGCCCTGTATTATGACTGACATTTGACAAATTTCTTTGTTCCTGTTTTGGATAAAAGCACCTTCTAAATATGTAGCCTAAATGTAGGCTAATAATAATAATATTATTATCATTTGCGTTGAGTTCACTGAAGACGGTAATATGTTAATCATAAAATAATTTATGAATGTTTTATTTTTATATAACCTAACCTTGTGTAAACCTTCTTTTTTATATGTGAAGTCTTTTTTTTTTTTTTTTGCTTATTCTATTATACTGAGCTTTTTCCTCCTAAAAAATTGACTTTAAAGACAAGTGGCTAAATGTCATTTTTTAGAAAATTCAAGAAATATTAAGTTTAAACATAATGAAATGCATCCCGCATAAACGAGGCCAGGTTGGCACAGACTGGGGGAGAGGCCACAAATCGTTATATATATATACAGTCCTGCCCAGAATGAACCATACCCCTGGTAAATATGATAAAAAATGGCTATAAAAATAAATCTGCATCGTTTATCCTTTTGATCTTTCATTAAAAAAAATGGCAAAATCGTAACCTTTCATTGAAGTAAAAGATTTGAAAGTGGGAGGGAAATCACATTATACAATAAATGTTTTTCTCCAAAACACGTTGGCCACAATTATTCATACCCTTTTATTAAATACCTTTTTGCAATCTCCTTTTGCCAAGATAGCTGCTCTGAGTCTTCTCCTATAATGCCTGATGAGTTTGGAGAACACCTGACAAGAGGTCAGAGACCATTCCTCTATACAGAATCTCTCCAGATCCTTCAGATTCCCAGATCCATATTGGTGCTGCTTCTCTTCAGTTCACCCCACTAATATTCTATATGGTTCAGGTCAGGGAACTGGGACGGTCATGGCAGAAGCTTAATTTTGTGCTTCCTAACACATTTTTGTGTTGATTTTGATGTTTGTTTTGGATCGTTGTCCTGATGGAAGATCCAACCACGGCCCATTATAAGATTTCTAGCAGAAGGCGTCAGGTTTTGATTTTTTATCTGTTGATATTTGATAGAATCCACAATGCCATGTATCTGAATAAGAAGTCCAGGACCTCCAGCAGAAAAATAGGCCCACAACATTAAAGATCCAATGGTATATTAAATTGTACACATGGGATACTTTTTATCCTTGTGTGCACCAAACCCATCTAGCGTGTTTGCTGCCAAAAAGCTCTTTTTTTAGTTTCATCCGACCACAGAACCCTGTGCAGTTTGAAGATCCAGTCGTGTCTGACCACTGAATATGCTGGAGTTTGTATTTGGATGAGCGATGAGCATTTTTATTAAAACCCTCCCAAACAACATGTGGTGATGTAGGGGTTGTTTGATTTTTTTCTGACCCCAAGACTCTACTCTAACTAATCTCTGCAATTCTCCATCTGTGATCGTTGGAGAGTCTTTGGCCACTCAAACTTTCATCCTCACCGTCCATTAAGAAAATATAGAGACACGTCCTCTTCCTGGCAGAATCGTAACATCTTTAGTTGATTATAACTTCTTAATTATTGCCCTGATGGTCAAAATGGGATTTTTCAATTCTTTAGCTATTTTCTTACATCCACTTTCTATTTTGTGATGCTCAACAATCTTTTGCTGCACATCAGAACTATATTCTCTGGTTTTATTCATTGTGATGGATGATTAAGGGAATTTGGCCTTTGTGCTTCCTCATATTTAAACTCCTGTGAAACAAGAATTTCATGTTCCTAGTCACCCTGGTGTGCTAAAAAAGGTAAATATTAATGGGAATATACTTCATAGATATTTTATTCGTAAAAAATTCTAGGGGTATGAATAATTGTGGCCAACGTGTTTTGGAGAAAAATATTTATTTTATAATGTGATTTTCCTCCCTATTTTCAATTCTTTTACTTCAATAAAAAGGTTAGAATTTTGCCAATTTTTTTAAATGAAAGATCAAAAGGATAAACGATGCAGATTTATTTTTTACAGCCATTTTTTATCATATTTACCAGGGGTATGATTAATTCTGGGCACGACTGTGTGTGTGTATATATATATATATATATATATATATATATATATATATATATATATATATATATATATCCCTAATGTGTTTTCTTTTCTTTTCATATATTTCATTACATTATTTACGTAAATTAACGCCCAATAATTGAACAGTTTAAAGTGTAATCCGGCAGTTTAGGAGTAAGGACGCAGCCTCTGAATTGGGACGCAGTAAACCAGCTCTGGCCATGGTTTTGGTTAAGCCGAAAATACATGACCCGGCGCCGCCGGAGGTGAAACATCCTCAGTAAAATATAAAACATAAAAATGACAATAGCCAATTATGACTCCAGCTGTTTACTCAATTATAACAAATTAACTATCAGGAGGATGGAGGTCCGTGTACGTTGCGTTCATTCGTTTTTCGATTTAATATTGAAAGTAGAAAAATGAGAAAACAGCTCATTTATTCATTTTTCTTTTTCCCAAAAAAATTTAAAAATGAGAATTCGGCTTGATTTTTGTATTTTTATATTCAGGGATAGAAAATGGAAAAATGGCTTGAATATTCGATTTCCACGTGGGCGCGCATGAAACGCCCCTTTCCGCTGATTGGTCAACCAAAGATCAACACTTTCAGTTCTTCCACAGTTTAACAGTTTCCACAGAATAACAGTCCTCCGCTGCTGGACGGATTCTTTGACACAAATCGCATTGGGCAGGGACTAGAAAGGGTTTTCTTCTCCAAAGAAATACTCGGCTGACTCACTTGAACTCGATTCTTTGAACAAATCGGTTGAGTGAATGATTCAATGTCCCATATACAGCCAATTGGTTCATGAATGAATCAGCGTTTTGAACGAATCGGTTGAATGAATGACTCACTGACTGACTAATAAGACAGTTACATGCTGCCACCTACTGGGGGTCTTACTCTCATATAAGTATTGTTTCATTTTTTCATTAATTTCATATTTAAAAGGCTATTCAAAATATTATATTTAAAACATTAATATCATAATACCATGTAATTGTTACTGTGTAAATCCTCTGAGCAGCATTAAACAGTTAATAGTAGACTAATAGGGCTACATGCCAGTTCAGAATTCAGATGCAGCTTCTTTGGTTGATACCATAGACCAGGGCTATTCAATTAGTTTCATTCGAGGGCCGCATTATCTAATGGAAAAGTAGAGGTTGGCCGGTGGGTTGGTTTGGGGTTTTTTCTTATTTATTGAAACTGTTATGTTTCAATAAAGTAACTCTAAAGAAATGTGGTATTTACTTGGAAATGTGGTACCCAACAGTAGACTTGATAATTTACAGCTGTGTACAACTATTTTCCTTGGAACAAATAAATTATTTATACAAACTTATAGCTGTTGGTGAGAAATAATAATTATTTTTTATAATTGTTATGCTTAAATGAAAATATTCTGACAGTGAGACTTGTTAACCACAGGCTACTTACTCCCACTGTATAAAGAAATGCCTAAACACAAGTTAAAAACTACCTTTACAAAGAAACTGACATAATTTCATAACAAGCATTAATGATATATTCCTCTACCCACCTAATAAAACTAATGCAATATAAATCACTATATTTACTATTATAGGCCTACTATATGAAGAGTTCAGATGCAAAAGCCTCTAAATGCCATCTGAAATGTTCTTCTAAAATGATCATTTTTATCGAGCTTGATAAAAATGATCATTTTAGAAGAAAATTTCAGATGGCATTTAGAGGCTTTTGCATCTGAACTCTTCAATAATATTATAGTATATATATATATATATATATATATATATATATATATATATATTATATATATATATATATATATATATATATATATATATATATTTATTTACTATATTTATTTACTATATTTATTTATTACTACATATTATTCAATATAAATATTGCACATTTCTACACAACCATGGTAAATTACTACAGTACATTCATGGTAAATGTTTGTAAGGGTGATTATAGGATTTAAAGTCTTCTAATTTCGTTCATGCTCACAGTGTTTCTTCTGCTTTCCTCATCAGTCTTGTTGGGAATGTTGAGGCTGTTTCATCCGATTTAATACTAATTAAATCATCAAGTGATTGTTGGTTTGTAACAGAGAGGTGTCTGTCGAATTGAAACACTTCTTACTTGGTTGTCGCAACGCTGTTTAATAATAGTGTCCGGGAGTAAACGCAACTCCGTGCGCCAGGAAAAGAGGAGGAGGGAGGTGATTGGCGGGCCGCATTTGGCCCGCGGGCCGCCAATTGAATAGCCCTGCCATAGACTGTAAAAAAAGATGCTACTTTAATTTGATTGGTAACAGCTTATTGTCTTATTATTCAAATTGAATTTGTTGCTTAAATTTCCAATTTTTTTTTTATAAAAGATGACATATAGCCTATATTTAAAAAATATTAGAATATAGATAAACATGATTATAAGCTATGAAAGCTATAAGCTATGAAAAACAAACAAACAAACAAACAACAACAAAAAAACTAATAGAATAACAACCAAAATAGATGCGCTGTGACATGGATACTAAATAATGCAATTTATATCTTTTCATATCTATCATATTTCAGCTTCATCCCTTGTCCAAAACTCAATGTGCAGTCTAAAATAGTTACGACTGCTGCATACCGGTTGCGCGCTGTCAGTGGGTAACACAGCTGTGAAGTAGGCTAATGATGGGTCATGTGGGTGCAGATGCGAGATAATCTACATAATATTTCTGAAATAATCAGCTAATATTTCTCTAGTGTAAATTGTCGAATCCATGCCTATAGAGAAGAAAACCCTTTCTAGGCCCTGCCCAGCGCGATTTGTGTCAAGCATTAGTCCGGTGTTGGATGAGAGAGAGTTTATTTGTAATAAACACTTTAAGAATCCGTCCAGCAGCGGAGGACTGTGGAAGAACTGAAAGCGTTGACCTTTGGTTGACCAATCAGCGGAAAGGGGCGTTTCATGCGCGCCCACACGTGGAAATCGAATATTCAAGCCATTTTTCCATTTTCTATCCCTGAACATAAAAATATAAAAATCAAGCCGAATTCTCGTTTTTAATTTTTTTGGAAAAAAGAAGAATGAATATGAATATGAGCCGTTTTCTCATTTTTCTACTTTCAATATTAAATTGAAAAACCAATGAACGCAACATACACGGACCACGTCAGCTCCGTCATCCACTGTTGATTGGGGCCAGGAGCGGTAATCGGGAACACCTGGATGCGCAATTAGGAAATCCTACGAAGGCTACAAGGTGTGTCCTTCGAAGGACGAATAGAATCCTCCGAAGTCCGCGGCCTTCGGAGGATGCACCCTTTACATTGGGAAACAGCTAGTGTTTGCTGTCTAATCTTTGGAGTAGTTACGATCGTAAGTTGTAAATTTTATATTGAAAACAAGTGTAATAATGTTGTGTTAGTTTAATTAAAGGCTAGTCGTTATTAAAATGTTTAGACATTGATGTTTTATACTGAAAGCTAGCGCGATCTAACGGCTATTATACAAGTGAGGCTGTTCTTTCCTTTATTCTCTTTAAGCAGATGTTTTAAGATATGAAGGCATATCGGTTGTTTATTTAGCTGTTTAAATGTGTAAGTGGATGTTTGAATGTGAACAATATCCATGACTTTTTTGTTGGATTACTTTGTAATTTGTATTTTTTGTGTGTTTCTTTTAGTTCTCATACGAGAGTATCTCTCGTACTGCGTAATATCTTACGCTATGGGGAAAACCTCTTTTCCACGAGATATTGAAGCCAAAAATTATCCTTAATTTTTAATCAATGTAAAACGCTTTGCAGCAGCAAGCAGACATAGGCGAGACAGCTCGCGCGCCTATTGGCTGCCCTGCGGCAAAAGCAGCAGCCTATCGAGAGAGGCTCTACGTGACGTCATGACGAATGGGGGCACTTCACGCCCATATCGTCACGTCCCGCCAGAAAGGGCATGGTCTCACCCCTATAAATAAGCTCGATTGGCTGATCCAAGCTGATTTTCATCTCTTCAGCGAAGCTCTCGCATCGCTGGATCCAGAGTGAGAAGCCGCGCCGTCGACGCAAGCCTTTCAGCGGGACGAGCCCTCGAGTCTGGAGTCGCTGCCTTGCCGCCTTCAGCCGCCGTACCTGCTGCGCTTTCCGGTGTATATATATCCTTTACTCTGCTGAGAGTGTTTGTTTGCTTACGTAACGCAACTCACACTTCTCCCTCAAACTCTAAAAGAGCTGCGTCTTTTTAAAGATGCCTTCCTGTGGCTCGTACATACCGAGCCCAACTCTGCGGGTGAAGATCACGCGGCTCTCGCGCTCACTGAGGCGGATGCCTCATTGTGAGCTGTTGCCATGGTGACTCTGAGGACTCGCCTGGCATCCTTCTCAGAGCCTGCACTTCTGCCCGCTGCCGCGCCAAGCGCGCCCCGAGCTCTCTACAGCCCGCCAAAGCTCGTCGGTTCGCCCGCCAGCATCGCCGGCATCGCTCGAGTCGCTCACAGATGGATAACGGCCGCCGTCTGCCGCCGCGTCCGCCCTTGAGCTCGACGAACCTACTGAGGCATGTTCTCTCCTGGCATCGGACAGTGAGGATTGGGCGAGCTCTGTGGACCTCCCCCCGCTACCCGCGAGCCCTCTGGGAGACAAGCTGGCATTGAAATTGAGCTGATGCGTCTGCTCTCTCAAGCCGTGGATTACATTGGCCTCGACTGGGAGGCGACCAACGCGCAACAGGCTGGACGGACGCTTTCTCGGGAAAGACGAAGCTCCGTCACAGTCGAGACCCACGCCCTTCCTCTGAACGGTCGCGCTTACACTCTCTCACCGTGGCTGAGAGACATTTGTAGCTGACGCTATCCGAGATGACGGAAGTTGAGCGCTCCGTGTTCCTCGACGCGCCCCCACCCTCCGCCGCCGCTTACAGCGCCGCCAGGCCCGAGCCTGGACGCCGCCTCCCTCAGCGCAGGCCCCGGCCGAGGATTGAGATCAAGGCCGAGGTCTCAAGGCCTTCCTAGCCTCTCTAGGAAATCGACAGTGTTCAAATCCCGCTGCGGCCGGAATTTCACCAAAACTTCTCGCTCGTTCAGTTCCAAGCAATGTGACTGTTCCAGTGTATTTCGCAGTGAGCAAGCTGGTTCCACAGCCCGCTTGCCTGCGCACAAACGCCGTTTTTTCGGCTACCCAGATAAATCCAATAAAGAGTGCATTTTCTGGTGTTCCGGCCACGGCCGATGGTGTTATGAGTGTTGTAAGAATGCCCACGTCCCAGTGCCCATTCCCACACCCAGACACAGCCCGCCACGGTGCAAGGCTAGCACAAATAAAATCAACTCATGTCGATTGTGCAGAAAATGTAGTGGACGCGCCCATATCACAGTGCCCGCTTACACTACACGATGCGTGTCCCTTGGTTTCTGTAAAAACGAAACTAACACACATTCAGTCGGCGCGAGCCGAGTGTTCTCAGTGCAGAAAATGTGCCCGCTGTCCCGCGCCCACATTCTCTCACACTACACAAGTCCTGCCGTTCGGCCTGCCTTTTAGGCCGTTCCCTGCCTTGTTAGCGCACGAAGTGCATGGACACGGCTCTCGCACCCCTGAGACTTCGGGGCATGCGAGTTCTGAACTACTGGCTGATTGGCAGCCGACGATTGGCTGATTCTAGCTCGATCACAAACAGAGCTCATAGAACACAGGGCCGCATTTCTCGAGCACCTCGAGAAGCTGGGCCTTACAGTCAATTGGGCAAAAAGCTCGCTGTCTCCCAGTCAGAAAATTTCTTTTCTGGGAACAGTGTTGGACTCGCTATCCATGACCCTGTCCCTGTCACCCGAGCGCGGATTAAATATTCAGCACGTCGTGAAATCCTTCCGCCACGGCTCTATAGTCCCGCTCAAAAGGTTTCAGAAAATGCTGGGCCTAATGGCCTCAGCAGCCTCTGTACTCCAGCTTGGCCTGCTTCGCATGTGCCCACTGCAGATGTGGCTAAAAGCGCAGGTTCCGCCCCGAGCATGGACCAAGGGTCTGTTTCGCCTCAGGGTCGACCTACAGTGCGTTTCAGCTCTGGAACCTTGGAAAGTAAACGACTGGTATCAGTCAGGTGTGAGTCTGGGGACCGCCTCGAGTGTGAGGGTGGTGTCTACAGACGCCTCCACCTCGGGGTGGGGAGCGCTGCTCAAGGGCAGACCACTAGCTGGCCTGTGATCAGAACGGGAGAAGCTCCTTCACATAAACTGCTTGGAAATGATCGCAGTCGACAAAGCGCTACGCCGCTTCTGTCCCTAGATAAGAGGCCACCACGTCTGGTCGGAAAACATGTCAGTGGTGGCATACATAAATCGCCAGGGCGGCATCAGATCCCGAAACCTTTACAGGCTGACGGAACGCCTCCTGGTCTGGGCTCAGCACAACCTGCTCTTGCTGAAAGCAGCGCATGTGCCTGGTCACCTAAATGTGGGACCAGACAGATTGTCCAGAAACAACGTCCCAGCAGGGGAATGGTCGCTGCACCCGCAGACGGTCCAGCTGCTGTGGGAAACGTTCGGCAGAGCGCAGGTGGACCTATTCGCGTCCCACGAAAACGCTCACTGCCCAAAGTTTTTCTCGAAAAGCAAAGACGCGCTGGCCCATGTCTGGCCCAGCTGTCCCCTACATGCTTTTCCCCCTGTCTCGCTCCTGCCTCAGGTGTCGGAACGAATCAGGGAAAACGGATGCCCAGTGCTGCTCGTAGCTCCGGTCTGGACGAACCAGACTTGGTTCCCTGTCCTGATGCAGCTGACCAGCGCTGCCCCATGGCCTGTACCATGGAGGAGAGACCTCTCTCAGGCGGAGGGCTCGATTTGGCATCCTCGCCCGGATCTGTGGTCCCTGCACGCATGGGCCATCAACGGGTACCCGCTAACCTCCCAGAGGTAGTGTTAAACGCGATCGCGCAGGCTAGAGCACCGTCTACTAGACGGCTCTACTCCTCGAAATGGTCTGTGTTCTCTGCTTGGTGTCAAGCCCGGGGCTTTTCACCCGTAGACTGCGGGGTTACGGAAGTGCTTTCCTTCCTTCAAGAGCTGCTGGATAAGGGCAGGACCCCATCTACGCTCAAAGTATATGTGGCGGCCATAGCAACGTTTGCTATAACGTTTCCATAGTGTCTGGCCAGTCGCTGGGAAAGAACGACTTAGTCGTGCGTTTCCTTAGGGGAGCTCGGAGGTTAAATCCTCCCAGGCCCCCTTCAGTCCCGACGTGGGACCTTTCCACGGTCTTGGAGGCCATGAAAGGTGCCCCATTCGAGCCAATCCAGTTGTCGGACATGAAACACCTGTCTTTCAAGACACTGTTTCTCATGGCTCTCGTTTCACTGCATAGGGGACTTACAAGCGCTTTCGGTAAGCGCGTCATGTATGGAGTTTGGGCCTGATGACTCAAAGGTCATACTCAAACCTAAGCACGGCTACGTGCCGAAATCCCTCAATACACCGTTTAGGGCCCAGGTAATTTCCCTGTCTGCCCTTCCGGTTCTCAATGAGGAGAGGGACGCGAGTCTCCTTTGCCCCGTCAGGGCACTGAGAGCTTATGTGTCCAGCTCGTCTGGTTTCAGACAGACTGAGCAGCTTTTCGTTTTGTTTGGCGGGCGTTCCAAGGGACTTGCCACTTCAAAGCAGAGCCTATCCAGATGGATAGTTGATGCCATAGCGCTGGCTTACACTTCTAAGGGCCTGCAGTGCCCCTTGGGTGTCAGAGCGTGGCCTCTTCGATGGGCATGGTCTAGCGGGGTCACCCTGCAAGATATCTGTACGGCCGCGGGCTGGGCCTCGCCGTCTACATTTATAAAATACTATAACTTGGAGGTACCCGCCTTACAAGCTAAGCTTTTGGCGATCTAGACTTCAGTGCAATCTGCCCGCTGTGCGGCTCAGATACTGAGTTTGACCTGCGCATCGCTCAGACCGATGCAGCAGCTTCATGAGTGTTGACACGTATGGCCACCCAGTTTAGGCTGAAAGCTTTCACCCTAGCTGCGTGGTTCAATTGTCATGTGATTAGCTCCTCTGGATGCTATTTTATAAGGAAAGACGCTTTTTAGCCTCTCTTCCTCCACTCCCTGTGGGTCTATCTATAAGGAGTGACGCCTTTAGCCTCTCCTCCTACACTCTCTGTGAGTCTATGGTGATTATGCACTATATGCGCCCCGGGCTTCGGCCCCTGGGACTTTGGTGTTGGATCCCTGTTCGCACGGCGTGTTACACTGTGTTCCCCATAGCGTAAGATATTACGCAGTACGAGAGATACTCTCGTAAAAGAACGTACTCGGTTACTAACGTAACCTCGTTCTCTCTAGTGAGGGAACGAGTACTGCTTATCTTGCCGTGCTTGGAATACGCTCTGGTTCGCTTCGGCGATGAAAACCAGCTTGTATCAGCCTTTTGAGCTTATTTATAGGGCGAGACCATGCCCTATCTGGCGGGATGTGACGATATGGGCGCGAAGTGCCCCCATTCGTCATGACGTCACGCAGAGCCTCTCTCGATAGGCTGCTGCTTTTGCCGCAGGGCAGCCAATAGGCGCGCGAGCTGTCTCACCTATGTCTGCTTGCTGCTGCAAAGCGTTTTACATTGATTAAAAATTAAGGATAATTTTTGGCTTCAATATCTCGTGGAAAAGAGGTTTCCCCCATAGCGTAAGATATTACTCAGTACTCGTTCCCTCTCTAGAGAGAACCAAGGTTACGTTAGTAACCGAGTACGTTTTACAAGTAAAGTGTGCATCACAGAAGCACAAAGAAGAACGTGTGATGGAGCTTTATTTATGTTAGCTGTCTGTCAACGCTCTGTTCAAAACACCATTGCCAGGACAGAATATCGCCTGTTTTTCAGGGGTTGTTTTTTAAAAACGAGATTTAAATAAGTAGTAGAAAACAATGGTGTTTGAGACTCACTGTATGTCTTGTCCATGTACTGAACTCTTGTTATTTAACTATGCCAACATAAATTCAATTTCACATTCTAGGGCACCTTTAAACAATCAAAATAGAAGGTACATAGATATCTTAAAGACACATCAGCGTGAAACAGCTTGTTCAACTGTTATGGTCAGAGAGGGGGAGAAAAATGGTTATGAGATACAATGTCATGACTGTTTAGGGTTAGGGTCTTCCTTAGGGAATAAAATAAAATTCATGATGTTGCACATCCACATCCAAACTTTTAGAATAATTTAGATTTTTCATCAGTACTTATTGTAAATAAATAATCATGAATGTTTTGTGCTCTGCAGGGATTCATGAAGATTTCCAGTTGCCTTATTATGACCAGGTGCAATCAGACCCATCAGTGGATGATATGAGGAAGGTGGTGTGTGAACAAAAACTCCGACCTAACATTCCCAACCAGTGGCAGAGCTGTGAGGTGTGTGTGATAAACTTACCATTCATGTGACATTTCAGTTGACAATGTTAAAATTGCTTAGTTGCATTTTGGGGGAGACCCCCTCTTATTATTATTATTTTAAAATGTTTTTTTTTTTATTTGAGACTTTTTTTAGCGTAAACCAACGAAAATGTGAGGTATGAACTGAAACGCATAGTTTGTTTCTGCTAGGTACATGTGCTGTAAAGGCAGAATTTCCAAACACAACTTTTGCCTTCAGCACAAATGTAACAATGACGACTTTGTAAATAAAAAAATTTAATTAATTAAATATTTAAGTACTACTTCAGTAAATTATTTTTGTTGAATCCTCTGTTGACCTGTAATGATGTACAATACAATGAACTGTATTTGAGTTATACTTGAGTATAAAAAATAGTATAGTTAAAAGTTTACAGGAAATGTTTTTTGAGTTCCAAAAAAATAAAAAATAAATCATAATTATAATAATTAAGTAAGTATTTACAATAATGACATCTACTTTTTCAAAAATGTAACCACACTTTGAATATCAGGAATTGTTTAATTCCATTAAAATGTATTTCTATAGCACTTTTCACAATTTTGCAAAGCAGCTTTACATACAGTACATATAGAAAGTAGTTACAAAAGTAAAGAAATAAAGAAAACAACATAGTCAGTTTGAAATGGTAAAAGATATTCACATGCTTAATAAAAGTTTTATTACTTTAGTGTATTCCTAATGCACCTACTTTGGTACCTTATTTCTTCAACAGCTTCAAGTTTAATGAACTTCTGTGTTCTATACAGTTTTGCGTTTAATTTTACGCACAGCTTACTGCGCCTGTATTGAGACTTCTTGGCGATTGGTCTTTAAATCGATATAATTTGAGCTGTCATTGATGGAAAAATCAGTTTGCTTTTAGCGGTACTTGTAACAGCATAGAAAGAACACAAAGTAACCCCAGTTTTGCATGGTGAATATCTGCGTGGAGTGTGCTTGTGTGGCAGCGACTTGGGTTTGATTCCAGTCCGTAGTGTTTCCTACATTCAATGTACATGTATCTGTTCCCATTGTCTCACTGATGTTTTCTGGATAAGTGAGTTCTTGGTATACTGGGATATATAAATGTCAGTAAAAGACACATTCTTAAACTGTGCCATTATTTATAAACATTACTTTATTGTTTTTGAAGAACACCATAATGATGCCACTTCAAGTTTACTTGGAATGCCATTGTAATTTGTTTTAAAATCACTAAAAGTAAAGGACATTATGACCTCAGTTTGTTATCATTATAATATACATGTACACTCACCTAAAGGATTATTAGGAACACTATACCCTTCCATATATGTTTGACCCCCTTTCACCTTCAGAACTGCCTTAATTCTACGTGGCATTGATTCAACAAGGTGCTGAAAGCATTCTTTAGAAATGTTGGCCCATATTGATAGGATAGCATCTTGCAGTTGATGGAGATTTCTGGGATGCACATCCAGGGCACGAAGCTCCCGTTCCACCACATCCCAAAGATGCTCTATTGGGTTGAGATCTGGTGACTGTGGGGGCCATTTTAGTACACTGTCATGTTCAAGAAACCAATTTGAAATGATTCGAGCTTTGTGACATTGGTGACATTGGTGCATTATCCCGTTGGAAGTAGCCATCAGAGGATGGGTACATGGTAGGGGTGTAACGATACACTCAGCTCACGATTCGATACGTATCACGATACTGGGTTCACGATACGATATGCATCACGATATTTTGAACAAAATAAAAAAATTCAACTGAAAATCAAATAACAGATTTATTTAACATTAACAGTGTTGAATAACTGTCTTGTTATACATGCAACTTAACGAATATACAATACTTCAATATAAATCAAGATTTAGTTTAACCTTATGTACGTAAATAAATTAACAATGACTACTAGGTGTCACTGACCAATAAAACTGAATTGTATCAAAAATTAAAATTAGGATAGCCCAAGAGAGAACTTCTTTAAGCAGTAAAAGTGCAACAAAAAACACATCAAGTAGTGTCCTGTTCAAGTAATTTCAACACAAACACTTTTTTTAGGTTACTTACAGGTTTTTTTGCAAAAAAACTAGCATATCTACATTTTCTGGCAGTAGCTGGGATCTTTGCGCATTTACAATATCCCCTGCTGTCGAAAAAACACGTTCACTAGGAACAGAAGTTGCTGGAACTGTGAGGTAAGCCTTTGCAAGAGGTGAAAGAAGTGGGTACATTTGAGCATTTTCCTTCCACCATTTCAGTGGACAGCTAGTGAGGGGAATAGAAGTGTCATTTTTGTACATGTCAATCTCTACTTCTATCCTATTTTTGGACTGGGTGACTGGTGGTTCAGAAAAAGTTCCACCAAAGAGCTCTTCCAGTGCTGTCTTTTTGCTAGGTGGCTGTTCTGGCTCAACTCTGTGTGCTGCATCTCTTTGATCTGCTGCATCAGTGGGATCTCCAACACTGGCACCTCCTTCCTTCGTTTGCTTCCCAGTGACAGCCTTAAAATAAAATAAATAAAATAATTAAGGTATACCAGTAAGTATAGTTTCAAGTACATACACAAAAGGTGTGCAAAAAGTAGGTTACACAAACATGCAATTAGAGTGACAAACACACACAAGTGCAAATACACAGATTCTCAGACAATTTGTAATGCAGACAACAAGACATAGCTGTTGTAACTGGTTTGATTTGTTCTTCAACCGGTGGAAAACCTCTTCACGTTGTTCAGGGAGTAAGTGGGGCAATGACCGAAATCTGGGGTCCAAGGCAGTACCCTCTAGTAGATAATCCTGTTCCTCTGTGAATCTGCTTGAGAGGTTTTGCAGGATGGCTGTCTTCATGTTAGCAATAGTTGTGGAGTCTTTCTCGTCCGGTGTCATGCTCTGTTCGATCATGGCTTTCAAGGGCAATATGAGTGACAGCGTGGGGCTCTTTTCATCAGACAGGACAGTGGTGGCTTTTTTTAACGGTTTAAGAAGGTTTACAATTTCTTCGGCGTCACTGATGTCAGCGCTATCCATAGTATCGAATTGACGTGCATTTTTGCGCACCTCTGTGCTCAAGAGGGCTGCCATTATCGCAGCTTGTTGCTTGAGATAGCGTTCCAGCATCTCCATTGAGCTGTTCCAGCGTGTAACAACATCCATGATAAGCTTGTGTGATGCGGTCTCAAGCATATTTTGCTTTGCCGCGAGCACAGCTGTTGCTGTGGTACTGCGGTGAAATATGCGGTGACATCCCTGCTTCCCTCACTGCCACAACCATGTTGCGTGCGTTGTCTGTAACGACAGCAATGCTATGAGCAGATCTTTCAAGCTCCCACTCTTGTATGGTCGCTTTTAAAACATCAGCTATGTTTGTACCAATGTGCGACTCGAAAAGCGGGCGAGTCTGAAGCACAACACTTTTCATTTCCCACTCTGTGGTAATAAAATGCGCTGTGACTGTGATGTAACTCTGAACAGCCCTCGAAGTCCATCCGTCAGTTGTTATCGCCACACTCTCAGCATTTTTCAAAACATCTGTCACACTTGCTTTAACTTCGTTGTACAGGGCTGGAATTACCTCCTGACTGAAGTGCGGGCGTGACGGAATATGATACCTGGGCTCCAGTACCCTCACCAATTCGCGAAATCCAACATTTTCGACGACCGAGAATGGCCTCATGTCTTTTGCGATAAAAACTCTGATGCACCTGGTTATTTCTTGAGCTTTTGCACTTGACTGAGACCATGTTGAAGCAAAACTACGTTCTAAAGATAGTTGGCCTTCTTTCACTCTCTTTTTCGCACCCGGTTGCAGGAGTTTCTCTTTGTGGTACCGTTTTAAATGACACATCATATTTGTAGTGTTTGACGTCGTGTATAACAGTGTTTGTTTACAGTATTTACACACAGTTCGTGTTTTGTCTGTTTTTTTACATTCCTCCTGTCGAGTAACTGGAAAACCAAAATGCTGCCAGACGTCAGACTTGTAAGTGGACGGAGCATCTTCTATTTCTATTTCAGACGAAGTCGAACTCATTTTGCCCTGCTACTGCTCACAGTTCAAGCGATTCATTTGAGCCTGAATGCAAGCGTGACGTATGACGCGGGTGCGGTAGCTCAACCAATAGGATAAATCGGACGTCATATGTATTTATTTGAGCCTGAATGCAGTGGATGCAAGCATGACGCGGGTGCGGTAGCTCAACCAATAGGATAAAACGGACGTCAAATCGTAAAAAAATAAAAAAAATAAAAAAAAAAAATAATTATATAATATCGTCATAACCTTACGATACATATCGTGACATTTTTGCATCGCGATAAATCGTACCACGATATATCGTTACACCCCTAGTACATGGTGGCCATAAAGGGATGGACATGGTCAGAAACAATGCTCAGGTAGGCCGTGGCATTTAAACAATGCCCAATTGGCACTAAGAGGCCTAAAGTGTGCCAAGAAAACATCCCCCTCACCATTACACCACTACCACCAGCCTGCACAGTGGTAACAAGGCATGATGGATCCATGTTCTCATTCTGTTTACGCCAAATTCTGACTCTACCATCTGAATGTCTCAACAGAAATCGAGACTCATTAGACCAGGCAACATTTTTCCAGTCTTTAACTGTCCAATTTTGGTGAGCTCTTGCAAATTGTAGCCTCTTTTTCCAATTTGTGGAGGAGATGAGTGGTACCCGGTGGGGTCTTCTGCTGTTTTAGCCCATCCGCCTCAAGGTTGTGCGTGTTGTGGCTTCACAAATGCTTTGCTGCATACCTCGGTTGTAACGAGTGGTTATTTCAGTCAAAGTTCCTCTTCTATCAGCTTGAATCAGTCGGCCCATTCTCCTCTGACCTCTAGCATCAACAAGGCATTTTCGCCCACAGGACTGCTGCATACTGGATGTTTTTCCCTTTTCACACCATTCTTTGTACACCCTAGAAATGGTTGTGTGTGAAAATCCCAGTAACTGAGAAGATTGTGAAATACTCAGACCGGCCCGTCTGGCACCAACAACCATGCCACGCTCAAAATTGCTTAAATCAAATTTCTTTCCCATTCTGACATTCAGTTTGGAGTTTAGGAGATTGTCTTGACCAGGACCACACCCCTAAATGCATTGAAGCAACTGCCATGTGATTGGTTAATTAGATAAATGCATTAATGAGAGATGGTGTTCCTAATAATCCATTAGGTGAGTGTATGTTTAACACTCTTGCAGTGTAATTTTTGTGTCACTTTTCATGTCCAGCACCACACGAAGCAGAGGCCACTAGGCAAATATGAACAACGCTAGGGCTGGGTAAAAATATTTATCTCTTGATTGTAATCGATTCTCCTCTTTATGAACTGAAATCGATTCTGATTCTGATATAAATCCCAAGAATACATTTTTTTGGTTTATGCTGTTTTCAGTTGATGAATTAACAGAGCATTGTAGCACGCCTCCCATCATCCAATAAATCGCATTCAGCTTTGTGTTTTGTTACTTTTGATATGAAACAAAGCCTCAGATTTCGAATTCTGAACATTTTATTGCGGAATCCAAAGAATAAATACCGTTTGACCGTTTAATGTGTGTAGATTGGTGTTGCTGGCTCAGAACAAGCTAATATCGATTGTTTCTCAGAAACCCCTTACTGCACCTTTAAGCCCAATTAGCCCAGCCCTAACACAGGGAACCCTAATCAGCTCACTCAGCTGGTACATTATTATTAATAATAAAATTATTAATAATAAAATTAACAATTGATTTGTATACAACTGCATGAGGCCATTTTTATAAAACAATATTTTAATGCATTTTTAATGATATAAAAGTAAAAATATAATGAATATGTAATATAGTGCTTTTTGTTGCAAAATGCTCCTCTCTAGAGTACATTTTTCTGATTTTGCTTTTCTGTATGTATTGTTTGAATCTCTAATAAAACTTAGAGAATTTGAAAGCTGTGACTTTGTTTCATATCAAAAGTAAGTTCTGCATGCTTGCAAACTCTCACATTAAAACAAACAATATTTAATAAAGAGTAAGGAAACCATTAACAGTTTTTCCCCCGTTTCTGTCAAACGTGAGCATTTTGAAGAAAATGCAGTGGAATCAAATGTATACTGTGATAATTATGGCACGAGCGTTATGAATATATAGTGTGCAGTGCCACTGTGTATGTTTCTAATGTTTTATGCTTTTATTTTTCTACTGTTGTTTTGAATTGATTATCATTTTCAGTCATGTATGAATTATACAGAGCTATCCTTTTTAGCTTGCTGTGGGTCATTTATTTCTCACAGTTTTTGTGAATTGTAATTTTTGAAATGTTTAATGAGGTCCATGCAATGCGCCTGTCACCAACATTGTGCTGTACTTGCTTTAAGCACAGACATTTAGTCAGTAATCAAACTGATTGCACTACATTGTCTGCACTACATCACACCAGTTTGTTCTTCAAGTTCTCTTGAAGTATATTTGGGCCTTAAGTTTCATGGCCACAGAAAGACTTCTTACTGTATAGAGCATGTAAAAAGATATCATTTTTTAAAGGGACTTTATTTGTAGATCAGAGAACAGCAAATATCTTGGGGGAATGCACACACAAAGTTTATTTGACTATGGAACACACTATAATTATTCTAAACAAAAACACACACACACATTCACACAAGAAAGAGGAGGACATGAGATAAATGTTTTCACATAGATAAAGTTTCATCTTCCAGATTTCACGTAGTCAAAAGTAAAGAATCACCCATGTATGTTTTTGTTTGTTCCAGGCACTGAGGGTTATGGGTAAGATCATGCGGGAGTGCTGGCATGCCAATCCAGCTGCTCGGCTTACAGCACTACGTGTTAAGAAAACCTTATTTCAGGTGACGGTGGTCAAGGACGTTAAAGAGTAACCCAGCAGCCTGTTACCCCTCTTATCTCTGTCTGTCAGTGTTATTGGGACATTTAAAATGCTCAGTTAAGATGCCAAAGATTGCAGGAATTTAAGAGGGAAAGACTGTCTTGCGATGACACCTGTGCTTTGAAAAAATGAAGTAATGTGTATTCTGTTTTGTAGTCAATAGATGGTGATAGAGTACTGAGATACTGCTACCTCAACTGATCCTACAAGTGCCAAATGCTTTGAGTTGCACGTTAAGCTTTGTGCCATAAATGTTTTGCTTGGTGTCATTTACAGTCACACTTAAAATGTCGTTATATCTGTTTTCAGAAACTCAGCAAAAAAGAAACACCCTCTCACTTTCAACTACTTTTATTTCCAGCTGATTTCTTAATGTGTAAATATGAACATAAATATTTGTATGTATGAAGATAAAAGCATTCAACATTTCAGACATAAACTTAAGCTGCACAGATAATTGGTGATTAGAAAAATCGAATAATGAGTGAACATAGGTTCCCTGAACAAAGCTGTCAACTGTTAGTGCTTAAGGACTGTTCCATAGGTGCATGTGCAAAAATTATTTTGCACATAAAATTATTATTGGTTTATTGAACAAGCATTAAAAGCATAGTTTCAACCAAAAATATTATTTGGAATGTACAAAATTAGCTTTACAATATAGTACCCTGAAAAAGGGACATTTATTTTTTTGCTGAGTTTATATACAGAGGACCAAAAAAAATCTTTTTTTACTTTTATTTTTTAAGACCATGTGTTGACGTCAGACCTATTGTGGTCTGCAACAGGAAACTGCTGTTTTTTAACCCAGCTTTGTGCAGGTTGTGATTTCCTGGATATATTTTTTTCTACTGTGTTAAACACTGATTGTATGGAGTACCATATACAAGGCTTACAGAAAATCTTCCTGTCTACAGAGACATGATGATTTTCTGTAAGCCTTGTCATTTCTGAATGTAAAGGAAATAGGTTGCGTTTTTGCTTATGTGCATATGCCTGAAACAAACCCTGATGTCCGAAGAGGTAAAAAAAAAAACATGTAACTGATCATCCAAAGTAATTTGACAAGACGCTTCATATAGATCAGGGGTCTCCAACCTTTTATACCTTACTGACCAAAAGTAAATGATAATCCAAAGCCTAGAGTTCAGCTGGTTTTGTTTTAAAAGTATTTTTGGGGAAATGGCCAGGCATTGGTGGGGGGTTTGAGGTGTGATCAGAGCAATGATTCATTTACTAATTTATCTATCCTTCCATTCCGTCCATCAATTCTCATGGGTCACGGGATACAAGAGTAAATCCCATTCCCAGCATCTCGGGCCACAGGCTGGGGACACTACGCTCACACACAGGCACGCACACATTCACACATTCAGTCACACCTTATGGGCTATTGATTGTGTTTATTGGGTCATTTTAGACTGTCTAAGAATTGTTCTTCAATATCATCAACTCTCAGTGTGAAAGTGGTAGATGAAGTGGTGGTTTTCAGCAGTTACGGTTGCCCTTTTTGAGTAATTAACTCTTTCCCTGCCAGTGTTTACTAAATTTGCCAGCCAGCATCAATATTTTTTTTTCATATTCACAAAAATGTCATGGCCCGCAGAATATTTTGTTGCATAAATATGTAAAAAAGTCAATTTCCCCGTTTTACAGACAAGGCTTAAGCCTAGTCCCAGACTAAAATAGATGTTTGTGTCCTAGCTGTAATGTCTACTAATTTAACAAATGCTTACTTCTGGCTTAATCTTGCCTTGTCTGTGAAACCAGGCCAATATTTCAAAAGATAGAATATAGAGCCTCTGCTTAAAATAATTCAAATAATAATAAATATTAGGCAGCTGACTTGGCGCACGAAGGTACCTCACAAAACTGATTTCGGACAAACTTCTGAGGCAGCGTAACGGTTTAATGTTCTACATCAAAATAGAGAGCTTTGGCAATAACTAAGCAAATGTTTAATTACTTCAATAGTAATTTCTCTCTAGAAATGACATCAGAAGTGGAAAACGTTGGTCAAAAACGTACATTTACACACAAACTGACCACCAACCTCAACTTTCAGATGTCATTTTTATTGGATAGAAGGATACATCTATGCTGCCTTCAAAAATCGATCAAATTAAGGTATGTCAGGAGACAGAAAGTTAAGCTAACATTGGATTCGGACATGCCTTGATGCCTTTCTACCTTGGAATGTATCCTCAAATCCAAAGGCAGCATTTGTAAGTTTTCGGACGCAGCGAACGTCTATCTGGTTTACACAGGTGGTCTTCGCTTGCTTTTGGATCAAGTAATGCTGTACTATGTCAGAAGATCCGTAACCGCCCCCCCTACCTTATACCAGTGAAATGAATTGCAGGAAAACTTGTCAATGGCGGGGAAAGAGAGGGGTTTGTCTCTCAGTGCTGGGTGCTTATTTTCAAGATGTTGAAGCAATTTTCAGGGTTTCATGGACCCATTAGCTTATTTATCTCTGCATTGTGAACACATGGGGTTTGGAGCATGTGAACTGCCACAGCCACAAAACCATATTTCAGATACGATTCATAGTATTTTCAGTTAAATGCAGCTTTCTCTTCCCCTGTTTTCTTATCAGTAGCTGCATTATCATCATTGCTCTGACTTTTCCTACCTCCCGCTCTAAAGAAACATTGGCCAAGCCTGATTCCAAGTGTGAAATTTATGTTTTCTGAATTGTGCCCACTATGTATATATTATCCCTTCTAAATGACTTCTAAATGCCAATGTGAAAATATATGACTGTGAAGAAAGTGTAAATTGTGTAATGTTATATTCAAGTAGAAATCCCACTCTATTGCACTATATAAAGGCTCCAAGCTGCTAAAGAATATAATCAGCACTCAACAGACTTGAAAATACAAAAACGGAAGAGCCCAGCATATCTGAAACCAAACATAAAATTATCTGTATATAAATAAACATGGGAGTATAGTGGAGCATTGTCATTTTTTAAAATGTATAACTGCATAACTTACTTGTCTGTTATATATTGTGCTTTAAGTCTGTGTGGTTGAACACTCAGTGTATTTGTGATGCTTCACTAAGATGTGAGGCTGTTCAGTAGGGATTTCTCTCGTCTCCTCTCTCTCTCTCTCCTCTCCTCTCCTCTCTCCTCTCTCTCTCTCTCTCTCTCTCCTCTCTCTCTCTCTCTCTCTCTCTCTCTCTCTCTCTCTCTCTCTCTCTCTGCGTGTGTGAGAAATTTGCCTTGTGAAGTTTTTGTGCATATAGAGTTCTATTTTTTGTACAGCTCTAATCTGGAACTTGTCTACAAATTACAGTATATCACTTCAAATATCCGATTTGTATTAAGATTGCCTATGTCGATGTGACACTAACAATGCTTGTTTCTATAGGGGTTTTAAATAAACAATGAAGTATAATGCATATGATGCATTTTATATGCTCCCCGACAAAAAAAAACAAACAAACCTGTTTTGATTTAAATAGAAATTTAAATCAAGGCAAATGTTTAAGAGTCTATTATTGGATCATTATTAAAGTGATTAACTTTCTAGTATGCCATATGTTTGACAACAGAATAATCTAAACCCTAATTGATGGAGTGTGTATCTTTTCAACCATGTTGCTTATACAATCATGTAAGAAGGCACATCATGGTCATATTCCAGGATGACAATGTCAAGATTCATCAGACTCAAATTGTGAAAGAATGACCAAAAATAGATGCACCTCTTGATGGAAATAAATGTTGTAATGTTATTTACATCAAGAGATGCATCAATTTCTGGTCAAGATCTTGTGTTGACAATGCAAGAGTCAAGCACTCTGTAATGTCTACTCCAGCTCATCCCAAAGACTTTCAATGAATTTAAGGTCTGGACACAGAGGTGCCAATTCATGTGTGAAAATTATTATTCATGCCTCCTCCCAACCATTTCACACACCTTTCACAATTTGAGTCTGATGATTCTTGACATTTGTCATTATGGAATATGGCCATGAAAATGTCTTTCTACATGGTTGTTAAGAAATGAAAAGATACACACTCAATCATTTAGGATTAGAAGAACTGTTGCCAAACATATAACATGCTAGAAACATAATAATCATTGCAATAATGATCGAGTCACTGACTCTTAAGCATTTGCTTTTTGCAGGCTTTTTTTTTTTTTTTGGCCAGGCAGTGTATTTTAGTCTAAACCTTACATAATTATTTCATTAGACATGGACATAGTTTGCTGAATGTTTGGCATAAACATTCATATTCAATTATATTTATTTAATCTCTACCAAAGAGAAAGTGTTTAATCAATTTTGCCTATTGAAGACAGGTCCTGTTTTATCCTGCTTCAATCATTTGCAAAAGCATAAAATGCTTAAATAAGGATTAGACAAGATGTCTGGGGTAGCCAAATCCTTAAAACTTAGGGAAAACTGCACCATTACTGGCCTAATGCTGTTGAGAAATGTTGTAGTTCACTATTTGTCATTTGGGTATTCAATCTGAGATCCTAACAGATGTCAACCTTTCAGACTTTACAAACAGGAGCCTGCTGTCTGTAAAGGTGCTGTCTGAGAGACAGAAGAGATGTGTATATGAGAATTGATAACATATGTCCACTGACATGTCTTTTTGTGAGTAGCATTGTTTTCTCTGTAATAGAGTATTTAATTTTCTGCAATGTACACCATAGAACAATAAACTATTGTTCATGATTTATTGTCTTCTTACTGTGTGATTTATTTTGTTTGGTCTTTTAAAAATATATGTATTTGGATAAAATATTTTGGTTCCTTAGTTCCTTTTTAATTTCCATGGATGGTTTTGGACACCACTACAAATGGCTTTCTCCTCAAATAACGACCCTTTTGAGGTATATGGGGTTATTTCGGATTCAGTCAAATGACAAAAATAACAATAATAACAACGATGTCGGACTATTTAGTTGGAGTAGAAAATGAGATGAGAGTTTTTCACCCTACCCTACCATTTTGAACCCTTGTCCCTTATTCCTCAGCTGGGATCGTGTAGAGCCCTTTGAAGTTGCATTGAAACTGCAATTTGGACCTTTAAACCGTTGGACCCCATTAAAGTCCACTATATGGAGAAAAATCCTGGAATTTTTTCCTTAAAAACCTTAAAGGAACACTCCACCATTTTTTCATATTAAACTATGTTATTCCCTTAACTAAGACGAGTTGACACATATCTCTCTCGTCTCAGCAGTGTTGGGCAAGCTACTTAGAAAATGTAGTGAGCTAAGCTAGCAGTACTCTACATTGAATGTTGTATAACATTGGAAGCCTGCATAACATTGGAAACCAATGTCTCCCTGGCCAGTTCGGTGCCACTAGGAGCATCCTGTGGTTCCCTTGAAGAATTCTGTGGAGAGTTGGCAGAATTAAGGGGTTCGGGGGAAAGGCGTAGAGTAGAAGATTTGGCCAGGCATGTGCTAACGCATCCTGACCCAACGGGCTGGACTTCTCTGTCCAGGAGAACCACAGGGGGCAGTGGGTCGAGGTCTCTGAGGCAAACAGGTCCACCTGTGCTCTGCCAAATCGTCACCAAATCATCTGAACAACTTCTGGATTGAGTCTCCATTCTCCTGGCAAAGGTCTGTGGCGAGACAAGAAGTCTGTCACCACATTCGACACTCCCGGTATATGCATCGCCCTGACGCTTGCGAATTGAGGGAAGGCCCATGTCAGGAGGTCTTGTGCTATTCTCAAAGACTGACTGGACCTCGTGCCGCCTTGATGGTTGATATGATATACCACCGATGTATTGTCCGTTCTGATAAGAATATGGCGATTCTTTACGGCCGGCACAAAATGCTTCAGGGCTAAATGCACTGCTTGGAGCTCCAGGGTATTTATGTATTTTGTGGCTTGCTCGGGTTTCCATAATCCCCTGATCGTCCTGTGCTGCCACACTGCCCCCCAGCCACTTAGTGAAGCATCTGTCTGTATAATCTCCCGGCGAGAGGGAATCACACCCAGAGCTACCCCTTTCGTCAGGAATGACCTCCTTTTCCATTGTTTCAAGGTAAGAAGGCATCATTCTGTAACTTTGACCAGCCTGCTCCTGTGCCACGTGGGGTTCAGGTGAAGACTGTTTACCCATCTCTGATAAGGACGCAGCAAAAGTAGGCCCAGTGATATCAATGCCGCTGCTGCTGCTAGCATGCCCATCAATCTGAGGACTGCCCTGAATGGCAGCTTGACCTGTTTCCGAAAACGCTGGAGTAAGAGCAATATGCTGTCCACCCTCTGAGGTGATGGGAATGCTTTAATTGATCTCGAGTCTAGAGTGATGCCTATGAATTTCACAGACTGACATGGGATCAACTGACTCTTGCCGAAATTCACCCTGAGACCCAACTGAGTGACATGGGCAATCAGAAGATTGGTGTGTTCTGTTGCCTGCCCTTGAGATGAAGCACAGATGAGCCAGTCGTCCAGATAAGGGAGCACCTGTACCCCCCTGGCTTGTATTGGGGACAACGCTGCCGCTACGCACCTGGTGAACACCCGAGGGGACAGGGACAGCCCAAATGGTAGGACTCGGAACTGATAGACCTGACCTTGAAATGCGAAGCAGAGAAAGGGTCTGTGTTGCGGTGCAATTGGGATATGAAAATAAGCGTCCTTCAGATCTATTGTGGTGAACCACTGTAGTGGTCTGACTGCCTGAATGACCTCCGTTGTGTGTAGCATGTGGATTGGTCAAACCTTGAGGGACTGATTGAGGCCACGAAGGTCGAGAATGGGCCTTACGCCGCCATCTTTTTTCGGGATTATATAGTATACTGAGTAAAACCCATTTAGCCGTGCTGACCATTTTACTGGTTCTATGGCATCCTTTCTAGGAGTTCGGCTACTTGTCTTGACAATGCCAGTGAGCTGTTGGGGTCTTTGACAGTAGTCATCTTGACCCCATTGAAAGCAGGGGCCCACCGTCGGAATTGCAGCCTGTACCCTTGAGATAGCGTTGCTATTAACCAAGGGTCTGAGGTGTTTTCTTTCCAGAAATTGAGCTGCTGGTGTGAAAAACGTCCGACGGTTGGCCCCAGGACTTCATGCCCTGCGAGCCTGGGCTTTATTGTCTCTGGGGGGGCGCTGACCTGACGCCCTGCCCCTTGAAGCCCGAAATACTTGTCCCCGTGCTCTGGGGTACTGGGGTACTGCACATGCTGATCTAGTTGCCTTGGCTGGCTCCTCTGAACAGCACTTCATTTCAGTAATCACACTGGTAATTTCTATAACAAAGTAAAATCTCACAAGCCTAGAGAAATCATTCAACTCATTTAATATTTAGAAAGAAAAATATTGATTAATACCTTGATTATAATTACTCATCATTACATATACATTAAAGCAGCAGTGGATTCCAATCCACCCCCTTCAGTACGCTTGACTAAGAAGATCGTCCGTTATTCTGCACTGAGGTCGTGGGCAGCGAGCATTAGGTCTCCAAGCCTCTTCCGGTGATATGATAAAAGAGGCGATAAATGGATCCACTTTCGGCATCTGACCCAGGCCATAAGAGTCTGGTTCGTGCATTGCTGCCAAGGCCCTGCTTGCTGTGGTATGATGTGTAAGTGACTTGGGATTAGCCCAGCACCTCTGTAGTTCCTCAATATAATCTTTGGATGGGGGAATGCTAAGAGCGGATGGTTTTGCCGTTCCTCTGAAAAAGGCACTGGAGGGAGCTGCCACTGTAGGGGCAGTGTCCAGGCTTAAGCGTGCTAACGCAATCTGGAGGGCTTGTCTCACCACATCCTGATCTGATTCTACTCCTTCAGCTGAACCCTGTGCCGTGTTCTGAGAGTCATCATGAGAGAAGTGAGAGTGGCTTACTGATAAGAATTCCTCATTTCCCTCCTCCCGAAACTGGTTTTGAGAGGCTGCCATGGACAGCATATCCTCCTCAGGAACGGGTAATTCCTTACTGGGATTTCTCAACATTGGTGATGGTGCCTCCCTTTGTTGCAGATTTAGAATTAAAGACTTAATCTGGGCAAACTCTGAGGTCAACACCTCCACTCTATTGGTTAAAGAATCCTCTCTATGTCTCTTACTGGTGGAGACACTCACCGTTTCCACCCTTTTCCGCTTAGCCGACACTTTTCCCTGCCGAGGGGCCTCTGAGGTCAAGAGTGCCTCTACTGCAGCTAGTCTGGAGGTTCTCCGCTCCCACGACATGGTGCTACAATTCATACAGGCATCCTCAGTGAGGCCCTGCTTCAATTGTTCCAAGCCTAAGCAGGATGGACAGCAGTCATGTCCATCGTCCTGCTGTAAAGTGGCCCTGCACACAGTGCACGTCAGGCTAAGCTGTTCCATACTGCCACAGTAGTGCTTATTGAAGGTCAAGCGAGAACACTCTGGGAGCCACAAAAATTCTAGATACAGTAAGGTACCGAATTGGATTTTTTTTTTTTTTTTTACACAGCCAAACTAGTGGTAATACTTATCCCACTGTTAATAGAAGTACCAGGTAGGTAGCAGTCCAGAAAACAGAGCGAAAACACTCGTATATAACGCAACTGCTTTACATATACTACCTATATAAGAAAAAACAAACAAAAACAATGAATCGGAATGTACATAGCTACATGTGTAAGACTATGTAATTTATAAAAATACTTACCTAATTTGAATGCTCAATATGAATACAACTGACTGCCGTGAACGCCGATGGTCTGTAATGAAAAATATATTGTTGTCCCTGGAGCGCACACACTCTTACTGTTCGCGATAATTAATCACTATGTAGCTTTTCCTTGGAGCGAAACCACTCTGAAATGCCACTTATACACGTTTCATCAACGAAACAATATCCGGTGCTTATAAGCAACTTACCGCGCTCTGGCAGCAACCGGAATAAACAGCCGTGTTCCAACGAAGTAAGTTTGTCTTCAATCCGCCGCAGCCTCTGGAGGACGCACAACGCGCGGCTCCAACAAAAATGTTTGTTACGAGGCTGTGAAAGACGGAATCCAAGTATTCTGAATGAAAGATTTTTCTCTTCGACCTGTAACCTGCACGTATGCGAGAAGATTAAAGAGACAGTTTGCAGGATGTCACGGGGTTAAATAGAGGGGATCCCCGTGACGTACCTGGTGTAAAGATTCTGGGGATCTAATCCCTGGGGAATTTGCATATCATAATTAATAATTGGTAATTAATAATTATTCATACATGTCTGGATTAGATCAGTCTTACATGTTAATAAATCTCCCTCTAAAGGAGAATGTCATTTTACCTGGATGTATACATGCAATCCTTTCATTTTAACAAGTTGATTGCAGTTAATTACACAGATCACGTCTTACAAAGCAGGCAAAATTAATTTAGCTCAATTGTCCGAATAATATTGAGGGGTTTTCCCCAATATCATCTTACTTTATAGGATTGCAGGAAACGCAATTCTCTGGCCAGAAGAATTGGGTTTTCTGCCCTATAAACAAATATGTAAAGCTATCTTTAAGTTATAAAGTTCGTAGCAAGATCTTTTGGCACTTCAGAGACTCGAAATTGAGCAAAGAGAAAGTCCATCAGTCAAGTGAATATAATGATTTAATAAAGGCATGTCTACTTATATATATTTACTACGTTACAGGAATATAAAATGTATTTAACAAACAATTAAGACGATGAACGAAAGCTACAGTTTAAGGACTATTGATGAACGAGAAATGCGTAAAGTGGGCAATGGAGAACTTATACTCCGTTAGCGAGTAAGAGAGAAAGAGAGAAGCTAGAAGCGTTAGTAAGAGAGAAACTTGGCAATTACTTCCTCCTAGACATTCACTTTTGTTACACACCGAAACATCTCTAATGTCCTTGGAGCGTTTAAGAAACTGCACAAGAGGTCCCTTGTGTGTCGCATTCTGAAGGCCGTGTCCGTCGTGCTGTGAGGGCAGCCTTGTGTGGTAAGGTAGTGTGTCTCTGGCGCTGTGTTGCGCGGCGGTTTAAAGTCTTTGAGTAGCATTACCAATGAAAAATAGTTTGACTGAGTCCGTTTCACTTGATGGAAGTGAACAGAGTCGACTACGAAAACAAAACTTTGACTAACAAAGAAAAATCTCCGAAGGGAGATCCCAGAGAAGCGCGTGGGCATCTCTCAGTACGACGCGTCACGTGGTTACGTGCGCGTGCTTCTCCTTCAGAGAGAGAGAGAGCGTCTTTGCAGTGTCCCTTGTAGTTGGATTTGCTGAAGAGATATGTCACGCGGGGTTCTTTTCACTCGTCGATCGGAATTAAACCCGGGGACTTATCTTAAAAACACAAACTAAACTAGAACATATAAAAGAAAGGCGAAAAAGCTCGCCAGGAGGCGAGACGTTACATCATGACACGCGGACATGGACGTAAGAGAGCGTTTAAACTGGTGTTCAGTCCTTTTGAAGCCCTGACTTTTCCGCCTTCTTTTGGAAGAGGGTCCAATCAGGAGCTTTCTCTTTGGGGGGAGGTTTTATGGCCCATGGTGTTCTAACCAGGCATTTGACTCCCTAATTTCATTGGGTGTTTAAGGGAAGAATCTTCACAATTTTATAATACTAGTGTGTCACCAAGTTTAGCAAAATGTAATGTCAATTAACAAATGGGGAACGAAGATTGGAGTTTATCAAGACCAAACTTGCCAAAAACGGATTTGGTTAAACAGTTTGCAAAGTTTAAGTCAAGTCAAGTCAAGTCACCTTTATTTATATAGCGCTTTTTACAATACAAATTGTTTCAAAGCAGCTTTACAGAGATAACAGGAAAACAATGTTGTAATAGTATTGTTCAATTGAAAATTAAATGTCCCCAACTAAGCAAGCCAAAAGGCGAAGGCAACAGTGGCAAGGAACCAAAACTCCATCAGGTGACAGAATGGAGAAAAAAACCTTGGGAGAACCCAGGCTCAGTCGGGGGGCCAGTCCTCCTTTGGCCAACGAATGAACAGTGTATGATTATGAGTTAGGCAGCATAATGCCAGGAGTCAGATGGGATCAGAACTTTCACGATATTATCCAGTTCATCTGGTTGGGTAGGGTCATCCGGCCGGTGAGGAGATGAGTGGTGAGGTGTCCATGGACCTTCACAGCCCTGATAATGCGTGTCGACGTGTCCATGTGATGGTCCTTCATCAGATCTGGATATGCCCTGGATCCGGCGGTCTGCGGTAAACCTCGGGATAAACAGAGAGACTAATATTAGCGTAGACGCCATCCTTCTTATGATGTACAAAGTACATCAGGAATTATGGGAAGTGTTCCCGGTTCCGGCTGATCTAATCTATGCAGCCTAACATTGAATTATAGAAATCTATAATGTGTTATGTGTATGCTAAGCCAAAGAGATGTGTTTTTAGTCTAGATTTAAACTGACAGACTGTATCTGCTCCCCGGACCGTGTTAGGAAGATTGTTCCAAAGTTTTGGTGCTAAATAGGAAAAGGATCTACCGCCAGCAGTCGATTTTGATATTCTAGGTATTATCAACTGGCCAGAATTTTGAGATCGCAATAGACGTGAAGGACTATAATGCGTTAAGAGCTCGCTCAAGTACTGGGGAGCTAAACCATTTAGTGCTTTGTAAGTAATCAGCAATATTTTAAAATTTATACGATGTTTAATAGGCAGCCAATGCAGTGTTGACAGAACCGGACTAATATGGTCATACTTCCTGGTTCTGGTAAGAACTCTAGCGGCTGCATTTTGAACTAGCTGTAGTTTGTTTAATAAGCGTGCAGGGCAACCACCCAGTAGAGCATTACAATAATCTAGCCTTGAGGTCATGAACGCATGAACTAATTGTTCCGCATTTGTCAGTGAGAGCATATGACGTAATTTAGATATATTTTTAAGATGGAAAAATGCGGTTTTACAGATACTAGACACGTGACTTTCAAATGAAAGATTGGTATCAAAGAGCACACCCAGGTTCCTAACTAACGTCGAAGACTTAACAGAGCAGCCATCAAGTGTTAGACAGTATTCTAGGTTATTAGGTGAGGAAGTTTTTTGTCCAATGATTAGAATCTCTGTTTTTTCAGAATTTAGTAATAGGAAATTACTGGTCATCCAATTTTTTATATCAGCTATGCATTCCGTTAATTTTGTGAATTGGTAAGTTTCGTTAGGTTTTGAAGAAATATACAGCTGAGTATCATCAGCATAACAGTGAAAGCTAATTCCATATTTCCTAATTATATCTCCTAATGGTAGCATGTACAGAGTGAAGAGCAGCGGTCCTAGTACTGAGCCTTGTGGTACGCCATACTGAACTTGTGATCGATAAGACATCTCTTCATTTACTGCTACAAACTGATATCGGTCAGATAAGTATGATTTAAACCATGCTAGTGCAATTCCGCTAATGCCAACATAGTTTTCTAGTCTATTTAAAAGAATGTTGTGGTCGATAGTATCAAATGCAGCACTAAGATCAAGTAACACTAATAGAGAGATACAACCACGATCGGATGATAGGAGCAAATCATTTGTGACTTTAATGAGAGCAGTCTCAGTACTATGGTACGGTCTAAATCCGGACTGAAAATCCTCGCAGATATTATTTCTTTCTAAAAAGGAACACAGTTGTGAGGATACTGCTTTTTCTAGTATCTTTGACAGAAAAGGCAGATTCGAGATCGGCCTGTAATTGACTAATTTTGTAGGATCAAGTTGCGGTTTTTTAACAAGCGGTTTAATCATAGCCAACTTAAAGGTTTTTGGTACGTATCCTAATGACAAAGATGAATTAATGATATCTAGAAGAGGATCTATGACCTCTGGAAGCATCTCTTTCAGTAGCTTAGTCGGTATAGGGTCTAGCATACAAGTTGTCGATTTAGATGAATTAACAATTTTGCAAAATTCTTCCTCTCCTATAGCAACAAATGAATCAAAATGTTCCTCACAGAGACTACAATATACTCCCTGATGCGATACTGTAGTAGACGGTTGCATAGTTATAATTTTGTCCCTGATATTATCAATCTTATAAGTGAAGAAGTTCATAAAGTCATTACTGCTGTGTTTCTTATAAACTTCTGGGCTTGAAGCTTTCTTTTTCGTTAGTTTAGTCACTTGTTCAAATAAATACCTAGGATTATGTTTATTTTCTTCTAATAGGGTTGAAAAATAATTAGTTCTAGCATCTTTTAAGGCCTCTCTGTAAGCAATCGAGCTCTCCTTCCATGAAATCCGAAATACCTCTAGTTTTGTTTTCTTCCAGTTTCGCTCCATTTTTCTGGCTGCTCTCTTAAGGGCCCGGGTGTGCTCATTGTACCACGGCGTTGGACTATTTTCTTTGATCTTCTTTAAGCGCAGCGGAGCAACTGTGTCTAAAGTGCTGGAAAAGAGAGAGTTAAAAGTTTCTGTTGCAATATCAAGTTCTTCTAAGCTATCTGGGATGCTGAGATTATGAAACTGATTTGGAAGATTATTGATAAAGCAATCTTTAGTGGCAGAAGTGATAGGTCTAACATATTTATAACATGGAGTCGGCTTTGCAGCCTTGGCTAAATGTAATTTACACGAGACTAGATAGTGATCGGAGATGTCGTCGCTCTGCTGCAGAATTTCAACGCCATCAACATCTATTCCATGTGATAATATTAGATCAAGAGTATGATTACGACAATGAGTAGGTCCTGACACGTGTTGTCTCACTCCAATTGAGTTTATAATGTCTTTAAATGCCAATCCCAATGCATCTTTTTCATTATCTACATGTATATTAAAATCACCAACAATTAGGACTTTATCTGCAGCCAATACTAATTCTGATAGAAAGTCAGCAAATTCTTTGATAAAATCTTTATGGTGCCCTGGTGGCCTGTATACAGTAGCCAGCAGAATTCTCAAACGTGATTTATTGTTTACACTATACATTTTTACATTAAGCACCAACACTTCAAAAGAAGTATATTTAAAACTAGATTTCTTAGTGGTTTTCAGAATATTACTATAAATTACAGCAACACCTCCCCCTTTGCCTTTCGGGCGAGGCTCATGTTTTATAACAATAATCTTGCGGGGTGGACTCATTTAAAGTAATGTAATCGTTTGGTTTTAGCCAGGTTTCTGTCAAACACAGCACATCTAGGTTATAGTCTTTAATCTTGTCATTAACTATGAGCGATTTTGAATTAAGGGATCGAATATTCAGCAACCCAAGCTTTATCGTTTGCTCATCTGTATTATATCTGTTTTTTATTTGTTGAACATCAATTATATTTTTAACCTTAGAAAGGTTTGGCAGTTTTTTGGATTTCCAAATTCGGGGAACAGACACAGTCTCTATAGGATGATATCTAGGTGAAAGAGTCTCTATGTGATGAGATTTATCTGACCTTGGTGACGTGAGGCCGCTAGCAGACGGTCGGTTTAGCCAGTCTGTCTGCTTCCTGACCTGAGCCCCAGATTGTCATGTTTTATCTCTAAGACTATGAGCCAAATTACTAGAGAGAAGAGCAGCACCATCCCAGGTGGGATGAATACCATCTCTTTTCAACAGGTCAGGCTTGCCCCAAAAACTTTTCCAATTGTCTATGAATTCTATATTATGTTGCGGACACCAATTAGACAACCAGCCATTGAGTGAACACAATCTACTAACTATCTCATCACTCCTTCGAACAGGAAGGGGGCCAGAGCAGATTACAGTGCCTGACATCGTACTTGCGAGTTCAAACACCTCTTTAATATTAATTTTGGTGATCTCCGACTGGCGAAGTCGAACATCATTAGTGCCGACGTGAATAACAATCTTAGAGAATTTACGATTAGCATTAGCCAGCACTTTTAAATTTGCTTTGATGTCAGGCGCTCTGGCTCCCGGCAAACATGTGACTATGGTGGCTGGTGTCTCTATTTTCACGTTCCGTGTAATAGAATCGCCAATTACCAGGGCACAATCAACAGCATTCTCAGTGGGTGTTTCACTGAGAGGGGCAAATCGATTTGTTATGGTAACCGGAACAGAAGAGTGGTTTTTTTAAGACCTTATACCATTAGTTTCCCAACACATAGATCAAACCCCTAAAAGACAAATCGTAAGATGAGATTAGATACATTGTTCGTATAATTCAAAAGGGGAAGTATAATAGAATATATATATGAATGCAGAATTCATTTCTCCTTCGTTAGAATTCTAGGGAATACGCAGTTACATGTAAAAATACATAATGGTAAACTCAGTTATTTCAATGTAACATGAACAAACAAACACATAAAACACATTGAATATTTCTGTTTAAAATGTCTTTTAAAAAGAGAAGTTTCTTTTCTCTGTAACATTCACTTCCTGTGGCACATCCCACATTCCTGGGGGGGATGTGTGTTTGGCGGAATGTGTGTGTGTGTGTGTGTGTGTGTGTTAATTTTGAGTCCTGGGGGTGGGGAACGCTGGTTTGGAAGCTTCCCGGCCTTTGAAGGCTCTTAGGATTTTAGTTATCCAGAATATATTTAATTATTCAGATTCACCCTAAATACGCTACACTGGTCATGTGATGACTTTGTTGTTATTAGACTCGACCTGAGCATGAGCAAGAGAGATATATTCAGTGGGAAGCACTGCCTCTGGCGGTCAGTAAGAACGAAATAGAAACTATTTAACAATAATTTATTACAATTTTAAAATAAATTACATTTTAAGGGCGCAAAACTTTGTGCAAAAACTTTTGTCATGTGCTTTCTAACGAGGTGAAATGTATTTTGAATAGGTGGAGCTTTGAACATCATTTCGATTCACCATTCTTCTCTCTTTAACTGCTCTGTGTGCAGGTAAATGTTTTATCATATAGTGTTTAATAATTTATTGTTTATGAAGTTGTATTTTCTGTATTGTTAGGAAATATTTGGTACGAACTGTGTTTTATAACGCATATAATTCATGGTTTCACTAAACATATCAGATGTTATTTCCATTAAATGCAATTGAGAGTTATATAAAAAAGGATGATGCAAGCTATGTAATCAGTGCTATACGATCACAAACCAAAAAAGTTGAAGAAAGACAAGACAACATTGAATTGTTTACAATGTATGTAATTGTCTGGAGAGATTATTACATTTCATATTTGTTTTATTTTTGTTTCCTGTTTTATGTACAATATACTGTGATATTGATGTTTACTGTGATATTGAGTATAGCAGAGTTGAAGAGAACTGCTGTGGGTGGAGCTTTGAACATCATTTCGATTCACCATTCTTCTCTCTTTAACTGCTCTGTGTGCAGGAAAATAAAGCTTTATCATCCAATTTGCGAGTGTGTGTGCTAATGAAGCGTGGGAGAAACCAGGTCGAGACCCAAACCCAAAGGTCACATTGGTGCCGTGACTCAGGACTTCAGTCAAGGTGGTCGAAGATCATCTTAACATCGGACCGGCGGGCCTGTCTTCATTCTTCATTGCACAGGACTTTCAGCTAAGCTTTACACTGGATGGAGACTCTTGCATAGACACTTTGACGTGGTTTGATTTTATTATTTAATTCAGGTATCACTGCATTTATTGAATATTCTGTGGAAATATTTTTTTTTCTTTTGTCACTTTTATGATCTTCTTACCTAATTATGGATCACGCAAGGGTAACTGGATCTCGATATATGGGAACTCCAGTTAGTGTTGGTTGAGGGTGAGGTCTGTTAGCAACACCAATTCCTTTCCCAGACATTAGTAATGGTGTGGGGTTAGGAGCTAGTGCGAGTCCTGCTCAAATTGCTAATGAGAACACTAATCGTGTAAATTGTAGCAGTTCTGACAGTACACAGCCAATTAGCACATCAACTCCAGTCCTTACTAGTGACATGATGAGTCAAATGGGTAGCATAGTACAGCAGGTAGGCCTGCTACTGGCGGACAGTATTCTTGAACATTTGAATTTGTGCAGTCAGACTGAAGTTACACCTAGGCATACTCATAATAGCCCCAATAGTAGATGCATGACTGAGCAAAGCTCCACATCAAGTGCATCGCAGATTCAAGTAGTACGCCAGAGGGAAGTTAAAGATCCTCCAATCTTCAGAGGCAACGCATCAGACACGGTTACACTTGATGAGTGGGTGGAGCTCATGAAAAATTTCATAAGGAAGGGCAGTGGCGTAGCAAGTCAGCCCCGGGCCCATATGCAAAATAAAATGGTAGGGCCCCCCCTAACCCCGCCCCCCAAGTACATTGAAGATCAGTGTTGTGCAAGTTAATTCCAAACTGTAATCCATTATCTATTACTTGTTACTGTTATTTAAAAGTAATTCATAACCTTACAATGTCTCAGAATTGTAATGCGTTACATTATTCCTGTATTACTTTTGAGTTACTTTTTCACCAAAATAACTATTCAGAAGTAGAACTTAACGTTCTAAAAACGGCTGTAACAAAATGCGATATGAAACCGAAATCGCGATTGGTGACACTCAGATCCACGAACCTGCAGAATCGCGACACACCCCTTCCAACTCCCAGCGTTATCCTTACCGTCCAGATCCAATGCTAGCCTACCACATCTTTAAATTACGATTAATATTATTTGAGGTTAACATAATAAATACGTAGACCTACACCACAAAACTAGTTGAGGATAAATTATTTAAAATTGGGGTATTCCAGCGTTATGGACATGACATTTGCAGTCAAAACTTGAAATATAAATTCTCAGAAAAGCATTAATAGCCTTCCAATATATTGAAACATCTGTTTATCCATAGGCTCCTCCCTTAAAGGAGTCCAGACATTAGAAAAATATCAGTCAACACATTTCATATTTAATATAAGGAAATAGACACGCATTCATGCGTGACAAAAAATCTTTAACTTTTAGGAGGCAAAATGTATTTTTTGTAATTCTGTGAATTATACTGCGAAAGGGTTGGCTCTCCACAGAACATAAAATATTCATTTTATTTTATTTTTCGTATTCGCATTTATGAGGAAGAAACAATGTTACAGACGTGACAGTTCTCCGTTATCTGGAAGCACTCTGAACTGGCACTTAAAGACTGCTTTAAAACTTTCACAGACCTCAAACAGAAAAGCACAAAGCCTTTATTTAAAGTGAATTTCGTTTTGAATTAATTGTATCTTGATATTAATCAATGTTTCATCAACCTGGATTTAATAAATAATAGTAAGTAAAAGCAGACAATAGAGAATCACGAGGCGCCCGCTCGTGAACTGGAGTGCGTCTCATAACCGAGACTCAGCGTATAAGCATAGCCTACTCCACAGACCTGAAACATATATCTATATTGAAATGTCAACTTGTAAACAGAGCAAATTCAAAACGAAACTAAACAGATTGCTCTCTGCTTATGAAAGGAAATTGCAAAGGAAAGTGCATTTCTCTCTGGCTGGCGCATTCAGATCGCGAGTCAGCATCGTCAACTTCATCTTTATTAATAAACAATTAAAATGTATCATCCTTGCTATATTTGACATATTCATAATCATTGCTTTTGCTGGTTCTTTGTGACAGCTTTTAGGTGCTTTAATTATCAGCTTTAATTATCGCCGCCTACTCTTAGGCTTACTATGTTACAATTGCATCACCACATGATTGTGTGATAAAAACATGAAAAATACCACCTAAACATAGCCTAACTTTTTAGATAGAAAACACAGAACAAATAGCCTAATGCGCATACGTCCATATTGCGAATGTTGACTTCTTCATGCCATATTCACCCATTAGCCTTTTCCACTGGCCAGCGCGAGCACAGAGGCCGAAATAATGACTCACCGCTCCTGTAAAATTAAAACGCTTTAGAAATATATCATGCCATGCATACAAAAAATATATTTAATGTGGCTACACTTTAAAAAAATAATAACCTGGTTTTAATTAAAAGTTCCCCATGGGCGGGCCCCCTATCGGCCCGGGCCCATTTGCACGTGCATACCCTGCATGCCCAGACGCTACGCCACTGAGGAAGGGACTTCTGCCTTCTGAGGAGCAGGGTGAGAAAAATTTAATTCACTTGAGAGGCAAAGCCAAGGATGTTGTTAAAGTGGGGATGCTGTCTAGTGGTTTGAATGTCAGTACAGACCCTGATGCAATCTACACCATTTTGCGGAAGCATTTCAGTTGCCAGCAGTATTCTCCTATCCCATTGCAAGATTTCTACACTACTCTCCCAGAACCTCAAGAGGATACCTTTGACTACTGGTTGCGTCTGAACCGTACTGCTGACATCACAGCTGAGTGTCTAAGACAGCAGGGTAAGGTACTGGACAATAAGTTGATTGAAGTCACTCGTATGTTCATTCGAAATTGTCGAATTCAGTTCTAGCGCTGACATTTCACTCAAAAACCATTGACAAATGGACGGCTTATGAAGTACAAGAGATCCTGAACGAGTCAAGGAAATAAGCCGACTGGATGTGAGCAGAACGTTTCTGTGAATGAGATGAGGGGAAGTCCTGGCCCCTGCCCAGTGACAACTGACCAGGATTCCCTTCAGTCAAAACAGTCAGACAATATGGCTTTGGAAAAGGTGATCGATATGCTGAAAAGAGTTCTGATGAGTAATAGTGGAAAGGCACAGGTCAGCAAGGATTACAGGAAGAGAAACAGCATGTCTAGAATTCCAGGCTTGAATGAGACGCCATGCTTGGTGTGCAAGGACACCTCACATTCTGCTTTTACTCACTGTAAAGATAACAGGCTCTGTTTCCAGTGTTTTTCACCTAACCATCCCAGAAATCGGTGCCCGAAGGAAAGGCAGACTACTTCCTCAGGCAACCAACAGTCAAACTAGATGATCTACGTGTGAGGGAGGATCACGTAGATCTTGAGAGTGAAGCTCCCATTTCCAGTTTTGATGATGTGAGGGATTGTGAGTCTTTATGTGACATGTTTAGTGATGTACTTTCGAACAAAACAGTCATCTTTCAGGGTGTTCAGAGAGTTCCAAGAGCTGATAGCTTGTTCTACACTTCCGTTTCAGCTTTACTTGATAGTGGATCAATGGCGTGTACTCTTAGTGAGTCTGCTGAAGAACGGTTGTTGAGAAGTAACCCAGACTTGACAAGCCAGTCAGCACAAGATATTGTCATTGTTGGTTGTGGTGGCCATCCTGTTGCCCCTACGGCAGTCTATAATCTCAAAGCTACTGTGTACGGCTGTGTACTGTGTGTGCCTGGGCAGACTGAAGAGATGATTTTGGGTACAAATGTCATAAAGAGACTGCTGATGCAACTGAGAGAGACTGATGGTTACTGGAGGCTCATGTCTAAATCAAGCAACAATGAGAGTGATGAGTGCTGTATGTTTCTGTCCCTTTTCTCGAATGCCGAAAGGTGGAGAGGTGAATCCATACCTGAGAAAGTCGGTACTGTAAAGTTACAGAGGAGTGTGACACTTGAGCCGCAGACTGAACATCTGGTTTGGGGTAAGCTACCTCAGTCTTCTACCTTGTCGGTTGGCAGCACTGTTATCGTGGAACCAACCGAATCCAGATCGAGACCAAGGCAAATTCTGGTCGGGAGGGTCATAACACCACTATGGGGAGATGGCTCTATCCCCGTGAAAGTCATTAACCCTACAGATCACAGAGTGGTGTTAAAAAGAAATGCAAAAATTGCTGACGTGTCACCTTGTATTGCTGTGCAAGATTTGCCGTTACCGACACAGATTCAGTCAAATCTGCAATGTACTGAGGAACCTTTACCACCTAGATCCAGTGAAGAGATGAAGCGTGTCCTGAGTGAATTGGGCCTTGGTGATTTGGATTTGGAGTCATGCGAAGTATCAGCCCACTGGAAAGACAAATTGTTATACCTTATTGAGAAGTATGAATCAGTGTTCTCAAGAGACAAAATGGACTGTGGAGAGGCCAAAGGCGTTGTCCATCGGATTAACCTCACTGACGACAGACCCTTACGTTTTCCATATAGGCGTATACCACCAAGCCAGTATGCGAAACTGCGGACCGCATTAAACGAGATGGAGGAAAAAGGAATTATCCGCAAGTCACACAGTGACTATGCGTCCCCTCTTGTTCTAGTATGGAAGAAGAATGGTGATCTCAGGATCTGCACTGACTTCAGGTGGT
This sequence comes from Chrosomus eos, assembly GCA_036326025.1. Classification (NCBI taxonomy): domain Eukaryota; kingdom Metazoa; phylum Chordata; class Actinopteri; order Cypriniformes; family Leuciscidae; genus Chrosomus; species Chrosomus eos. The sequence goes on along the minus strand of CM070826.1, from coordinate 38,138,242 downwards.
TAAATGCAAGGACTGTCAGAGATGCCTACCCATTACCACATCAGTCCGATGTGTTGGCTGCCTTGGGTGGCAACATGTTTTTTTTTCTACCATGGATCTTACCTCAGGGTATTATAATGTTCCTGTAGAGGATGAACACAAAAAGTACACTGCTTTCTCTTCTCCATTTGGTCTTCACGAGTATAACCGGCTTCCTCATGGTCTCTCGAATAGCCCAGCCACTTTCATGAGAATGATGATGTCTATCTTTGGAGATGAGAATTTCAGCAGCGTTCTCTGTTACCTTGACGGTAACAGAGATGGTGTTTAATTTGATGGTGTTTGCCCCATCTGAGTCAGTCGCTCTTAAACGCGTCGAAATGGTTCTCTTGCGGTTGGCACATCATAATCTAAAGTTGGCTCCTAGGAAATGTTTTCTCTTGAGACGATCTGTGAAATTCCTTGGACACATTGTCTGTGAGGAAGAGATTAACCCTCTGAGGTCTGAGCTGTTTTGGGGCTCTTTCGGTGTTTTGGTATGCCCTGACATTTGTGCTTATTTCAGCTACTTAAAACATACCATTTGCCAACATATAAATTTGCTGTATTCAGCACAAACTCTGCTACAATAATATGTGAGCAAAATTGATGTACTTGTTTGCATTTTATAGAAAAAAAATAATATGCGTGGTTAGTACGTTTTGGAAAAAAAAATGTCACTGCAATAAGGCCATTTAACACATAATGAATAGTTGTCCACAATACTTTTGAGTTACTATTCTTGTAGGCTAGAATTTTTACTTCAAAATGAAGTGAAAATCATTCTGACCACTCTTTCAGAAACATCAATATAACGATTTGAATTTCTTACATCAGTTTTTGGGTCAGCAGTGCTGTATGCGTGGGAGTGTTAATGCCCATGAATATTAATGTGATTTACACCTGGGAAGACTAAAGACACTCCCCCAATGGCTAATGGGCCATCAAGGTGCTTTGAGGCAGCCTGAACAAAGAATGATTCACTGGTGAACAAAAAGTTAAAAAGAACAGCATTTATTCAAAATAGAATTTACGTTCTTTCCTAAGAATGTAAAGACTTAAAGTCATTACTATCACTTAACACATCCTTTAAAAAAAAAAAAACATAAAAATACCAAACTTGTTTTTTTTATAAAAAAAATATTTTTATTCAAAGAATACTAAAAAAAAACTACCGCAGGTTTAAAAAACTGTTTGAATAGACTCATGGGCGAATGCGAGTCTACAGAGCTCAGTTGCGGTCCAGTTTCCCGTGCAGGAAGAAATCGCAGTGTCTGTGGAACCATGTCAACATCGGTCTCTGTTTTCCATGACAGCGTGGACTGCATGTTGCTCGTCTGCTTGTTTGCCTTGGCTCTCTTCGGAACTGGTGCTTGGACATTGTCACATCTGTTATAAAAAAAAGAAGAAAGAAAAAGTGTGAGCATGCTGATAAGACAATCAAAGAAACTGTATTATTATCATTATCAATCACTAATTACCATGGATTTAAAAAAGACATATTTGTAATTTCACACAAGAATGGGAACTTTTACATTATGACGATGTAAACACAATTAGGCTACATTTCATCTGTAAAATATTACGTCTATGCACTTACTCAGTATTATTCTCGATCGCACTGAGAACTGAACGACACCTGCGTGTCCCTCTGCGAGGTGCTGGAGAAGGAGAACGTGATGCAGCCAATTTCCTAAAAAACAAAACAAAATAACTGTTAGCATACATTATGTATACAACAGAGTTATTGAATATTCTGTACTGAATATGCATCTGTTACTGAATATTCTATATAGGTATTATTGTTTTTTTTGTATTATGTTTTGTTATTGAGTGTTAAAGCTGCCATGACAATATAATTTCCTGCAAAGGATCAATAAAGTATCAACAACAACAACAACATCTGTTGATGGCCCATATAGAATGCATGCTGATAACACAATCAAAGAAACTGTATTATTATTACGCTTATCAATCACTAATTACCATGGATTAATTTCACACAATAATAGGAACTTTTACATTATGACGATGTAAACGATATTACGTCTATGCACTTACTCAGTATTATTCTCGATCGCACTAACTGAACGAGACCTGCGTGTCCCTCTGCGAGGTGCTGGAGAAGGAGAGCATGATGCCACATTCCTAAAAACAAAACAAAATAACTGTTAGCATACATTATGTATACAGCAGAGTATCTGTTGATGGCCCATATAGAACGCACGCATTTATTATGTACACTCAATGAACGGATCGTTCGCGATCGACACATCGCTACATTTCAAACATTTACACCTGTATTCACAGTGCATAAGGCAGTAAGCATGATAATTAGTGTCATAGGCTAACTAAAACTGAACATTTGCGAGTATCTATGGCCCATATAGACAGCACGCATTTAGGGATAGGCTACACAATGAACGGATTGTTCGCGAACGAACGACACATCACTAACTTACATTTCAAACATTACACCTGTATTCACAAACAAGTATTTACGCATGATAAAGTGTCATAGGCTAAACAAAACTGAACATTTATATATAACATATTGTATTTAGACAGAATCTATCACGTTTTTACCAGAGTGTGAAATATCACATATAACCTAGCAGTTATTCCCCAAAAAATGCATTACACATAGGCTAAGGCAGTAGGCTATTTTAGCATGATAAGTCATGGGCTAACCAAAACTGAACATTTATATATAAAATATATTGTATTTAGACAGTATCACGTATTTTACCGGAGTCTGAAATATATTTATCTCAATCACATAACCTAGAAGTTATTCTCGAACAAAATGCACTACACATAAGGCAGTAGGCTATTTAGCATGATAATCAGTGTCATAAACTAATCAAAACTGAGTGAAAAATATGTATGCTATATACAAATATGTTCAGAGAATATCACATTTAAAAAGTTTACACGAGCATACAATGTTAGGGATATTGTGAGGTATTTCCTATGTCAAAAGCTAGCCAAAACTAGGCAAAATATAAAATTCATTTGAGCACTATATGATAAGAAAACGAATTATAACACTAAAAAACTTACTCCGAACTTCTATCCTCGGTTGGATCAATTCGTTCTTGAAAATGCAGCCTTTTCGTCGTCCGAATTGCAATCTTCCTCTGAAGAAAATGTGAATTCGTCATCACTGTCCAGAATCATCTGAAGGGCCTCTCTGTCGGAGTAGCGTGCTGCTGTCATCCTCCAAACGCGATGAACTAACAGTGAATGATCTGATGAAGAAGCTTCATGTTTTTGTGGCTTAATCGCGGGGCGTGCCGCGTGTGCGATGCATAGATCACCTATTTTACCATGTGAAAAGCGCTGGGGGCGTGGCGATCTGAGCTGATTAATGATAATGAGGGGAGAACGAAACAACTGTAACTCTCCTTGGTTTCAAACGGATTACATAAACTGGAAATATAATTTTTTTTAGTAGCTTACTTCATTTAAAAGAAGAGAATCTCAGCTTCATAAAGAGACATCTCTCGTATCTCTGTGACAAGTATTAACAGAGTTACAGTTATTTTTTCGGACGCGTTTCAGAATGGACTTCACTGACGGAGAGAAGGTAAAACGCGCATCATGTTTATTATTCTTTATTTGACGAAAAGCACAACACTTTGTTTTTATTGTGAGTACCCTAAAAAAAATAGAAACTAAACAGGATCTAATGATGTACAACACTTAAATTTAAGATAAAAATCAACAGAGTAATTTGAGTCTCTTTTGCACTGATAAGGAAAAAAGTGAGCTCATCACGCCCCCGTGACGGCCGACCTCAGAGGGTTAAGACTGATCCTGGTAAGGTTGAGGCCATTAACAATATCACAGCATCTGAGTTGATGGAATCTGATGGAAAAACCCCATGTCAGAAAAATATCAGATCCTTTCTTGGAATGGTTCTATATTATCAACATTTTATTGAAGGATGTTCAGCAAAAGCTAAGCCTCTATTCAAATTGACATCCGGTTCAGTCAAACAGACTCCTGTCACGAAAAGACGCAAACCAAGGGAGAAAGTCAGTTACCTCAAACTTTCCCCAGCTGATTGGACAACTGATTGTGAGGAAGCTTTGCACACCCTGAAATTAGAACTAACAAGAAATGTGACATTGGCTCATCCAGACTTTGACCAACATTTCATTCTGGCTGTAGATGCATCTTTTGACGGAGTAGGAGCTGTATTGTCACAAGTTCTGCCTGGTGAAGAAATTGCCAGACCCGTAGCCTTTGCGAGTAGAACTCTGTCTCGCTCACAAATGAACTATCCAGCTCACAGATTAGAGTTCTTTGCTTTAAAGTGGGCTATCTGTGAGAAGTTTAGCCATTGGCTGAGAGGACGGCACTTTACGGCTTGGACCGATAATAACCCTCTTACTTATATTTTGACTAAGCCACGGCTTGACGCATGTGAGCAGAGATGGGTGGCAAAACTTGCTTCTTACAGTTTTGATCTAAAGTATGTTCCGGGAACAAAGAATGTTATTGCGGATGCTTTGAGCCGTGAGCCGTTTGTCCAGTCTTGTATAGGCCATCGTCTTATCACTGAACCTTACCTGTCTCTCTTGAAGGATGTCAGTGGTGTTGTTGACAATTCTGTCCAGGATGCTTTCAAGTGCACAAGTAATCAAGTCGTACAGAAGGCTGGCGAAGGTTCTTGTGACCCAAACAGTGATGGACTCTTGTCTTCAGGTTCTTCTGGGAGCGAAGAAGTTTCTGCGGTGTTGGCAGCACATTCTACTGGCGGCTTGAGCGAAGTACTGGGGACGTGCCAGCCATCTCACCACCGCAGCAGTTAAGCCCTCCGTTACAGCACAGTACCATTGGTTCAGGAGCAGGAGTTGGATAGCACCTTGTGTCGGATTCGTTACTACATTGAGAGTTGTCGGAAACCATCTAAGAAAGAACAAGCCAAGGAATCCAAAAGTGTGCGGAGATTGTTGAAACACCATGATAAACTGGTCATCTGTGACGGTGTGCTGTATAAGGTGAAGAGAGATCCGAAGCTGAACAAGAAACTGTACCTGTTTGTTGTACCTGTTTCCTTAAAAGCACAAGTTCTTCAGGGAATCCATAATGCAGCAGGACATCAAGGCCGTAGTAGAACACCGTCACTAGCGAGACAACGATTCTTCTGGATTGGAATGAGGAAAGATGTTGATGATTATGTGACGAATTGTTGTCGCTGTGTGGTTGGTAAAACTTCAGAACCCAATGCTTGTGCTCCGTTAGCCAGTATCCACACATCAGAGCCACTTGAGCTGGTCTGCATCGACTTTTGGTCGGCAGAACTCAGAGAAGGAAAGTCGGTGGACGTGTTGACTGACACAGATCATTTTACAAAAATGGCCCATGCTTTTCCATGCCAGAATCAGTCTGCCAAACAAGTTGCGAAAAGGCTCTGGAATGACTTCTTTTTAGTTTATGGATTTCCCAAGAGAATTCATTCTGACCAGGGGGCTAATTTTGAAAGTAAGCTAATCAAGGAACTGTTGACCATGGCGGCGGTAGACAAGTCACACACAACGCCATACCACCCTATGGGTAATGGCATTGCTGAGAGGTTCAATAGGACTCTGGGTAGCATGATCAGGACGTTACCCCCTAAAGCGAAATCAAAATGGCCACAAATGCTACAGCAACTTACCTTCTGTTACAACTGCACTGAACATGAGACAACAGGTTTTGCACCCTTCTTTCTTATGTTTGGCAGAGTTCCTCGTCTTCCAATTGATGTCATGTTTCAAAATGTGCTTTTCAATGAGGATGTGGTGGATGTCAAGGACTTTGTGTCCAAGTTGAAGAATGACTTGCGTGAAGCAGCACATATAGCACAGATGCATACTTTGAAGGAACAGGAACGGCATGGCAGACTTTATAACAGAAAGGTGAAGGGATATCCACTGGCTGGTTGGGGATAGTGTGCTGGTTGCGAACAGGGGTGAGAGAGGTAGAAGAAAAGTTGCTGACAAGTGGGAGTCGTCTCCATATGAAGTCATGGTTGTGTACCCTGATATCAATGTTTACAGAATTCGGTCAATCATCTCAGACAAAGTGAAGGTAGTTCATAGAAATTTCTTGTTGCCTGTGAACTTCCTACCAATTGCTGAGCCCCAGGATCAACGGTGTGATGACATGAATGAGGAACTGGCTCAAGGAGACGGAACTGACCATGATGACAGAACTGCAAACTGGATATTGAGTAGTCCTGATGGTGTTGTTGAGAATGAGGGTCATACAAACCATATAGACTTACCTGATGTATCGGAATGTGTGTCAGAGATCCTGGATTCCATGAGTGTTGACGCTGGGAGCATGAATGAGAAGAGTGATGTCACAGTGCAAAGTGATGTTGAAAGGAGTGATGGACATGTCCAGAGTGTTGTCGATTTACCTGAAGTGGTAGCTCAAGACTCTGATTCGACTCAAGGAGAACTGTTCGTGCACGAGGACACAAAGGAACCTGTGATGTGCACACAGCCAAGACGTGTTGATGCAGTAGTGACTCAAACTAGACTTGGCAGAGTCATTAAGCCTCCTAAAAGACTGCTTTATGAGATGAACACACAAAACATACACGGTTCAGACTCTACAGTGAGTTCTTTTGTTTATTTAGAAAAAAAACATTTACACATAAACAGTGACATTTGATTTTATGCACAGCTGAGAATACATAAGAGAATATATCGATACAGAGATTTGAAGTCGAATGGGGAGTTAGTGTATAATAAGATTTTGAGGTGTAACCGGCATCTCTTTGGACTACTGTAGGATTGGGAATAGGCGCCTTCCTTATCTTTCTGTACTCCTTATGGGAGAATCAATTGATTGATAGCTAATCATATATCAATATCAGCACACAGTTTTTTTTCTTTTTCTTTATTCTTACTTTTCCTTTTCTTTACTCTTGTTTGAATTGTAAAACTATTGACCTGTTGATTTTTCTTGTTATGGTATGTTCCCATTTAGCAGGATTTAAGGGGGGTGTATGTGACGGGATAAATATTATAGGTTGAGGATCCTTTAACCCTTAGAGGTCGGAAACCGCGTCCACGCGTTTTGCTGGATTTTTTCCTTATCAGTGCAAAAGAGAATCAAATTACTCTGTTGATTTTGATCTTAAATATAAGTGTTGTACATCATTAGATCCTGTTAAGTGTGTATTTTTTTTGTGGATACTCACAATAAAACAAAGTGTAGTGCTTTTCGTCAAATAAAGAAAAATAAACATGATTCACGTTTTACCTTGTCTCTGTCTGTGAGGTCCGTTCTGAAACGCGTCCGAAACATTAACTGTAACTCTTTCAATACTTGTCACAGAGATACGAGAGATGTCTCTTTATGAAGCTGAGATTCTCTTCTTTTAAATGAAGTAATTTATTTAAATAAAAAAATATTTCCAGTTTATGTAATCCGTTTGAAACCAAGGAGAGTTACAGTTTTTTCGCTCTCCCTTCATTATAGATAATTAGGTGAGCCCGCCACACCCCCAGCGCTTTTGACATGGTAAATAGGCGATATGCATCGCACACGCGGCACGCCCCCGATCACTGCATAACAACATGAAGATTCTTCATCAGAGATTCACTGATAGTTCATCGCGTTTTAGGGATGGAAGCACGCTACTCCTTCAGAGGATTATGGACAGCGGGGAATAATTAACCTTTTCCTCAGTGGAATTTGAAACTCAGATGACGACGGTTGCATTTTGAAGAACGAATTGACCCCGAGGATAAGTTCGGAGTAAGTTGTTTAGTTTTTTGTATTTCCTTTTCTGATCATAGAGCTCAAATGCATTTTCAGACTATAGTAAATATTAACTCACAACATTCGTGTATACGCTCGTAATACACTAGGTTGTAATTATTTAGTGAAATATATTGATCTGCGAGTTTTGTTTGAGTTCTCCTGTGGTCTAGTGGTTAGATCGTTTGCCAAGGGTGTCAGAGGTTTATGGGTTCGCATCCGCCATCGGTGTTGTAAATAATTCAAATGTCCACACGAGTCTTAGACTTCAATGAATACTTTGTATTGTTAAACAAACGTGCAGGTAACATACAGGCATGTACAAACTAAAACTCTCCACAACAGCTTGCGTCTTCCCCACAGGGGCACGCCCCCCGTACGTGCATAGGGACGTAGCAGAATGTCCTTAAAGGTATAAAGCACATTTACATGACATCTCCCCTTTTAAGTTTTGTTTCTTTCTCTGAGCACAAGCCATCAAAGATATCCTGACTGTTCCTATAACTGAACATTTGAACGGTATTGCCTTGATTAAACGGTAAGGCACTGGTATCCGTAGGCTTACTCATTAAACATCAGCTCTCTTCAGTGTCAATAAACTTTTCAGTCCACAAAATCAATAAACAATTCCCTTAAGTCTTCTTTTCCCCTCCCCACAGTCCATGGCTCGAAAAATTAACAAAATAGCCACACCTTCACAGATTCAACCTTTCAACTGGTTTACTCAGTCTACCAGACAGGGTATGGAACAGTCCAGTCTGTGTCTCTGGTGGTTTGACACTGGGGTTGGTGATACAGCGTCAGCGAAGACTGCGGGTTCAGGCTGCTGTGTGGCAGCTCCTTGCTGTAGTCCATCTGGAGCTAGAGGGTGTGTGTCTCCAGCCACCGGAGGAACATGCTGCAAGTGACGCCGGTTGCGTCTCAAAGTTGCTCCCTGAGGTGTTTCAATAACAAAGGAGCGTGGTGTGATGCTGTCTCCAGTGACAACGGCAGGTGAACTCCAGGCCTTCTGATGGTCCAGCTTCATGAGGACAGGATCACCTGGCTTTAATGAAGGCAAGGGCCTAGTTCCATGGCGCTGATTAAAATAGAACGCTTGTTTCCCCTTTTCCCATGCATCCTTAGTCCTGACCGTTTCCAGATCAGGCCATCGGGGCTGAAGATTTGCCTCCAGTGTTGGAAGGGTTGTCTTTATCTTCCGGCCCATGAGTAGCTCTGCCGGGCTCACGCCTGTGGTGGTGCAAGGCGTTGACCGAAAGCACATGAGGGCGAGTAGAGGGTCTTTCTGCTTCAAGATTCTGTTAGCAGTCTGAACCCCTCTCTCTGCATGTCCGTTCCCTTGGGGGTTGTGTGGACTTGAAGTGATGTGTATGAAGTCAAACTCTCTTGCAAAGTCTTTAAATTCCTGGCATGAAAATTGAGGCCCATTGTCAGACACAACCTCGTCTGGACAGCCAAATCTTGCAAACACTGTCTTCAACTTCAAGATTACCTGCGAGGCAGTGGTTGTCGGCAGGTGAAGTATTTCCAAGAACCGGGAAAAATAGTCTGACACGACAAGGTAAGTGTGTTTGTTATGATCGCACAGGTCCATAGCAAGTCTCTTCCAAGGCCGGTCAGGAAGGGGGGTAGAGATGAGAGGTTCTTTCCGCTGGCTGGGTTTCATCTCACGGCATACCTGACAGGACTGGACCTTTTGTTGGATTGCTGATGAGATGCTGGGCCACCATACGGAAGCATGGGCTCGCTCTCTACACTTTGTCAAACCCTGGTGTCCGTCGTGTATTCGGTTCAGGATGTCTGTTCTCAGTACATCTGGAATTACCATACGGCTGCCTCTGATGACGATCCCATTGCATTCAGATAATTCAGCTTTCATGGGAAAATACTCTCTGATTGCTGCTGGGACATGGCCTATGTACTCTGGCCACCCTGACTTGATGTACTGCAACACCAATTGTAGGTTACAGTCGGCTGCTGTAGCTGTCTTTATGGCCTCAAGCCTACGTGGGGTTGCAGGCAGGGCATCTACAACTGCTATATAGCACGCTACATCTGAGTGAGTGTCAGTCTCCGTTTCCAGGCACTGTAGTGGACTCCGTGAGAGTGTGTCGGCCACTGTTAAGGTCTTCCCTGGTGCATATTCTGCCATCGGTTGAAATCTCATAAGTCTCATGAGTAGTCTTTGGCACCGTATTGGCACGTTGTCCAGGTCTTTCTGATTCATGAGTGGCACCAGAGGTTTGTGGTCGGTGACCATTTTGAAGCTCTCAAGGCCACACAGGTATTTTCCAAATTTCTCACAGGCCCAGACGCTCGCCAAACACTCCTTCTCAATCTGTGCATATCTGGTCTCGGCATCAGACAGGTGACGTGAGCAGTATGCCACAGGTTTCCATTCCCCTTCATGTAGCTGCAGCAGTACTCCACCTATGCCATAACTGCTGGCGTCAGCGGAGACAGCAGTAGGCCGGTTCACATCATAAAACTTCAGGACTGGAGAAGTGGATAGGATGTCTTTAATCCGCTGGAATGCCTCCTGCTGATAGTGGCCCCACGTCCATACTGACTTGGACTTTAACAGGTCACAAAGTGGCTGACACACTGTAGACAAATTTGGAATGTATTTCCCCAAGTAATTGAACATGCCCAAAATACGCTTTAGGTCTTGCACGTTCTGTGGTGGTGGGAGCTCGCGGATTGCCTTGACTTTGTCAGGGTCAGGTCTCACACCTGATTTGTCAATGACATGACCTAAGAAGTGAAGCTGGTCCTGCCTAAACTTACATTTTTCTTTGTTTAGCTTCAGGCCGGCTGACTCGATCCTTTCCAGCACCTTGCTGAGACGTTGATCGTGCTGCTCTGGAGTATCTCCATACACGAGGACATCATCCATGAAGATAGCCACCCCTACCAGGCCATTGAGGGTCTCAGTCATTTTGCGCTGGAAGATTTCCGGAGCACTCGTGATTCCGAATGGGAGTCTTTTAAACGCATATCTCCCAAAGGGTGTTATGAATGTGGTTAACTTGGTGCTTTCTGGGTGTAGAGGTATCTGCCAAAACCCGGAGGCAGCATCCAGTGACGTGAACATGGTTGCACCACTGAGTTTAGCAGTAATTTCCTCAGCAGTTGGAAGGACGTACCTCTCTCTCCTTACAGCCTCGTTTAACCTCTTCAAATCAACACAGATGCGCACCTTCCCATTTTTCCTTGGAACTGGCACCATGGGCGCACACCAGTCAGTGGGCTCAGTCGCAGGCTCAATCACCTCATTTTCCTCCATGCGTTTTAATTCCTCCTTTACTTTTTGCAGTAGAGGCAACGGGACGCGACGAGCAGTGTGTACTGTGTATGGCTCAGCATTATCTCTTAACCGGATTTTAACAGGTTCGGTTTTGAGTGTTCCGTGCTCACTGAATGCTGAGTGGACTTCCTCGACACGTTTCACAAGCCCCATCATCATTGCTGTGGCTCTGCCTAACAGATTGTTCGCGTTTCGGCCACTGATGACATATACTGGAAAAGAGTATGGCTTTCCTTTATAATCTGTGCTGGCTTGGAATTTTCCTAAACAGTCCAACTGATCACCTGGGCTACACAGTGTGATATTAGATGACTCCAATTGCTTGTCGGGAACTAGTTTGTTGAATGCCTCTTCTCCCATAATGTTTACGTCTGCACCCGTGTCAATCTTGAATGTGACCGGTGTTGTTCCAATTGTAAACTGTATTTCCCATCGTTCATCACTTCTGTTTTCATTTGTGACTGCACCCAGGAAGTATGGTGTCTGTGAAACAGTCTCTGTCACTTCTCTGACTGATTTACTGTAACATTTGTTTTCCCAGTGACCCGCCTTCTTACACTTGTTGCATGTAGAGTTCCTGGCTGGGCACCTTTCCGGATGTCCGTGTTTAAATTTTCCGCATTTTCCACATTTCGAGTCTCCTTGATCACTTTCTATCTTTTTAGGTTTCCACTTGGGCTTTCCTCTGCCTACTCCTCTCCCGTGGATTTCCTGTACCGCTGCATGTGACTCCCCCTGCACGTGAACTTGGAGTGCAACCTCCTCAGACTGGCGAACAGTTGTAATGGTTTGGGCAAGTGTAAGATTGGCCATTAACTGCAATTTACGTGACAGATCCTTGTCTAAAATGCCCACAACAATGCGGTCGCGGATGTGTTCGTCTCTATTTACGCCGAAGTCACAGTGTTCAGATAACTCATACAGGGCTCTGATAAACATTTCAGCTTTCTCACCGGGCCGCTGCGATCTCTGGTGGAAACAGGCGCGCTCGTGAATCACGTTGCATTTAGGATAGAAGTATGCGTCGTATTTTCCCAGCACAACGTCAATCTTCTTATCATCCCCCTCCGTTTCGAAGGTGAAAGACTTGAAAATGTTTTCAGCCTCAGGCCCCATGGCATAAATCAGCGAACTGACCTGAACTTCGCCATCCTCTTTACTCAGTTTAGTGGCCAGCCGAAATCGCAGGAAACGTTGCTTCCAGTCAGCCCATTCATTTGGACGATCAAAAGCGAAACTTTCCGGAGGATAAAACTTGGCCATTTTTCAGAGAAGCAATGTGTCCGTCAAACGCTTCTGACACCATGTAAATAATTCAAATGTCCACACGAGTCTTATACTTCAATGAATACTTTGTATTGTTAAACAAACGTGCAGGTAACATATAGGCATGTACAAACTAAAACTCTCCACAACAGCTTGCGTCTTCCCCACAGGGGCACGCCCCCCGTACGTGCATAGGGACGTAGCAGAATGTCCTTAGGTATAAAGCACATTTACATGACAGGTGTAGTTTTTTTTTCTCTCATCAAAACCGAATATGTTCATCAGTGGTTACAGTCTATATCAAACACACACGTATATAGGACATACGTTTGTGTGCATTTTATTTTGTGATTTCACCGGAATGAATAGTGTCCGCAATGGCAATTGAAGATTGAAGAGCACGTCCTAAGAGCGAGTGAAGACCGCGCGCGCGCGCCACCACAAGAGACTGTAGTGTATCCATGACACTGATAGCAGGACACGACTCACACGAGCGCTCAGCTTGAGTTAAAAAACAAAACATTTTAGCTCTAGATCTCTTATTTAAGAGCGGACTAAATGAATGCTCTGCTAGTTAACTGGAGATGTTTTATTTGTATTAGGTACAGCCGTTCATTGAGTGTTTTAGTAAATGCGTGCGGTCTATATTGGCCATAAACAGATACTCGCGGTTACGCGGTCTACCCATCAATAGATGTTTCTCTGTCCATCAACAAATACATTGTGCATCTATAATCATAATTGGCCATCAGTTTACTTTGGATAATGTGCTAAGAGTTTTTTGCTTTTGTTTTGTTGTGTTTACATCGTCACCATCAGTCTTCAGAAATCATTCTGATTTTTTTTTTTTTTTTTTTAAATCAATGTTGTAAACAGTTGTGCTGCTTAATTTTTTTTAACCTGTGATAGTTTTTTAGGATTCTTTGAATCTATAAAAAAACAAGTTTGGTCTTTTTATGTTTTTTTTTTTTTTTTTTTTTAAGGAAGTGTTAAGTGATATGAATGACTTTAAGTCTTTATGTTCTTAGGAAAGATTTCTATTTTGAATAAATGCTGTTCTTTTTAATGTTTTATTCATCAGTGAATCATTCTTAGTTTCAGGCTGCCTCACAGCACCTTGATGGGGCATTAGCACATTGGGGGAGTGTCTTTAGTCTTCCCAGGTGTAAATCACATTAATATTCATGGGCATTAACACTCCCATGCATACAGCAGTAATGACCCAAAAACTGATGTAAGAAATTTAAATCGTTATATTGATGTTTGTGAAAGAGTGGTCAGAATGATTTTCACTTCATTTTGAAGTAAAAATTCTATCCTACAAGAATAGTAACTCAAAAGTATTGTTTACAACTATTCAGTATGTGTTAAATGGCCTTATTGCGGTGACATTTTTTTCCCCAAAACGTACTAACCACGCATATTTTTTTTTCTATAAAATGCAAACATGTACATCCATTTTGCTCACATATTATTTAGCAGAGTTTGTGCTGAATACAGCAAATTTATATGTTGGCAAATGGTATGTTTTAAGTAGCTGAAATAAGCACAAATGTCAGGGCATATCAAAACACTGAAAGAGCCCCAAAACAGCTCAGACCCCGAAGGGTTAAAGTTTGTTCATCAAAGGATCTTGAAAAAAAATGTACACAACTGTTTTCAACATTGATAATAATAATAATAATAATAATAATAATAATTGTTTCTTGAGCAGAAAATCAGCATATTGGAATGATTTCTGAAGGATCATGTGTCTGGAGTGATGTGATGCTGAAAAATCAGTTTTGCATGACAGGAATAAATTGCATTTTAAAATATATTCGAATAGAAAACAGTTGTAAAAGTAAAATTATAAAAGTATGTCACTAAGTTTTGCATGAATAAATCACATTTTAAAATATAGTCAAATAGAAAACTAGCCTAGAAATCTAGACGCACCCTAGCGGCAGCGAAAATCATTTCGCTGCCAGTGTGGTCTAGCAACTCTCAATAGGCTTTTGAGCTGGAAAAACCAAAAACTGGTCAGGCCAATCACATCGTGTATAGAGTCGGCGGGCGGGCTTAACACAATGACGGCACAGTTCATGACGTTCCGCGTGATTTCCATAGGTGATTTCCCTGCTACTTGAAAACAATGAAGATGCAGCGGTCTTTCGAATCGACTTTGGCCGCGACTCTTGAGGACTTGGAGTTAAGAGAACGTCACTTAAGTCATTCTTAAAAAAGGAAGATGTGTTCGGAGTTTTGACGACCGGATACGGCAAAAGTTTAATATATCAACTAGCTCCGCTAGTGGGAAAACGCACGGGACTCACTCAGCCACAGCCGTTCGTTGCTCTGGTTGGTTAGCGCTATCCTATTGCGTGCCGAGGGATTTTGAAAGACAGCCGTTTATCCCGCCCCTAGGATTGAGGTATGTCAATGGAGAGTTCCCAGACCTAACATCTTGATGTAGGTCTGGCATGCCAGGCTAATAGAAAACGGTTGTAAAAGTAAAATGGTAAAAGTATGTCACAATATTACTGTTTTGCTGTATTTTGGATCAAATAAATGCAGCCTTGGTGAGCAGAAGAGACTTCTTCTAAAAACATTAAAACATCATACTGATCTAAAACTTTTGGTAACACTTTACTTGAAGGGGTGTGCATAAGACTAACATGGCACCTTCATAATCATGACATGACACATGCTATGAATATGAAGGAGCTTTTATGCATGTTTATGATAACTGTCATTAAGTGTCATTCGCTCAATTATGACATTTTTAATGCAAATATGACATTGTTTGAGATGTCTTTGTTATGACACCTTGACATAAACCAATACATCATAACCTGTCAGTGTCTTTGTCATGACAACTTACAGGGAGATAAACCATTTAGTGCTTTGTAAGTAATCAGCAATATTTTAAAATTTATATGATGTTTAATAGGCAGCCAATACATTGTTGACAGAACCGGGCTAATATGGTCATACTTCCTGGTTCTGGTAAGAACTCTAGCGGCTGCGTTTTGGACCAGCTGTAGTTTGTTTATTAAGGATGCAGGGCAACCACCCGGTAGAGCATTACAATAATCTAGCCTTGAGCTCATGAACGCATGAACCAATTGTTCCGCATTTGTCAGTGAGAGCATATGACGTAATTTAGATATATTTTTAAGATGGAAAAATGCGGTTTTACAGATACTAGACATGTGACTTTCAAATGAAAGATTGGTATCAAAGAGCACACCCAGGTTCCTGACGACGAAGACTTAACAGAGCAGCCATCAAGTGTTAGACAGTATTCTAGGTTATTAGGCGAGGAAGTTTTTTGTCCAATAATTAGAATCTCTGTTTTTTCAGAATTTAGTAGTAGGAAATTTCTAGTCATTATAAATTTTTTATATCAGCTATGCATTCAGTTAATTTTGTGAATTGGTAAGTTTCGTTAGGTTTTGAAGAAATATACAGCTGAGTATCATCAGCATAACAGTGAAAGCTAATTCCATGTTTCCTAATGATATCTCCTAATGGTAGCATGTACAGAGTGAACAGCAGCGGTCCTAGTACTGAACCTTGTGGTACGCCATACTGAACTTGTGATCGATAAGACATCTCTTCATTTACTGCTACAAACTGATAACGGTCAGATAAGTATGATTTAAACCATGCTAGTGCAATTCCACTAATGCCAACATGGTTTTCTAGTCTATTTAAAAGAATGTTGTGGTCGATAATATCAAATGCAGCACTAAGATCGAGTAACATTAATAGAGAGATACAACCACGAACAGATGATAAGAGCAAATCATTTGTGACTCTAATGAGAGCAGTCTCGGTACTATGGTACGGTCTAAATCCGGACTGAAAATCCTCGCAGACATCATTTCTTTCAAGAAAGGAACACAGTTTTGAGGATACTGCTTTTTCTAATATCTTTGACAGAAAAGGCAGATTCGATATCGGCCTGTAATGGACTAATTATGTAGGATCAAGTTGCGTTTTTTTAACAAGCGGTTTAATCATAGCCAGCTTAAAGATTTTTGGTACGTATCCTAATGACAAAGATGAATTAATGATATCTAGAAGAGGATCTATGACCTCTGGAAGCATCTCTTTCAATAGTTTAGTCGGTATAGCATACATGTTGTTGATTTAGATAATTTAACAAGTTTGCAAAATTCTTCCTCTCCTATAGCAACAAATGAATCAAATTTTTCGTCATGAAGACTACACTGCACTGTCTGATGCGATACTTTAGTAGACGGTTGCATAGTTATAATTTTGTCCCTGATATTATCGATCTTATAAGTGAAGAAGTTCATAAAATCATTACTGCTGTGTTTCTTGGAAACACAGCAGTGTGTATGTTTGTGTGTGTCTGTGTGTGTGTGTGTACGTGTATTTACCTACTACAATATATAAACTATGAAATAATTACAATAGTTTGCGAATGATTTATAAATACTTTATTACTGTATACTTATTATAATATGGAGCCCCTAAAATGGACATGGTGGTGGAAACAATTAGAGATGGGAGAATTTTTTTTATTACAATTTTTTGTGTTCTCTAGCCAAACCGGTATAGGATGAATTTAGTCTCAAAATGATTAACACATGACCTCTGAACAGAACTGGAGGGACACTATCATCGTCTGGAAAGTGCCTTACCCCCAGTCTTACTCCCGGTCCAGAACATAGCTGGACCCAGAGCCCGTTTCACCATCTGCGACCATGGAGGAATCGTGTGTCCCCAGCACCTGCATGGATGCCTGCATGGATCCAGAGCCCGTTTCACCATCTGCGACCACGGAGGAATCGTGTGTCCCCCGACACCTGCATGGATAATTGATTACCTTCGACCCTGTTTCAAGTCTCCATCTGCCTCCGTCACCGCCATGCTCAGCCAGTCCTCCAGCTCCGCCTCTGCTGGACGTTTGCAGCCCTTTGGTATCTTCCGGGAATGCTTTGCTGTGACGTCGAGGCACAGGTCATGCAACCTCCATCAGCGCCTGAGTGAGCGGTCTTTGATCACTCCATCGTGAGCGGTCGTCGATGAGCTCTGGGTCTGTGCCTTTGGACGTCAACCATCATCACTGCTGGGGTCTCGTCGTCCATCTCTCACCATTCTTCCACCACCTGCCAGCACCATCCCTTCATCTCCTGTCTCCCTCCGTGTGTCATCGCCTCTGCCACCTCCTAAGCCCCCTTCCATTCCTCCCTCACTGCTGCTGGTCGCACCTATTGGGAGGGGGCGTATTGTCACAGTTATGTTTTTTATGACTTTTAGTATGTTTGCATTACTTTCATGTTTCCTTTGTTACATTTCCTCTTCTCATTTGTTTACATTGGTTTCAGCGGTGTTTAGTTAATTAGTCTGGTTTGTGCTCCTACTTATGTTGTACCCTCACATTTATTCTGTGTTCGTTCACGTTCACGTTTGGTGTGTTTTATCTGCCCTGTATTGGATTATTGCCTGTTTGGATTAAACTTCGTATTTGAATTGTCTTCTTCTGAATCTTCGTCTATCTGTCAAATACGCACACTCCTGGGATTTTATAATACGATGTATCTTGTGAATCTATTGTTTTTTCCTTTTCATGTTTGGTATCATTTTAAGTGCACCATTGGTAAGATGGTCTTAATTTCATTGTAGTCACTGGTATTATGTGAATGTTTGAAAATTGAGAATTCTCTTCTCCTTTTTGGATGGTGTAGATAGTGGTACTGTTGTACTGTTTTGACCCAAAAGTGTTACCGTACCGGGGGGTGAGTCTCGCGAGACTGTAGAGTAAGAGGGTGAATATACACAGCAAGAACTGAATGAAGTGGGATATCGTTCCTGGAGACATTCATCGGACAACTTCGTCTCTAGGAAGTAACCTACGCTAACCTTTGAAGTCTCGTCCGTGGTAAGCGACAACACCAAAATGGCAGATGGATTCAGACGTCCGGACCCTCTCGTCTTCGACGAGAATGTGGCAGAGCATTGGCACAAGTTTGAACGAGAATACGATATCTTCATTGCCGCCGCACACAGCGCTAAACCTGCCCGAACCAGAGCCTATATACTCCTCAACCTCGCAATAACAGACAGGTAAACCAGCTATATGCCGAAACAGACTCTGGCAGTGACAGTGAAGACACATTCACCATTGAAGGCTTGTCTTTGCATGATGACGTAGGGGAAACTGACAAGGAAGGACATTGTTTTGTGATTGTTAATGACAAACAACTAAATCTGAAAGTGGACACAGGGCGAAATGTAACGTTATGTCCTTACACACTGTAAAGACTGGGTTCATAAGCTCTTTTATCAATTTTAGGTTTGGGGATAGATATTCAATAATTATTAATATATGATCAACAAATTATTGAATACAGTTTGAACCGGGTCCTTACGTATTTAAATTACCCATGAAGGGTTGTACAGCGTACCCGTCTGTTCAAGGTAAGTATATAACAATTAAACACAACGAATTATGGTCTATTATTAATATACATCCTACACAGAGGAATGGCTGATCTTCAACAATACCAAAGCATTTGACCCCTCCTCGCTCATTCACACGTCCGCCGTGTAGTCCGGCTGGAGGCTACAAATGACTATTTTAGCTTAAATTTACTGACAATGTTTTGTGCACTTAAACAATTATCAGATTTTAGCTAGGATCTTTATATTAAAGAGGCTTTGTTATATGATCAACAACCACAGAGTCAATAAAGCATAAAATGAGGTTTAATGAATGAACTACACTACATGTAAAACGAGGATATAGATTAAACAAAATGAAATAAAACAATAAGAAAGGAAAAACACAAGGAAAATACAATTGCTAGCACAGTTTTAGACCCTTTTGAGACAGCCACAGGAGATATACTTTACAACGTCTAAATTTAGGTGAAACAGCTTTGCATTCAGACCTGTATGTTTGTGCAGAGGCAAACGTGCGGCGTCCAGAAGATGGAGGGCGGGTTTCTTTGGCTCCAAGCGTGGTTGATTCGCGGGAGATTCAAACGTTCTGACTTAGTTCTGTATGCGTGAAGGGAGTCTTTTCACCGGAGTGCTGGAAGACTTACGAAACGCACGTGGAGGTCTCAGTCGGGAGACGAGAACACTAAGAACGGACTGGCTATGCGCAAAATGAAACGAAGTTAAAGTAAAACAGGAACATTAAAATAAAATACAAAGAATACACAGGAACAGGGTACACACGAACAGAGAGAGTGATTGTCTCTGAGTTGGGGATTTTAAAGATGAGCTAGGCACGCCTGGGTAAGACGCGCCGGCCAATGATAGCATCCCATATCGAGGAGCGCGTACGCCCCCTGATTGGGGTGGAGATCAGCGGTAATATGAATTTATGACCAAGTAGAAAATTAAGCTTACTTTGGAAGTTGCATATACATGTGATTATACATTTTACGATATTGATATACAGCTTAATAGATAGATCAGATTAAGAGGGTTACAACCGTATCACACATCATACGTCCAAGACATACTCTTGCAGAATTACATCTCTTACATAAGTATCTTACATTCATGAAAACATTCGTAATACAAGTTTGCACATTTACAGTTCTTCTCCATGTATTTTAACACACCGAAGATGTTTTAGTAACGACTTAGGATGTAAAGTTAGGGTTCCTGCGTGTGTAAGTATGTGCGTAGGTGTATGTGCGTGAATGTGTATTGCTCTCGGGTGGGAAAACAGACAAAGGGAACGTCTGTTTTTGCGCTTCTCCCTGGCCCGATTTCCGCTAGGAGGGGGGAGAAATGAGGAAGGCCTGTTGGTACCAACATTCAGGAACCCTTTATCACCATAAATGACACCTTTAGAATGTACTTTCTAGACTCGGAGACGCCAGTTCGGGACTGGGGAGTCGTTATCAGTTGACCATATGGCCTCAAGAATGTGTGTGTGTCAGCCAGGGCTCTTTGTTCTGAGTTTAAATTTGTTGCGAGTTCGTGATTTAATAAAAGAGAATTAATGATTGCATCCAGAATCTCTACAACACATACAAACTTTTCAGGCACGCTGAAGAACTGCACATGCCAACTAAAAAAATCAATCTTGTAGCGTTTGGCGGATCTATGATTAGACCAATTGGCACAGTGACACTATCATGCAGGCTAAAAGGACAGCAGTATAACCTGCAGTTTCAGGTGGTGAAAGAAAATGTTCACTCCATTCTTGGCCTGCAGGACAGCCTAGAGATGAAACTGGTCACCTTCAGCAGTGAAGTGTTCCACTTGGACTGTGTAAAAGATCACACCCTGTCACGGCAAATGTTTCAGGAATATGCAGACCTGTTCAAAGATGAAGTCGGTGACTTACCTGTAGCATACTCAATGAAAGTAGATCCAGAAATAACACCGGTCGTCAGCCCTCCACGTCGTATCCCAGCTGCCATGCAAAAAAAAAGTGGAATTTCATTACGATCCTAAGTGAACTTACCACACCACTACGTCAGCTGCTTCACAACGGAGTGTTGTGGAATTGGTCGGAGCACCAACAGAATGCTTTTGACAAGCTCAGAACCTGCATCAGCAACCCACCTGTACTCCATTACTATGATGTAAGGCAACCAATGACGCTCACCTGCGATGCTTCACAATATGGTTTAGGGGCTGCCTGCCTTCAAGAGGGGAATGCGGTGGCATACGCATCTCGCACACTGACCCAAACGGAGACGAGATACGCGCAAATAGAAAAGGAACTTCTAGCAGTGGTCTTCGCCTGCTACAAGCTCTATGACTACATCTACGGCAAGCCGGTCACAATGGAGACCGACCACCAGCTCTTGGTCACCATTCACAACAAACCATTTCACACCATTCCAGCGCGCCTGCAACGCATGATGCTACAGTTGCAAAAATTCGACCTCACTCTCACCTATAAAAAAGGAAAGCACCTCTACTTAGCCGACACCCTTTCCCATGCACCGAGACGCAACGTCAGCCCCCAGAGGTCAGAACGGCCAGAGTTTGAGGTGATGACAATTCAACTAATATCTCCACGACGCCTTGAAGAGCTCCGTCAATACACTGCTGCAGACACAGTGCTTCAGAAACACACCTATTTCATTCAACGGGGCTGGCCAAGATGTCCGTGCAGCATACCCACAGAGGTGAGACCATTCTTCAGTTTCCGTGATGAACTCACCGTCGAAGATAGGGTCAGTATGAAAGGAAACAGGGCAGTCGTCCCCACTGCCCTGCACTCTGAATATCTGAAGGTATTACACCTGGGACACCCAGGAATTGAATCCACTAAGAGAAGGGCGAGGGAAAGTGTTTTCTGGCCATCATAAATCAGGACATCCAAGCTGTCATAATGGCATGGAGCGTCTGTAACAGCCTGAGGCCCCACCAGCAAAAAGAGCAGCTAAAACTGCACACAGTTCCGGACCTGCCCTGGTTGCTTGTCGCCACAGACATATTTGAATGGAAGAATCACCATTACCTGGTGGTCGTTGATTCATACTCTGGGTGGTTTGAAATTGACTGACTCAGCAACCTGTCTTCACTGACAGTCATCAATAAGCTAATGCGTCACTTCTCAGTCCACGGCATACCACAGAAGTTGTACTCAGACCATGGTACTCAGTATACTAGCCAGGCCTTCCATGACTTTGCCCGATCTTGGGATTTCTGGCATGTGACGAGCAGTCCTGAGTATCCACAGTCCAATGGCCTCAGTGAGAGGGCTGTAAGGAGTGCAAAGAAACTGTTAGAGACCACAGAGAGAGACGGGACAGATTTCTACCTGAATCTGCTTGGCCTACGAAACACACACCGAGACAACACACTGGGTTCACCTGCACAAAGGCTGTTGTCCCGTCGAACTATAACTATTTTGCCCGTCTGCAAGCAATTGTTGAAACCAGCTGCAAGAACCCCGTCCAGCATCAAAGCACAATTAACAAAGAAGCGGCGGGCACAAAAACATTACTATGACAAGAAGACCAGCAAACCACTACGCTCTCTGGCATCAAACCAGGTGGTAAGACTCCAAACAAAAAAGGGACATGACAAAGAGGGAACCGTGAAGCGAAAGTGAGCCACGCTCATATGTGGTGGAGTCTGAAGGGAAGGAATACAATAATTCATTACATTTATTATTATTTATTTATTATTATAATACAGGCATAACCGGCGCCACATCCTGCTAGTGATGGAGCCACAGCCTCCAAAGAGCACAGCATACACTGACGAATTGAACACAACAGGATACACAATGGATGCAGACATGGACAAAATACAAGGGACTGAAAGAACTGAACAAACACCACCAGAACAGTGTCACAGACAATTAAGTCCAGAAAAGTCTCCCACCAGTGTATCCCAGCAAAACGAGGATCCACAGGCAAAGAACTCAGTCCAAGCCGCCACTTCCATGTATATCACTAGATCCGGCAGAGTCTCTAGGCCAAATACAAAATACATTAACTGAACTTGCCGCTCAAGTCTAATGAATCCAAAATGTCAGAAATAATACTTTGTTCTTTAGGATTTACATAATGTTTCATTTTGTTGACAATCTATTTAGTTGTGGGATACCCAGTTCATTTTGATATAACTAGGTCATATTTGCAAATTTATCATAAAACTGCTGTTAGTGCAGAAGTATGTGATTTCAAGTTTCTCATGTTCAGGAGCCACAGCTAAAGAAGGGGGATGCAGATAGTGGTACTGTTGGACTGTTTTGACCCAAAAGTGTGTAGCGTGGCCACATAAGGGGAAGCATATATAAAATAGATCAACTAATAAGAGTGATGGGTTGATCAATGTTTGTTTTATATGCTTTCTTCTTTATCTGTATTTTTCCCTAATGTGTATGTGGTGTTGTGCCGCACTTCCCGTCTCGCGAGATGCGTTCCGGGCGAGACGGGATGTCACGTGATGACACGTCACCCAAATAGGAACTGAGGGGGTATTTTTAAATATATAGAGCCGGCATACCGGAGAAAAAGGAGACGCGCGTTCATTCATTCACTAGGCGGACACGATCGCAGTGGATTACCTGTTTTTTGCCGGGCTGTTTTTGGAGTGTGGACTGCCGATCCTTTGTGGAGTATATGGTACTGTGGATTACTCATCTGGAGGACATTAAACAGCTGGGGACATCTCGGATTCTGCTCACGGATTTACCATCCTTGCCGGTGAGGCTGATCTGACTTTGTAAATAGTACACTTGACTCGATACTGAAAGACTTTCACACACACACACACACAGGAACATTTATTCACTAGAGTGCAGTTGGTTTACTGGGATTATTCTGTTGTCATTTAAATACACTGTAGGTTGTCTGGCTATTCGCTTTGTCTCATTTTTTGTGTTTAATACTCCTCCATTATTTTTGATTTATTCCAACGGAACGAATGTTCTCCTTTTATATTTGTAAACCCCACTGAGTCGCTTAGGGGAGTGTTACATAT
Source organism: Chrosomus eos (assembly GCA_036326025.1). Taxonomy (NCBI): domain Eukaryota; kingdom Metazoa; phylum Chordata; class Actinopteri; order Cypriniformes; family Leuciscidae; genus Chrosomus; species Chrosomus eos. The sequence goes on along the minus strand of CM070826.1, from coordinate 38,114,454 downwards.
TGGTGGCCCGTACGGGGAGTTCTGTTTCTTTTTGGATGTTTTTGTTTTAAAAGTCTGTAAAAATGGAGGAGGAGACAAATGTCAATGCTGAAAATGTTACACGGGCTGTTTTTGACACTGATAACCCTGACCAAGCCGCACATGAAGAAAATAAATCTAGAGAGACACCCAATGCAGATTTTACTGCAGGCCCATTTGTCACTAGACGCAATCCAACCGGGAGATAACGTCTATGCTCAGCTCATTGTATATTTCTGATGGTGATGATGACGATGATGATGATGATGATTGTGTAGTGAAGGGAAATGTGGTACAAACGATGCAAACTGAGATTGATCAACTCAAAGTGGATTTATTGGCCCTTAGTTCAAAAGTTACATCAGTTGAACAGGAATATAAGCACTCGGCTGACAGTTCACTTAATAGGGAAACTAGTTTCAGGGAGGCAGTGGACAATGGCTTTGCAGAGTTGGAGGATTATTTCCGTCGCTCCCTGGAAAAGTTAGAGAGTGCTGTGGCTGATTGTTTCCTGAGAAGAGATGAAAAATGGGAAAATAAGTTGAAAAAATTACGTTTCACCAGTACTCCTTCTCTCTCTAGATTACAGCCATATACACCAACTACCTCCATGTCATCAATTCACGATCTTAGGACTCCGAAACCTGCAACTAGAGTTAAATTCCCTCCAACTAAGACTGTCAATTCTACGTATGATGTCTCTCATGTATCTTCTCCTCTTACTGATGTGCTTACCCCTCCGGTTGTTCCAAGCTCTTCGTCCTTCTGTGGGCGGCCCCCGATTCGGCTGGAATTTCCAAACTTTGGTGACTCTTGTGAGACTGCTGATGTGCTCAACTTCATAGAACAGTGTGAAAACTTCCTGGATATCAGGCCACTTCCCAGTGTGGAGCTGGTGGGCACCCTGAGCACGGTTCTGAGAGGGCCGGCTCTGAGCTGGTGGAAGGCAGAGAAGAGCAAGGTAACAGATTGGCAATCTTTCAAAGAGGCTTTTATGTGTGCGTTTCTTCCAGAGGATTACCTCACGGAAGTGGAAGATAAGCTGAGATCTCTAGTTCAGCAGCCACGTCAACGTCTGAGAGATTTTGCCTATGATTACCGAGCACTTTGCCTCAAGTGGAAGCCTGATATCACGGAGGAAGAGATGGTGAGCCGCATCCTTAATAACATCAACCCCAGAGTCGCGGGCTGTCTAAGAGGGACTGTGAAGACGGTGGAACAGCTGGTGAAAGTGGGCTCTATGGTGGAGAAAGATTGTATGGGAGCAAAGGATTACTGGCAAAAAGTGGACAGTCAGAATGGTAAAGAAAAGGCCAATAAGAAACCACCTGAGAAACATTTTCCCAAAAACTTGGCAGGGCTCTCTATTGCTCAACCACATTCCCTAAATGCTCTTCTCCTGGTGCCTGTAATAGTAAAAGGGAAAGAGGTGAAGGCAGTGGTGGATACAGGGAGTACGTACACACTGATGCAGGAAAACCTCTGGAGACAGCTAGGAGGTGAAACAGAAGCGGAAACTCCAGGTTCTCCTCAGCGCTTCATCATGGCTGATGGAAAGGTGCACCAAGCTATGAATCAGAAAACCGTCTGCTATAAATGGCAGGATAAGGTATGCAGAGTGGAGACGTATATAATGAAGGATGATCACCTGGCGTTTCCCATAATAGCTGGCTTGGATTTTCTGAGGGCAGCTGAAGCCATTTTGGATGTCAGCCAAAGTAGATATGGCCTGAAAATGGGCAAAGGATATATATTATCCCTTTTTATCTGCCCTGATTAATACGGATCTGTCTACAATGCCGGTGGGTGAAAGAAGACCCCATACTGCTACTGTGAGTCTTTACTATGCCTTACCTTCCACCTGGGAAACCCAACTCGCTACCCGACACACTGAGGTTGCTCATGGCTGGGACTCTGATAATCAGCAGGAGTTGATGAAGCTGATGGATACCTGGCCACGTACTACATCTAATGTCCTGGGAAAAACATCAGTGGAACATCACAAAATCATCATATCGGATGAAATGCCGATTAAATCTCGAGCATATAGGGTCGCACCTTTCAAAAAGAAGATCATTGATGACCAGGTTGAGCAAATGCTAAAAGACCACATCATTGAACCATCCTGCTCTCCATGGTCATCACCAGTAGTCCTGGTCCCCAAACCCGATGGATCCTACAGGTTCTGTGTGGACTATAGGAGGCTCAACAGCAAGACCATACCTGATGCGTATCCAATGCCGCTTATTCATGACATCCTGGAATCATTGGATGGCGCCACTTGGTTCAGCACGCTAGATCTGCAGTCAGGATATTGGCAGGTGGATATGGAGGAAAGGAGCAAAGAAAAAACAGCCTTCATTACCAACCAGGGACTATTCCAATTCAGAGTCATGCCTTATGGGCTCAGAAATGCAGCGGCCACATTCCAGAGGCTTATGGAGAAGGTTCTGGCAGAATTGAGAGGAAAATTCTGTTTCGTATATATAGATGATATTATCATCTATTCACGATCCTTAGAGGAACACATCAAACACTTGAACTCCATAATGCAACGACTGGAACAAGCATCTCTTACCCTTAACATGAAGAAGTGTCACTTCTTTAAGAGACAGTTAAAGTTCCTTGGTCACATTGTCTCAGCGAGAGGAGTGGAAGTTGATAGGGAAAAGACTCTTGCGGTTGCCCAATATCCTCTTCCCAAAGACCTCAAAGCTCTCCAACGCTTTCTGGGATTAGCAGGGTGGTACCATAAATTCATTCCGCTTTTTGCTGACATAACTGCCCCTTTGAATCATCTGAAAAAGAAGGGAGTAAAATGGGACTGGACTCCTGAGTGTCAAGCAAGCTTTAATACCATCAAACAAGTGCTACAAGACCCTCCCGTATTGATGCAGCCTGACCTCAACCAATCTTTTCAGGTGCATACGGATGCCAGTGATGTAGGTTTAGGAGCCATTCTCACCCAACAAACACCTGAAGGGGAAAGAGTAATAGCGTATGCTTCTAGGACCCTGAGAGGAGCAGAACTAAATTACTCTACATCTGAAAAAGAGTGTTTGGCGGTGGTCTGGGCGGTGGAAAAATGGAAACATTACCTTGAAGGGACTCAGTTTGACATTTACAGCGATCATGCTGCTTTAACTTGGGCCTTCAATAGTCCTAAAACTTCCTCACGTCTAACCCGATGGACTCTTAGGTTGCAGCAATTCAACTTCCAAGTACACCATCGGAAAGGATGTCTCAACGTAGGTCCAGACGCATTGTCTAGAGTCAGTGAACCTGAAGAGAGAGAAGAAGCTCACTGTATGACCATGACAACAACGAGGTGCTCATCAGACATACCGCATACACTGGCAGAAATTTCACTAGCACAAAGTACTGACAGCACGGTTGCTCACCTGAAGTCAGATCCCAAAGTCAGGAAGGTACGTGACCAACAGATTACCTTCGAGGTCCAACAGGGGGTGTTGTATCGTCGGATACCAGTAAAGAACAATGGAGACAGATTCCAATTGGTTGTTCCTCAGGTATTAATTCCCAGCTTTCTACACTACTTTCATGACAACCCACTAGGAGGACATCTGGGTCGACTAAAAACGTTATTGAGGCTCTTGGACGTGGCTTGGTGGCCGACTGTACGCAAAGACATCTGGCAATATGTCAAGGAATGTAATATCTGTCAAAAATATAAACAAAGCAACACAAAACCCAGCGGTTTTTTACAGCATACCCAAGTGACAGAACCAGGGCATACATTGGGCATGGATTTGATGGGACCCTTCCCCAGCAGTAAGAAAAAGCACACGTACCTCCTAGTGATCGTTGATTACTACACTAAATGGGTAGAGATGTTCCCACTTAGGGATAGCAAGACACAGAAGATTGTTAAAATCCTAAGGGAAGAAGTTTTTACTCGTTGGGGGGTGCCCAAATACCTGATATCAGACAGGGGAGCACAATTCACCTCCCACATACTGGCTGAGTTATGCAAGACCTGGGGAAGTATCCAAAAACTTACCACAAGTTATCACCCTCAGACGAACTTGACAGAGAGGATAAACCGGACATTAAAAACGATGATTGCATCATATGTGGGACAATACCATCAAGCCTGGGACCAGTGGTTACCTGAGTTAAGGTTTGCGATTAATACAGCACACCAAGAAACCACCGGTAGAACACCGGCAGAGTTGATGCTTGGAAGACAGCTTCTCGGACCGCTGGAGAGGTTAATCCTCAAACCCCCCACACCAGACCAAACCTCGTACAATTTACTGGAACGACAAAACATCATTGCAGAGGAAGTAAAGCAGAGAGTGGGTGTGCAACAAGCCAGACAAGCTAGATATTATAATTCTCGTCGGAAAGATGTACAGTTTCAGCCGAGCGATCTAGTCTGGGTAAAAACTCATCCTCTCTCTTCTGCCTCTAATAAATTCTCTGCTAAGCTAGCGCCCAAATGGGAGGGACCAGCTGAAATAATAAAAAAAATGGGGCCAATAAATTACACAGTTCGTTGGGGGGACCCACTTAAAACAGACATCATAAATGTGGTTAACCTGAAACGCTGGTACGGACGATCTCCTCCGATGCCGATGGCTGGGGGGGGGGGATCTATGTAGCGTGGCCACATAAGGGGAAGCATATATAAAATAGATCAACTAATAAGAGTGATGGGTTGATCAATGTTTGTTTTATATGCTTTCTTCTTTATCTGTATTTTTCCCTAATGTGTATGTGGTGTTGTGCCGCACTTCCCGTCTCGCGAGATGCGTTCCGGGCGAGACGGGATGTCACGTGATGACACGTCACCCAAATAGGAACTGAGGGGGTATTTTTAAATATATAGAGCCGGCATACCGGAGAAAAAGGGACGCGCGTTCATTCATTCACTAGGCGGACACGATCGCAGTGGATTACCTGTTTTTTGCCGGGCTGTTTTTGGAGTGTGGACTGCCGATCCTTTGTGGAGTATATGGTACTGTGGATTACTCATCTGGAGGACATTAAACAGCTGGGGACATCTCGGATTCTGCTCACGGATTTACCATCCTTGCCGGTGAGGCTGATCTGACTTTGTAAATAGTACACTTGACTCGATACTGAAAGACTTTCACACACACACACACACACAGGAACATTTATTCACTAGAGTGCAGTTGGTTTACTGGGATTATTCTGTTGTCATTTAAATACACTGTAGGTTGTCTGGCTATTCGCTTTGTCTCATTTTTTGTGTTTAATACTCCTCCATTATTTTTGATTTATTCCAACGGAACGAATGTTCTCCTTTTATATTTGTAAACCCCACTGAGTCGCTTAGGGGAGTGTTACAAGTGTTACCGTACCGGTGTTATCGTGGATGTTAATAAATAAGAATCATTCTTTCATTTTTATACATTTAATGAACAAACAACAGATGGTGTCTCTTATAATTTTCTCCTCTCCCCCAAAACCAGGCGTGACCAAATTGACATGAGAAAAGGTCCATCAAAAGCTGCATAACTATTTGCGTGCTAAATGTTTAATCTTTTGTTCTGGTCTGGATATTTAAGGGAAAGTGGCATAGCATTCTTTGGGGAATCTGTAACCAGAAAACCCCCTGCATTGCTGAGTGAGTGTTTTGAGTGTCTTCCAGAGTCTTGCACTACACTGTAAAAATAAAAGGTGCCTGGAGGAACCTTTTTGGGGTTCTTCACTTTGCCACACAGTCGGAACCGTCTGTGATCCTCTAGGGACCCTTTAAAAAGGAGTGGTTCTCTGAGGAACCACCAGGAACTCTTATAAGGCACTGTGTGGAACCACTTTGGGTGCATCCAGGAACCAAATTTGATTTTTAAAAAAAATTTAATTTCATGTTGTTACTATTACCTTCTATTATAATAAACAAACTAAACCAAATACAAAATAAGAACTGTTTATTACATATTTTAGATCCATTTTAATACATACACTTCCATGCAATTCCACTTCCATACAATTCCGTCTGTGTGTGTGTGTGCTTGTGTATGCGTTTAATGTATTTGTAAACATTTTAATACTAATGTCCAATAAAGACTGGATTAAAGCACATCATTTATTATGTTTTTTTCCGATTTTCCGTGACCTAATCTAAAGTGAGAACTATTTATGGTTAATAACATAAAAACAGTGCCTGGTGGCTCGAGAATGCAAACCATGAAATGGGTTCCAAGGTACAAGAAACCTTTGAAACATTTATAATACAGATTTTTTTTATCGCTTCCGCGTAGCCATTTGAACCAAAATTATCCCGAAAACATTCTTTACCTCTGTACAGAGGTAAAGGGAAGGGAAGGAGGTGTTCACAGTGGAGAGACTAGTTGACACTTCAGGACTGCGTTGTTGTCGTGTCCAGGCGCAGGTCCTTCATCAGATCTGGATACGGCCTGGACCCGGTGGACTGCGGTAAATCTCGGGATAAACAGAGAGACTAATGTTAGTGTAGACGCCATCCTTCTTATGATGTAACAAGTACATCAGGATTTATGGGAAGTGTTCCCGGTTCCGGCTGATCTAATCTATGTAGCCTAACATTGAATTATAGAAGTCTATAATGTGTTATGTGTATGCTAGGTAAAAGAGATGTGTTTTTAATCTGGATTTGAACTGACATAGTGTGTCTGCTTCCCGGACAATGTTAGGAAGACTGTTCCAAGGTTTTAGTGCTAAATAGAAAAAGGATCTACCGCCAGCAGTCGATTTTGATATTCTAGGTATTATCAACTGGCCGTAATTTTGAGATCGCAATAGACGTGACGGACTATAATGCATTGAGAGCTCGCTCAAGTACTGGGGAGCTAAATCATTTAGTGCTTTGTAAGTAATCAGCAATATTTAAAAATGTATACGATGTTTAATAGGGTGCCAATGCAGTGTTGACAGAGCCAGGCTGATATGGTCATACTTCCTGGCTCTGGTAAGAACTCTTTGTTAATTAGGTGTGCAGGGCAAACACCCATAACCCCTAATGCGATCCGGCCTAGATTATAGCATTACAATAATCTAGCCTTGATGTCATGATGGCATTAACTAACTGTTCCGCATTTGTCATTGAGAGCATATGACGTAATTTAGATATATTTTTAAGATGGAAAAATGCGGTTTTACAGATACTAGACACGTCACTTTCAAATGAAAGATTGGTATCAAAGAGCACATCCAGGTTCCTAACCAACAACGATGTTTTTTGTCCAATAATTAGAATCTCGTTTTTTTTCAGAATTAAGTAGTAGGAAATTACTAGTCATCCAGTTTTTTTATATCAGCAATGCATTCCGTTAATTTTGTGAATTGGTAGGTTTCGTCAGGGCGTGAAGAAATATAGAGCTTGAGTATCATCAGCATATCAGTAAAAACTAATGCCATGCTTCCTAATGATATCTCCTAAAGGTAGCATGTACAGAGTGGACAGCAACGGTCCTAGTACTGAGCCTTGTGGTACGCCATACTGAACTTTTGATTGAGAAGACATCTCTTCATTTACTGCAACAAACTGATAACGGTCAGATAAGTATGATTTAAACCATGCTAATGCAATTCCACTAATGCTAACATAATTTTTAAAGTCTATTTAAAAGCATGTTGTGGTCAGTGGTATCAAATGGTTAGTGGCTAAGATCGAGTAACACTAATAGAGAGATACAACCACAATTGGATGATAAGAGCAAATAATTTGTGACTCTGATGAGAGCTTTCTCAGTACTATGCAACGGTCTAAATCCTGACTGAAAATCCTTGCAGATACCATTTATTTCTAAAAAGGAACATAGTTGTGAGCATACTGCCTTTTTGCATATATTTGACAGAAAAGGTAGATTCTAGATCGGCCTGTAATTGACTAATTCTGTAGGATCAAGTTGCATTTTTTTAACAAGCGGTTTAATCATAGCCAGCTTTTAAGTTTTTGGTACATATCATAATGACAAATTTCGGTCGCATTATCAAGTTCTTCTAAGCTTTCTGGGATGCTGAAACTGAAACTGATCAGGAATATTATTAATAAAGCAATCTTTAGTGGCAAAAGTGATAGTTCTAACATATTTTATTCAACATTGATTCCATGTGATAATATTAGATCTAGAGTATGATTACGACAATGAGTAGGTCCTGATATGTGTTGTCTAATTCTGCAGCCAGTACTAACTCTGATAGAAAATCAGCAAATTGATAAAGTCTGTATGGCATCCTGGTGGCCTGTATACAGTAACTAGCACAAATCTCAAACGTAATTTATCATTTACACTAGATAGTGTTACATTAAGCACCAACACTTCAAAATAATTATATTTAAAACTAGATTTCTCAGTAATTCTGAAGATATTACTTCATATTATTTCTGACATGGCTCATGTTTATAACAGTAATCTTGCGGGGTTTACTCATTTAAAGTAATGTAATCATCTGGTTTTAGCCAGGTTTCTGTCAAACACAGCACATCTAGGTTATAATCTCTAATAATATCATTAACAATAAGTGCTTTTGAAGTAAGGGATCTAATATTCAGCAACCCAAGCTTTATCATTTGTTCATCCGTATTATATCTGCTTTTTATTCATTGAACATTAATTAACTTTAATTGTGCTAGCGATAATGATTTAGATAAAAGCTAGCAATGTCAGATTAATGTGATTGGCAATATTAGACAATATCTAATATGTGACCTTGGATCACAAAACCATGTCTTAAGTAGCACGGGTATATTGTGGGAATAGCCAACAAAACACTGTATGGGTCAAAATTATCGATTTTTCTTTTATGCCAAAAATCATTAGGATATTAAGTAAAGATCATGATCCATGAAGATATTTAGTAAATTACCTACCTTATTGTTTCTTCAATCTAATTTGTCTAATTTGTTAATCTAAATTGTTTTTTGTAAGTGGATGCAGCACAATAACCAACAGAAATGGAAACCTTTAAAGGCGATTTTCTCAATATTTAGATTTTTGTGCACCCTCAGATTCCAGATAGTTCAAATAGTTGTATCTCGGCCAAATATTGTCCTATCCTAACATACCATACATCAATGGAAAGCTTATTTATTCGGCCTTCAGATGATGTATAAATCTTAATTTTAAAAAATGGACACATAAGACTGCTTTTGTGGTCCAGGGTCACATATATGTTGATGAATAAGTTAAATTTACCAAATAAAAACAGCAAGGAATGATAGTAAATAGAGATTCAAACAGAAAATTACACTATGCTTACAGACGCAGACCAGAAGCAAGGCAGACAGGAGCAATCCTAGGCTCAGTCACTTTTATTACATATTTTTTTCCATACACTAAAGATAATGGGACTAAGTCTGTCTTTTTGTCTAACCATCTCCTTTTGAAGGGTCTGGAATGACATGAGGGTGTGTAAATTATGACATTAATGTTTTGGTGAACTGTGCCTTTAACTGGGAATGAGGTTTTTTTTAGGTAAAAAATTTTTTTTGGTAACACTTTATCTGAAGGGGTGTGCATAAGACTGACATGACACTGTCATAAACATGACATAACACCTGTCATGAACATGAAGGAGTCTTTATGAATGTTTATGACTGTTGTCATTAAGTGTCATTCGGTAAATTATGACACTTTTAATGCAAAGTTGACATTGTTTAAAATGTCTTTGTTATGACAACTTGACATTAACAAAGACAAAAATGTCTTTGTTATGACAACTTGACATTACCCAAGACAAAAATGTCTTGATTATGACAACTTGACATTAACAAAGACAGAAATGTCTTTGTTATGACAACTTGATATTAACCAAGAAATCATAACCTGTCAACCTGTCACAAATATGTCATAACAGGTCTAATTATCAAACTTCAAGCATTTTGCAGTGTAATAACCCTTAATGACATCTTTATAACTAGTACAATGTGTTCCACTTTACTTGAGGACAGGTAATATTCATGACACAGTTATAATGGTGTCATGACGGCCAAAGTTGTGACAGGTTGACAGGTTATGATTTCTCGGTTAATGTCAAGTTGTCATAACAGAGACATTTCTGTCTTTGTTAATGTCAAGTTGTCATAATCAAGACATTTTTGTCTTGGGTAATGTCAAGTTGTCATAACAAAGACATTTTAAACAATGTCAACTTTGCATTGAAAGTGTCATAATTTACCGAATGACACTTAATGACAACAGTCATAAACATTCATAAAGACTCCTTCATGTTTATGACAGGTGTTATGTCATGTTTATGACAGTGTCATGTCAGTCTTATGCACACCCCTTCAAATAAAGTGTTACCTTTTGAGGAGTACTATATTAATAATTTAATTTAACACAATATAATTAGTTGTAATTGATAGTTCGTCAAAATATGACAGAAAGAGTTTACTTTTACCACAGTTTGCTATCGGAGAATACTATACCAGAAGTGTGTGTACAACTGAGATTTTATCTAGGAAATATGTAGGCAGTAGACATTGCATAGAGTTTAAATCCCTTATAAGCCTATGGAGGAGTGATCCAGCTCTCAGATTTAATCAAAAATATCTTAATTTTTGTTCCGAAGATGAACGAAAGTCTTATGGGTTTGGAACTTTCATTTTGGGGTGAACTATCCATTTAAGTCACTCAGTGTCTTAAAAGTACGGTACTGCACTTTTGATCAAAAGCTTACGAACCCAGTACTGGTTCCAACTATTCTGCTCATGAAAATACTTGCAGATGGAGAGTCATTCTTTTCTTTCTTTTTTTTTTTGTTACATATCAGTTAAGCACATTTTTTATGAGAAATTCATCCAAGGTAGTATGTCTACATTACCCCCATCAAACTGCCCTCCCCATTGCTCCAGTTTCTTCACAAATCCCACAATTTTATCAGACATTGTCAGTAGGTTTGAATTCGGGATTTGCAGAGACAAATTAATATCAGAAAGGTATGCAAGATCTGCAAGATCTTTGGGTAAGAAAAATAATTAGCAAAGGAAGATGCACAATCAAGCCGAAATAATCTTAGTTCGTAATTCTTAGTTGCAGTACCCTGGAGAGCCACCTTACCATGTTCAAAAGTATGTGCTAATGTATTCATATTCTGACACCATACAGCACATTTTTTTTCCATTGCTAAGCAAAATAAGAGATCCTCAAACAATTTTTTCCTCATACCAGTAACGTAGTTTGAGATGTCTGCCGACTAATCTAATTGCAATAGAAAAAAATATATCTTTATTCTCTCAATTGACATTTGACTTTGGTTGCCATCTCAGTGAAATCCTACAGATACAGCGGGAATGAGACTCTCTGCAATTGTATGAAACTATATATGCCACCTCATATGAAGCACTTTGAATGCCACAGTGGTTTGGGTGGCTATAGGTTTTTTTTCTGATTCATTAACCCTGATTCTTCTCGCATGAAAACTTGAACTTGACGCATAACGTAGGGTTACTCTTCAAGGGTTGCTCTTTTGGCTTAAATCGATGCATACGGCCCGGAAGCTAATTATTATAGTCAATAAAGTTTTGAATATGGATATTTTTCTCATCAAGAGGCAAGATAGGAGGAAATATTTTAACATAAAAAAAACATACTCATCACTTTTAACTATGTGAATTCCCTCTCATTTTGTATGTGTGCTCTGACCTAATGTTACCTTTTGCTGTTAACCCTAAAACATCCTGACTGATGACTAAACTATGTAGTTCTGCCTCAATGAACTGCAGATATGACAGTTTCAGTCTAACTGTTAAACAGTTGTGCATTTTTGTGTGAATGCGTTGTTTGTCTGTGTAGACCCTTGGCTTCTTTTAGTGTGCATTGGAAAATACGTTATATATTTGTGGTTTGGTCTAACATTTCCCTGAATCAACAAGCCTTTTCAGATAATCCATGAATGGTGTCACATATCTGAAGATCAGATGAAGGTTCTTGAGATGAGAGTGCAAGATGAAATTTCCACATTACGGAAATCAGTTTAGAGTGAATACCCAACACATTCTTCAAACAATTAGAGATCTAGATTACAATTCTGTGTAACTAACTATCTCAGGTATCAAAGATGTGCATGACAGTGGTTCATTTGGTAATCAATTGACAGCTTCCAGTTAATCTAATGCTTATACAGCATTGCCACAATGCTAGTGCTTTGTGGGTGTTTGCTAGGATGTTTTTGGATGGATGCTATGCTATAGCAGATAAAGACTTATCGCTAAAATATGTATAATTGATTTATTCCTATTTTCACCCCCAGTTGGTACAAGCTTTAATTACAGCATTGTAAAGTGGCTATTAGAGATGCGCGGATGGGCTATTATTTCATCCGCAACCGCATCACAAAACTCATCATCCATCCGCCATCCATCCGCACCAGCGTTTTTGACCAATTTTCAAAACCACACCCGCCCACCATCCGCTGATTGGGCGATACAAGGCGCTGCTGATGACAGCCACGAGACTAGAAAGCTCTCAGAATATCAGCAATGAACTCCGTCTCCGATCGGCGCGCAGGGACAAAAATAAATAAATAGCCTAAATTAAACGCACTTCGCAAACCTGACCTTATCTGATAGGCTACTGTACAATATTTTCATTGTAGCCTAATAGAAAATGCATTTTGGCACATAATTTCAAAATGCTGCTATTGTATGGGGCGCCGTTTGTAAAGCGGCTCACGCTGAAAATAACAGCAACATTTTGTCACATTTAGCTTCAAACAATGTTTAAAAAACTGGTATTCGCAGGTTTATTCACTGGTGTCACCCTGATTTACCACTTTGTAAAACTTATTCCAGGCAAAACTTTTCTGACCTTCTATTTCCTTTGTTTTTAATTCTCCTTTTTTGAGTGTCACGTACCTCTTCGCCGGCGTTGCCATCTCTGATAATAACAAGCAGTCTCTGCATAGACTCGACTAGCTGCCTGATCAAAATTTGACTATTTCAAAGTGTGCTCGTTTTTTTTTTGGATGTAGGTATAGTCAGATAACAATATTTAACAATGTATACATATATTTTTTATTTGATTGGTTCAACCGCCCGCCACCCACCCGAATTTAATTAAAATATTTTTTTCCGTCACGTCATCCGCCCGATCCGCCGTTTATCTGTTGGAGTCCGTGGCTGTTACCGCCAACCGCGCATCTCTAGTAGCTATGGCATTGCTAGGCGGTTGTTAGGGATTTCCGTATAGTTACTAGTTGCTTACTGGCCAAAATCAAAAGGGCCTAGATCCAAGTCTGTATGATATTTTAGTCCCTACATATTTGGTTCCAAATCATCAACAGCAGACTTGTTTGTACATTCCACAGAGCTTTCGGACCTAAGGCGTCGAGCCTCGGCTCATGACGCCCAGATCAGTCTGATTTGTGCAGAGGCACAAAACATTTTTTACTCCTCATATCTCATATGATATTTGGAGATGCGTTTCTGTTTCTAGCACAGTCTGAGGATATGGTGTGTCAACATCAAGATGTCGTCTGCTAAAGTGAAGGCTTGAGAATCAATTTTATTGTTCTAGTTCTAGTTCTTTTTATTTATACAGCAAATTTAAAAACAGTCTGAGGACTGACCAAAGTGCTGTGCAAGTCAGATAATCATAACAGAAAACTAAGTAACACATAATAAATAAGACCATCAACTAAGCTAAAGTAAACAATTGGGTTTTCAAGAGAGATTTAAAAAGTCATAGGGAGGGAGCAGACCTAAGTTATGTTGGCAGGCTGTTCCACAACCTAGGTCCCACCACCGAAAAGGCTCTATCTCCTCTACGTTTCAGCCTTGTACAAGGAACCATGAGTAAATTTTGGTTACCCGATTGTGAGACTCTGGAAGGGCTATAAGGATGCAACAGTTCAGATAGGTAGCTTGGTGCAAGGTTGTGTAGACATTTGTACACAAATAGGAGAGTTTTAAAATCAATCCTAATATGAACTGGAAGCCAATGAAGAGCTCGTAAAATAGGAGTGGCGTGATCATACTTACGACCATTCTTAAGAAATTTGGCTGCAGCATTTCGAACCAAATTATAGCTGAGTAACAAAGGACTTTGAGATGCCACAGTATTGCAATAGTCCGATCGACATGTAATTAAAGCGTGAATTGCTATCTCAAGGGACTTTCCAGGCAGAAAATGTTTAATTTTAGAAATGAGACTGCGCTTGCAGAAGCTAGATGCACCAACTGAGGATATATGTTTATCTGGAGTTAACCGACTGTTAAGAAGGACACCAAGGTTCTGTACAGACCCTGAATTAAAAGGTAACAGACTTTCTAAAGTAGAGTTGTTAAACTTAAAATTGTCAGATGGGCCAAAGACAATAACCTCAGTCTTTGAGTCATTTAGGGTTAAAAAGTTACTAGCCAGCCAAAGCTTTACCTCATCAAGACATGCAAATAAAGATTGAATTGCAGAAGGGTCATTTCTTTTTAGAGGCAGATAGATCTGGGTGTCAAGTCAAGTCACCTTTATTTATATAGCGCTTCTTACAATACAGATTGATTCAAAGCAGCATTACAGAGATAACAGGACAATAATGTTGTAATAGTATTGTTAAATTTAAAATTCAGTGTCCCCAACTATGCAAGCCAAAAGCCAATGGCGACAAAGGTTTTTTGGCGAAAAAGGCGACAGTGACAAGGAACCAAAACTCCATCAGGTGACAGAATGGAGAAAAAAACCTTGGGAGAACCCAGGCTCAGTCAGGCGGTCAGTCCTCCTTTGGCCAACGAATGAACAGTGTATGATTATGATTTAGGCAGCATAATAGGTCAGAAGTCAGATGGGATCAGAACTTTCACAATATTTATCCAGTTCCATCTGGTTTGGGGGTCGGAGTCATCACGCCTGTATGGAGATGAGTTTGTTGAAGTGTCCATGAGGCCTTCACAGTGTTGATGAGGCTGGCACTTCAGGGATGCGTTGTCGTCGTGTCCATGCGATGGTCCTTCCTCAGTTCTGGATAAGGCCTGGATCCGGCGGTTTGCGGTAAACCTCGGTATAAACAGAGAGACTAAAGCGCCTTTCACACAGCACTTTGAACCCGGCAAATTGCCAGAGTGCCTTCTGTGTGAACGCAAACACGACCCGGGATTGATGCCGGGATCGATCCCGGGTTGGGGACCTAGTAACATTGCCGTGTTCAGACCCGGAACGCACGCTGTGTGAACAAAAGCCAGAACCAATGCCGTAAGAGGTGTGTCATAGTGATGATGCATGTGCCATCGCGCGACTCTGTTGCTCTTAGAAGAAAGTTTGTGTTCGTCATCAACAAAGAACGGACGAAAAAATGTCTGCAAACTGGAACGAAGCAGAGACCAGGAGCTCCTCACAATCCGCGCTGAAGCTGCGATCGTTCACCAGCTCTGTGGAAAGGTGCGCGCGTGCACATGTTTTCGACGCGTTCGTTACACGTCTCATCCTGACGTCACGCGGCTTTCCGGAACATTAACGGGTTGTGTGTGAACGCACTCACAGATCCCGGCAAATCACTGGCAGTGTGAATGAACCGAAATCAAACAATCCCGGGACAAATGCCGGGTCACATTATCCGTGTATTTTCCGGAATCTCTGTGTGAAAGGGGCTTAATATTAGAGTAGATGCCATCCTTCTTATGATGTACAAAGTATACATCAGGATTTATGGGACGTGTTCCCGGTTCTGGCTAATCTAAACTATGCAGCCTAACATTTAATTATAGAAATCTATAATGTGTTATGTGTATGCTAAGCCAAAGAGATGTGTTTTTAGTCTAGATTTAAACTGACAGACTGTGTCTATGTCATCGCTCTGCTACATTATTTCAATGGCATCGACATTGATTCTGTGTGATAATATTTAATCTAGAGTATGATTACGACAATGAGTAGGTCCTAACACGTGTTGTCTAACTCCAATAGAGTTAAGATTGTCTTT
Organism: Chrosomus eos; assembly: GCA_036326025.1. Classification (NCBI taxonomy): domain Eukaryota; kingdom Metazoa; phylum Chordata; class Actinopteri; order Cypriniformes; family Leuciscidae; genus Chrosomus; species Chrosomus eos. Next base: position 38,098,548 of record CM070826.1, on the reverse strand, counting down.
AAATGCCAATCCCAATGCATCTTTTTCATTATCTACATGTATATTAAAATCACCAACAATAAGGACTTTATCTGCAGCCAGTACTAACTCTGATAGAAAGTCAGCAAATTCTTTGATAAAGTCTGTATGGTGCCCTGATGGCCTGTATACAGTAGCCAGCACAAATCTCAAATGTGATTTATCATTTACACTAGATATTGTTACATTTAGCACCAACACTTCAAACTAATTATATTTGAAACTAGACTTATTAGTAATTCTGAAAATATGACTATAAATTACAGCAACACCTGCCCCTTTGCCTTTCATACGAGGTTCATTTTTATAACCGTAATCTTGGGAGTGGACTCATTTAAAGTAATGTAATTGTTTGGTTTCAGCATCAGTATCATCAGTATAATCAGCATCACTGCATCACTGCATCACTGACAGATAAAGAGGAGATGGCCACAATACCAAGAATTGAAAGAATATTAAATTCCAACAGGAAAAAGAAAAACTGTTGCTTAGGAAATAAAGATAACCAAATAAATAGTGGATAATTTGTGTTTATTTAACAGCTGTGGTGATGGTTATGGAATATTTCTCAGAATACCCTTCCATCTGGAATCCTTCCATTCCATACAGTAATCTGTTTCATTTTCGGAAAGTGTGATGATGCTGGACGACAGGAATGGAAATCTGATGGACATAAATATGAGAATGAAGGACTAGGAAGATATTGGAGAGTGGCACAGGAGGAGAACGCTGGAGGAATCACAGGAGAAAATGCTGGAGACAGGTTACTGGAATCGCTAGGAGAATCGCTGGATAAAACAAGGAAAGTGTCAACTTCATACAGGATCAAGACCGGACAATGAGCCTGGGCGAGATGATGAGGGTGCAGATTTGTGTGACTAGAACTCAGGAGAGGGAGTGCACTGTGATTGGCTGGTGTAGGAGCCTGGCTGATCTGTAAAAAAATCCTAAAGGAAATTCTAATTATTAGGTAACTTCCAGAGGTTGCAGCAAGACATTATCAAGTGAACGTCATATATCAGATTAGCCTCATTTTAACCGATTTCTACACCACTGACCTGCAATCCCGTGAAACTCCTCTTTGATGGCTCTCATGGGTTTGAGCTCAGGAAACAACACAAAAATTCTAAGAAAGAGCGTGAGATCGAAACACACTTTCCTTACCGCTCTGCATACAGCAACCTAATGTGCTCTGCACCCCCGATGTTATATAGAAAACTACCTTTTAAAAATTGTACCGCTTGAAAAAAGTTGTGGATATGGCAAAAAAAATAAAATAAATAAAAATCCTCTCTGAACGTAAATGTAACTCCCCACGAATTAATGCAGCCTCGACAGGATCCTGTATTAAAGGACATTCTATTTTTGTCACTTGGATGATGAAAATATGCACAATGAATGAATGTACCTGCACTGCAAAAAATGCTTTTCTTACTTAGGATTTGTGTCTTATTGTTTCCAGTCATCTAAAGATTGTTAAATCAAGATGCATTTTCTATACAAGAAAAATGACATAAGGTATTAAGTCTAATACTAATTTACTAATTTAAGTGCATTTCTAATTTTGCTAATTATCTGCCATTGGGGTAAGAAAATAATCTTGTTTCCGTTTGCATTAAGATAATTTTTTTTGCACTTAAAAAAAAAATTTAAAATGCACTTAATTTAGATTCCCCCATGTACTGATCGTTTGGAGATTGTAGGTTTAAATGACCCTACCACTAACTTGAGGGTTTCATGTCACCTGTTTCTCACCAGCTGAGCTTTCAGAAAAGCCCTCTGTGTAGACCAATTAACAAGTGATTGTTAACACAAAGACATAGAGAAGTGAAAGCTGTGCAGATGTGGAAACGGATGAAAGAGATTTGTCAAGACTGTAGCTGTTCATGCATGTTTGTTCTCAGATGACTGCAAAATACTCTAGCTAAAAGTTAAAAAAGGAAACAACAATAGGGAAGATGCAGCATTCCTGTCCACAGCACACTAGATAAAGATGAAAAAAGTGAAAGGATAGATGAGAGAAAAAAAGGAACTGTAAAAGATGGTCAACACACCCCCACACACGGGTTTGATTCTCGATGCCTTTAGTTCCTGATACTCACGTGACGTGGTTATATCCGCTGCCTATACTTCAGACAGGTCACACTGAAGCCTGCAGTTGTGTGCTGTGGTTCTATGAATAAAGAAGCATGATGACATCCAATAAGAACTTTAAAGCACCTTTAAAACAGCTGAGCAGCCTGGACAGCTACATAATCGACAGCTCTCAAAAGAAGAAAAGCACACTTTGGCGACGACGCTCTTTCAACAGTGCCAAAAGTTTGAACACTGAAGAAATCAAAGGCGGGACATTATCACGCAGTCAGGTGGGACAATCAAAATGCATTGATGGGATCTTGATATCTGTTTTTATGGCAACAGGAATGCAGAGAGTTGTTTATAATTATATAACTTAATTGGTCTAACATAATAATCTGTCCTAATCCATTTTGTCAAAATATCCTGAATGAATATTATTATTTTTTTTTAAAAATGTATTTATCAGTTATCAGCTGTTATGGATCAACTATTCAGGATCAAATAAGATTTATTTAGCATGTATTCCTGCAAAATAACAATTCCTACAAGATTCTTGCAGTTTTACATAATTTTGGATTTATCTGATTAATAACATTAAATTAATCTGAGAATTATTATTTTGCAGCTGCGCAGAACTTACTCAACATCTCTGGTGGATTATACTGATCCTCAGAGGTAAGACTGATTTACTGATTCAGTATGAATGTCTGATGTCTCTCATGCAAATATTTGGTTCACATGTCTCCTGTTTTGCACAGAACAGTGGTTATATTGGAGAAACAAGACAATGAAGCCTTTGGATTTGAAGTCCAGGTATGTTTTTATACTCATAAGCCATGCTTCACACTGCATTAAATGCTTTTTTATGGCTCCAAAGTTGTAAATACTACTTCCTTTGATATTTTTAGTGTGACCTAATTGATCAGATAGATTTGTTAGAACAGGCATAAATGTTTTTAATGATATTTTCAGTAACAGTCATTTACTGTGTGTCTCTTTGTGCAGACATATGGTCTAAAGGTGAAGAACAGCGGTATGGTGGAGATGTGCACATTTGTGTGCAGTGTGCAGGATGGCAGTGCAGCCGAAACTGCAGGTTTGACTGCTGGTGAGCAGGTTTTCCGTTTCCTCTTGTCAAAGTGTTACTCACTCCACCCATTTGACCTGACCTTGTTTACATGTTATTTTCTCAGCAGCCTAAACCACATCTACATTTAACACAGCTGATGTGTTGCTCTCTTCTGTCTTTATGGACTGTTATTTCATGCTTTTTCAAGCATGAAGCATTTTTTTTTTCAATGGAAAGCACTATAATCAGCCTGTCAATTTCAATTAAATGGATAACACTTTTTAATGTTACCTGAGGTCCATCTATAATGTTAATAAGATATTTACATCAATAACTATCAGCATTTTGAAATTTCCTGCATCGTTTTTTACCCTCTGATTTAAACAGCCCATTTAAGACTTAAGTGTGAGTGGTCATTGTTGTGATTGGGTAAAGGTTTTCTATATGAAATAAGTATAATTATAATCATGAAAAGGGTTGATAACAGCATTAAATTCTCCACTCCCATTGCAGCAAAGGCTGCAGCGCTGGGCAATGTAGCAATTTGAGTGCATTACATTTGGAAAACTTAGCAGGCATCTCAATCTATTTCTAGTCCATTAGGTTTTACTGTAAGCAGCTCCATATCACACGTGGGGAAATCATCAGTAGTATCTGCAAAAAATGGGTAAATTATGACAGATTTCCCAAAATTTCATTCTGTCTGCCAAACAAACAAACAAACATACAAAAAAAAACAAACAAACAAACAAACAAACAACAAACAAACAAACAAACAAACAAACAAACAAACAAAAAACAAACAAACAACAACACCGAATCAATCTACGAAAGACAGCTATGACAGAGCTGGTCAGGCTAAAACAACAACAATAAAAAACTCTAAACATGCAATTAAGAAGGTCTAATTCCAATTCCAATTCTCTAATCTCTCTCTCTTTGATAGGTGACATCATATTATCAGTGAATGGAGTCAGTATTGAGGGTTCTACCCACCAGCGTATTATTGAGCTGATTAGAGACTCCACAAACATGCTGAAGTGAGTATAAGTATTAAACAATATTTTTGTGCTATATTTCATGAATGATAACCTATCCACAAATAATGCAGTGTGTTGAGAAGATGTCTGCTACTGAGTGAACAGACTCATGGATGATAAAATGGACGGAGAACAAAAATCCTAGGGAGACCAGGGAACATGTGCACCAGCTTGTGCTCAAGTTACAACTCAGTAGTTGTGACATAAAGGGACATTAATTTACAATTTATGCACTATACTATATTTTTTATACTAAACATTTTAAGAGAGATAACATTATGTGAATGTTTTAGTGGTTCTGCAGCATGTACCTGATCTAAACAACATATTGCTCCGTGTGCATGCCAAATAAAATCAATCATAATTAATGTCAAGTCAAGTCACCTTTATTCATTTAGCGGGATTATTTACAGGAAAATAATGCAACTGACGTTGTTTCTGCTGTACAGCAGATCTAGAAGAAAATAGCGTCATAGTCCAGCTTTCGTAAGTTCAGTGAGGAATCATTTTTGTTGTAGAAAAGTTATTAATTTACGGCTAAAGTGGAGAGAACAAATATGCCGGTCTTAAGGAAGTTTTAGTCGTCCACAGGCATTTTCCCATTCTTTTCTCCTCTTATCGTTAGGAAAGCAGTGAAGACTTACATCACTTCTCTTGTTGCCTTTCGACTGAAACTTACAACCAAAAGCCACACAATGTGGCATCGTATCAGTATTTCAGGTAGCTCACTGAGAGCAGCCATTTGACGTCATTGATGCAGAATGAACAGTGCACCTTAAACAATGGCACCACTAATTGTCCAAAATATGTATAAAACTATGGGAATTTTTTAAAATATCCTAAATCTTTCATGGATTTTCGTCTAAATTTTTTGCATCGCTCTATGTTGTGCATGTCAAATAAAATTAGTCATAATAAATAAATGTAATTTCTTAAAAAAAAATCTATCAGTATTTATTTATTTATTTGATTGAATTAGTTATTAGGCAAAATAATTTAGAATAAATGGATAAACTGAAAGTCACAGCTTTTCAACACAACTTCTGCTTATGCATTTGAAGGCAAGGCTGTTGTGGGATCATTGAGGGTAAATGACATATTAGGCGACTACGCATTACTTTAAGGAGGCGATTTACTAGCTACGTTCTGCCTTACGAACAAATGGTGCAACCAAATAAAGTACAGAGTTAGTTACAAACTAGCTAGTAGTTACTAAGCCTCTAGTGTGGACTTTACGTTGCAATGTAAGTAAGAACTTACGAATGACTGGTACAACCCTATCCAGAATATCACAGAGACTTGACAAGGACTCTTTAGACTTGGGCTAATGTCTAACACCCTAGCAACCAACAATTGAAACAAAATGTGTATATTACATAATCAAAAAAAAAAAAAAAGATGCTTTGACCATCATGTATTAATTTGAACCACTGTCTTTTCTCCTCTTCTGTGTGTGTGAAGGTTGGAGACAGTCAGCGGGAGTGTTGTGAAGAGAATTGAATTAGAGAAAAAGATGCGCTACCTTAAGGTGTGTATTTATGCATGTCAGTATGTGTTTACCACATGTACACAGAGGTGAAACCTTACTCAGAAAGATACACTGCATAACTGAGAAATCTCAGGCAGCCTGAATTGTATATATAATGTAGAGTATTTGTTACCATGAATGCTGAGGCATCTAAATGAATGCTGATCAACATACTGTACATACACATTTACCACAATGACTCATAGACGTTGATCTCGTTTCTGTGTTTTCCCTCGGCACAGCAAACTCTTCGTGAGAAATGGGTGGAACTGCAATCTCTCACACTTCAGGAAAAGCGTCTTACTCGAGGTGAGAAAAACAAAACTAAAAACAAACAAAAAACTAAACTACTCAGTTACTACTCAGTTTAGTTTCATCTCTAACTGTTTCAGGGGCATATATCTTACTCTGATTTGAAGAATTCCAAATCTATTTGAATAATTCAGCTTTAAATGAGGTTTATAGGAAGTTCTGAAAAACATTTTAATTCAAGATAATTTTGTTCCTCTGGACAAAAACAAAGATGCTGTTTCCATCCTTAAGTTTGCACCCCAGCATAATAAATATTTAATTATATCCGAAAAGACAAAATAATCACTGAATTTATAAATATTGCAGAAAAAAAAGGTTTAAAATGTCATGTCCCCTTTGTTCTTATTATGGTGTAATTTCCTCGATGATAATTGATGTGTGCTTTGTTATAACTGTGCATAAGTCTCTGCTTCATCTGAAGTTGTGAAGCTGTTACCAAAAGCTGTTTTAAAGTTTTAGGAAACCCTCATTGCGTCCCTGGTCTGATACAGGCTAATATTTTTTTTCGGATGTTGAATGATTAAGTGCCATTCAGATTAATGTTATCTCTTTCTGTGTTCCAGGTAATCTGAATGAAAGTGCTCAGCATCTGTCTTTTGACTCTATGATGTCTCTTTCATCTCCAATGGGCCACTCTGGGCAGCGTTTTTCCAGTGACAGTAGTTGCCGCAGCATAATGACAGATGATAGTGAGGATGCTGCCTTCATGTCACCAGTATTTGATGATCCGAGTCCATTAAGCCCCACAGAGCCAAATGGCAGCTTCTTCCATCTGGAGGGGGGGGCGTTGCGAACCCTGACAAGAACACGCAGCATTAGCCTGACCAGCAGTAACAGTTCACTCTCCCCAACCTGGGAAAATTCCTCTTCATCCATGTTTGGGACCCTGCCAAGGAGAGGCAGAAGAGGTAGTGTCCGCAAGCACCTTCTGAAGTTCATCCCTGGTCTGAATCACTCCGTAGAGGAAGAGGAGGGCAGCTGAAACCTAATTCATACTTCCATTGACTGTTGATCTGATGAATTCTTTGTATGGACCTTGGGCAGTGGAAGGTTCATTCCATTTTGAACTCTTCTGTTCTCAAGATGTTCTAGAATTCATGTCTCATGTTTTTTATGACTTTCCTGCTTTAAGTGTCGATAAAAACAGGAGTCGAGTCTCACATGAGCATTACGGACTGCATGATGGCAATCTCTGTGTCATTTTCTGTCAATCATGACAATGCTTTGCGAAGCACTATGACTTCCCAAAGATTAAGCACTGAAATAAACAACTGGCATTAACTAAACCTTAGGAAAGTGTATGATGAAAAGCAACTGCATTGAGCAAAATCTTTAGAATTGTGCACATTTCCACTGCTCTAATTCAGTGATTTACACTTTATTCCTGCAAGCTTATGAATGTGTCCTATTTCCTACTTGATCTCTAACCAATCAAGATCTCAAAGTCTGCTGTAGCATGCAATTGATGTATGGTTGCTCAGTGGTTAGAGCAAGTAAGTTCTTAATGGCAAGTATGTGCCTTGCTGCGCTCCAAAATGTGTCAGACTGCAATTCTTAAAACAATGCAAGTTACACTTTTAGTATTTCTGCAAGGGTTGCAATAGTGGGTATAGCGCCTTCTTTTAAAGTCAGTTTTCTAATTCCGATTTTGGTGAAGCAAGAAGCTGAAAACAACAAAACCTACCTGAATAATAGCACATCTGGTTTACAGGTGACTATATGCTGAGAGTCATAAAATGCTCTGAACCCATTTATTTAAACGTGTGGAATCAACGTGTACCAAATGTGGGCCGGATCTGGGCCGACACTATGTTGCTGTCTGGGGTGGGGTGGGTGTTTGTGTGTGTATCCTGTGGCAACTGCAGACATTTGAAGGTAACTTTGAATTGTTACCACCAGAGAAACATAAAAGCGAATGCTACAATCGTTCAGGGGGTGTGTGAGAATATGTTTGTGTAAAATATGTTTGTATCACAAGTGTCTGCTAAATGACAAATAATAACCATTACAAATCATTATGCCTGCAAGCTTAATGTGATCTTTCCTAGTAGAAAAATGGTTGGGTCTGGAACAACATTCCAATCAATGTAGGTCTAGGTTAGGGTTAGGGCTGAGGTTGAAGCTTCAATGACATTCTTATCAATCTAATTTCTCTCTGTATTTATGGTTAGTTAAACTTTAAGGTTAAAATTGTTTGACAGTGTGTTGTTTCAGGAACAACAAAATATGTTTTGCTTGTCAAAATCTGTCACCCTGTCACCAAACATGGAGCATAAAGTCATATTACACAGAGATGAACTGAATAATGGACAACTAAAATTATTTTGCTCAATCTCAAACACTTAACTGTATAAAACATCTATGAAATGTTATAGAATATATAGCCCTTCATTTCTAATTTTTTAAAAGTACTTTAATCCTGATTGCAGATTAGTTGATGAGCAGATGAAAACTTTAAATCATTAAAGCACGAAAATGACTGATCTGTAGTGAGTGTGTGAAATGAAAGTTAAGTGCTGACTTGGAAAGACTGAGATGATATGAGTGACAGAGCTCCAAACCACAGAGGTATAGCAAAATTCATAACAGGATGTGGTCTGTTAGAGGTGCTACTTTACCACCGTTTTTTCTTGCTTTTTTGAGAGATCTCTGTAACGGACAGTTTTACTTAAACTAAATATATATTCAACACCTCATAAATATGAGAAAAAAAAGTGCTTGCCGTTCCATACTTATCTTCTTCCTTTTTTAAAATGAGTATAGTGGGTATATTCTCAGAAAAAAAGGTCTTGCACTTGCTGCTAGTCACCTGCATACATTACAGGAAGTATATGTGCATGGCACAAAAAGACTGCTCTAAACATGGTTTTCGCTTCTCTTTTTTGTTTCCTTTTACCATTTTGTATGGATTTAAACAGTATGTTATCTCAATATAGTTTATTTGGCAGTGAACAAGTGCAATTAACACATTTGCAAGTTCACGGTTCCAGGTTCAAAATTACATGGCAATTCCATGTCTTTAATAAATTGGGCTTAAATCTTTATTATTATTAATTCAATCTTTAGACTTTTTATCTTTAACCACTTGAGTGCCTTTTTTCTGTTTTTCATTTATGAGTTAGATCTCATGTTTTCCAGTGAATACTAGTGGTCATACATAAATAGTCATATTTTAAAGTATTTATTTGCAGCAACACACATAAATGTACATTTCTACATTTTGAGGATAGGCTATAATATTTGATAAAAAAAACTTTTTAGCTAAACTCAAAACTCTGTAAAATGTAATAGTATCTCAGTACCAGAGGTGGAAAGAGTAATAAAATATTCTACTCAAGTAAAAGTACCACTACTTCAATGAAATTTTACTTAAGTACAAGTAAAAGTACCGGTCTAAAAATCTACTCAAGTAAAAGTAAAAAGTAACTTGTTTAAAATTTACTCAAGAGTAAAAGTTAATGAGTTACTTTTTTGGGGGGGGGGGGGGGGGGGGGGGGGGGGGGGGGGTGGATCCCTCCTCTATGGGAATCCCCATAGACAGTATAAGAAGTGGACAGAGCCGTCTCATTGGAACTCAGTTGAGACAGTTGAAGCCCGTTTTTAGCGATTTTTGAGCACTTCCGTTCCTGACGCGCAGACTCAAACCGACTCAAACTAAGCTTGATGACGTGAGAAACCTGTCTGACAGACGTAAATCTTCTAGTAGCTGTGCGTGAAAATTGCCAACGTTAATCTTGCAGAGACGGGGAACTTGAGCAAAGAGTTCTTTGGCGTGAGTGAGCAGGAGTATTTTGTCCCGTTGCTTTTATGGACTCATTATCTATGGGCTTCTCCCTTGACGGGACGTCCCCCCGATTGCCTGCGAGCTTCTCCTCCTGTCTGTACGGTCACTTCTGTTCAGCGCGACAGAGAGTCGAGTGGTTATGACGCAGTCGTTAGCCTGTTTTTACAAAAACTGTTTCTACGGGGCCATAATGTAGAAGGTATAGAAGGTAATGGAGCTCTTTATACATTGTCGTGTTTCTTTAGAAATAAATAATGGACAAATGGAGTCTTTAAACGCCTCAGATGTAAAGTTATTCGCCGTCAAAGTGACGCCAAAATGAATGGGAGTCAATGGAAATGCTAACGCAAGTGAAGTTCTGCTACAAGATGGCAGCACCCGGCCGACTTTAACTTCCGGTGGATGGATTACCCCCTTGGGAATCCCCCATGTAGGGTTGTAATGGTATGAGATTTTAAAGGGTTAGTTCACCCAAAAATGAAAATTCTGTCAGTATTCACTCTCCCTCATGTTGTTCCAAATCTCTGTGTGTTTATTTGTTCTGCTGAACACAAAGAAAGATATTTGGAAGAATGTTTTAATCACACAAATCTCATTCCCCATTGACTACCATAGTAGGGAAAAATACATACTATGGTAGTCAATGGGGAATGAGATCTGTTTGATTAAAACATTCTTCCAAATATCTTCCTTTGTGTTCAGCAGAACAAATAAACACATAGAGGTTTGGAACAACATGAGGGAGAGTGAATACTGACAGAATTTTCATTTTTGGGTGAACTAACCCTTTAACAGTATGATAACGTCTCAGAAAATATCACGATTTACAGTATTAATCAATTAATAAGTTAAATAAACTGTATTATTAAATTATGGTTATTATTCAGTTAAATTAATGAAACAGGGTTTTTTTTGGTTTAACAAATGCTTTTAATTAAAAAACAAACTTGAAACCATTTGTTTGTTTTGTTTATTAAAATTTCAATAAAACATCTAATCAATCATTATAATTGATAATGAGTAAGATTAACAACTTATTTTTAACATTAATTATTTATTAAAATGTTTAAGAATAATATTGTCCTATGAAATGTATTTTATTCAGAAAATGAATGTTTCTTTTTATGATTTAATCCAAATAAATCAAAAACGGTGGTAATTAAATGTAAATTTAAACTTGTGTCCTTTTATTTTTTGAGGAAGCGGTACAAAAACAGATTTACTAAATCAAACCATGGACAAAAAATATATTCCTTTAAATAATGTTTGAATAAAATGTATTATTATTGTTGTTATTATGATTATTTTGAGAAGTAGGCTAAGTTCTATTGTATGCATACAATAGTAATATATTTCTGTCATAATGTCTCCTAGTAAAACTGAACTTTTATTTTGACGGGTTGTAGTGAAGACCAAAAGTGTAAAAAAGTGTTTTAAAGTGTATTTGACAATGGTTTTCTCAAATAAAATTATGAAAATGCTCATTAGGCGTGCTCTCAGAGCAGCTCTGGAAATGTTCATGTATTCACATCATCACATTGTTTGTGAGACGCTGAAAACACCATGAACGTCACGCGTACTTGAGTATGTAGTAGACAAAGCGGCGCAGCTCAGCAGAACAAATATGGTTATATATTTGCAGTATTTTTGTGCTTAAATATTCACAGACCATGTCGCGATTGGATTTATTGCACAGTTCTACTTTCCATGTATTCATCCATCCATTATTTTGCGTGTTTTACGTGACATCTGCGTTAAGTGAGTAATTCCATTTTCATGACTGGATTCCGGGATTCCCTCTGCATAACGTTTTCATTCGGCATAAGTTATAATCGGGACATACCTTTATCTGCAGGAGGGATGGTGTCCTCCTTTTGCAGCCACTTTGCGTCCACATTTTTGGATATCTATTCCTCAAGGACAACCACGCTTTTTTCCTACAAACTATTTTCATACTGCCCATAATTCGCTTCATAAGAATTCGAGGGCGCTTCGCTTTCAGCTTCAGCTGGGTCTGCGTCACCTTTCTAGCGCGTTTGTTCTCCCGCCCGATCAACCAATAATTTCCGGAGTGTGATTTTTTTTCTCCCTTGTATTATTTTTTTACTCAGTAACGGATATGATTTCAAATGTAGCGAAGTACAATACTTCAAACAAAACGTACTTAAAGGGATACTCCACCGTTTTTTCATATTAGACAATGTTATTCTCTTATCTAAGATGGTTTGATACATGCCTCTCTCGTCTCAGTGCGTGCACTTAATCGCTCTGTCGGGCGGAGAACTTTGAGAGCAGTTAGCTTAGCCCCATTCATTGTATATGGGCCAAACAGAGATGAAGTTAGAAGCGACCAAACAAATCCACGTTTTCTCTATTTAAATATAGTTACACGAGTAGTTACACGACCAAGTATGGTGACTCTAAATAAAATGTGGCGCTTTTTATAAGCGGGTAAAATGGATAACTATAATGTATGGCGGAATAGCACTTATTGGGAGCACTTCGACTCGGCGCTGTAATATCTTCACTCGTGAAAAGTCCTCTCCCCCCTCTCCCTCTCCCTGTCATTTCCGTCAATAGAACCAACGTGACTTTTACCTGTGCTACTAGCAAACTGCAAGAGATCATTTACAATGGCGGACTATGTAGATAATTATGACTTGTTTGTAGCAGACCCAGAGCCATATCTGTTTGAACCGAGTACACAGAGGAGGAACTTATGGAAGCTTGTTTCCGCCACAGAATGAAAAATAAAAAAGGTAATTGCGACTTTTTATCTCACAATTCTGACTTTTTTTCTCACAATTGCGAGATATAAAGTCGCAATGCGTGTTATAAAGTCAGAATTGTGTGATATAAAGTCAGAATTGCGTGATATAAAGTCACAATTGCGTGATATAAAGTCAGAATTGTGAGATATAAAGTCTCAATTGCGTGTTATAAAGTCAGAATTGTGAGAAAACTATTCTGAGAGGAAAAAAAGTCCGTCTTTTTTCCCCCATATAATTGGACTTTATAACTCGCAATTGCGAGTTTATATCTCACAATTCTGACTATATCTCGCAATTCTGACTTTATCTCTCGCAATTCTGACTTTATATCTCGCAATTCTGACTTTATAACACGCAATTGCGACTTTATATCTGCGACAATTACCTTTTTTATTTTTCATTCTGTGGCGGAAACAAGCTTCCATAAGTTCCTCCTCTGTGTACTCGGTTTCAAACAGATATGGCTCTGGGTCTGCTACAAACAAGTCATAATTATCTACATAGTCCGCCATTGTAAATGATCTCTTGCAGTTTGCTAGTAGCACAGGTAAAAGTCACGTTGGTTCTATTGACGGAAATGACAGGGAGAGGGAGAGGGGGGAGAGGACTTTTCACGAGTGAAGATATTACAGCGCCGAGTCGAAGTGCTCCCAATAAGTGCTATTCCGCCATACATTATAGTTATCCATTTTACCCGCTTATAAAAAGCGCCACATTTTATTTAGAGTCACCATACTTGGTCGTGTAACTACTCGTGTAACTATATTTAAATAGAGAAAACGTGGATTTGTTTGGTCGCTTCTAACTTCATCTCTGTTTGGCCCATATACAATGAATGGGGCTAAGCTAACTGCTCTCAAAGTTCTCCGCCCGACAGAGCGATTAAGTGCACGCACTGAGACGAGAGAGGCATGTATCAAATCATCTTAGATAAAGAATAACATCGTCTAATATGAAAAAACGGTGGAGTATCCCTTTAAGTAAAAGTAAAAGTACAGATTTTAAAAACTACTTGAAAAAGTAGAAGTACACAAAAAAACTACTCAATTACGTAACGCGAGTAAATGTAATTCGTTACTTTCCACCTCTGCTCAGTACACATTACATTCACACTGTTTTTTAGGAACCCAACTGAATAATAATAATAATAATATGTTGACCTATAAATATTAAGACAACTTTATTACTGTTAATGTGTTACACAATGTGTGGGCGAATGGGCGTGGCTAGATAAGCCAGAGCTCGATAAGATGCTCCTTGGTTTTCATCGACTGAAGCGAAACCAGATGGTAGCACAAGCACGGCAGGGTTAAGCAACACTCATTCACTCTTCTAGAGAGAACCGAGGTTATAGTAACCGTGACGTTCTCTTACGAGAGAGTACTCTCGTATTGCGTAAGCCAGCTTACGCTACGGGAATCCAATTTAAAATGCCGTGCGTGCTAAATCTACCACAACACTGACCCAAGGGCGAGCGCCCTGAGCTCATATGTTATGGGGAAATAAAAAGCAGACATTGGGAATGGGCTTAATAAGAATGATATAAGGTAAACGTGGTTACCTTAAATGCATAGAGGGTGCTTAACACGGTATAACAGTCAGGGGAGGCAATAGCCTGCCTGAACTGAAAACTTTGCAGTCCGTGGAACCGAGTCCAGCAGAACTGAGCGGATGAACTAAACTGACAACAGTCTAGCTTGGAGCGCGGGAACTTCCAGGTTATAGAACCCTTTAAATGTAGACAGAGAGGCCCAGCCTGCCGCCATACAGATATTGTGAAGGGAAATCCCACTGGATCAGGCCCACGAAGAGGCATGCCTCTAGTGGAATGAGCTCTGACGCCCAGAGGGCAACGAAGGCTCTTAGATGTATAAGCCAGTGAGATAGCGTCCACTATCCACCTGGAAAGGCTATGTTTTGAGGCAGCTAGACCTTTAGATCGGCCACCAAACGAAACAAATAGCTGTCCTGACCGTCTGAAAGCAGCCAAACGTTCCACGTAAATTCTAAGGGCCCTAACCAGACAAAGGAGATTCACATCAGACTCGCTGTCAGATCCGAGGAGAGAATGTCAGATTGAAGAGGCGGTGGTACCAGTACCAGTCGGTCGCCTTCCAAGGTTTCAGAGCTGCGACGCATTTCTGATTGACCCTGAGGCGAAACAGATCGGAGGCCCAAGCTTGAGACGGCACTCGTGATTTCAGCCACCACTGCAGAGGGCGCATGCGAAGCAGACCCAGCTGGAGTACTGATGATGATAAGGCCATGAGGCCCAGCATTTTCTGAAATCTCTTGAGCGGGACTATAGTGCCGCAATGCTCTGGCTATAGTCGCGCTGTCATTGACAGCGAGTTCAGCTCTGTGCCCAGAAAGGATATTTCCTGGCTGGGGGACAGCGAGCTCTTCGCCCAATTGATAGTGAGACCAAGATTCTCGAGGTGTTCGAGTAAAATGGTCCTGTGTTCTATGAGCTCTGAATGAGATCGAGCTAGAATCAGCCAATCGTCCAAATAGTTCAAAGCTCGCATGCCCTGAAGTTTCAGGGGCGCAAGAGCCGCGTCCATGCACATCATAATATACAGGATGCCAGGGACAGGCAAAACGGTAGGACTGTGTATTGATATGCCTGGCCCTCGAAGGCGAATCTCAAAAATCGCCTGTGACGAGAGAATGTCAGACTCGCTGTCAGATCCACAGAGACTTGTGCTCTGAAAGGAGTGGCAAGTACTTTAGGGACATAATCATGTCTTGGTTTGAGGATGACCTTGGAGTCATTAGGCGCAAACTCAAGGCACGACGCGCTAACAGAAAGTGCGTGTAAGTCACCCACCAGCTTGACTGAGGTGATAGCCACCAGAAAGGCGGTTTTCAATGAGAGATAGTTAAAGTCCACAGTCTGTAGAAGTTCGAAAGGGGCACCGTTCATGGCCTCCAGGACCAAGGACAGGTCCGAGGGGGGGCGAGGAGGGTTCATCCTTTTAGCTCCCCTGAGGAAGCGGACTACAAGGTCGTTCCTACCCAGTGACTGGCCATGCGAATGTTTGACAAATGCAGCAATAGCTGTCCAGTTCTCTATTAAGCTTCCTGCTCAATAAACTCCCCACTGGAAGGGTTTCAGGACAAGTACGGCGGATACAACTCGTGTCACTTTTTGAGCTTTTATTGCACACACATACAATACTCATCCACACACTAGGTAGCCTGAATGCTATCGCTACGCCAGCCTGTCAGGTGGATATTAGTGATGTTGTTAACGTTAGTTAGGTTAGGTTGTAAACCTGCAATGAAAACACAAACATCCCGAATTAACTAACATGTGTCCACAATCATGTGATATTAATATTTTACCTGAAATTACTAGCATTGCTAGTTTACAGTCACTCACCGGCAAGGTGTACCAGTCCTGAGCATTAACTAAATGAAAATGAAACCTAAAGGCGAAACGCCTGCGCACTGTAACTAATTAAGCATACACAGACAAATAGTAAGGATACTAAAACTATAGTACGGATATAACATAAATATGCCTACATTTAGAATAAGTCAGAAATATACACACTTGTTTCCTCAAATACCCAAAAACATAATAATAATATCTATCACTTGTAAAATATATATTTATATATCTATATATATATATAAATCACTAGTTGTACCTGCTGGAAAGTTCTACACCTCCCACTTGGTCTACTGATTCTAGAATCCAAGTAGGCCATCATAACCAAACAGTTAAACTTCTAACTTAAATTCTCCCTATGACCATGCAAATAACATTGCATACTTGGATATGAATGTACTGTTACAACATGAATAACCATCTCTTCAAGTTAGTTTTAATGTCCATAGACAACACACATTGTCCTTGATGACATTGCAACCTCCTTTACCGAAACACACCACCAGCCCTCGAGAGGATGGTAGTGGGGAGAGTCTTGATCCTTCACCGACACACACCATGGTACCGAAACACACCATGGTGGGGATCCTTTACCAACCGAAACACACCATGGTGGGGATCCTTTACCAACCGAAACACACCATGGTGGGGATCCTTTACTGATCCTCCACTGGAAGCAGAACCACTAACCTCCTAACGTCCCTGTGGAGGATGGTGGAGGGATAGTTCTCCACACCTTGGTTTTTCTTGAACTGTTCGCTGGAAACTGGACAGCTTCGACATGTTCTCACCCTCACATCTCGTACTACGCCCTTCACATCAGGACACACCTCCACGACTCGACGCAGCCTGAACTGGCCCCTCAGCGCATTTTGGTCAGCCAACCACACCAGGTCCCCGCTGCAACATTTCTAGCAGGCATGTGCCACTTCTGACGGATGTAGAGGCCCGGACCAGCTAGTTGGCTCCACCGCTTCCAGAACTTGTCAACCTCGATCTGGATTGCCCTCAACCGCACAATGGGGTAAGTTGGATACTTAAATCCTCGAGAGTCCCCACTGGGTCCTGCACGGCCAAGCAGAAGAGAGTTGGGAGTGATGACTTCCACTGTCTCATCCTGTACCTGGGCTCTGGCACCGATTGGTCAGGATTTTGACAGGTTAGCAGCAAGATACAGGAGGGTCTGGAACTCCAGCGCTGTTAAGTTACCTTCTTCGCCAACACTGCTCAACGCTCTCTTGAGCACACGGACAGCTGCCTCAGCTGCCCCATTTCGGTGGGGAGAGTCCGCCGGGTGAAACACCCACATCCAGTCGGTTCCTACGGCTGCAGCCGCCTTCTGGACCTGATCCTTGTCGATGCCACTTAGGAACTCATAAAGCTCCTGTAATACTGGTCTGGCACCCACAAAGTTTGTCCCTTGATCTGACCAGAGCTTTCTTGGGTGACCCCTGAGAGCTGTGAAGCGCTGGTATGCTTTCAAGAATCCTTCCGTTGACAGATCTTCCACAATGTCAGCATGTACCGCCCTTGAAGCCATACAACTGAACACTACACCCCAGATTTTCATCTTTGTTCTTCGTCGTATATTGTCTTTAACAACATATGGTCCGAAAAGATCCAATGTCGTAAACTCGAAAGGTGCAGCTGGTTCAGTTCGTTCGAGAGGAAGCTCACTCATCACCTGTTTGCACATTCTTGCTTTGGTCTTTCGACAGTGCATACAGGAGTCAATGACATTTCTGGCAATCCTCGGTCCCAGCACCACCCATGCTTTAGCCCTCACACGGAGGAGTGTGCCAGCCACACCTTCGTGGTTAACATTATGGGCCTCTCGTGTGAGAAGGGTGCTAATCCACCCATTGTAGGGGATCAGGGGAACACCGGTATCTCCCTGGGTAATGGTCTGGACTCTACCGTGGCATTTTAGGAGCCCTGAAGACTCGTCCCTGCTGAAAAGTCGTCTGTTTAGTGTCGTCACAGGAAACGTAACTCCCTTCTGGGCAGCTAAGCACAGGTCTTGGAATGCAGCTTTGCGTTCCTTTACTGTCAATACTGCCTCCCACTTTGCTGGTATAGAAGCCCTGCCAACACGGACCAACCACTTCTTCACAGCTCTGCGGACATAACCAACTACTCCACAAAGTTTAGCTAGAGAACTGCACCTTGTTGGTTCCACTTGGTCTACAAGCATGGCTCCCACACAGTGTCTCCATTTCTTTGGTCTCAGCTGAGGTCAATTTCATCCCATTTCCTGAGGACGCTGAAACCCCACCAACTCCAACTGTGGCTATTGGATCTTCACCACCAGGACTGTCCGGGTTCAACAGCTTCTTGGCTTGAGCTCTGGTAAGGACTGCCGAAAAGGCCTTTCTCTGGAGTTTACTCACTTCCCTAGCATCAGCTACCACTTCTAAAGCGGACTTCATGGGCCAATCCTTGACTGGACTAGACAGGAACTCAGGACCTTCCTGCCACACAGAGTTCTCACCCAGCAATTCAGGAGAGCACCCCCTCGTTACTAGATCAGCGATGTTGACCTCGCCTGGTATCCACCACCAGTCAGTTACGGGTCCAGCCTTCTGAATCTCTCCGACTCGGTTAGCAAAGAATGTCTGGAATCCGTAGCTCTCTCTTTGGATGGCCCCCAGCACTGTCTGACTGTCAATGAAGTGGTACCACTTCTCCACATCTAACCGTCCATGCTTCAATATGTATCCCTTTAGACGTGTAGCAAAGACAGCCCCGCATACCTCAGCCTTGACTGCGTCACCTTTTTTGTTGAGGGGGGTTAACTTGGCCTTTGACTCTACCAGCCGGGTGACCACACCATTTGATGTCTCCCATCGAAAGTACAGTACAGCGCCATAGGACTCACAGCTCCCGTCAGAAAACGTGATTCCCCAGGGTTTACCTTTCCAGTCAGAGGGCGTGAGGCTTCTGTGGAACTTAATGCTACTCAAATGAGCGTACTCCTTGAACAGTTCAATCGCCTTTCCTCTGAGCTCGTCAGACAGAGGTTCATCCCAGGTGTCCTTAGTAAGCTTGCCAGCTTCCTGGAAGGCTCTTCTCACAAGGATCACTCCTTTCTGTTTCAAAGGTGTTGCTAGACCGATCGGGTCATACAGACCGGCGATCTGGCTTAGTAGAACCCGACGAGTAAGTGGGTTTGGTGTCTTTACTTCCACTTCTTCTTCAGTGAGGTCAATCCCAGTCCTCATCTTCTTCTTCCTTCTGGAGAAGTTGATAGAGACCATCACAAATAGTTTGTCCTCTTGCACGAGGTAACCAACCCCCAGAGCTTTGTTATCTTCCTCCCTTAGTTGGTTGGGCAATGTCAGAGTCACTGGCTTGGACTCTTTCCCGTCCTGCCTCCCACTTTGACCGGACCGGACCCAAGGCTTGAGGTAGAAGCCTCCTGCTTTCAGTATTTTCTCTACTCCCTCTTGGATCTTGTCTAGACAGCGTGGGTCATTGTGGGACGTGAGGAGGTCATCGACGTAAGAGTCTTCCTCGATGACTCTTCTTTCCTCCATCATCTCAGAGAACTGGGGCAACTTCGCGGTCTCTCGCATGGCAACTTGTGCAATGCACCCCGCTGGTTTGTCCCCCATGTTCACCCTCACAACAGCATAATCCACAATCTCATCCTCCGGTGAGTCTCTCCATAGGAACCGATGCACATGTACTTCTTGTTCTTCCAACCAAACCGAATTGTACATCTTGGTGATGTAGAGAATCTAAGGATGAACCAAACACAAATGAATCTTCCATTTGATTCATTCAAACATAACTCAATCACTAATTCAGCCATAAAAGATCCCGGCGCCAGCTAGTCTAGGCACCCCCTCAGAAAGGACTTTTATGGCCCCGCAGGGACCAAGGGGCCTGACCATCTGTGACCTCCCTTAGCACCACCACTGCTGCAGCAGGACAGATGTTTAACAGACTCGTCTTTCTTAAGGAGCAAGGTCCCATGAGAAGATGAACAGAGCAGACTTCAGCAGGGACCTTGCCGTGACCTCAGATTGGAATGTCTTTCTTAAACCCCAGAAACTTTACACACCAACACACTTTACATATCAAACCACATTAATTCTGCACATTCTGCAGAGAACAACTCACACAGAACAATGCTCAGTGGACTCATAATCAAACATCATAATTCTTGTTTTTCCTACAATTCATGTTTGTATTATGCTTAGATTCCATATAAATCATGTAATGATGATTATAACTGTGTGTATGAAAGAACGTCAATGCTTCCAATCAAAATAATCGTATGCCCTTAATTCATAAGATGGCTTGTTTGAAATCTGTATAAAATGCTTTGTATGATTATAATAATCTATAATGTTTAAACTGTGATCTCTTGTTCTCTCTGCTTAGTGCTGGAAAACAAGGAGATCCCAGATAACGATTTATGATAAGTAGTAACTAGTCCACCTCCTAAAATGATGCCATTGTCTCATTGGTCGGAATTCTCCAAAAGAGGTTGGACTAAATTTAAGTTAAAGACCCGAACAAAGCAGTTCAGTTCAGTTCAGAGAGCAGTTCAGTTTTCGGTTCGGTTCAGTTCGGTTTTGAGTCGGTTCTGTGGTAAATTAAGTTGTGCCTCTCTCTATCAACAAACAGCAAGAGAGTGTTCATGTTCGTACGCTTCTACATCGACCAGACCAAGTTAGACCAAGCCAGCAGACAAATCCATCAAGATCGGAGTTAAAACAGCTTCATTCAAGCCATCTCATCTTACTTTCGTTTCTTCCTTTATTTTCTTTTTCGTAAAAGTCTCGGTTCAAAGTTAAGTTTGCTGTAAAGTTCGTTTACACGTCTCTCCTGCAACGCACTTCGAACTGTAAAGACTCTTGTTCATCCATCCGCCAACACATCACGTGACCGGCGGTTCAGAAACTTCCAGCCAGGCACTTTCAAAGACAACCACACGGACCCGGCCGGGAAACCCCTCAGACCCGAGGAAGGGGAACCCCAAAAGCAACGCAAAGGACAAGCAAGTAGCCTCCAGACTTAGCTGAACTGGTGTTTTAATTTAAATTGAATAACCTGTCTAAGAAACGAAGGTTTAATTTAATGCTTGGTGGTTCGTTCAGGTTTATGTCTTGCAAAGTGCATCTCACTCTGAAAACTCACTCTTTCTCTCTCTTTCTCTCTCTTCCTCTGCGCCTCGTATGAATGTGTGTGTGTGATTGTGTTTAGACCTTAGTTTTATGTGTTTAGAATAATCAATAAAGTCTTGTTTATATTTGAAAAGATATTTGCCTTGTGTTGTGCTTACACATTTAATGTCTTGTACTGTCGATCTAAAGTTACCTTGCTAATACATAGTGTTTCACTATAGATTGGATATTTATATCTATTGCCAAGGTTAAAATTACGGCCCGTTCAAATGAACTCTAAACGAGTCATTTGCTCGGTTCCATAGTGATTCGGTCAATGATTCATTGCAAATCGATGAATCATTCCCTTTGAGCTAAATTGGCCTTCCGGCCCCCTTAAATACATTTTATGTACATTATTATTATGTAGGTTCGCTACAGTGATGTCTCCGATGGCTGCATGTTTTCCTTCCCGGAATCTGAGGAGCACTGCTCTGATGGGATTTAGGACATCTGGGCCTTTGAGCAAAATGCTATTCATGCTCACCCCTCCGAACTCCTGGCTGCTGTTCCAGACGAGGCGCACCGGCGTAGTCACTGAGTGGGGATTTGGAGCGGTTAAGTGGCTCACCCACCACACAGCACCTTTCCAGCTGTCCATCATGTCTTTAGTGAGCTTAATAGCAGCTCCTCTCCTCACCATCTCGTGGACTTGCCTAATGTAAGCCTCTTTCCACAGGGGGTCTTTCATAAGCCGCTTCTCAGACCTCAAGAACGTTGCTTCCACAGCCTTTCGGTTGTTGGGAAGAGAGGCTGGGTTTCCCTTCCAGGGGTACCTCGCATCCCAATGAGGCTGGTCGCTGTGGGGCGTCTCTCTCCTGAAGGTTAGACCTGCCTTTATTATCTCAAGCTCTTTCTCATCAGCTAGGGACATCTCCTTTCCTCCCGGCGAGCACTTTCCACAACGACACCCTCCACAGAGAGGGTCACAGGCAGCACCGATGCTATCCCATTTTAGCCACTCAAGGGCACACTGCTGTCGTTCGAACTTCCACACTGCTATCTTGCTCCAAATGGCTTCCTGGCCTTCCCACGAAGTGTTCTTCAACTTTGATGGCTACCGTCTTCATTGAGTGAGCGAAGTGCGTCTCCGACTGCCATGTGGTCACCTCCACTTCTTCGAAGAGGTCTGGATGCACACCACTCACAATCTTACCCATAGGACCATCCCACAACACCAGGTCACCGACCCTTTGCAGCCTCTGTGGAGCTAATCGACCTTCTCGAGTACTGATCAATAGATCGATCTTCTCTGGGCGGGCCAGTTCTCCCGGCTTAGTTTCAGGGAAGAACTGCTCTAGCCGCTCTGATCTCACCACTCGATCCACTTTAGCGATGTCTTCCATCCCGTAGCAGATCATCTCATGAAACTTCAGGGTTCCTCGCGAGGTCCACACTTTTATCGTCACAAGATACCTTTTAGTATCTACTTTCTCCTTCATCGTGCTGACACCATACACGACAAGAGAGACTGGTTCACCTGTCAGCCCAAGCCTTTCTGCAGCTTGGTGTGTAATGTAATTTGTGTCAGATGCGAGATCGACCAAGGCTCCAAGACTGTCTCCCCTCTTTGTTGTGACAGGTACGAGCATCATGAGGACTGGATGTTCTATCAGACCCTTGCCAGAACACACTGTCGACATTGCCTTGTTAGTACAGGCTTTGCGGACAGCCTCTAACTGATGGGGAGTCAGCCCCAACTCGGCGAACACAGCCTCTTGCTCCTCTGTCGGACCACGAGGTCCCCTCTTTTCCCTACTTTGTTTTCCCTCTTAGTAGCATCCTTCATAGTTGATGCCTTAGGGCAGAGGAAATAGTGGTGGTCCACTTGAGTGTCGCCTTTTTTACACTCCTCCTTACGACAGAGGAACTTTGGAGTGCAGCCACCGTTAACCCCGTGAACATCCAGGCACTTTATACATGCTTTTGCCTTTTTCACCTGAGATCTCTTCTCCGACAGACCAGCCTTCCTGAAAGTTTTACAGCGAAACAGTTTACCTCCATGTTCTTCATCCCCACACACAGCACATGGTAACTGATTGGTGTCTCTTTTAACTTCACTTGCTGTAGTCTTAGTGAACGACTTCTTTTCTCTCCATCTGTCACCTGGTTTCTCCCGGTAGCTATGTCGCTCAGGAGCATTAGAAGGCCATGGCTTACTGGGCAGCAACTGCTCCAACCTCACGAGCAACGACTTTTGGTCTTCCAGGAACAGCAAGAGCCTGTTGAAACGGTTTCCTGGGTGGACGTCATTAGCAGGGTTTCTCACACACATGAGCCACTCTCTTTTCATGACATCAGGGAGTTTACTTTCCAAGGACCGAATCACCAGCTGATTCTGTACAGCGTCTGCGCACCCCAGGTCCGTGAGATCCAATGCTGCCCTCTCCACCGCTAGGATCAACTCTAACGTCTCCCGTGGCTGGTGGTTCTTCACAGCAGGTCGTGACTGAAGCTCCAACACAATCTCTTCTGCCGTTTGTCCTTTGTCACCATAACGGTTCTCTAATTCCCTGAAGATATCGTTTGCATCTCTGCAACGCAACAGTCTGAGTTCATTTTTCACAGACTCGCCTATACTGTCTAGCAAGTGAAGTTTCTTGCATTCCCTTGACCCCGTAGGTTCCGCCTGCACCTGGATACTCTCCCATTCAGCCTTCCAGCGCCAATAGTCCCTCCTGTCCCCAGAGAACTTGGGCAAACTTATGGGTGTGAGCCTTATTTTTGGTCGGGCCCATTGAGTGTGTTATCCCCACCAGCGTACAAACCAGGGCTGCTATATGGCACGCTACCTTGTCCCATGTTGAGATTGACGGGCGGAGCGGCACGAACACTCATCAGTTGTGGCGTGCTGGCATGGGTCGGAGGTTGGGCGAAACTGACGCCAAGTCCACCATCAGACTGTCTTGGCTGCAGGTTGGGCTGTAACGTCTGTTGGGGGGTACTGTGTGTGGTAACAGCTACATACCTGCTCTGAGGTTGACTAGCAACAGTAGCACCTTGAGCAGCACAGGCAGAGATGCTTGCTCTGTCAGAGAACATGAATGAAGGAGAGCTCGTAACATATACAGTTCCCTGCCCATCAATGGGCGGATTGATGACAGCAGGCCGGGTGTTTACAGGTGAAGTGGCAATAGCAAGATTTACTGGTGGGGTAAAGGTGATGTTATCTGCAGCTGTAAGGCTGTCGATAGCTGTTGTGACAGGCCCACCGACCGCATCATCGCCTCCCACATCTTCATCCTCTTCCTCCTCACCTCCGTCTACATCATCTTTTAGTTCTGCCCTGTTCCTCTTCATGACCTCATCATCACGTCGGCATGTCCACTCATCCATCAGTTGCTCCTTGTCCTCTCTCAATGATAAAAAGAGCATCCATTTCTCCTTCCCATGTGGTCGATAGTCTCTCCAAGTGTACACAGCCTCCCTGAGTTCATGAAGTTTCCTATCCAGCTTACCACTCTCGACCCCTTGCTGCGTCCATGGCACAAACTTACTTTTCCCGAGCGCCTCAGACCGATCAAGAGCAGACTTGAACTGTGTTACAAGAGCGTCTATGTCTGGCGCTGCATACTTGGACCACAGCATTTCCATGATCTTGCTCTCAGTTTCAAGGAACCTTTGCTCACTGGCATCTCTCTTTGCCAGGGCGTCCTGTGACTCACTGTCGTCACCCGTAGGGTCTATCTGGCTCTGTGCATCAATATATTCATTACTGACATCGAGGAGTTTGTTATAATCATCCTTTAATTTCGCTAACTCTTCCGACAACTCAACTTCACGTAAACGTCCAGCACTAACATTAAGGCGGTTTATTCGTGTTGTAAAGTTTCGTTGCGCATTTGAGCGTTTCCGCTTTAAGCTCTCTAGATCTGGCTTGTCATCCGCCATTTTGTCTTTTTATTTCTTTTCTTCAACTTCTTACTTCTTATTTTTCTGTTTTTCTAGTGATCAGAATCTCTAAAATCACCTTTTAGAAAAATGACTCGTTCAAAAGAATCGTTCAAAAGAATCGTTCAAAAGAATCATCCAAAAGAATCGTTCATCCGCGAACAAAACAGACGTCTTCGCCAGTTGTTATGGCTTATACTAGCGGCGTTACAAAGTCACTATATCAATCCCGCGGCTGTCATCATAATCCACACAGTCTTACTCACGGTTGTGGAAGTTATTCAGCCCTTTAACGTGACTTCAGCTCCTCCGTTGTAGTGGTTTTGACGGCCGCTTCAGGATCTGAGTCTCCGATCCCGCCAGCGCCGGTAATCAACAATGGCTCTCCTCCGCTCTGGGTCCGTGTTCTCTCTAGCACGGCTCCGACGACGGTTTACAACTGTCCAGTTTTCTATTAAGCTTCCTGCTCAATAAACTCCCCACTGGAAGGGTTTCAGGACAAGTACGGCGGATACAACTCGTGTCACTTTTTGAGCTTTTATTGCACACACATACAATACTCATCCACACACTAGGTAGCCTGAATGCTATCGCTACGCCAGCCTGTCAGGTGGATATTAGTGACGTTGTTAACGTTAGTTAGGTTAGGTTGTAAACCTGCAATGAAAACACAAACATCCGAATTAACTAACATGTGTCCACAATCATGTGATATTAATATTTTACCTGAAATTACTAGCATTGCTAGTTTACAGTCACTCACCGGCAAGGCGTACCAGTCCTGAGCATTAACTAAATGAAAATGAAACCTAAAGGCGAAACGCCTGCGCACTGTAACTAATTAAGCATACACAGACAAATAGTAAGGATACTAAAACTATAGTACGGATATAACATAAATATGCCTACATTTAGAATAAGTCAGAAATGTACACACTTGTTTCCTCAAATACCCAAAAACATAATAATAATATCTATCACTTGTAAAATATATATTTATATATCTATATATATATATATATAAATCACTAGTTGTACCTGCTGGAAAGTTCTACAATAGCCGCCACACATACCTTAAGCATGGATGGGGATCTACCCTTATCCAAGAGCTCCAGTAGGACACCCCACAATCTTGTGGATCCAGGTTGCGAGCTGAGCACCAACCTGAGAACACTGACCACTTGGAAGCATAAAGCCGTCTAGTAGAGGGCGCTCTAGCTTGCGTAATCGTGTTTAACACTCCTTCAGGGAGACTGACGGGTATCCGGTGATGGCCCACACATGCAGAGCCCAAAGCTCGGGTCGTAGGTGCCAAATCGTACCCCCGGCCTGTGAGAGGAGATCTCTCCTCAACGGGACAGGCCACGGAGGCAAGCTCTGAAGTTGCATCAGCTTCGGAAACCAAACTTGGTTCGGCCAGAACGGAGCTACTAGAAGTACACAGGAACCGTTCTCCCTTATACGCTTGATTACCTGTGCTAACAGCATGATCGGAGGGAAAGCATAGAGAGGGCGGCTGGGCCAGTGATGGGCCAGCGCTTCCTTGTTCTTTGTGAAGCATATTGGACACTGAGCGTTGTCTTGAGACGCAAAGAGGTCGACTTCTGCTGTGCCAAAGGTGGGTAGGTTGCGCTGAACCCATACAAGGATGCGTTCTGCCAGTGCATGAAGGTTCTGTGATCTCAGGCTGCCCTGGCGATTTATGTAGGAAACCACCGACATGTTGTCCGTGCGGACAAGGACATGGTGGCCCTTTAGAAGGGGAAGGAAGAACCGCAAGGCGTTCTCGACCGCCTTATCTCTAGACAGTTTATGTGCAAGCTCTTTTCTTGGCTTGACCACAGGCCAAAAGTCGGTCTGGCCATCTGTCGAAACCACTATCAGTTTAGAGATTACTCCCAGGTTTACACCTGTCTGATACCAGTCGACCGCCTTCCAGGGCTCCAGAGCTGTGACACAGTTCTGAGTTACCTTGAGACTTAAACGACTGGATGCCCATGCTCGACGCAGGACCCGCGTATTTAGCCAGTGCTGTCAAGGGCGCATGCGAAGCAGACCTAAACAAAGAAATTATTAAGTTGTGGATGGACTGTGTTTGGCATGCGTTTTTTAATAAAAAATTGCATACTTCACCTTCAAATGTCATGTTAAGGACAACATTATTGTTTTTTAGTCTTGGAACCTATTATTGGACTCCTTGACCACAAAAATGTACCCATTGATACCAAAGTTGTCATTATAGCTATAACAGAAGCAAAGATATCGGCCTCTCAAGTATGGTCGGCGGCCATTTTTAAAAAATGTGCGTATATAAGATACAAAATGTGATCTCACTTGTGTCTTAGGATAAATTTATTTCTATGGCCCTAAGGTACTTCCATCCCAAAGGGGACCTTTGCATCATGACTTGAAGTCAAAAGTCACTTAACCTCCCTACTATTCCTCTAGTCGCCAACAGAGGGCCTCATTGGTTAATACACAGGGTGACCTAAGGATTACAGTAGGGTTTCCCCACCGGCCCCCCGGTCCTCTCTTCAATCGCAGGCTGTGGAGCTTCCGGTGGCGATTGCTGGACCTTCTGATGGGGGTCCCAGCATCTCATTCGGTGGATCTGGTGGATGACCGGATGTCGATTGGGTTTGAGTCATCTGGAGATGATAATTCGGCTGTGTTGCCCCCTTTGGGGGAGAGTAGTGTTGTCCGAGTCAGATCCAGAACTGACGGCCATGCTTGCCCGGTGCAGCCGCAAGTGTAGGGCTCGATTGGAACCCTCCACCGTGTGTCCCGGACATTCGCGGCTGGATGATTGGTATCTCGGGGCAGGCCGTGCTAATCAGCATTATCTCACTTAAACGCCTTTTTTCCCAGAAGTACATGAGAAGGTAACGAAGACGTGGAAGTCAAGTCAAGTCATCTTCATTTATATAGCGCTTTAAACAATGTAGATTGTTCCAAAGCTGCTTTACAGTGATAATAGGAAATTAAAGTAACAGATTGTTTTGGCTTTATGGCAGCTCTAGAATAAAGTTATTTTCCAGCTAAAGTTAGTTTTAATTGATTCACTTCCGTCGCAACGATCATTAGTTATTAACTTGGGGGCCGCTAACACGACACGGTTTTAACAGAAAACTCTTAAGTTCTCTAGAACTTAAAACTTTAAAAACGTGAATCTATGAGAACACTGATGGCGTTCACATGCGTATTAAGAGTTAATTCTATAGGTATAAGCATTTGAATATATATGCACAGGCATGTAGTCCTTCCCTAAAAAAACAACCCTCAAGAAACTACTTGTCTGGCCTTAAAATTTATAATACAGAATTTTATCGCCTCGGGGTAGCCACGTGAACCGGAATTATCCCGACAACGATTATCTGTACAGAGGTAAAGGGAAGGAGGCCTTCACAGGGAGGGACTAGTCAACACTTCAGGACTGCGTTGTCGTCGCGTCCAGATGCAGGTCCTTCATCAGATCTGGATCCGGCCTGGATCCAGCGGACTGCGGTAAACCTCGGGATAAACAGAGAGATTAATATTAGAGTAGATGCCATTCTTCTTATGATGTAACGAGTACATCAGGATTTATGGGAAGTGTTCCCGGTTCCGGCTGACCTAATATGCAGCCTAACATTGAATTATAGAAGTCTATAATGTGTTATGTGTATGCAAGGTCAAAGAGATGTGTTTTTAGTCTTGCTTTGAACTGACAGAGTGTGTCTGCTTCCCGGACAATGTTTGGAAGACTGTTCCAAAGTTTTAGTGGTAAATAGGAAAAGGATTGTTGTAGAAATTTTAATAGTCATTTATTCCTAACATATCAATGTGTAAAAGTATATGTGTGTACGTGCTTGTGCGTGACGTTTCAGGAATATATGGGACAGGACATCTTGACCTTAGGAATGGTCAGATTTGGCTGGTTTATTCCAGTACCAGTTTGTGTCCTTAAGTAGAAACTGAACAGCAGTGGGGACCTTATCTGAGTGGGGGAAAAGTACAGCGAGTGAGAAGGAACCTGAAAAGAGTATAAAAGCTGTCTCATGTCTTCCTGGTGCGCGCCACTCACTTCACAGAATGTAACGGCTGTGATGGCGACTGGGCCTTCTTGCAAGAATAAACATTTCTCTTTTTATTAATTTGACTCTGAGTGTCTCTTACGCAGTGATGATGTTTAACAGAAGTTTTTGCCACAACAGGATCTACCGCCAGCAGTCGATTTTGATATTCTAGGTATTATCAACTGGCCGGAATTTTGAGATCACAATAGACGTGAAGGACTATAATGCGTTAAGAGCTCGCTAAAGTACTGGTGAGCTAAACCATTTAGTGCTTTGTAAGTAATTAGCAATATTTTAAAATGTATATGATGTTTAATAGGGAGCCAATGAAAAAGCTAGCGAGATACTAGCGTGTTGTGCTAACAATAACGCAAGCTAGCGATGTTAGGTTAATCTGAGATGTTAGGTAAACTGTAATTAGTAGTATAAACAACTAGAAATGATAGTAAATTATGGTTGAAAACAGAAAGAAATACGAGGCTTAGACGGAGCTTACAGCCTCGGAGCAAACACACTCACACACAGCAGGCAGCGAGGCAGACAGGAGCAAGGGTGTGTCATGTATACTATTGCCCCCACCACAGATTTGTGTAAAGTAAAGCATGTGCACCAATCCTTGCTGAAAGCTCAGATCGGCAGGAACCCTTCCCCCGGCTTGCAGAACAACCCTGTAGTTGAGTCGGTGCGGCCTTGGGGAAAGGAGGAGTTAGATGAGGGAGACTTGTTTGTCTTGGTGCTGCAAACACCTCAAGTTAATAGTAGGGGAGTACCTTGGGGTATTGCCCCTTCTGTCCCTCAGAGGTCTGATGAGGTACCATCTGGTGAAACCCAGAGGGCAGAAGAAATTCCTGAGGCAGAGGTGAACTTGCAGCCTTTAATGAATTTTCCTTCTAATTCTGTTGTTATGGATGAGAGTGTGGTGAGGAGGACTGGTAGGAGTACTGCTGGGCAGCACTCTAATGTACATCACCTCCACCGATTATTGGGGGCAGGTACAGTGTCTAGAATGGTGGGTAGTACAGCTGTTGCTTGGTTCCGGCCTTGAAGGTTCAGAGGGCGACTGTGCAGAAGTTGGGGGAGGATTGTGACAGAATGAATAAGGTAAGTGTAGAAGAACGAAGGTTGATACCCCTCACCTATCAGCGAAGGGTGTCTCCTATTTAAGACCTGGTTGGCTGTAGCCTGTGATGTTTTTTTATGAGGCGTTTTTTTATGAATGCTGTGTACTTTTGCCTGTGAAAGGATAATAGAGCAGGGCATCATCCATTTTTGGTAAGTGTTTTCTTGCATGAAGTTACAAGCGGGTTCTTCGTAACCATTAGTAACATCTTGTTTTTTCTTTGTTCGCAATTGCCGCAGGATTCTCCCTCTTGTTCTTGGCGATCTTTCTTCTCTGCTGTCGCTATAGTATAAGCCCTGGCGCTTCTCTTCTGCTGTGCTGCAAGAACACAGTTATCTCGCAACTAAAAGAAGGGGATTGTTGTCTGGTTTCATTTGTTTATTTTATTACTTTTATTTTGAGGCTTGCTTATTTGATAACTGGAGCAGGAGCATAAACTACGTGGTTGCTCCATGTGAGTACTTTTCCTTGTTTGAATTGAGTTTCTTAGTTTTATTTCTACTGTTTTGAATATTAGTATTTACCCATCACTGTGGTGAATTGTGAATACCCATTCACGTGACTGAATTGTGTGACATCATCAAACTGTGGTTCTATTTAATTATGTTTTGAAGTTTTATTTATCTATCTTTGATTTTTCTTTTAGGAACTGGGGTCCCACGGGTGAAGGATCTATTGTGGTGGTGCTCCTTCAACGTTTGCCACTTTTGAAGTGTTTGGATCTGAGTGCACGCGGTGTGTCTGGAAGTGTGCTTTTGGACAACTAGCTCCGGTGATCACTCCTGTGGGGAACCTTAGCCCTGTTGGTTGGTGTAGTTTGTTTTTACATTTTCCCCTTCGTGAGTTGTGTAAATATGAGTTTATGTATTTTTTCTGTTCTTGTTTGTTGTTTCTGATTATTTGAAACAGAGTTGCCAGCCACACACCTCTAACAGTGAGAATTATTTTGTGATTTTTATTCTTGTGATTTAGTATAATTTATGTTTCTGTGAACTGTAAATCATTAAGCGTAGCATCAGTCCTGGCAGGTCATGTTAGTCAAGCCGCTTCAGCTGATCCACATCTACTTATAGGATACAACGCCTATCACTGTATACATATATAAGCTCCTTCAGTATTATCAGCAGCTATCATGTTTCTCAGGAGCTAATTACCCTCCTCCCTCCCCAACTCCTTATGTTGTGTTTACCCTAAGGGAAACAGAACTGCTCTCCCTGTATGGAGTGAAAATAGACTCTAAACCTTCCACAAATGCACGCGAGAGATCCACACATATCAATAGACAGATGCACGCGAGAGATCCACACACGCAAACCAATTCACAGATGCACGCGAGAGATCCACACACGCAAACCAATCCACAAATGCACGCGAGAGATCCACACACACAAAGTAATCCACAAATGCACGCGTGAGATCCACACACACAAAACAATCCACAAATGCTTCATCTGTAAATGTAATTCCATGCACAGCAAATCACGTGACTTTTGAGACTGTTGCTCCGCGGCCTTGATTCACAAATGCACACGAGCCGATCTGTCCACAAGCCTGTATCTGTCCACATTACTTGCAAGGATGCGATATGGTGTCTATATATATATATATATATATGGTGTATATATATAAAATATTAAAATGCTAAATACATATTTATCATATGATAAATACAAATACAGTAGGCCTAAGTGTTTATAAAGTTCATATATTTTAGACCCACTAAAAGCTTAATCATTTTGCTATGTTCTTACACAAAGTACTCCAAAAAATGTATTGTAAGTAAGAGCAACATAAGTATGTTTTCTTTAAATGCACTAAATCTTCAATAAAAGTATGTTTGTGTTTAGTATATTTCTGTCACGTTTTGATGTATTTAGTTATGTTTTGAGATCTTGTTTCCCCCTGTCTTTGTGGTTTTTGGTTTAGTCCTGTTAAGTTTTCCCGCTCCTCGTTTGTGTTCAGTTTTATCACCTGTGTTCAGTTAATTATCTTGTTTGGTTCAGTTCATTTAAGCCCTGTGTTTTCCCTCAGTGTTTGTCGATCGTCGTCTATGTATGGTTGTGTGTAAACCCTGAATTCCTGGAGTTTTGTTCTTGTTTCATTTTGAAAGTTTCATTTTGTTGAATAAATCAACTATATTGAGCCTCCCTTGTCCTCGTCTTCAGCCACCTGCACCCAACCCTGACAGAACGATCGACCTTAAAAAAAAAAAAAAGAAGATGGAGAGCTGGAAGCAGGCCTTCGTGGGAACCCGGATGGCCATATTTCGCGGGACCCGTGGAGGTCGTAGTAGGGGATGTGATCGAGTTCTGGTGTTCCCGAGTCCAGTATGGCCTGAGCCCATCGCATGCCCGCCAAAGCCTGAGCCCATTGCATGCCCGCCAGAGCCTGACCCTTTTGACGACCTTCCTGAGCTTCTTCCCCCGGAAACCGTCCAGCCAGAGCCCGTCGCCTGCCCGCCAGAGCCTGAGCCCATTGCATGCCCGCCAGAGCCTGAGTCTGACCCTTATGATGACCTTCCTGAGCTTCTTCCCCTGGAGACCGTCCAGCCAGAGACCGTCCAGCCAGAGACCGTCCAGCCAGAGACCGTCCAGCCAGAGACCGTCCAGCCAGAGACCGTCGCCTGTCCGCCAGAGCATGAATCCAGTTCCGAGTCCCATGATGTGCTGGCCCCGTCCAGTTCCGAGTCCCCTGATGTGCTGGCCCCGTCCAGTTCCGAGTCCCCTGATGTGCTGGCCCCGTCCAGTTCCGAGTCCCCTGATGTGCTGGCCCCGTCCAGTTCCGAGTCCCATGATGCGCCAGAGCCCGTTGACACAGTGCCAGAGCCAGAGCCCGTTGACCCAGAGCCAGAGCCCGTTGACCCAGCGCCAGAGCCAGAGCCCGTTGACCCAGCGCCAGAGCCAGAGCCCGTTGACCCAGCGCCAGAGCCCGTTGACCCAGCGCCAGAGCCCGTTGACCCAGCGCCAGAGCCCGTTGACCCAGCGCCAGAGCCCGTTGACCCAGCGCCAGAGCCCGTTGACCCAGCGCCAGAGCCCGTTGACCCAGCGCCAGAGCCCGTTGACCCAGACCCCGTTGACCCAGCGCCCGTTGATGTCAAGTCAGTTCCCGATCCTGAGCCTGTCCTCCCCAAGAAAATTTTGGGGGGACGCTATACGCCTTCGCCGTGGCCGGCCAAAGATCCATGGAGGCCTGAAAAAATAGCACCACCGTGGCCACCTGAAGGGTCCTCACCAGCACGGCCACCTGAAGGGTCTTCACCGCCGTGGCCACCTGAAGAGCCTGCACCACCACGACCACCCGAAGGGTCTTCACCGCCACGGCCACCCGAAGGGTCTTCACCGCCATGGCCACCTGAAGGGTCTTCACCGCCGTGGCCACCTGAAGGGTCCTCACCAGCACGGCCACCTGAAGGGTCTTCACCGCCGTGGCCACCTGAAGGGTCTTCACCGCCGTGGCCACGCCCACAGCCTGTACCGCCGTGGCCACGCCCACAGCCTGCACCGCCGTGGCCACGCCCACAGCCTGCACCGTCGTGGCCACGCCCACAGCCTGCTCCGCCCTGGCCACGCCCACAGCCTGCACCGTCGTGGCCACGCCCACAGCCTGCTCCGCCGTGGCCACGCCCACAGCCTGCACCGTCGTTGCCACGCCCACAGCCTGCTCCGCCCTGGCCACGCCCACAGCCTGCACCGTCGTGGCCACGCCCACAGCCTGCTCCGCCGCGGCCACGCCCACAGCCTGCTCCGCCCTGGAGGCTTCCCGGACCTGCACCATGCCCTCGTCAGCCTCCAGGGCGCCCACCCTCCCACCCCTTTGGATGTTATACGGCGCGAGGACGCGCCTTCGGGGAGGGGGGAGGTACTGTCACGTTTTGATGTATTTAGTTATGTTTTGAGATCTTGTTTCCCCCTGTCTTTGTGGTTTTTGGTTTAGTCCTGTTAAGTTTTCCCGCTCCTCGTTTGTGTTCAGTTTTATCACCTGTGTTCAGTTAATTATCTTTTTTGGGTTCAGTTCATTTAAGCCCTGTGTTTTCCCTCAGTGTTTGTCGATCGTCGTCTATGTATGGTTGTGTGTAAACCCTGAATTCCTGGAGTTTTGTTCTTGTTTCATTTTGAAAGTTTCATTTTGTTGAATAAATCAACTATATTGAGCCTCCCTTGTCCTCGTCTTCAGCCACCTGCACCCAACCCTGACAATTTCTTAAAAATGTAACTAAGCATATTATTATTACCAAAGTACTTATAATGCATTTTTTAGAAATTATTAAAAGTATGCTTGTGGTTGAATATTTCTTAAAAGTGTAACAAAGCATATATTTTTAACCAATGTAGTGCACTTTTTAGAAATATGTTAAAAGTATGCTTGTTTTTCAATATACTTTTAGAAAATATACTAAAGTACAATTATTTTAAAGTGTGTTAAAAGTTGTATTGTAAAAAAGGTCAAAAGCATGAAGCTAATATACTTTTAATACATTTCAAGATAGTACATTTTTTGTTAGTATATTTGCAATGTACTATTGAAAAATGGTATATATTTAATATACAGTAAAGTATACTTTTTTTCCACCTGGGAACCGTTTACACAGATTGAAAAAAAAAAACATGTTTGGCAAATGTTCATTTAATGGTTCAAAACATTCAATTTAAAGTGGTTTTCGTGTTGTGGTTGCTTTGAATTGAGTATCATTCAGTCTATTATTTAGTTGGTTGAAATAATCCCCCCCCCCCCACACACACACACACACACATACACTTTTACTATTTAACTCTTAATAAACTTAGAAATATTTTGACAAAGCTTTTTAGTAAATGGACAGATCAAAAAAATATTAACAACTGGTTAATCTGATTCACCACGAAAGGAGCAACTGAGGCAAATCTCAGACTTTTGCACGTAATGGTTTGCTTGAGAATTGTTTGCTTGAGGGTAATACTTGTGAATTATTTTGAAAGAAATCTTTTACTTTGTTGGTTAAATTATGTGGAAGCATTCATCCTTTCTTTAAAAATAAGGAAAGCAAAACATATAGGTAATAGCTGAAAATATATTACTTTCCATTTAATGTGTGTGTGGGGGGGAGGGGTTATTACATTACCACAAAGTACATTCAGAATTACAATAATATAAACAAAAGAAAACGTAGTACAGCCTAGTAGTTGGCTAACAGTTACAGAAATAATTTAAAGACTTTAAAGCCGTCTCGTTATCCGAATGGTTTTCTTAATAGGCTATATTCTGATTGTTGAAGAATAAAAAAGAGGTTCGGTTTTACTCTATATTTATTTAGTGAAAAATGTTTAGACTTAAGTTGTCTCGCAAGTCAGTCAAAGGAATAGCCTACCTAAGATTAATGTTGTTCACTTTTACTTGTTTGTAGGCTCAGGCCCGCATTAATGCACAGGCTTAATGGGGCTGAAGCCCCAGGGCCTATGAAGACAAGGGGCCTATCATAAGCAAAAAAAAAATCACATTGTTTTGTAATTTGTCGAATTTTCTGTCAATCACTTGAAATTCATGTTTTTGGCTGCTGATTGATCCAATTTACAAGTGACCCACGTGGGAAGCATGATATGACAGCCTATCAGAATGTAGAGAAACAGTTGCGTCATATTCTCTAGTAGTCTATTCAAATTTACGCTAGTCACAGAGGCTGATAGCTATCAAAATGTTGAGGAAGAAGTTTAAGAGTGGTGCTCATAAACGAAAAATATCGCGACAGAAAGAAAACAGTGAGAAGGAATTGTTAAAAAAAGATTCCAAACCTAACAGGATTCTTTAAACCTGCAAATGAAGGCGAGTCGAGCTCATTAAGCGGAGCACCGATCGATGAACAGTGGAGAGGACAAGCAAACAGGCGGGCAGTGTTAAAGGGTCATTCCACCCATTTCAACATTAATCTTTATTGAAAGTGGCTCATATATGTAGTCGAAATGTAAAAGAAATTTTGAATTTGGTGCCATCTTGACCGAGAAAAGACAGAAAATAACTGAAGGGCGCATTTGTATGTAAGACAACAACTCCCACAATGCACCACATTGCACAGCTCCTCAAGCCACTCCCACTAATCCAGAACAGCGCAAACATCAGAGAAATCACTCTTCCTTCTACAAGGCTAACGTTAGCTGCCAAAAGAGTTTGAAATTCATTTCACACAAAATGTCTAGTCATACTTGCCAACCTTGAGACCTCAGAATTCGGGAGATATTCATGGGGGGGGGGGGGGGGGTCGTATATCACAAACGCAACTTTTTTTTGTACAATATTTTTTGTATCTACATATATTTTGTATAATAGAGAGCAATTTTCACTGACAGCAGCCACGAATTATATATATCACAATCATATATCACGAACGCAAATTTTTTTGTACAATATTTTTTTGTGTGTGTGTATATATATATATATATATATATATATATATATATATATATATATATATATATATATATATATATATATATATATATATATATATATATATATATATATATATATATTGTATAATAGAGAGCTATTTTCACTGACAGGAGCCACGAATTACTTACAAGAGAAGTGTAAATACAAAAAGCCTACTTTATCCGTGTTTCTGCTTGTGCTTTCATCACACATCAGTCAGGGCTCTCAAGTGTCACGCATTGAGCGTGACAGTCACTCATTTCGGTCTTTTGTCACGCTCTCCCGCCACACATTGTATTTCTCACGCTGAAAAACTATTTGTAATATATTTAATATGCCGCAGCGCCCAAAACTCTGGCCGCGCCGCTCTCACTGTGGAACCGGCAGGAATCAAGCGCGTCTTCTCTGGTGTTGTTCGTGTTGTTAGCCAATCAAAAAATGTCACTCTCGCACCCGCACTCGGAAATCGGGAGAAATTCGGGAGAAAGGTCGGTCCGGGAGATTTTCGGGAGGGGCTTTGTAATTCGGGAGTCTCCCGGAAAAATCGGGAGGGTTGGCATGTATGTGTCTAGTTAGTTGGCTGTGGCGAGCAGGACGAGGGCGAGGGACATGAGAGGACGGCGCGAGTCATAATGAATGACACCTGTGAGACGCAGCGGTCTTATATCTCTCACGGAGGAGCGGAGGCATAAAAGGAACAGGCCTGATGTTATGTTATGTTTCTGTTGTGTGTGGCCAGCTGGCTTAAACTTTTGTTTTGTATTTGTTTATTTGACTATTAAAATGTTTAAATGTTCGCCGGTTCCCGCCTCCTCTTACCACAACAACGAACCCGTTACATTGGCAAAGTCATTAGCGAATTACTCCTCGTTTGTATTTCTTTCTATATGGTGAATTATTGCATGATACCTGGATGTTCAGTCAGAACATATGCGGTGCGAAACTAGGACGGTTCACATCACAACACAAACGTCCGTGTGCTCGTCTGATTTAGAAATTTTGTCCAGGAGAAATTGCCATCGTTGAAATTCTCTGCAGCAGAGCAGACGGACTCTTATCTGTGTCCGAAGCGCACAGCGACAGCACAGGCACCAGCAGTCCGCCTCAGCTCGAGCCAGCCCGGGCTCAGTCCGCGACAGGCAGCCGCCTCCTGTTCCTCAGTCAGCCTCAGCTGCTCTTCACCATACTGCGGCTCGTAAAGATAGCCACGAACATCGGATTCGAGCAGCAGAATTTCAAAATCCTCTTCTTCCATATTATGTTTAGTTTATTCCGTCATTGTCGTAACTTCCTATCTCCACAGCGCTTGTTAGCTTAGCTTATAAACAAGATGGCTGATATTGATTTCAGTATCTGCAAGTGAAGTCCCACCCACTGATCTGTGATAGGTCTGTTAGTGCATTAGGTCCAACCCCCTATGGGCGGGTTTGAAAGGGTGCTTGTAGTCTTTACAGAAATCCCCCCCTCTTACACTTCCTCCTACAATGACGTAAAATGATGATTTTTGCGTCATTGTAGGAGGAAGTGAAAAAGGTAAATAGTGGATTTCTCTCGTCTCAGGGGAAAATGAGAGAGTGTTGCACGACCATTCAATAGTATGACTGGGTTTCTAACAATGGAAAGCTTAATGCAAATGGGTGGAGTGTCCCTTTAATTTCGTTGATGAATAATATGAGTAAGAATATTGGATGTGCATCAGTGTAATTGGTCTTAAAGTGACAGTGGGCAATAAACCTAATGCTGCCCTCTGTACACTTAAAGTCCCCGTGAACCGGAAGTTGCAAACGACTTTTCTCCACTGCTGTGACGTATTTCCGAGAGAAACGGAATACTAAATGAGGCAAAATAGTGAGCGTGGCTTTTTTTTTCAACTAGCACCTGATTGGATCTAGAAAAATGCACCTCCTCGCCATCTCTCCTTTCACACGCTGTGTGCCTGTCTACTGTCAGTTGGAGGGGCGTGGTTACGGATGTTAAGCAGACACCCAAACCGTCAAGCCTACGTCATCGGGCAAGGTCCTCCAATGCAGAGGGGAGGGGCATTTTCAGAATTTGATTAAAGATTACGAAGCCAAAAAAAATTTTTGTGTGGATTGACTTGCATGGATGAATTGTTCATCACAAAACGATCAATTTAGGCAAACAAAGTAAGTATGGTCAATTTTGATTTCATGGGGACTTTAATATTAATCAAACAACAAAATAAAAAGAGAAAAGCATTCACTGCTCTTTAATAGCTTTAATATGGATTAATTATACAAATAAATATGTCTGCTTGAAAGAATAAAGGATGATGTATGTAAGTTAAAGACGGCATAATCATTATTTAAAGAAAAAAAAAGACTGTTCTAGGAGAAGTGTTTTTATTTAATTTTAAGATATTATGTTATGTCACCGTGCTAAATCTGTGTCTGTACAGTATTGTGTGTTCAAACTTTAAAAATTATTCATATTAACAGGTTAATAGATGTTTTCTACGGGAATATAGCCTATAATGGGCTTGGAAATTTTAGAGAAATTCTAAATTAATGCATTAGAATTTCACTAAACCCATTCGATTTTAGTCGACTAAATCTACTGTAAATTTAGTCGACTAAAATCTTATTGTATTTCGTCAACTAAAACTAGACTTGCATGGAGCAGAGCATGCTTTTGTTGTATAGACAAACGTGATCATTAGACTTTTTTTTATTGTGGGCCTACAAAACCTCTCAGCCCCAGGGCCTAACGGCAGGTTAATGCGGGCCTGTGTAGGCTACTTGTAAAAGGCTTCTTAGAAGGCTGTTGTCCATTGCATGCTACGTTTGTACTACTAAAATTCCCACATCATTTTATTTGAAATTGATCATACATACATTTTCCAGAGATGTTAAAAAAGTTTCAGAGTTCCAGAGACAATGCCAAATTCCAGAGCCGTTTAAATGGTTGTGATTGGTTC
The DNA here is from genome assembly GCA_036326025.1 of Chrosomus eos. NCBI lineage: Eukaryota > Metazoa > Chordata > Actinopteri > Cypriniformes > Leuciscidae > Chrosomus > Chrosomus eos. The sequence goes on along the minus strand of CM070826.1, from coordinate 38,058,973 downwards.
TTATGATAATGAGCTCGCCTCGCACCTCACTCAGAGCCTCCATTAATCAGATAATCTGCTGCTGTGCGTGTGTGTTACTTCTGAATGTGATTAGATTTATTTAGAATCCTAAATTTAAACTGTTAAAAATATATAGAGCGATCGTGTCTCTTTAGAGGACTAGGAGGAAACCACGCGATTCATATGGATTAGGTGATATTTTTTGTGATTAACTTTTTGAAACATAGCGTTTTGAGAAAACATAGTGTTGATTTTACCCAGCTTCTTCAAGTTTGCATGGCATGTGACGTTTGGAACCTCATTATGTTGTGATTCTAGGTAAGATTTGTATTACATTGACGTTACTTATCTTTGCCAGTAGTATTTTTGACACAAACTGTAACAGGACGTCTTTTTCAGTTCAGCTACATTCAATTTGACCAATCAGAGCCAAAGTCGAGCAGACTCAAAGAGATGAATATGCTGCCTTAAAAGTTACTGGTAAGTTTTAGTTGCTGTTTGCATAAATAAAAAGCTCACTGTTTATTTTTTTAATCTTAAGTGTTTTAAAAATCTACGTGGAGAGATTTGTTTGTCTTAAAACAAATATAAAACATTGTCCTAGGCATCTGCAAAAAAACATAATTAGTCATTATAACATGTACAACATTGCATTAACATTTTTATTTTCGAAATTAAGCTGTGTATTTATTTCTGATTTCCTGAAAAATTTGGCTTCATTATGCAAATGATCTTTCTTTGAAAAGTTTGGGGAAAAAATACATGTTATGAACAAAGTTACTTTGTCTTGAGCTGACCAATAATGGTAGTGTGTGTTGATTGGCGTTTATAGTAGTTCAAGCTTGACAACCTTATTGCGTATGCATATATAATTCTCTTTTTTTCATATTAATATTTGTTGTTTTTCAGACAGCTGCTATAGAAGAAAAACTGAAATCTGAGTGCAGAGACAAGCGAAGAAGAGAGTAGTAAGTATGGTTTGATCTCATATAACCTCTGTTAGAGATTTTTGAATCGGGCCTATAGAACGGTGGTCGACAGTTAGGAAAATGTTAGCAACGTGTCCATTTCAAGTGTCTAATTTGTGCTGCCTTTGAGTCTTTCATGTAAAAATCTGTATTTAATTGTTTTGTTTTTTAGTAAAGCTGTAAGTCAACTTGTCCTAGTTGTCTTGGCATACAATATTTTGAACAATTTCTAATTTCCTTATATCTTTAGATCTTTCTTTACAATAGACAGGTTCATGGGAAATACCCTAGGTTTTAAATAAACCACAATTATCAATATAAAACATATCGTCTAATACTCACAGGTTGCTTTATTGCTGCAAATAACTATATCAGTAACTTTTTGATTGAACTTTGCTCACTGTAAATTGTGTTGGGCTGCTTCTAATCTCATGTTCAATGTAACTCATAGAGAGCTGTACAGTGATGACAGAGAAGAGGATAAAGCTTGATGAGGAGGATATAGCCAAAGCTTTTAAGGTAAACTGAGAAGTCAACTGAATTCTAATGCATTTCTATGCAAATTATTATACATGTATTCAAACATGGATACACAAATGTTAATCATTGGTTAATTTTATATTAATTATTCTTCCCTTTTAAAGATCCTCTGATAAAGCAGTCTTCAAATACTACAAGCCCCAGTTGTAGAAAATGAGTCTAACTCAAAGAAGTGATGGTCCACTTGAAGATGTGACATTTAAACTCTTCTGGTTCTTTGGTTCAGCCATTTGTAGGCCTAAGTTTGTAAATGCATTATTCACTTCTGCACATTATTTTTTTTTAAACTTATTTTTATTTTTTCAGAAAATTGCATTGTGATGCTTATTTAGTGATGTAAAATTCATAGTGTACTTTTCAGTAATGCATGTATAACTGAAATGTTCTACAAAAAATTATAAATATAGCTCTGCCATATCATTTCACTGATCTTTTTAATTTACTTTTATTTCTTTTTTTACTCTTATGTTATTTACACAAGATACTATATTAAAGTTTTCTTGATTTTTAAGTCTGTGTATGTCTATGTTTATATTTAATTATTTTTGCACACTTAATATACAATTTTAAATACGGAATAAATCCGCTTTATATTAAGCTATTAGTGTAATGCTAATACACTTTAATGCTATTTAAATGTTCTTGAAGTACATTAAAATTATGCTTCACATATATTATAACTAGTTTAAGACATGAAAGTATATTTTTAATGAACTGCAAAGAAATGCACTTAAATTTACTGGAAGTGGTTCCATTTTAGCATAATTTAGATAATGACTTTCTAATGTACTTGTAACACAAATAAAGTACACTTTAAGCATGTAATTAGTCCCTGCACAGGCATATACTTAAAGTATACAAAATATACTTTAAGTTGTTCCACTTTAGCACATCAAAGTACACTAAATACACTTAAAGTTGAGCTTTTCTACAATTTAAAAATATATTTAGTACAAAATTAGTTGTTCCAAAATAGCATGCTTCAAGTGTGTTCATGATTAGTTAACTTGAAGTATAAAAAGTATGCTAAATTTTAGTACACTTTAGCACATTTATTTTTCACCTGGGTTGGTAAACAGATTTGGGTGAAAAAAGGCATTCACCCAAAAATGAAAATGTACACACCCTCAAGTTGTTTTAAACCTGTATGAGTTTCTTTCTTCAGCTGAACACAAATGAAAAGATATTTTGAAGAATGTAAAAAAACATGGTTAACAAAGCCATCAAAGAACAAAAACGTTAACAAAAATTTTAGAAAAAAATAATACTATACAAGTCAATGCTACTGTCTGGTTTCTGACATTTTCAAAATAAAATATCTTTTCATTTATGTAATGCTTGTGGATTGTTTGAAAGAAATCTTTTACTTTGTTGGTTAAATTATGTGGAAGCATTCATCCTTTCTTTAAAAATAAGGAAAGCAAAACATATAGGTAATAGCTGAAAATATATTATTTTCCATTTAATGTGTGTGGGGGGAGGGGTTATTACATTACCACAAAGTACATTCAGAATTACAATAATATAAACAAAAGAAAACGTAGTACAGCCTAGTAGTTGGCTAACAGTTACAGAAATAATTTAAAGACTTTAAAGCCGTCTCGTTATCCGAATGGTTTTCTTAATAGGCTATATATTCTGATTATACGTTGAAGAATAAAAAAGAGGTTCGGTTTTACTCTATATTTGCATTTATGTATATGATATTTAGTGAAAAAACGCGTGCATGCTAGAAATAGAACCGACGCCTATTTTTCACGCGACACGCAAGCGTGTTGGAAGCGTTTTCAGGCAAAATAGAATGGGAAAAGATGTTTATATGTTATTTTGTACACGAATACATATTAATAAATTACATTTTTGACAAATTCAGATATGAATATAGTCCTAATTTAAAAATAAATAAATAAATAGGCCTAATTACCAATTTTCAAATATTGCACCTGTCAAGACAGAACGAAATATTCTGTAGTCTATTTTGCTGCCAATACTGCTGTGCTGACAGTGTCTTTATCTGTAGGCTTTATATTTATGCTTAACACGAAGTATAGGGCTTCCACAACTCTCTCCCATATGTTGAACAAGGGTGATGCGTGTCAGCAGCGCCGCGTCAGACACGCTTCTGGTGTGCAAAGACACAGAAATTGCGACGCAGCTGACACGCAACAGAAACGCCACGCTCACGCCACGCAGCCAGTGTGTCTCCGGCCTTAGAGTCTATTTTCACTCCATATTCCCTGCTCTTATCCATGCTAGGCTGCATGGATGTGCAGGAAGTTCTTGCCCAGAACAGAACCATACCGCCAATCCTAACTGTATGCAATTGACAATCGTATTTGACAATAATGGTATTGACAGAATTAGGCCTTATGTAACATTCTTTAATTGTATTTTTTTTGTATTGTTATTGGAGATAAAGAGCTGTCAGATGCTGTACAGTATCACTGAGGACATTTTAAAGTGATATATTTCCTCTTTTAAATTTAACTTTTGTACCAATAAAAATATATTTTTATATTTTACCCACGTTTCTTGCCTCCCATATGAGTCGAACCGGTGTGTGACCTAATAACAACTCTTTAGGTGTTATTAATATTTCCCTGGGTGAAATTCCTAAGGTGGCGTAGTCAAATTTCCTACAAGTTAAAGAACTTGGGCTTGTGTTTTAAACCTGTACCGATCTGTCACACTTACAAAGGACCACCCGTCAGCACAAAAGTGGAATCCAACGGCGTGGGCAAAGGTATAATGCGTGTATGTCTTTTCAGCTCTCCTGTGAAGTTCACTTCATTTTTAGAATTTTGTTTCTGTAACCCTTATTACGAGGTAGTAATAATAATGTACATAGGTTTAATAGTCTGAAGTAGTCGTAGAGAATATCATGAATACGATTTGGACCAAAATCAGAAGACACTAAATTGTTAAGAGCCTGAGAATTGAATATCAATAAAAAAAAAGAATATACCACACCAGAATGACAGTTTAGACAACCTGTATTAAATTCACAGGGTGGAGCATACATACAAAGGGAAAAAACATATTTATGAAAAATAACAAACTAAAATAATAAAGTGCGCACGTAAACAAACAAAACACTCTCTTTCCAGTATCTTTGAGCTCAGTTCGTCCTCGGTTTCGACTTGCCTTGGTTGACAAGAGTTCAGGTTCACCGTTGGGTTTTTTTTTTCCCTGGTTGAGTTAGTGTTTGTCCTACCACAATGAAGATGAAGAGGATGAAATCAGTTCGCCTAAAGCACTTTGATTCGTTGTCAAACACGGTTGGCTCGCCACCCAGCCACCCAGACTGGGAATCAATGCATCTCTGGAAGAACGTCTGGATCTGGATCAGTCCATGCAAAGGATCTCTGCCCGATGTTCCCAGCTCTTTACCAAAACCTGACCTATAAATAAGGCCAAATCATTTCTTTCAATTACCATTCAATGAATAAATGGATATAAATAAATCTACAAAATAAAATGAGATAATATTTCAGTACACCTATAATGCAATATAAAAATCTTTCTCTTGTTGTACAACAGCTCTTGTGTTTCTTCTCAAGTATCAAAACTAAATGAATTTTTCTCTAGTATCAAAAGTAAATTTACATAATTTGCATCCTTCATAAAGACACATTTCACATTCAAGTTTTATGAAACCTTATGGTAGTCACATTAATAGTATGAAGAATAAAACTCCATGAATTGCATGTAAACATTAATCAAATTGTATCACTTTAAATTAGAGGCATTAAGGCATTAGTGTGCTTATTTATCCCCCTCTGCACCGGTAACAGTGGAAAGAATGCACAAAAAATTGTACCTCTTTTAAGCTTCAGTGACCACAATTAAATCCACAATTTTTAACATCATTATTTAACAACTAACTATTTAGCAACAATATGAAAAGTTAACATTCCTTTTTATAACCTACAAACGAAATAACTTGATAGTTTCAAAGACATTAACCAGTATTTCGCTAGCCTATTGTGGCTAATTACCTTATTAACATATGCACACAGCAGGCTTTACACCTTTAGCTCTACACAATGAACAACTTTGCATTGATTCACACATTAACACAGATTAACATAGATGCTAGCGAACTCAAACTCAGCAGACTAGGTTAAATACAAAATTGGGCAGCAAAAACCTGGCCTGTTAGCATGAATATTAGCGAACTCAGATGGCTAGATAAACAACTCACCATTTTCACGGAATTCACTGCCTTTAGCTCCGTGACAACAGTGGATTCAGGCACGGCTTTCGTTTACACTCTATATTACAATAAGGCATAGTCAGTATAATCAATAATAATTACAGAACTTGTTTAATTCACTTCCTATTGTTTTTTTCAGCTTACCAAGCAGATAACGCAGCCTCCTATGCTCAAGTGCAAGCGCCAAAAGAACGTGCAGTGACGCAAAACTAGAGGCGTAACTGTAACAGAGCCTAGCTGGCAGCTGATTGGTCAGCTCAGTGCCTCATAGAATTCACCCATTGGCTCACTTACACCTCCATCAAATATACAAAATTAAAGTTAACCCTTTCGTGACTGGGTTAAACAGCTAAATAGGGTTTCTCATTATTTAACCTGGCTACACCCTCCCCCTTTGAACTCATGTACGTCCCTGTAACTGTTTGTATCTCAGGGTACAGGACAGAAGGATATGTGTTTTCACCTTCAGTTAAAATGTCAGCCACAGCTGTGGTTAACCCCTGAAAGAATGATTTAACAACTGTGACAAAGGGGTTTCCAAGTTCAGTATAGTCAAGTCTCTTTGACGGCTGACGGTTTCTCTCTGATCTCCTGACTGTTGTATCCTTTATTTCCTTTTCTGGTTCTTTACTTCCATTGCGACTCATCTCCTTTTCACTCTGTAACATGTCAGAAAACACTGGAAGCTGCTCGATTTGGATGTCATCATCAGGTAAGTTTTGCTCCTCCACAGGGTTTTTACTAGCAGGTAAGTTACTTTCGGTCATAACTATTTCATCAACTTGTTCATCAAGCATGACTCTTTCGGTAAGTAGGTCCTCAGTGTCGTAGTGGTGACAGTTAGGATCATTAAGTGTGAGGGGACTGTCTGAGGCACCATTGGATATATCAGGTGGCTTGTTAATTTCAGGAGTGCAATCATCATTTTGAGCATTTACAGGAATCTCAACAGGACAATTGCTTGGAGATTCAGTAAGCTGTTTTTCCTGCACAATAGACATAGTTGGATCAGGCTGCACAAGACTGTCATGGACTCTGGGAAACTGAGCATTTGGGGGTTCTCTGAAATAGTAAACAGGAATGATTTCATCTTCTTCGTCTGAGAAATGATTCTCATCCACAATAGGATTTGTACGGGTTGCTGGCCTGCGCCTTGTGGGCTGCTGGTCAGGCGCCTTGTTGACCTCTGTAGGCAAGTTACCACATGGAAGGAGTAAGTCCCTATGCAGTGTTCTCAAAGGACCATCCTGATTTTCAGGTTTGACTGTATAGACGGGCAGGGTACCTGCTCTCCTCACCACCACGTGGACAATTGACTCCCACTTGTCTGAAATCTTATGTTTTCCTCGAATGCGAACGTTTCTGACCAATACTCTGTCTCCAGCCTCCAAGTCCGAAGCAGTCACACGCCTGTCATACCTCATTTTATTCTTGTGTGCTATCTTTGCAGCATTTTCAATTGCTATCTTGTAGCTGTCTTCAAGTCGTGACTTAAGGTTTTGCACATACTCTGCATGTGATGTTTGCTGACCCCCTTGCACTGGCAATCCAAACGCCAAATCAACCGGCAGACGAGGCTGACGTCCGAACATCAGTTCATATGGTGTAAATCTGGTCACCTCATTCCTGGTGCAATTATAGGCGTGGACCAGGGGTTTTACAAAATCACGCCAATGACATTTCTCTGGGCTGTCAAGAGTACCTAGCATGTCTAGTAAGGTGCGATTAAATCGCTCAACAGGGTTGCCCCTAGGGTGGTATGGGGTTGTTCTTACTTTGTGTATGCCGGCCACTCGACAGAGCTCTTTTATTGTGTGAGACTCGAAATCACGTCCCTGATCACTGTGTAACTTTTCTGGCATTCCATAGTGCACCATAAAGTTTCCCACAGACACTTTGCCACTGTTCGGGCCTTTTGGTTAGGTGTTGGTATGGCAACCGCAAACTTAGTAAAGTGATCTGTAATCACCAGTATGTCTTTGGTCCCACTTTTGTCAGGTTCAAGAGAGAGGAAGTCCATACAGAGGAGCTCAAGGGGTCTGGTGGTGTTAATGTTGACCAAAGGCGCAGCTCTCTCAGGTAGTGCCTTCCTCCTTATGCACCTGCCACATGTTTTGATTTTTCTCTCAACATCCAAAGCCATTTTTGGCCAAAAGAATCTGGTCCTTACAAGATCCAGTGTGCGGTCAACCCCCATATGACCCATGTGATCGTGTAGGCTGGTCAAAACTGGGTCACGCAGTTCAGCTGGGAGCACAAGCTGATAAAAGGTCTGAGAGCCCACTTGGTGCCTCCGGTACAAGATGTTATTACGGAGTTCAAGGCGATTTAACTCCCTCAACAACAGTGGAAGCTCAGTGAGTTCATGTCGCAAGGTTGGGGGTGATTTTTCTCCCTGCTCGATCTGGGAAATTACATGCTTTATACTTTGATCAGCTCTTTGTTTACTCGCAAGCTCTGCCTCAGTTAGGTGGAGGATAACTGGCAACCCACCAAGGTGATCTTCATGCCCATAACTGTCAGGCACAGCAGTAGGTGAGATGGCAAGAGTTTCAACTAAAGCAACACAATCTGAAGAATCTTGGCCAACATAACTGACACTGTAAATGAGCTGTCTCTCACAGATTGCTTGCACAACAGCTTGATCTACTGCATCTATATTTCCTGGATCAGAGAGGTGACCCTGAGTAAACTGTCTTATGCGCTCTCTCTCTTTTTAAGATTTAAGGTCATCGGTCAGCTCCCCATGAGGCCTGCGGGACAATCCATCTGCATCGCCATTTTGCTTTCCTGGACGATAGAGAAGTTTGAATGAGAAAGTGGACAGTGCAGCCAGCCACCTATAGCTTGTCGCATCAAGTTTTGCCGAGGTCAGTATGTATGTCAGCGGATTGCTGTCAGTAACAACAGTGAAGTGGTTGCCGTAGAGATAATCACTGAACTTTTCTGTCACTGACCACTTGAGTGCTAAAAATTCCAACTTGTGTGCAGGATAGCGACTCTCACTCCTTGACAACCCTCTGCTTGCATAGCCTATGACACGACACTGACCCTCCTGTTCCTGATACAAAACAGCACCGAGTCCAGTGGTGCTTGCATCGGTGTGGAGTACATAGGGCTTCTGGGGATCAGCAAAACCTAACACAGGGGCAGAAGTAAGGCTCTTAATCACCAGGTCAAATGCCTGCTGGCAAGCGGGTGTCCGGCGACTCCCAAAGATCTCCTTTGGGTTGCGGTACTGCCCTGCTTTCTCATCTGACTTTAATTTCCTGTGAGAAGGTGGGTAACCAGAGGTTAGATTGTGGAGGGGCTTAACGATGTTAGAGTAGCCCTTAACAAACCTCCTGTAGTACCCAGCAAACCCCAGAAAAGATCTCAGCTCTCGCGGGTTTTTTGGGACCGGCCAAGTCTTAAGAACAGCAATCTTCTCCGGATCAGTCTCGACTCCATTCCTGGAAACTACATGCCCAAGATAACGGACTGACGTCTGGAAGAATGCACACTTTTCAGGTGATAATTTCAACCCAAACTCTCTAAGGCGTGTTAGCACCTTCATCAGCCTTGCTTCATGCTCTTCTAGAGTCTTTGAGAACACAATCAAGTCGTCAATAAATACTAGAACATCCTTTAAATGCATGTCCCCCATGCACTTTTCCATTAGTCTTTGGAATGTGCTGGGTGCATTAGTCACTCCCTGAGGCATTCGGTTAAATTCCCAGAACCCAAGCGGACACACGAATGCGGTCTTGGGTTTGTCTGCCTCCTCAACTTCGATTTGGTAATAACCAGACTTTAAATCAAGGACGGAGAACCACTGGGAACCACTGAGCGCTGAGAATGTGTCTTCCAGCTTTGGAAGAGAGTATGCATCTTTTATGGTCTGGAGATTCAGACGCCTGTAGCCTATGCACAACCGGACTTGGCCATTCTTTTTCCTGACCACTACTATTGGTGACGAAAACGGTGACTCTGACTCTCTGATGACTCCTGCATGAAGAAGCTCCTGAATGTGGTTGCGAACAGCTTCGATGTCTTGTGGGTGTATTGGTCTTGCACGCTGCTTAAAAGGAGTTTCATCGGAGAGTTTTATGTTGTGTGCCACCTTATCTGTTCTGCCAAAATCCAAGTCATGTTGTGCAAACACGTCGGGCATGTTGTGGAGCTGCTGAGTGATGCGTTCTCTCCATTCAGATGGAATTGGGGACTCACCGAAATTGAAGTTTAAGTCGTGCTTGTTGTTTGACTGTGCCTCTGGTGACTTTGAGAGGGATTCTGATTGTTTTACTACACTGTGCTCCCGTAACAAGATGCTCTGGTAAGCACTTATCTCTGCAATTGCACATTTAGCAGGAATGACTATATCATGGTCAGACTCATTAGTGAGGACCACTGGTAGCTTATAGGGCCGCTGCTGGGGAATGTCGACTAAGCTAGCTGTTACCAGCAAGCCACCCGGCAAGGAGGGTACTGATGGCTGCTCAATGACTACAAACTTCTCATTCTGCAAGCAAAAGGCTTCAGCAACTCCCTCAACTACTACAGTTTCACCAGCTGGAATGATTTTAGAACTTCTGCCTTGCAATGTAACTACACTGGGTTGACTGTTGTTGGTCTGTTTTTGTCTAAGCTCAAGACATTTAAGAACTGCTCTATAGCCATGTGGGATTGGTTGATGGCGTGTCAATCCGGCTTCGAAGTACATGTCATACAGTACATCCAGCGTATTGGTGCCTATAAGAACAAGGGACTGTGAAGTGGCTCGAATGTCAGGAACAACCAAAGCGAGTGAATTTACATCCATTGACGCTCCAATAAACTCTTTTGGAAAAGTTACAGTCATTTCTATGTAACCCAAGTAGGGTACGGACTGTCCATTCGCTCCTTCCACCTCCAAGAGATCATGTAGTGGCTTAATCTCCTGCTCTGGAAAGTGCTGTTCATAAAATGACTGGGGAACTGTCGTTACTTGGGAACCCGTTGTAGAGACTCGGGAGCTTTCATTAATTCTCTTTTATTGAGTCACGAACTCGCAACCAATTTAAATCCAGAACAAAGGGACCTAACTTTAACAAACATTCCTAAAAGGCCATGTGGTCAGCCCTCGGGACTCCTATCTCCCAAATAGGCGCCAATAAGTCTAGGGAACAGATGGACTTTGGACTGTTACGTTGATAAATGGTTTAGAGCAAACCCCGAACAAGGGGTTTTCTCACTTGAGACAACAAACAGGCCTTCTTCTCCCCACCCCGGACGGAAACGAGGGGGGGGGGAAAGCGCAGAACATACGTTGCTTTGTCTGTTTCCCGCCGAGAGCAATACACATTCACGCACATACACCTACGCACATACTTGCACACGCAGGAAACTCTAAACGTAGGACTTTTACATCCTAAGTCATTACTAAAACATCTTCAGTGTGTTAAAGTACATGTAGACGAACTGTAAATGTGCAAACTTGTATTACGAATGTTTTCATGAATGTAAAATACTTTATAAGTGCCTGAAAATACGCTTTGAGATGTAATTCTGCACGTGTATGTTTTTAACGTATGATGCTTGATACGGTTGTGACCCTTTTAATCTGATCTATCCATTAAGCTGTATATCAATATCGTGAAATGTATAATCACATGTATAATCCCATTTCCCAAAGCAAGCTTAATTTCTTCTTGATCATAAAGTTGCAAATTGACTCCGAACAACACCCACTCAGGGGGCGTACGCGCTCCTCGAGATGGGCCATTATCATTGGCCGGCGCGCCTTACCCAGGCGTGCCCAGCTCATCTTTAAATTCTCCAACACAGAGACAATCTTTCTCTCTGTCCGTGTGTATCCTGTTCCTGTGTATTCTTTGTAATCTTCGTATTTTATTTTAATGTTCCTGTTTTTACTTTAACTTCGTTTCATTTTGCGCATAGCTAGTCTGTTCTTAGTGTTCTCGTCTCCCGACTGAGACCTCCACGTGCGTTTCGTAAGTCTTCCAGCACTTCGGTGAAAAGACTCTCTTCACGCATACAGAACTAAGCCAGAACGTTTGAATCTCCCGCGAACCAACCACGCTGGGACCCAAAGAAACCCGACCTCCATCTCCGGGACGCCACGTTGCTTCCGCACACCAAAACGTACAGGTCTGAATGCAAAAATTTGTTCAATACAAAATTTAGACGTTGTAAAGTATATCTCCTGTGGCTGTCTCTAAAGGGTTTACTCTAAACTGTGCTAGCAATTGTATTTTCCTTGTGTTTTCTTTTCTTATTGTTTTATTTCATTTTGTTTAATCTATATCCTGTTACATGTAGTCTAGTTCATTCATTAAACCTCATTTTATGCTTTATTGACTCTGTGGTTGTTGCTCGTATAACAAAGCCTCTTTAATATAAAAGATCCTAGCTACAATCTGATAATCGTTTAAGTGCACAAAACATTGTCAGTTAATTTAAGCTAAAATAGACCATAAGTCATTTGTACCCTTTAGCCTGACTACACGGCGGACGTGTGAATGAGCGAGGAGGGGTCAAATGCTTTGGTATTGTTGAAGATCAGCCATTCCTCTGTGTAGGATGTATATTAATAATTAACCATAATTCGTTGTGTTTAATTGTTATATACTTACCCTGAACAGACGGGTACGCTGTACACCCCTTCGTGGGGAATTTATTAACGTAAGGACCCGGTTCAAACTGTATTCAATAATTTGTTGATCATAGATTAATAGTTATTGAATATCTATCCCCAAACTTAAAATTGATAAAGAGCTTATGGACCGGAAACCCTACAGTATTTTTGGTGGAGGATGCGGGCAATATTTTAAGCTTTGTTGTGTGAGCAATTAATGCAGTGGCATATATGGGTATTTTACTGTGTTTTTATTAAGAAACGCGAGCGCGCCGCGCGCCGCGCATGTTGCAAGCTGAAAGCCAAGTTTCAGCTGAGCACATTACAAACTGCTAAATTCACCTAAGCGTGTAATCGTTGTAATTGCTAAAATGAATTACAGTTCGTAATACTGATATTCACGGTTAAAGTATTGAATGTAAACTGTAGTTCGCAACAAAAGAGATATTACCTCTGTAAAGACGTTTACATGTTAAGATATTTTCTTTGATCAGCCTGTTTTCAAAACGAGAATCTTTTGAGCAGTGCGATAGAGGAATTGAATACAGCGATGCTCCTGCATTCAACCTAGAAGGCCTGATATATATAATCGTTAGATTAACGAAAACTCCTGGTTTCAACTTTGGCTGAGCTAACCAAACGTTAAACCAAACATTTTAAATCATTAAAGTGCTAAATGATAAATGTATTGAGAGTTAAACCACAGACGTCAATTCCTGTTGGTATTGTTATGTAAGTGCAGTGAATTAAATCTGCTTTACTAAACCCGTGAAACATAGCACTGTAAATCCGCCTGAATCTAAATTATATGCAGTATATAGGATTCTGCGCGTGCCCTAAAAAGGTACAATTGAAGCGTGTGGTTGTGATTCTGTTGCTGAACACTAGAGCGCAGCCTTGCGCCTCAGTCTCAAATCACCGCCACACCCTCTTCTTCGACGTGAGCGTAATAGCGCCACCGTATGGACGCTCCAGATAAGGTCACTCTCTCCTGAATTTTTCCTTTCTAAGTCAGTTGTAGTTCTTCACAGGAAGTGACTCACGGGGAACGCCCCTTGTGGCCTTCAACGCTGAGTCAGCTCTTTGTAATTCTCGATTTCTGTTTGAGATTCCAGCCTATTTTCAGTTGGGTTGTTCTAAGGCTGTCACTGATTACTTTACAGCAGTCGTGATTAGCATTAGAAGTAATCCACCCGTTAATTTTCATAGCCTCATTCAGATTGGTCTAAAGAAAAACTTTGAAGGTAAAACTGAATTAAATTCTCACTTCACTTTATGAATTAGGTTACGAATAATTCTACTTGATTTCGTTTTCTGTCCGGATAAGGTTATTGATTGTCCCTCAGATAAATCAATAAATCTTATTAAATTCTTTACCTTTTTCCTTCTCGATAAATTAATGAGTTTGATAATTTGTTTTAATAAATTGATAACTCTTATTAATCGTCTTTCCAAAAAAAAATTAATTAATAATTTTTTTTTATTAATATTTTTTTTATTTAATTTTTTTTTTTAAAAAAATTAATTTTTCTCTTCCAAAAAAAAAAAATATATAATTTTTTTTTATTAATTTTTTTTTTCTCTCTCTTTTTCGCACTCAACCCTGCCGTCTCTTAAGTGATATTTCTATCACGACGGTACCCACACTATCTTAGGTGTTATTCAACATCACCGTCTATGCTTATTTGAATTGAATTCAAACCAGTTGACTTTTAATTTCAATTAAGTTGTTTCCCTAGCCGGCTAACCACTGGAAAGTACCCCCTCTTGTGGCCCAAAACCGCCACTACAGCCTACTTACTCCTGTGTTTATCCTGCCTTACTCACTGACCCTTCTACGTAGGTTATTCTGACAACTAACAGTGTCACAATTCCCTCTCTGCTTCTCTCTCTCCCATTAGGTAACAAGGTTTTGTATTTTCTACACATACAGATACTCAATTTTGTTTTAGACAAAGTAAGCTTTGAAGTAATTCTAGAGTCACCTTTCTCTATCACATTTGTTATCTACAGGTAGATTTCTCTTGCGCTGGTGTGATCTGACCGTCATATCTGGTTGGTGTCCAGTGGGCGGGGTCGTCTGACCGGCGTAACCAACGCTTGCTGTGGGTGAGTCGCGGACCTCCCTGTCTCTCCATTGGTGCGGCACGCAATAAGACATCAGCAATTTGGCGCTCCCAATAAGGGGAGGCTCACCACGCGATAAGACACAAGGCAATTTCGGACCTAGTACACAAACCGGTGCCTAATAGGGGGCCATTCGAAAGAGGGTTCTGGGGAAAAGTCCCCTTTGCAGTGTCGTAAGCAGGTGACCTCCCGGGCGTGCCAGTTGTGTTAAAGTCTATGTTGTTTGGGAGGGCGCACGGTGGTGGACGCACAGGAGAGGCCGTGGACATCTCGGTTAAGTGCTTGGAGCGACGGAAAGATTGTCCTCGACGCTGGCTCCCGCTAGTGTGATTTCAGGTCACCCCAGACAAGCTAAATTAAGGTAAAGCAAAGACATCCACTTAGTATAAACCACAAGAATATTAGATATCCTCCCGTGACATTTAAGAGTGTCCACCCTTTTTCTCAGAAAACCACACATAGTCGGCTCAAGCCCTCTTAGTTCCCGTAACCATTTCTGTACTATCGTTTACTCTGTCTTAACAGATCCATTAATTCCTATTGTCTAAATCTCACTTTAAGTTTTTCTTGCTATTCTTCTGTTACTTCTCTCTGTTCTGTGTGAACTGTGCCTTCCAGGTCACCAGAGACAGAGCCTACAGAGACACCCCAGGAGAGCTAAATAACAGACTGACAGCCGAGCCGTTAGCACCAACCGTGACCTACTAGGCTCCGGTCCTGTCAAAATCTTGATTTAGGTCCTGCGCTGACCTAAACAATTTGTCCCTACCTAACTGTCTGCATCAGTTAGTCAAAGTACCGTAAACGGCATCGCCGTATTAAGGGTATAAGCGCATAAATTTTAGAACAAATCTGCATTTGGTCTGTTTGTGTTTGTGTGTGTTGTGCTCCTCTCGCCTGCAGTAAGCCAGCATGTCCCGGTCTCCCAGCCCCGCAGCCCACTGGGACAGCCTTGAGACATGGCTGAAGGCCATGACAGCCACCGTCCTGCCCGAGGATACCGGCGACTCCGAGCCCCGGAACCAGGCGCAGCTGGACACCGACCTGGACCTGCTGATGAGGCACGACCCAACACAAAGCTACAGCCACAAAGAATGGGCCCGAATCGTGGGAAACCTGGCCCACACACTCGTCGCACAAGCCCGCCTTCACGAGAGACACGCCATCGACCTGGAACAGGAGACGGCAACTCTACGTCTCCAAGCGGAGGAGGCCCGGCGCGACCAAGCAAAGACCCAAAGTCGGCTAGACCAGCTACTACTCGAGAACGAGGAGCAGGACGAGGAGGAAACGGACCCAGAGTCACGGAAGGAAGTAGAAGAACTTCAAACTGCTCTGGAAAACCTTCGTCTAGACACCGACCAAAAGGAACTGAAAGAGAGAAAAGCCAGAGAGACACTCACCGAAAAACTGCAACAAGGTGAAGCTCTCCTTGAGAGAGCAAACAATGAACTAAAAGAAAGAGACGCCAAAGCCAAAGCCTGTGAGAAACACTTAAAGGCGGCCAGAGCTGAAATTAATGAACTTATCCAGCAAAAAGAACTTTATAAAGATGAGCTCGACGCTGTCCACCGTGAGTTAAAACACTCTTAAAAACTTCAGAGTGACCGGGAAAGGGAGACACACACTACCAAGTTCTCCCTGACCGGTCAGTCTGCACACTTCAGCCAAGAACACAGAACGGTGAAAGGAGACGGACATCCACCGTCCCAGACATCAATGGACAGCCTACAAGAGCCCTCGCCCTCAGGAAGAGGAGGGGCGCCACAGCCAACCCTTGCCACTTACCACGGCATGGACTTTAAAGAACTGGACAAGCTTGCCAGGAACATTCCGACCTTCACCCCAGACCCTGCCGGAGGCCACGATGTGCATGCCTACTTAAAAGACATTGATTTCCACCTATACGCTGTTCCCCATGTCACCCCGTGGGACCGGTTATACCTGCTTCGGATTACGTCTAGTCGGGATGTACGCAGTTTTCTGGATCGCCAACCAGACACAGTCAAGTCGGATTATCAACAACTGCGACAGGCGTTCATCAGGGAATTCTCTGATCCAGACACCGATCAAGGACTCATCACCGCGATGAGCCTCAAGCAGGCACGCTTGGAAACGTCGCAGGCCTTTTACACTCGCCTCCGACAAGCATACTTTGGGGCACGGAATGATCCCGGGATGGAGGAAGACTTTAACTTCAGAACTTTGTTTCTCCGCAACCTGCATCCCACTGTGAGCCATCACTTAGGGGTCCTGGCCTGTCCTCGCACAATGTCTACCCAGCAACTGAGGGATCTCGCCCACAAAGCGTTCATCAAGCAGAAAATTGCTTCTGAAAAGACTGTAAAAACTCCCTCTATCTGCCCTATCACTGATCAGCACTCAGAGCTGTCACTACAGGGCACCCCACAACACCACACTAACAGACTTTCTAGTAACGAGCCAAGACCGTTTCAAGCCAGCAGGGGGCAACGCAATCGCGATGGTGCTCGTCCTAAGCATCAGAGCGGGCGCTCTGACAGATCATACGGCAGCCCACGGCCACCCCACAACCAAAAGGGGGAAACCACATCAGAGACAGCAGAGATCCTAAAGGTGCTGAAAGAGATTCTGCACGAGAAACTTCACAAGGGAGACTGGAGGGACGAGCCAGGCATCCTCTGTCTAAGCGTAAGTGCTGAACCAAGCACCACGAACACTGTTTTCCTGACACAGACCACAGAACCAGCTGTCGCAACACCAAGTGACAACGACACCCACTCACTGCTGTTAACAACCACACAAGCCCCCACAGTAAAGCTCCTAGGGAACCTGGTCGAAAAAGGACTAGCACGCAAGCTGTATCTTTCTATCACCTTG
The DNA here is from genome assembly GCA_036326025.1 of Chrosomus eos. Classification (NCBI taxonomy): domain Eukaryota; kingdom Metazoa; phylum Chordata; class Actinopteri; order Cypriniformes; family Leuciscidae; genus Chrosomus; species Chrosomus eos. The sequence continues at coordinate 38,041,647 of CM070826.1, read as the reverse complement.
GAAAATGAGGTGAGGCTCGAAGCTCTGGTTGACACCGGATCGGATCTCACCTTGATATCAGCCGAACTTTTTGAAAGACTCAGATTTGCAGCTAACAAGCAGAACAGAACTTTAAAATCTCAGAATTGTGAGCTGAACGTGCAGTCGTACAGCCAGAACGACATCCGGCTTGAACAGGTAGCTCCCATCCACCTGACACTTGGTCCTTTCAGTCTTACCCACCCAGTGTACATCTCACAAATGGACACTTACCCCTTCCTGATTGGCAAAGATCTGCTAGAGCGCTTTGAGCCTTTACTAGACTTCAAACACCTGATGATCTGGGCCCAAGTTCAAGAACCCCTCCCCCTCCAGTCACACAGGCCATCAATGCCAGACTGGCAGGTCACAGAGGTCACGAGAACTACAGCAAAGCCAAACTCAGCACCAGGTCAAGTTTCAACTGTGCTACCTGGCACCTTTCAGCTACCTAAAGACTGTGACACCTGCCCAAAGGTCATGACTGACCTGCAGCTATATGAAGCGACCACACACTGCTTGACACCTTTACGGACTAAACTGCCTACCTCACAGCCGCTTCCGCGGGCTCCGCCATTTACAATGCCCAGCATAGCAGACAAGCGGGCTTCGGACACAATAAAGACTTTGTTTAACCGCCTCTCTGACCCCTCCAACCACCCTCGCACGCCGTCTACACTAACTAACAACCAGTTACTCGGACCACGGCATGACACCAAGCACATGCTGCGTGCACAGCACAACAGTCCTTACTGTGCACCATCGGACACCACAACGCAAAGGCTTGTGTTGCCATGGCGCAAAGGGGGGATGAGGCCAATGTACGTCCGCGACGCATCATGCGCTGCAAACCACAGCACCAGAGTCACTGACAAGACACTGAAACAAGCGACATGCCAACAGCAAGATGTGGCGAAAGATGGGCCAAGGCGACCTAAACCCAGTCGCCGCCCACAAAGTAAAAAGACTGCCCTGTCCAACCAAGGACAACTCTCGCTGACACCCTGCCTCTCTCTCTCTCTCTCCCTCTCTCTCTCTCTCTCCACATCTCCCCTTTCAACTCTAATAGGATGCTGTTATGGTTTACATTCCTGTGCCTTCAGTCGACCAGAGGACAACCGCCACCTGACGTCACCACACCCGGCCCGTCGACAGGCATCGTGCTGAGAGAGCAACCAGGCCTCCTGATCACCAACTGTCGGACCCACACCCAGAAGGTGTACGTTCGACTCGACCCCCGCAACGTGTACCGGGCACATTACCCCAGCGCAGTAGCCCAGTACAGCTGGGCCGGAGCCCGGTGGACAGAGGATGCCATCGCCCACGCCGAGGCCGACGTCAGACACATGCTAAACCAACTTGAAAAGATGACCGTCACCCAAGCGGAATTAGGCGGACACAACCGCCGCCCCAAACGGTTCCTTGGAGCCCTCCTGGGAGCCGCAGCTGCAGTGGGAACTCTGTTCAACATTGGTATGTCAAGCGTCAACGCTGTTAACCTAGCCACCGTGAGACGACATGTGGCTGAAATTCAAACAGAGATTCCACAGCTAAAAGAGCAGCTCACCGTGCAAAGTGCTTCCTTGCAGACCATCGGAAGGACCTTAAAGGGAACTGTGGTCATTCTCAACACCCACAGCGTCATGCTGAACCAGACTGTGAATTCCATGAAACAGCTGTTCACTGTTTTTCAAAATGACTTTGCCCAAACTCAGCTGGTCACCGCCCTGATGACGGACATGTTGCGGGAGGTGAGCTCATCCATTGACAGCCTAGTCATGGGTAGGATCCCACCCTACCTCATACCTCTGAGCCTTGTCCAGAACGTGCTGGCTTCCGCCATCACCACGCCAGCTGATCCGCTGCAAGTACACCTGGCCTACTCTCTGGGCAGCGCCATCCCACTCTATGTCGACCCAGAGCAGAGAGAAATGGGATTCCTCCTGAACTTACCCATCATCGAGTCAAGCCGAATCTACAGACTCAAAGACATTGTCAACGTCGGGTTTTGGAAAGGTAACACGCACATCAAGATCCGCACTCCAGAAGTGGTAGCCTACCACGACAGCGATCCTCAGCTGTACCTGGCTCCAAACCTGCACATGTGCACCTTGACGAAAGACATTCATTATCTGTGCCCTAGCAAACCATTCCTTAGAGACAACACTGATGGAATTTGCGGACTGCAAACCATGTCCAGCGACAACCGCTGCCCTGCCGAAGCTAAGCCTCGCATACAAGTGGAAGAAACCCGAGCAGAGATCATCGGTGACCGGTGGCTTGTCAACACTCCGGTACTCACTGCCACTCTCACCTATGACCAACATGACACCGCTACCCGTGTCAGCCTACTCAACCAGAGCATGTGGATTCAAGTACCTAAAGGTGCCATCCTCCACGTAGACGATCTGGCATTGTATCATCTTCCGAGCCACGAGTACGAAACAGAATTGGAAATTCCCTCCTTCTTCAAAGACCACAATTTCACCCTGAGTCCAGAGCTGGAACTGGAAATTGAGACAGGGGGGGTCACAGCTAATTGACATTGCTCCTCTTGACTCCGCCCTACAAGCTTTGTCTCGACAGCCCACTTTGACTGCTTCACCTGTTGCCCGAGCCTGGACCGCAGCAGACACTGCGCTCTGCCTCTCTATGGTAGTCAGTCACATCCTAACATTGGGCTTGGCTTTCATCCTGTACAGGAGACTCAACGAGACACGAGCATCTACCGTCAGGCTCTCCAAAGCCGTGTCCGGAGGCTTCCGACGAAACCCCCGAAAGGAGGATAACACGCAAGAAGCCGCCGGTAACCTCATTGAGCTAAGCCCTCAGCCCTGATAATCACCTGTTATCCGAATTCATGATTCACCTTCCATCCTCCCATGCAATGATTGTCGGCAGACGATCTCTCCCCAGGGACATCATCTCCCGAAAGGGGGGAAAACTGTAGAGACTCGGGAGCTTTCATTAATTCTCTTTTATTGAGTCACGAACTCGCAACCAATTTAAATCCAGAACAAAGGTACCTAACTTTAACAAAAATTCCTAAAAGGCCATGTGGTCAGCCCTCGGGACTCCTATCTCCCAAATAGGCGCCAATAAGTCTAGGGAACAGATGGACTTTGGACTGTTACGTTGATAAATGGTTTAGAGCAAACCCCGAACAAGGGGTTTTCTCACTTGAGACAACAAACAGGCCTTCTTCTCCCCACCCCGGACGGAAACGAGGGGGGGGGAAAGCGCAGAACATACGTTGCTTTGTCTGTTTCCCGCCGAGAGCAATACACATTCACGCACATACACCTACGCACATACTTGCACACGCAGGAAACTCTAAACGTAGGACTTTTACATCCTAAGTCATTACTAAAACATCTTCAGTGTGTTAAAGTACATGTAGACGAACTGTAAATGTGCAAACTTGTATTACGAATGTTTTCATGAATGTAAAATACTTATAAGTGCCTGAAAATACGCTTTGAGATGTAATTCTGCACGTGTATGTTTTAAACGTATGATGCTTGATACGGTTGTGACCCTTTTAATCTGATCTATCCATTAAGCTGTATATCAATATCGTGAAATGTATAATCACATGTATAATCCCATTTCCCAAAGCAAGCTTAATTTCTTCTTGATCATAAAGTTGCAAATTGACTTCGAACAACACCCACTCAGGGGGCGTACGCGCTCCTCGAGATGGGCCATTATCATTGGCCGGCGCGCCTTACCCAGGCGTGCCCAGCTCATCTTTAAATTCTCCAACACAGAGACAATCTTTCTCTCTGTCCGTGTGTATCCTGTTCCTGTGTATTCTTTGTAATCTTCGTATTTTATTTTAATGTTCCTGTTTTTACTTTAACTTCGTTTCATTTTGCGCATAGCTAGTCTGTTCTTAGTGTTCTCGTCTCCCGACTGAGACCTCCACGTGCGTTTCGTAAGTCTTCCAGCACTTCGGTGAAAAGACTCTCTTCACGCATACAGAACTAAGCCAGAACGTTTGAATCTCCCGCGAACCAACCACGCTGGGACCCAAAGAAACCCGACCTCCATCTCCGGGACGCCACGTTGCTTCCGCACACCAAAACGTACAGGTCTGAATGCAAAAATTTGTTCAATACAAAATTTAGACGTTGTAAAGTATATCTCCTGTGGCTGTCTCTAAAGGGTTTACTCTAAACTGTGCTAGCAATTGTATTTTCCTTGTGTTTTCTTTTCTTATTGTTTTATTTCATTTTGTTTAATCTATATCCTGTTACATGTAGTCTAGTTCATTCATTAAACCTCATTTTATGCTTTATTGACTCTGTGGTTGTTGCTCGTATAACAAAGCCTCTTTAATATAAAAGATCCTAGCTACAATCTGATAATCGTTTAAGTGCACAAAACATTGTCAGTTAATTTAAGCTAAAATAGACCATAAGTCATTTGTACCCTTAAGCCTGACTACACGGCGGACGTGTGAATGAGCGAGGAGGGGTCAAATGCTTTGGTATTGTTGAAGATCAGCCATTCCTCTGTGTAGGATGTATATTAATAATTAACCATAATTCGTTGTGTTTAATTGTTATATACTTACCCTGAACAGACGGGTACGCTGTACACCCCTTCGTGGGGAATTTATTAACGTAAGGACCCGGTTCAAACTGTATTCAATAATTTGTTGATCATAGATTAATAGTTATTGAATATCTATCCCCAAACTTAAAATTGATAAAGAGCTTATGGACCGGAAACCCTACACCGTATCTAATAGGCAGCTGACTTCTTCACCTTTTATGTGGACTTTAGCGGTACTCTTGGTACCGACCAACCCCTTAGGGAGTTTGAAAGGGTGGTTCTTACTTGAATGTTTTAGATTAGCACATACTTCAGTCTTGTGTTTACGGTTTACGTCTGAGGGACGTTGTTGACTCTCTTCAGTCCCTGTTTGTCCCCCAACAGGAACTGCTAGTCGTTTAAAGGTAAGTTGAGACTGTTTTGTGCGTCCCACATGTGCTGCTTCTCCTCTAACTGTTTTTTCTTTTCAGCTACTAAAGCAGGGTTTGCCCTGACTGTGCAAACCGGGGCAATGTGCCCATCCTCTCCACAGTTAAAGCAGTACCAAGGCCTGGGTCTGTAAGTCTGTTTTTTCTTGGCCTGTTTTAGCATGTCTGTGTTAGCACGGTCTAGTTTTTGTACTTTGCCTGGACCTTTCCCTGCTGCTCCCCTGTTATCAGCCCCCGTTGTCTTTTTCTGTGCCATCAAATAGGTTAATTGGCTTTGTAAACTGGCTACTTGCCTCCCAAGATCTTCAATAACACTGAGACTGACCTCCGACTTCTCTCTTGACTCTGCACAGGCCCACGCACTTTGGAGCTGAAGCTGGCCACGTTGCCTGGTGGTGCCCATGTGTTTTTTCATGCGACTAGCTTTTGCTAACTGTCTGTCTTCTTCTGTTCTTAGTAAGAGCAAGAGGTCAGCAAATGAAGGGGGGTTACTTTTCTTTTGCTCAAGTTGCAGGCAAGAAAGTAAGGAATTGTCCCAGCATCCCCTACAAAACTGTTTGAGTAGGTGTTTATCCACATCAGCCGGTGCAGCCCCACCCCTTCTCACAGCCAGGTTCAATGCTAATTGCAATCGATGAAGATAAGTGGAGGGTTTCTCACCCGGGTCTTGAAGGGTGTTCATAAACTGGGCAAAAAGTTCTTCCCCATCCTCAACAGTACCAAAGGCTGAGTCCAAAAGCTGCAGGTAAGCGATGGGGGGTGATCCAGGCCGTAGCCCTTTGACCACATCTGCTGCAGGCGAAAGTAGACATTCGAGAATTCTTCTTGAAATCTGAAGATGGGACATACTGGGATCATTTAAAAGCAGTTCAATGTGTGAGCGCCAAGTGTCGTAATCAGCTTCGTTACTGGGTCTGGGAATCTTTACAGAAAAGGAACGAAGCCTCACTGGAGATTGCAAGTGTGGGCTAACACCTTCACTCCTTACAATATGCTCAACCACCACCTTCTGTATCTCTGCTGGGTTTATGTCACTCACTGAAAGGGACGGAGTTTTCCCTCCATTAGTGAACAGGACTGAATCAGTGGCATTTAAGCAATTTTCTTCCCGGGGGGCATTCAAGAGTGAGCCTAGGGGCTGTTGATCTTCAGAAGTAGGGGGTTGAAGTTTCACAACTGGGGCCTCAACATGTGAAGGGGAAACTTCTATACCTACGGGTTTCATAGCTTCAATATCTTCACCAATCTGAGACATCATCTCTTTCAACACCTCCCCATAGTCTTTGCCACTTAGCTTGGCTAAGCCCTTTAACTCAGCTAGATACGTTTTTGTAGCATTACTGCCAATCCGCGTAGTGTACACACTACCTAATGCTTTTACAACATATTTAGCACATGGATCACCCTGCACTGTGTGTGTGTATGGTAAAAGTGGCTCTAGGTTCACTAAAGCTGAACTGCTCGAAAACTCAATGATCAGGTTTTGGTAAAATTCGGATTTAGAATCATCAACTAAAAGGGCTCTTTCGATGGAACCATACTTCTCAAGGAAGCCAACAACTTGCTCATCCTGATCTGCTACCTGGGTTACCCCACTAACGATCACTGCATTCGGAATTTTAACACCTGACTTCTGTATGAAATCCATTGTGCATTTCCTTTCAATATTGATATTCAATGTCTCTGGCTCCTGGCTGGCTCGCCAATAATGTAACCCTTATTACGAGGTAGTAATAATAATGTACATAGGTTTAATAGTCTGAAGTAGTCGTAGAGAATATCATGAATACGATTTGGACCAAAATCAGAAGACACTAAATTGTTAAGAGCCTGAGAATTGAATATCAATAAAAAAAAGAATATACCACACCAGAATGACAGTTTAGACAACCTGTATTAAATTCACAGGGTGGAGCATACATACAAAGGGAAAAAACATATTTATGAAAAATAACAAACTAAAATAATAAAGTGCGCACGTAAACAAACAAAACACTCTCTTTCCAGTATCTTTGAGCTCAGTTCGTCCTCGGTTCGACTTGCCTTGGTTGACAAGAGTTCAGGTTCACCGTTGGGTTTTTTTTTTTCCTGGTTGAGTTAGTGTTTGTCCTACCACAATGAAGATGAAGAGGATGAAATCAGTTCGCCTAAAGCACTTTGATTCGTTGTCAAACACGGTTGGCTCGCCACCCAGCCACCCAGACTGGGAATCAATGCATCTCTGGAAGAACGTCTGGATCTGGATCAGTCCATGCAAAGGATCTCTGCCCGATGTTCCCAGCTCTTTACCAAAACCTGACCTATAAATAAGGCCAAATCATTTCTTTCAATTACCATTCAATGAATAAATGGACTGTTACAGGCTTCTACAAAATAAAATGAGATAATATTTCAGTACACCTATAATGCAATATAAAAATCTTTCTCTTGTTGTACAACAGCTCTTGTGTTTCTTCTCAAGTATCAAAACTAAATGAATTTTTCTCTAGTATCAAAAGTAAATTTACATAATTTGCATCCTTCATAAAGACACATTTCACATTCAAGTTTTATGAAACCTTATGGTAGTCACATTAATAGTATGAAGAATAAAACTCCATGAATTGCATGTAAACATTAATCAAATTGTATCACTTTAAATTAGAGGCAGTAAGGCATTAGTGTGCTTATTTATCCCCCTCTGCACCGGTAACAGTGGAAAGAATGCACAAAAAATTGTACCTCTTTTAAGCTTCAGTGACCACAATTAAATCCACAATTTTTAACATCATTATTTAACAACTAACTATTTAGCAACAATATGAAAAGTTAACATTCCTTTTTATAACCTACAAACGAAATAACTTGATAGTTTCAAAGACATTAACCAGTATTTCGCTAGCCTATTGTGGCTAATTACCTTATTAACATATGCACACAGCAGGCTTTACACCTTTAGCTCTACACAATGAACAACTTTGCATTGATTCACACATTAACACAGATTAACATAGATGCTAGCGAACTCAAACTCAGCAGACTAGGTTAAATACAAAATTGGGCAGCAAAAACCTGGCCTGTTAGCATGAATATTAGCGAACTCAGATGGCTAGATAAACAACTCACCATTTTCACGGAATTCACTGCCTTTAGCTCCGTGACAACAGTGGATTCAGGCACGGCTTTCGTTTACACTCTATATTACAATAAGGCATAGTCAGTATAATCAATAATAATTACAGAACTTGTTTAATTCACTTCCTATTGTTTTTTTCAGCTTACCAAGCAGATAACGCAGCCTCCTATGCTCAAGTGCAAGCGCCAAAAGAACGTGCAGTGACGCACAACTAGAGGCGTAACTGTAACAGAGCCTAGCTGGCAGCTGATTGGTCAGCTCAGTGCCTCATAGAATTCACCCATTGGCTCACTTACACCTCCATCAAATAAACAAAATTAAAGTTAACCCTTTCGTGACTGGGTTAAACAGCTAAATAGGGTTTCTCATTATTTAACCTGGCTACATTTCACTATAACTTTAGCTAAGCATTTAATCTGACTCCAATTTCGAATGATTATCTAATCTAGATTGTGTTTCTATTTAGAAACTAATCATAAGCATTGGTTATTGATTAATTTTAGATATTTAATGATTCTGGATATCCCATACTTTCAATTATTCGTTCATTCGGGACCCAATGCCGCACAAAGTCACACACCCCGGGTTATGTGGATCTCACAGACACAAATTCACCAGTCTGATCTTGGTCAGAGGGTGTAGATTTGGCTAATACCTCTTTAGTTGGTTGCCTACTGCTTGCTTATATAAAAAAAAGTGTAGTTAATTTAGCCACTTCTGTACAACTTGCCAAGTCAGTGATAGACAGAAATCAAAAGGTCTTCAGATGACGTGCCTACTGCTCTGTTCACTCATGCGCCTTTGACCTATCCTGGACACATATCTGCGGTAGCACCAGCATCCTTGTAATCTACTGGTCATTATTATTTCAGAATAATACAAAATAAATTAAATATAACATTTTATTTGTCAGGTTATCAATTATTATTATTAACTTAAAAGTGCCTTGTTAGTTTTGTGTATTATAATGCTGTTGTGTTGTTTAACTTATAATATTACAGTATATCTCCTTTGTGACTAAAGTTAGTTTGACTTATCCTTTTCAATTATTCTAAACGCTAGCACAGCCGCAGACTGTCATGTTTGATGGTGGCTAGAGAAGACATCTATCCATAAAATAAATTTTTCGTCTTCTGTGTGCTGCATGGTGATTGGAGACCAACAGCCAATCACAATTGACCTTTAATTTTCCGATTGGTTGATTTTGTGGCACACTTGTAAGGCTGTTGCAAGTTGAGCGAGCGTGTGTGAAGAGTTGAGCGCGCGTGTGTGTGTGAAGAGTTGAGCACGCGTGTGTGTCAAGAGTTGAGTGCGCGTGTGTGTCAAGAGTCGAGCGCGCGTGTGTGTGAAGAGTTGAGCGTGCGTGTGTGTGTCAAGAGTTGAGCACGCGTGTGTGTCAAGAGTTGAGCGCACAGAATTAAGAGGTTGAGCGAGAGAGAGAGAGAGAGAGAGAGAGAGAGAGAGGGACTTGACAGAGCGCAGATAATAAGTTTGTGAGAGCACCTGAGTAAACTGCGTGAGAGGGTTATTATTGCACGTTATAGCAAATACATTTATTGAGCATTTTGTTGCGATTGTTCATTTCTGTTCAAAATAATGCAATGTGCTTGCAAAATATAGTTCTCTGTGCTCAAAACTTACAATTACTCGCTCAGGAATGAGGCACAAAAATAACGCCATAGTAAGCTAGCATTTTACTTTGTGTAAGAAACATATTTATAATTAACATGCTACAAAATCATCACTTCAGAAGGTTTTTATTATCTCTGCAAGATTCGGAAGGGAATGATTTAGATTCCTCTTGGCACCGCTACTAGAAGACGTACAACTGTCAGTCAGGTTGCTCAAGTCACATCTACGTCGTCAAGCTCAGTTTAAGCATGCGCAGTACGCTTGGCTATCGGGAAGTGAGTGCTTCTATTGGGCTTCAATTCTCTCCGTTGAAATCAACATTCCGTTTCTTTTACTGTCTATGGTTTTTTTCCGCTCAAATGCGATAGGGGGGTGCGAAACAACCACCATTCAACCCGAAAAGAGTAAAATAACCATTCCAATGACTCCAAAGCTGTTCGGTTGAGGTAAAAAACATGCATAGTTCACCTTTAAACTAATGGTTGCAACCCACTGACATTATAAAGCTCAGGTTTATACACTATCGTCAGGATGTTTATTAATATAACTCTTTGTCTGTATATAATACAGATTGTATTTGTCTAAAAGAAGAAAGTCATACAACCAGGATGGCTTGAAGGAGAGTAAATCATGGGGTAGTTTTCATTTTAAAGGCAGCACTATGCAGGATTTCTGTTTTTGTCAAACAGTGACCTCTAGAGTCGCTGTGGGATACTTGTACTGTCGTAAATATCACGCACGCAGAGATGTCTCTGCACTCACAGCCTGATCCCCTCCCCCTGTACACCGGTACCTGTTCAGTAGGATGAAAGCTGTAACGAGTGGAAATAAGGTGTGGCCCCTTTAACAGTCTGTATTGTATGTGCGCGTCGAACACCACATGTATACTGCGCCTGGTTATTTCTGTTTGATGCTCATTTTAGCAAATCTTTCTTGCCATAAAGCAATTCGTTACATCGCGAGACCTGATATCACGCGACACTTCCTGATGCTGCGGCCGGTGGGCCGCCGGCTCAAAGTTGCAAGTGCGTTCTCTTACGAGAGGTTCTCTCATATTGTGTAAGCTAGCTTCAGTGGTGGAAAGAGTACTGACAAATTGTACTTAAGTAAAAGTATTGCTACTTAAGTAATAATTTACTTGAGTACAAGTAGAAGTACTGAAATATAATATGACTCAAGTAAGAGTAAAAAAGTAGTTTGCTTAAAAACTACTCAAGTAATTACGTTACAAAGTACTTTAGTATTTTTCTATTTTTACCCAAAATGGGAAGATGATAGCGAAATGGAGCGCTAAACACTCTCATGTCATCTGTTTCATTCATACTGAAGGCCCAGTACTGATGCATAGAAGTATTAAACTTACACATTTCAGGAAATGCCTTATGGATATAATAACATGCAAATAGTGATGTTTTGACTGATGAAACATGAAGACAAACACATTATAGCTATAATATATCTGTGTTCATCAAACTATCAGGTATTTTCAAAAGAATGATGTATGTCTTTAAAGGGATAGTTCACCCAAAAATGAAAATTAGCCCATGATTTACTCTCCCTCAAGTCATCCTAGAAGATATGACTTTCTGCTTTCAGTCGAATACAATCACAGTTATATATATTATACAGTTTTTATATTAAAAAATGGCCTGGCTCTTCCAAGCTTTATAATGGCAGTGAATGACTGGAGAAAATTTGAAGCCCAAAAAAGTGCATCCATCCATGATAAAAGTGCTCCACATATAGACTACTAGCTTTCTCTGTTGTCAAGAGCACAATTTTTTTATTACTAATTTTGAAAAGTAAGTCCAAGTAAGATCATTTGAATGTTTTGATTTGAATCATTTCATAATTGAAAGCAAAGAAGGTTAAGTGAGAGGTCCGATAAAAAAAGTTATGAAAAACAATAAAACAGTATGAATAAAAAATTACCAGTAAAAAAAATTAAGTGGGCTATGGTTAACATGTTAAATTAAATTATCTTTTTTTCGTTGTAGCCTACCGAAAATGTGCTGGGAGCCCACTGTTGCTATAGGAACGAACTAGGAACGAACTTTTACATGCATCTGATTGACAGATAAATCATGCGATCTTATTTCACTGTTTTTTCAGCTTTGTACAAAGTTTGCTTCGTATATTTAGTTTAACTGAATTGTTAAAGAGGGCGAGCTTTACTATTAATTGAACTGTGTGCATGTATTATAGACACTTACATTGATCTTGCTCCGTCCATGCTATAACTGCGTCCATGTTATGAGCCGAGCTTTTTTATTTACTTCAACTGCTCAGTGCTCTGGTATTATCAATGGTATGACCCATTTCAGTAGTTGCCATAATTAAATATGAGCCGAATACTCACTTACATTCACTGAAATATTGAAACATTAGCGCTACTGATTCAAAACACGAGCGCCAGTGATTGAATGTCAAAGCGCGGTTTGAACGCCCCGCCCCCCAGCCGAACTGAAAGTTTTGATTGGTTTTGCACCCGAGTCAGACCTGTCTGTTATTGGCTGAACTGCTTCAGTTCTGTCTGTTATTGGCTGAAGCGCAGAGGCTCCACCGCAGTAGTATGAAAAGTGTCTGTCAAATGTCAGCTTGCCCTGTTGCTCCGTCGGCACCTTTGTCAAAGTACTTTGTACTTTTTATGAAAAATAAATGTAGAGAAGTTGAATACTTTATTTTTATTTTACTCAAGTAAGAGTAAAAGTACCACAATTTAATTATACTCAAGAAAGTAGAAAAAATCAAAAAATCTACTCAAGTACTGTAACGAAAGTATTTGTAATTAGTTACTTTCCACCACTGGCTAGCTTACGCTACGGGAAAGATTCATCTTTTCTGAGAAATTGAAGCCAAAAAATTAATCAATAATTTGTATCCATTGTCAACGCAGTTCAGCTGCAGCAGACCATGAGCGGGCTAGCTAGCAGCTCATTGGTTCGCTCACAGAGAACTGCTTCAGCCTATGAGGAGACGCGAATGAACTCTCGACCAATGAGAGTCTGACTTGCTCTCATTGCGTCAGAGCCCGTCGAAACGGGCGTGGTCGAGAGTATAAAATTGGCGTCCTAGGCTGGAAACTCTGATTTTTCATTTCTTCAGCGAGGCTACACGCATCTTCTGATCCTGAGAGAAGCCGCCGTCGTCGAAAAGGCAACTCTAGCGAGCATCTGGGAGACTGAAGAAGCCGGCCGTCTTCGCCACCTTCAGCCGTCCTGCGAGCTAGCGCCATCCGACGGATTTGTATCCTTTTTACAAAAGCTTCCTGTACATTTGTATCTAAATCGTCTTTTTCAAGATGTCTCTCAAACTTTCCTGCGGTTCTTACCACGCTCCCCTCGAGGTTGGAGACCGCCACGTCATCTGCGCCCTCTGCCTCGGATTGGAGCACGCCGAGCCCGCCCTCGCCGATGGCGGCTGCGATCTCTGCGAAACCATGCCGTTGTTGACCCTGCGGGCTCGACTTCAGGCCACTAAAGATGCTTCCAGGCCGCCTCTGACTTCGCCGCGGAAGAAGAAACGCCGCTCTCAGAGGCCGCCGGAACCCCAGCCAGTAGCGTTCATCCCGCCGGAGCCTGTCGCCTCCCGCTCTCCTTCTCCGCCGCTTCCGGACATACAGTTGCCACCGAGTGGCCCCTCTGTTGCCTCCGATGACGCCGCGGACATCAAGGAGACATGTTCGCTTCTCGCTTCAGACAGTGAGGATTGGTCCGGTTCTGGGACCCGCGCTGGAATCGAGGAGGAATTAGTGCGCCTCCTCTCACAGGCCGTCGAACGCCTCGGCCTCGATTGGTCTTCTCCCCCCGAGCAGACCATCAACCGTATGGACGGCAGCTACTTCCGCCAGCGCTCGACTTTTGCCACTAAACGGGCCGCGCCCTTCCTGCCTGAACTGCACGCAGAACTCTCGAAGTCCTGGAACGCCCCACTCTCTGCTAGAACTCGCTCTCACTCTTCCACCCCGCTTCGCGTTGTGGACGGAGCCGCAGAGAAGGGCTATCTCTCCATTCCCCCTGTAGAGGACCTGGTCGCCGCACATCTATGCCCCCCTCCGCGAGATGACACCCACCATTCAACACGAAATCAGTAATATAAACATTACACGGACTCCAAAGCTGTTCGGTTAAGGTAAAAAAGTTACTTAGTTCACTTTAAAGTGAACTAATTTAATGCAAAAATTATTAGTTCATGTCTCCATTTGTAGTATGTTTTGTGTTGGTCTGTGCACTTTAGTAAAACATTGCAAAAGGCTCATGGTGATGTTGGAGCCAGATGACCAGTAGCAGCATTCCATACAGTCAACACTGCATGTAGCTTTCTGATGTCAGGTATCTTCGACTCTTAACTTTAGATTTGAACATTTGATGTTTTATATCGAGTAGGCTAATCTTTGAATCAATTATGCAACTGGCATGATACAAGTTTACCTGACTAATAAGAAAGTTTTACATTTAATTTGATTCTTATCTACTCTGAAATAATTAGACAAATTAATATTGGTCTATCTTTGCAAATTGACTTCCGACTAGAAATAATGTTACTCTGTTTAGTCCCTTTAGATAGACAGTTAAAGTACTTTTAGAAAAAAATGCAAACATGGACAGCTAAATTATCTAAATAATATTATCTAAATAATATTGTCTGTAATATTGTACTTCTAATTAATGACCAAGACTGGCAAGTTATCTATGGATACTCAAAAAAATCTAAATAATTTGTTACATTTATATAGTGCTTTTCTAGACACTCAAAGCGCTTTACATGGAAGGGGAATCTCCTCAAAAAAATGTCAAGATAAATTATTATTATCAATTGGCATTCCAACCTAAATTCAAGGTCATAATAAAATGGAGTCAAACAGTGATTTAATTAGAACTAAAAAAACTTAAACTGCAATAACTTATGCACAGTAGTGCAAGGAAAAAACAGAATGCACAGAAAACCTTCAGCCACACCATTGGATTAAGTCGTTGGATCAGTGGCCCTTAGAGGTATGCAACACTCACTTTTCACAATCCAATCACATTTTTTGTTCCTGTCCAAAAAGTAGTTTCACTTGGAAATACACAATACGATAACAAAGTCAGTCATTTCATACCCACTTCAACAAGAGGTGAAAAATTAAATTATTGATAGTGTTCAGAGACAATTTGAACTTTATTGTTACAAATTCCTCACATAGGTTTTTAAAAATGTTTTTTTTGTTGTACCCTGTGTGTAATTTGCTATCAATATCCAAAAGTATTTCCCACAAAAACCCTAAAATATGAATAATCTGAATTGGCCAAAAGAGACACCTGAATCAATCCCCAAACAATTATGTGTTAAAATGTCAAATAAAATAAAAATCAAACAACAAATGCACAGTTGCATTACAAATATGGACCTTACACAAAACCTTTTCCTCAAACCACACATTTAAAGACAGACAAAAAAAAAATTATAAAAATAAAGAAATATCAATAGCAGAGGAGAAAGTTGTGATGTGAGTGATATTCTGGAGCATATCACTGAGCGTAGTAGTGTGTGAACTGCCACTTTTGAAAAGTATTGATGGCATCACAGTTATTAAGGTAGATGCCGGCTTTAACTCCAGCTTCCAGACAGATGGGTTGGGAATGACTCTCTATCATCACATGCTCCGTCTAGACAGAAATAGAAGGCAGACGTTGGTCAAAACATTATTACACACTTGAACTATAATCACATTTAAATCTTGACCTAGGAACCCAAGAGTACATACAACTATAGGGATGCACCGATCTGATACTCAGAATCTGTATCGGTCTGATCCAGACCTTCTTTGCCTGACTGATCTAGTCAAGCTCAAACAAAAGGTTTAGTGAATTATATTCCAGGTGTTCTGAAGCCATTAAATTGCTTTATTTGAGGAACAGATAAATTGAAGTTCACAGAAACGGTTTCATTCGCAGCCGCTGTCAAATCTCATTCTCCATTCAGCATCTTCAAACAGTGTCACATACATTTTACAACAGTCAGCACAGTAAATCTCTCTCCAAGATGTTCCAATGTTCCCATTATTATGCATAATCTAAACATAAAGGTCAGGGCTTTCGTTTAAAATTAGTTTATTGGTGATTCTGAATGGTGGTCTGACACTATCAGATGAAATGACTGAATAAAACTCGTCATTCAAACAGTAATTGCAATAGGAACCCAAGTCAATGAAAAAGTTTCAGTAAACAGTTGGGCAGATACTCTGTGTTGCACACACACAATATAACATATACCTATAACATACCCATGTGCTTTTAGCATATACTCATATTCATAAATGCTTTAGTGCCACTGGTGATAGTTTTGCTCAATATATATGCTATTTATTTGTTATATCATTTAAAAAAACAACAACTCTGTTTTTAATTTTACAAAATGATTGTGAATTGAATTTGAATTTGAAATGAATTTAAGAATTTATTAAAGCTGCATCTTAATTTGCCTAAAATTCTGTAATTCTGATTTTGTGAAGAAAAAGTACGTACATTTGAGTTTGTAGCAGATTAGTAGGCAAGCTTTGGGACATACTAATTCATTATAATTGCGTCTTTAACGGACCACCGTTTGAACTACTACAGTCAAAATCCTTCACATTCAATTTAATGTCCTACTGTTTCGGACAGAACTGTATTAGCATGTTGATATTTAATGCGGAGAACTCTCCTTATGTGTTTTTGCATAATGATGCATTTAAAAGTTAATGACCAAACGTATCTTTATAAAAGTTCACAATTAATTTTTATGTAAATTATTTCCTGTACTAACTAGAACACTGCTTTTGTACTTTTGGCTGAACTGTTTACTTGTTTATTTCCTATTGTAAAAACTTCCTATACTTGTATGCTATTGTTGTTCATTTAAATATTATTCGTTCAACAAATAAGATTTTATTTTATAAAAATAATATGCCGTATTTGTTATTGAGAAATGGTCCGTTAGTGATTGTGATTTTGACTTCAGTGAAAGTTACATTATTATGCCATTAGATGGCGGCAAAGACAGTCTTAATGATTGAGTCCATACAGTTTGATAGAGTTTTTGGGGCACAGGCCCAAAACTTTTCCAAAAGTACTCAATTTACTAGGGGGGTCTGAAGTCATGTTTTTAACAAACATTTACTTTGCTTAAATCACCTGTAAAAATTATTTTAGGTATCAGAAGTGGAAACGGGTTGGTTGATGACAGTTAACTTTGGAACTCTGTGTTACCATGGTAAATTTTAACCGGGGTGACTCATCCCCCTTTTTTGAGAATAGACATGAAAATGCACTATCCAAACTTAAATGGTTGTTATTCAAGAATGCTTTGGAAATGAATGCATTAAAAGTTTTTTGGAAGTTTAAATTTACTGTAAATCAAATGTCCAAAATATTTTATTTTATATAATATATCTAACAAAATATTTTTTTTCTATAAAATTACTTTAAAATCAAAGCCATGTGTCTATATCATCACATTTGAAGTTCCTATGAGATTTTGTTTAGGCGCTGTACCAAAATATCCACCGGGTGTCACCCACATTCCATTGACATTTTTTTGATGGGTTCTCCTGTAACAAATTTATCAATTTCTATCCAAATTTCACTTCTATCACAAAACAGACACCAAAAATGGACAATTGAGACTCAGAACTTTCCAGCAAAATGTTTTGTCAAGATTAGAAAAGGTTTTGATTATAAAGTAGTTAAAATAAATTTTGTAAAAGTGGGTATGCATCAGCTGGACTGAGTGGCAAAAGAGCTGCTGCATGACTGGATTTAATGTTTCATTTATATGTGCCTGATTCGAAGCCAGTGAAATACATAAAGCAAATTTGCCTGTGAACGCTTTACATAAATAAAATATAGGTAGGTCTAAATCCCAGTGATCACTTATATCAATGCTATAAATATCGTCACATTGCCCAGCCCTAAAACTTGTATAGTATTTGTCAGTGTTTATTTAAAAACATCCAATTATGCAGAATAAACAATGGTAAATATTTAATTGAGGAATTGTCAATACAATATATAACAATACAAATATATAGCGTATGATTTTACCCCAAAATTTACATGTGCAAAACTAACTGTGAAGACTTATGCAAACACAGCTTTTGTGTCTTTATCAGCTTTTCCATATATATACTGGTCCTGATAATCATCACAAATACTTACCACTTGCTCCATTTCTGTAAATCCGTTTTCATGAATGAATGACTCTATCACCCATTGCTCTAGTCTTCTTCGTCAATATGCGTTTGCACCCCCTGCTGGTGATGTTGACTAATAGCTATGGAGATTATCAATCGGCAATCTACTGATATTCCTGCGGTGTTGAATTTTCTGTCGAATTTGAACCACTGAATTTGTGGTAGCGAATTTGTAAAACGAAATAAAATGGACCGAAAATTGCCTGTCGAATATTATAGGTTGTATTTTTGTGAAATCTAAAAGGTGAATATGGATTATTGAATTTTTCAATAATGAAAGCGTGTGTGAAATGTTTTGAATTGAAATATTCAAAGCTTAAATATATAACCATGTTGAATTTCAGGCCATAAAAATGCAAGCCCTAAAAATACAATGCATTAAAATGGAAGCAGGGTTAATGCAATGCATATTTTTTCCAAGTAGTGCAATTCAACAAGCTTTTTTGTTTCAAAAACATTTGTCATTATTTTACTTCCATACAAAGACTTTTATATTGAAAGGAACTGAAACAAGGTTGTAAACAAGGACGTTATCAAATCAAGGGAAATTATAGCTTTATATATTTATAGAGTTATAGCTACTAGAGGTCAAACTTAAATCAAAGGAAGTGCTTGAGCAACGTTCTCACTCCTGAGCCTCAACTGAAGAGAACCGTGTCAATATCACCAGTGATATTTTTCATGCTGAGAGATAAGCAGCTGCATTTTTATGAGAAAACATCACATATTGTGTTTAAAAGAGAAGACACTGAATGAGAACGGTTCCTAATCGGTTTTATTTGAGCTCCATGAGATGATCAGTGATGCCGGTAACGCGTTACTTAGTAACGCGTTACTCTAATTTGACCACTTTTTTCAGTAACGAGTAATCTAACGCGTTACTATTTCAAAACCAGTAATCAGATTAAAGTTACTTATCCAAGTCACTGTGCGTTACTATTTTTGTCATTTTCCTTAGTAAAAATATATATTTATTTCTTCTTGCATCTCGGGGAGTGTGCGCGACAAGTCACGTTTTCAGCATGAGGTTCACGTCACGTGTACGTACCACGCAGCGACACAAACGTAAACAACAATGGAGGGAGGAGAGAGATGCGCTTTTTCTAGCTGGAAATACAGTCACTATTTTGAGTTTGTGTATGTCAGCTAAAGATGGCAACATTAAGGTCCGTTGTAAACTGTGCTGGTGGCGACAAAGTGTTATCTACCTTACAGAAACACTTCGTCGAATATGAAAAAACATATGGAGTCGCAGCACCGCACAGTCAAACTTACGCCCGTTTCACACATACTTGTCTCCGTCTGCAGTGCGTATGCGGTGCATATTTTTTCCCGTACCCATGTTAACAGGTTAGAGCTTTCACACTGCACGCGGGTGTGGTCCGTCGATCCGTTCCAGGTGCGGTGAGTATACAGCAGTGCAGAGATCGTTTCCGCACCTAGTCTATTTTTGCTGTGCTGCACCGTGCTGAATTAAAGTGGCAGCGCATTGTTCACATTAAAATAGACATAGATTGACAAGAAACTGTATTAATTTCATCATATACGCAAAATTACAGTTACCGTGTTCTAAAGTTACTAAATTACAGGGTCAAGAAAAACAAAAAAACAATATATATTTTATAAAAACAAGTATTTATATTAAGTGAAGTCAAGAAAGACTGTTTTTTCAGGAAATAGTTTTTAAGTTCAACTTTAAATGTCAGGAGATAGATTGTTGATATTACTGTTAAAACTACACTTCCAATAAAGTGAGTGTTGGCAAAACCGGTTGTCATTTTTATGTTGAGGTGGTGGGGGTGTTGTCGGCAACTGCTGAATGTAACTAATAAAAGTAACTTGTAAAGTAACTTAGTTACTTTTAAAATCAAGTAACTTGTAAAGTAACTTAGTTACTTTTAAAATCAAGTAACTTGTAAAGTAACTTAGTTACTTTTTCAAAGTAACTGTGGCAACACTGGAGATGATGAATATTACACATAGGATTAGGAATATTTTGTTGCTGTTCATGGTCAGTGACTATTTTTTCCAGCGAAAGGAAAGCATTTAGAGATTTTACTGAAAGTAGCATTAATACATATTTTTGGCTTTAATATTTGTATTGTGTGGTTTTATAAAAGCAGTAAGGTACTCAAAGCTAGTGCTGGATGGTGAATAAGTCACGGCGGAAGGGTATCAATGATGCTATACCTAGAGATTGTATTTTGCCCTGGACTTACCAAAACTTTACCAGACTTGTGCATCCAGCGCAGATGTGGCTTAGTGTTGTCACATGGTTCCATGATAATCTGTGTTTCCTGAGGGGCCAAGCAGGAAGTGTTCTGTCGAAGCATCCTTAACCAGGTGTAGCTAAATTGTTGATTCTGTGAGGCATGAGAAAGCAGAACAGTGCTTGTATGATGAAAGATTATACAGCAGAAAAGAATATCCATGTGAATAATACATCTGAATTGGATTTACCTTATTTGTGAGCTCACATTTATCAAACGAAAATATGCCATTTTGAAATGCTAAACACTTTCTGGCTCCAACATTAAAAATCTGAAAAAAGAGACATACATTTCTAAACAGAAGACAATAGAACTAACAAACAATACAAGAAGAATGTAGACAAGAAGAGATAGGCAAATCAAATAATATATCTTCTATAATAAATGTCCACTAGAATTTATATATTTTCTACCTACCACTCCTTCAGCTTTGACCAGAGGGGCGTCCAGGTCTGGGTACACATTCTCCAAGTACCATTTAAATCCTTTACACTTGAGTTTTTCTCTCAGCTGAATCTGTTCAGTCAGATTTCCTATATCAGTCACACTTTTGTCCAGTAGGTGGTGGTAACCATGACCATAAAAGAGCTCTTTATATTCATCCAGCCACACCTCTACAACCCTGGCCAAGTTTCGCTCGACTGTCTTCACACGGTCTTTAGGGAACTTGTAAGGATTATCGCCACGGAAGATGTGGCCAACACGTGAGCAGGGGATGATTTCAATCTCGCCGCCACACATCCAGATCTAAAGCACAAGTAACACATTATCTGCTACAACTGGACAATCTATACAATTATTTAAGTATAGCTTAATGAATGTTTAAAATGACTCATTAAAAAAAATCCCCCAGATTTAGACCAAACATAGTCATATTTCTGTTTTTCATTAAAAGTTCATGCTGATGTCTCTACAAGACTGTGAGACTCAATAATTTAAACATAAGGAGGGGGAGAGAGAGAAAGCGGCCAAAAATGCAATACAATGAACTATTTTATCAAAATGAATTTAATTTAAAATGTAAAAATTCAAATGCTCATTTACCTTGAAAGAGATTTCCATGTTTTCACCACCCCAGACATCAAGGCCTGGGTCGTATGCCCCCAGCTCATAAAAATAGCTCTTATCTATAGAGAAAAGACCTCCTGCCATAACAGGACACCTGTGCAAGAATAAACACACAATTAGAACCCCAATTAGAACTTAAAGTACACATAAACGTCTAGGTTACTATTGTAAACCCCGTTCCCCGAAGGAAGGAACAGAGACATTACGTCAGAACTGAACTGATGAATTGGGAACAACTCGCCTTATAGCCCAATCACCTTTGAGTGTAAACTAAACAAGCCAATGCACATTGGCATGCAAGATTTGCATTGTGAACTCAGAGCGGAGCGGGTATATAAGAAAGCGCATGTGGGATGCACATTCATGTTTGCACTGAGGAGCAGAGCCGGTGACCCAGTCACTCAGCGGTGGTACAGCAATTGTGGCGACAGGACGTAACGTATATAGGGCTGAGGTCCTGAAGCTCTGAGTTCAGTCAATGTACAGGCACAAACCGCAGACGGGACAGAGAAAAGCAATAGCTGGGTCTGCCTCCTCCAGGGGCAATGCTTGCAGGTTGGGTAGACCAGTGCAACGTATGTAATTTGTAAATGTAAAACGTAAAAAATGTAAAACATGCAACGGGAGGGTAGATCAGTGGCTTTCAAACTCTTTTAAGAGGGAGCCCTTTTTATTCTTTTAAAATTGATGCGACCCATATAGGCTATAACCATTTACATGCAAAAGTCAAGTCAAACCAAGCATAAAGCCAGTAACACACCGAGCCTAAGGAGTAGAATACAACAAGTATAACTGGTTTAGGCTTTGACTTAACATGTTTTTGTACGTGAAGCCCTGCAAATATATGGATAACAAGATATTTCTCACGGAGTTACGACACAAAACACAGGTGCACATGTAGCTAAGTAAAATCAAATGTAGCTTTCACGTGGCGTTTCCGCTTATAACTTCATGAAACATGCATAGATTGTAGAAAATGGCACATCATTACTTAACATGCTCCCAAATTAAAATAAGTCCAAAATCAACATAATCCATTGCATCGATCACAATGTATTACTCATGGAGGAACAATTAAAAAAATGCCCATTAGGGGAGTAAGACATTGCAAAGTGTTTACTTGTGTGTGTACACTCACGATAAAAACAGAACATTTAGATGACAAAGCGCATCCTGACAAAATCTAATTTTTCCTTTGTGGAACGCAGCACCTCACAAAAATTAACCAAATTTAGCAGCATACTGTTGCACAGTTTTTTCTTTCGTTTTGTTAATGTGTTAATTATTTAAGATTTCAGCGATTTGAAGCTTGCACGACAACGTGCAATGGCTTGTTTAACAAACAATAAAACAAACAATAAGAAAGAAAACAAACAAGAAAAAAAAGAAATCACAATATATTAAAAGCTATTGAAAAAAAAAATTAAAGTTGATTAAAAAGTTCATTTATCGGTCTGCCGATTTAATCGGCCGAAATGAGCCTGTCGCAGATATATATATATATATTATATAATATTATATATATATATATATATAATATATAATATATATATATAATATATATATATATATATATATATATATATATATATATATATTATATATATATACAGAACACATAACGGAGTTAAATGCTTGTAAATTGTGAAATTACGTAAACTTACTGTAAAGTTAAAGGTGCTCTAAGCGATGTCACGCGTTTTTAAGGCCAAAACATTTTTTGTCACATACAGCAAACATCTCCTCACCATCCGCTAGCTGCCTGTCCCCTGAACACACTGTAAAAAAACGCGGCCTCTACGGACACCCCAGGCTCCACAAACGGCTACAAAAACAAACTCTAGCGACCCGCTCTACGAAACATAACAAACTGTTCCAGCCAATAACCGACAAGAAAGGTTTGGGGGTGGGTTTGAGGGGTTAGTGCGCGGATGAGGAGGAGGGAGGGTCTAGCTAGCCTCCGTTTTGTTTGACAATAGTTCGAACGTCAACAAGAAGTGATGTCACCCAGGATCGCTTAGAGAACCTTTAATAAACAATGACCCCATAAGTTTCCCTTTCAATATAAGTCCAATATAATGTTAAACCTGTCCCTTAAAACTGCCATGGCACTCATGGCACACGGTCATGATCGGTTATCACATCGGTCACATCACATTTGCTAAGTCAGCAGTAACATTGCAGATTGAAAAGTAAGTATCTTTCTTCAGTCAAGCACGAGTCTGTTAAATGGTGATTTAACGCTACATAGTTAGCCTCCCTAGTTGGTGAGGCCCAATGCTATAAAGTAAATAAACAATGTCCCCGTCTTTTACTCTCACAACGATTTTATCACACTCATTTGCTGCATTAGCTAGCTAGCCACGTTTCATACTTTGTCAGCGGAGTGGAAGCTAATGTTTGGCATCTTACACCGGACGCGAGCGGTGCAATGTGATGCGACAAAAGACAGTAGAACCCATTATAATCTGTGATGTTGTCTACACTGGAAGCAGCATGACACGAGCGACAAATCTCCCACAGTAAACTGATGCCTCTTTCTATTTATGATGTACTGACACGAAGGACAAATGCTTTGCAACGGGCGCTTTGTCGTGTCCAGTGTAAACAAGTTTAGCTGTTGCGATGCAAGCGACAATGGTCACGTCCAGTGTAGATACAGGGTTAGCCATTCTGCCTATAACGCTACGTTACAACATCAAGCCATATTCCAATCATTTATATAATTATAACACTTTATATAGGGCCATTTTGCATAATGAGAACTTTCCCGTTTAGTAAATTTTGCTGACTACTTATGTACTTTTAGATGGAGATAGAACTGGATAATATTCTGATTTTTCCAAACCAATCAGACTTCTGACCTATAATGCTGGTCAGAATATATTTATATATAATCATAATCATACACTGTTCGTTCGTTGGCCAGAGCAGGACTGACAATACTGTATTCTCTATACAGTACCAGTCAAAGTGTTGGACACACAAATGGGAAAGTGTGTCCAAACTTTTGAATGGTACTGTACTATAATATACACAAAAGAATATCAGCCTATATATCGATATCAGACTTTTTAAAAACTTTTTTAAAAATCAGTATCAGCCCCCAAAAATCCATATCGGTTGGGCTCTAGTGATTGGGCTCTCAGACGAGATTTCAGTAATTCGTCGGTTCAGTTCTGACTTAACATCCAACGTGACTGACTGATAGGGAACTACTTTGTCTAAAAGTCTTCATAGTTCATTTGTAAGAGTGTAGTGTCTGCAATGGACATTGAAAAAACAATTATACAATATGGTGTTTCATTTATGAATGAATCAATGACTTTGAATTTTTTTATGTGTAGAACTTTCTTTTTTCATGAACTGAGATGAGCTGGGTCATCTAATTGTTGAACAAAATTAATGAATTGGGACACAAAACTGAATCTCTCCTGTGAATGAGGATCTGCTCACCAATTAAATATTAAGGATATGCTTTATGAAAATCACTTGTTCACAGTAAAGAGAGAAAGGGCGCAGAAATATTATCTACATGTAAAAATGACTGATAACACAATTAAAAATATACCTGGAAGAGGCAATTATAGCAGTCGAAGCACCAACGACTCATATAAACGATACGGCGATACATGGCCATGTACTTATGAGTCCCTTTAGGGAAGTATTATTCTATGTATTATGTTAAAAGAGACAACAAATATTGTATCTTCATTTAATTGGACAGGAACTCATTTAGTCATGTCTTGCAACATTTAGTTTGAACAAACTGATTACATTAAACTCTCAAACTATATTAAAATAAAATGGATATATATATATATATATATATATATATATATATAATATATATATATAAAAATATATATATATATATATATATTTTTATAATCTATGAGACCTAAAATGCTTTCTTATCCTTTGTCTCTCTCTGGTGGACAACATTAGTATTACGCCTTAATTCCCATTGACATATAGCCTAGAAATCTAGACGCACCCTAGCGGCCGCAAAAATCATTTCGCTGCCAGTGTGGTCTAGCAAATCTCAATAGACTTTTTAGTTGGAAAAACCAATTTCGGGTCAGGCCAATCACATCGTGTATAGAGTCGGCGGGCGGGCTTAACACAATGACGGCACAGTTCATGACGTTCCGCGTGATTTCCATAGGTGATTTCCCTGCTGCTTGAAAACAATGAAGATGCAGCGGTCTTTCGAATCGGCTTTGGCCGCGACTCTGGAGGACTTGGAGTTAAGAGAACGCCACTTAAGTCATTTTTAGAAAAGGAAGATGTGTTCGGAGTTTTGACGACCGGATACGGCAAAAGTTTAATATATCAACTAGCTCCGCTAGTGGGAAAACGCATGGGACTCACTCAGCCACAGCCGTTCGTTGCTCTGGTTGGTTAGCGCTGTCCTATTGCATGCAGAGGGATTTTGAAAGACAACCGTTTATCCCGCCCCTCGGATTGAGGTATGTCAATGGAGAGTTCCCAGACCTAACATCTTGATGTAGGTCTGGCATGCCAGGCTAATTGACATACACTATCAGTCAAAAGTTAATGGGTCTCATTCATGAAACACGAGCAGAATGAATTTTTGTGTAAATCGTGTGTAAAGTGCTTCTGGCGTACATTTTCGGATTCATTAAAATGTTCTTATTTTCCAAATGTTAGTTGGTACGCAAGAAATCTACACCTGCTCCCAGCCACGCACGCGTAAATAGTGCTCTTAACACTCAAACGTTTTTCTCATTAATAAGGCTGCATTTTAATTCACCTTAATCGGGTAAATATTTACACAGCATTTTGAAAAAATATTGTATATAGTAATTACATACGTTTTTTCTTTTTACTTTTATTATGAGAGCCAGTAGTAGCATCTGCGGTGGTGGTCCTCCTCCAGTTTGAATACGATTTTTCCAAAGTGAACTAATTCGTTTTTTGCAGTCAAGCTTCATGTCGTAACCATTTTCTTCTCACTTCTGGGACTGCTCGATTAACAGATGAAACTCCATTAACTGCATCTGTGATATGCTGCCAAGCTTCCTTTTTTAGGACCTGATACGCCACTATGTACGCTTGAAAATAAAATGTGGCGTTTTGAATGAACTTCTGATAATAAAACTTCAATTTCTGCATCTGAGAATTTTTTCTTTTTCATTTGCATTCATGTCATAATATGATGCCCATAGCTGTCAGTCGGATTTAATGGGCGGGATTTATGGTAATTGAGAATGAACGTGCACGCGCGTCCCATTTACGACTGGTTGGAATTCATTAACACACACACACACGTTTCACTATCACATCTGACGTTTACGAAGTATTTGTGAATCAGGAGAAGAGTTTTCGGGAAGATCTCTTTACACGCAAATCACTGACATATTTACTCGTATATTTACGAATGTTTCATGAATGAGACCCAATGATCGGTAAGATTTTTAATGTTTTTAAAAGAAGTCTCTACTGCTCACCAAGGCTGTATTTATTTGATTAAAAAACATAAATATTGTGAAATATTATTTCCATAATAATTCCAACAGCTGTTTTCTTTGTGAATATAGTAAAGTGTCATTTTGTCACATGATCCTTCAGAAATCATTCTAATCTGATGATTTGATGCTCAAGAAACATTTCTCATTATTAACAATATTGAAAACAGTTATTTACATTTTTACAAAAATATTTTTTTTTAACATTTGAAATGTCTTTAATGTAACTTTTGATGAATTTAATTAATAAAAATTCTTACTGACCACAAACTTTTGAAGGGTAGTGTTTAATGTTACAGAAGCTTTCCATTTCAGATAAATGCTGTTCTTTTGAACTTTCTATTCATCAAAGAATCCTGAAATAAATTTGTACACAACTGTTTTCAACATTGATAATAATAATAAATGTTTTTTTAGCATCAAATCCGCAATTATAATGATTTCTGAAAGATCGTAAAGACTGGAGTACTGATGCTGAAAATTCAGATTTGATCACAGGAATAAATTACATTTTAAAATATATTAAAATAGAAAACAGGTATTTTAAATTGTCATAATATTTAACAATATTACAGTTTTTTAAGTTTTTAAAAAGCATTAAAAATCGTACCGATCCAAAACTTTTGACTGGTAGTGTATGACTGATAGATTAGAAACCCCATCAAGCATTGTAAATTAATCAGAAATGTGTTGTTTACTCAGAATGTCCTGTTGTCATGTATGCCAAGATGTGTGAAGTTTAGATGGCCTATCTGTCGTAGTTCAGCCATTACACTGGCGTTACCTGATGGGGTCTGAATCCTTGACCTGGTTCTTTCTAATGTATTCTTCAGGTAGAGCACTCCAGCCAAACACCAGTGGCCATCTGAAAATGCCTCTTTGGAAATTATCAACAAGCATGTAACTGAAACAAAACAAACAAACAAACAAATAAATGCATTTTAGTGCATGGATTTTAACAGTTTAATGAAGCAGTGGATGACCTATACACTGGAAATAGCTTTTTAATCTCATGAGGACATGTACTATGTTACACCATAGTATCCTTTGAAGTGCCTTGTACAAAAGGGGACCCTTATGGAACGAAAATATATTTCCCACATACAGTATGAATGATTAATATGTAGTTTAACAGTATATTTGAAAATATACAGAATAATATATTACAATTAATATATTACAATATATTGAATAATACATGCAGCATTG
The DNA here is from genome assembly GCA_036326025.1 of Chrosomus eos. NCBI lineage: Eukaryota > Metazoa > Chordata > Actinopteri > Cypriniformes > Leuciscidae > Chrosomus > Chrosomus eos. The sequence goes on along the minus strand of CM070826.1, from coordinate 38,013,643 downwards.
ACACTTTTCATATATTTACTAATATATCATAATATATGTAATTTTATATTCAGTAATACACTTCATAAATGTATATGTAATCAGATATGGTACTGCATGTGTAATGTATTGCAGATATATTGCAAATAATATACTCATGCAAAATAAACATAAATATATAGAGAAATATATAAAGTAATATACTGTGTTTATTATATAATTTTTAATTATTTACATTATAAATGTTACATATTTTCAAGCTAGTTAACAAGAGCACAAGCACACATGCATGTACTAATATTTAGCCAAAAGACTATCATTGTGATGAGGATTTTGTGTGTGTGTGTGTGTGTGTGTGTGTGTGTGTGTGTGTTGTGTGTGTTTTGTGTGTGTGTCTGGCAAACCCTACATTATGGGGACAAAATGTCCCCACAAAGATAGCAATATCTGAAATCCTTGTCCTTGTGGGGACATTTTTTGGTCCCCATGAGGAAAACAGCTTATAAATCATACTAAGTGATGTTTTTTTAAAATGTAAAAATGCAGAAAGTTGTGTGTGATGGGTAGGATTAGGGGTAGGGTTAGTGTAAGGGGATATAATATACAGTTTGTACAGTATAAAAATCATTATGCCTATGGAGAGTCCCCACAAAGATAGCGGACCAGACGGTGTGTGTGTGTGTGTGTGTGTGTGTGTATGTGTGTGTGTTGTGTGTGTGGTGTGTGGAGTGTGTGTGTGGTGTGTGTACTGTTTTTCTATCCTGGTGGGGACTTAAACCCGAATGCACACAGACTCATGGGGACTCGAGTCACTGTGGGGACCTAAATAGAGGTCCCCATGGGCACAAAACTTATAAATCATACAGAATGTTTTTTTTTCAAAAATGTAAAAACACAGAAAGGTTTCTGTGATGGGTAGGTTCAGGGGTAGGGTTAGTGTGTAAGGGGATAGAATATACAGTTTGTACAGTATAAAAACCATTACGCCTATGGAGAGTCCCCACAAAGATAGCGCACCAGACGTGTGTGTGTGTGTGTGTGTGTGTGTGTGTGTGTGTGTGTGTGTGTGTGTGTGTGTGTGTGTGTGCATGCCTTGACATTTATATGGGAACATGTATGTGCAATATATGTACACAATAAAGGATACAACTTTGTGAATATTACATGTAATGCTATTTTGTCTTCATTCATAAATATTTTATATTCTATGCTATAATATATAGCCTCATGGTCAATGTATGTATTGCAGTGTATTGAAACATATAAGCAACTAGTTTCCCATATATGGAAATGTATTATGTAATATATTGCATTATATTTTGCAGTATATTCCCATATAGTTTTGTTCCATAAGGGGAGCTTAACATTTATTTAATTGCAAGACTGAATTTACTTCATTACCTCATGTCTTTATCGCTGATGACCTCAATAACAGGACAGACCACTTTTTTGCGGTCCAGGTAAACTCTTTCTAACAGTGGCTCCAGCCACCCCACGTTGCACTCAATATGAGAGTCCAGGAATGTCAACACTTCACCTGCAGATGAAACAACATCCTTTGAAACAATCATTACAGCCAAACACTAAAACAACATTTATTGTTTATTGGAGAGATACAGGCTGTCTTATGCTATGTATCCCAATTTCCAAACAAATTTAAATTAAGCACAAATCCAAGGACCGTCCCTACGCATATTGCTGCTGTATGGATTGAAGCTGTCTCAGTAAAATGATTTAAACTGAGTGCGAGTGTTCAGTACCTGTAGCAGCACTGGCCCCTGCAATCCTGGCTCTGATCAGGCCTTGTCTCTCTTTCAGACGGATGATTTGTACTTTAGGAAACTGAGACATATACACATCCAGCTGCTCCTTCAGGTAGTCTAGAACACAAACAAATTCCCTCATAGAGAAACAAAACCAGAGAAAAGTGAGGACTAACATACTTTCACTTGCTTCTTTAATTAGAGGTATACTTTTCTGACTTCTATGACAATTTGAAAGCAAAATGCTTAATTCTAAAGAACAGATTATAAAGTCTATAAGTCAGAGGCTTTTACTAACTTTTTCTTCAATGATTAAATCCATGCTTATATTTTCATTCCTGAACTTTTTATGTTTTGTCATAGATTAAGCATTGTCAAGTTAAACTTTTCAAGATTGCAAGTAGTCAAAAGAGTTCCTTATTGCAGAAGTAAACAGTTACTGTATGGATGACTGAAACATAAGCCTGTTTTGTATCATGTTTACCCTCGTATTTAGTGCTGATGACTTGTGTGTTTGGATCACCCAAAATGGACCTTAATACTAAGTGTGAGGTATAAAGCTTTTAACTATTAAACTATTTAACTATAAACCCTGTCACTGAATCTCACATGATTCATATATTTTTTTTTAAAAAAAATGCAAGTAAATCAGCACATAATTGCCCCTCAGACCTTTGGTGCTGCAGTCGTCCACCAGAATGATCTCCTTCAACAGGTGTGGAGGAGACCTGTTGAGCACACTGTGCACTGAGCGTAGCAGAGTGGACCACACCTCATCCACAAAGCAAAAGATCACGCTGGTGTTGGGCAAGTCATCATGAACAAGATTTTCTGAACATCTAAACAATACAGGGTATGGAGGTGTTAACACATATATCATTGCCATTACATACATTTTGCCAAGACCTCCCCGAATACAACAAAATGAATCTATGGTTCAAACTCACGTTTGGGGTCTGGTGTCTGGGATGGCTCTATCTATTGGTATCTGTTCACTCAGGAATACATTAAAATATCCTTCACTCCAGCGTCTTCGACTTTCCGGTTCTTTATCTCTGGGAACACTTGCAGGATGTCCAAACTGTCCCACGGCCTGCGGATTTCTGGGCAAGTCTGTCAGATCTAAGGCCATAACCTTATGAAGCTCTCCTGACCTCCTCACTCGCACACTAGGAGAGTGTGGTGTTTCTACTGGTTTTTTGGTAATATCTGGTTTAGTTTTGTTGAAAGTATTAGAATGTTCCTCTCTATTGTCAATAATATTTTTCGGTTTATCAGTCTTTGTTGGTTTGAGAAAATCTACATGTACTTTCTTATGTGACATTAGTGTGTCATTGGGATGAATTACTTTCTCCACAGAATTGTCTTTGAGCGCAGGAGAATACATTTTCTCCTGGACAGCAGGCAGTGCTTTAGTAAGTAAATGTGCTTTAACATTTAGATTTGCTGTCTGTCCAAAAGCAGCATTTATTTTGTTCATCTTTGCAGATATGTTCACTTTGCCGTTCATTTCAGTTTTTGTCTCTTTTGTTTTTGGAGGGATGCTAATTTTTTCCCCTTTCACAGGTGATTTCACAGTTAGATTCACTTTGGTTTGATTAATTGCCTCCTTTTGTTCCACAAAAGAATTGTCAGCCATTAACGTTGAATTCAAATGTTTACCAGTTTTTGGCAGAGCTTGGGGTTCTGTCCTAAACTTTGGCCACTTTCTGTAAACCTCATCAACTTTCTTTTCAAACCTTTTTTTGTGTTTAAAAAACTCCCTCTTTTCTACGTTTACTTTTTGCAGAGGATGTTTGAAGACATCCTCTACATTGCCTTTACTCCTTCCCTGTTTTAGTACAACCTCTCTCTCTTTGAAATCCTGATTCACATCATTGAAGGATATCCTCAGTGCTGCGATATCAAAGAGGAGCCAGATTACAGATGCTATAAACACAAACGCTAGGACCCTCCCACTGCCTCTGAAATACTTCCTAAACTTCATTTTTTTTAAAATGTTCTCACTCAGTGCAGTATTGACTGGCTTCACATTCTTAAACTGATGTGACTACCTGAAATATTCACAAGTCGCAACTGAATTAGAAACAGATAGATTATTTATGTTCTATGTGGGCCAAGATGGAACAAAATGAATGAGTTCAATTGGAACCAACGTTTTAACAACATAGCAGAGAAGCCGCAAAAGTTAGCAAAATTCAAAACAACTCTGTCACTTAGGCTACAGTCGTTATTCAAGCTATCGCGATAATAGAAACGGGATTTGATTGTGATTTACCTGGGCATACAGACGATGTTTATTCCACTTGTGAATGGTGGTGTAAATAGACAATTTAAGAGTACCAAAACATGATGTTGTAAGTGTTGTTATTGCCAAACACCGAATGTGAACGTAGCCATAGAGGGGTACTACTTCACTAAACATCCCGAACTCAAAAACGACTGCGTGGCACTGGCAACATTTCTGTAGTATGACCTAAAACTCTGTTGTCCTGGCAAACTTCCGCAGTTTTGCACTCAAAGACATATTAGATCCACAATAAATCCATTTGAGACATTTCGTTTCAAAGAACGCTGAAATAGTCGCATGCAACTTCCAATTGAGATCGTTGTTGTCGCAAAGTTTGTCATTACACACGTGCTGCTGCTCCGGTCTTCTCAAATGAATGTTTTCTGCACTCGTCTAGATATTATAAAGTTTCGTTTCGATAACTATCTGGTGGCACTTCTAAGCACAAACACACGTTCCACTGGGTTAAGGACATCCTCCTTCAAGCCAGTAGTTCCTGCTGGCGTCCTGCACATCAGACCTGCCCTATTTTACACGTAGGCTAAACAATTTATGTGACGACGTGTCAATATTTACAGCGATATTTTGGACAAATTAAATCCTGTTCAGGGTGTGGTTCGAGTTTGACATGTGTAACTGTATGTTAGTCAATACACTCGTTTTAAACATAAAACATTATCACTATAGTTGTTTTTTAGATGGCAATAGCATGATTTAACTAACTTACTGCACACCTACTTGTTCCATATAATAATTTTTTTACACAAATTAGAATAATAATACGGAATGTAAAATTATCAACAATGTCCTTTAACATAAAAACTATCTTATAGGCCTATTTTAATTTATTTGCCTAGATGTGTGTCTGGATATTCCCTCAACCAACTTAAGCATACATAGGCTAGGCTACTAGCCTACTGCCTGCTGGCAACTCATCCATTTAGTAAAATTAATACATAAAAAAAAAAGTTTTCTAACGAAAATGATCCATGATTCATTCACTATTGCCTGTTTATATTTGTGTACCAAACTAATTTCAATCATTAGTCTTTAAATAAATAAAAAGGTTTTTTAAGACCCTGGGCATTCAGTTTCAAAGTATATTTCAAAGTGTCACACTATTACCTTACCATACCTTATTTGTACCATAGTATTTTTTTGAAGAGTAGGTGGATGATTAACATTAACATGGTTATAACTCATATCTGTGTATGCTCATAGTCTGAATGATTGTGAAAGATGTAAAAGCTGCAAATTAGATCAAGTCTGGTCTAACCTGTTTTGTTTCAAGAGAAAACCTGAACACCTATGTTTGTTCCTTTAGAAAAAACTAATGGTTTTGCAATAAACAGCACAGTTTTATTACACTCACAAAAGACCCAAGGATAAACATTAAACGTGTTAGTGTGGGTGAACTGCTAAAGAAAAGTTTTTTTTGTTTGTTAACACTTTACAATAAGGTTCATTAGTTAATGTATTACCGGTAACTAAGAACTAACAATGCACAATACATTTGTTACTATATTAGTTTATATTTGATAATGTTAGTTAATAAAAATACAGCTGTTCGCTGTTTGTTCAGATTAGTTCACAGTACATTAACTAATGTTAACAAATACAACCTTTAGTTTTAATAATATATTAGTAAATGTTGAAATTAATATTAACTAAGATTAATAAATGCTGTAGAAGTATTGCTCATTCTTAGTTCATGTTAGCAAATTAACCTTATTGTAAAGTGTTACCATTTTTTATGTGAGACTAAATAATATATACATAAAAAGTAGATCATATTAAATTAAATCAATATTAAAAGATTAATAAAGTCAAGCTGCCAATAAAGGAAAACAGGAACATATTGCAAATATTCTAAAAACGAACAAATCCCATGCTATTTTTACAGTTAACCTTTCCATTAAAAGAAATATGATAAAAATTGTATATGAATTAGAAAAAAATAAATTAGCACTTTGACTGGTGGCTTAAATAACCTTGGAGAGAATTGTAAATTATAATTTAGATGATACCTGTTTATTCCAAATGAGTATAATAGTAGAAGATGTAATTACTGTGGTTGAACATGTTGAAAAGAACCCTGTAAAATGCAGACAACCCCCTTAATTGAGATATTTTCAGACCCCGAAAAAGTGACTCTGGCATGTCTTGAGTTGAGCGGAGCAATCGTGCAATATGTCTTTATAACATGCTAATTAGGGATTTGGAATTAAAATTACAACAGTTGGTCTTTCATTTGCATAGAGGTCATGTTTAGCTAATGTGTCTCTTGTTAAAACCGACAGACAGCATGACTATGGTTAAATCTGACCCAGTGACATTTCCTGTTTCAAATTATGCACAATCTGTGAATTAAATTAATTAGAGAATTCATTAAGAAATATGGCTCATGGAAACGACCGTAATATTTAGTTATGTGAGGTCATTCTCTTTCATTGTTGGAGCTAGGCTAATTTGTTTCATAACATTTCCTGCTATACTATCTGCCCATGTTAACTATGATGTATGCAATTTGTTAGCGCTTTAATTAATTTTGATTACATTTTATACTAAATGTGCAGCTTGTTTGGAGAGATGGCTCCCATTGAGAAAACCTTTCAAACAATTAATTTGGAATCAATTGCTTCCTTTTTCACTCCCTTTAACTAGTATGGCACTGTGTGGGAAATCTGTATGCTATTTCCTGCAGCTGTGATTAGCTGTAAATAGGCATAATGAGTGATCATCTCCACCTCTGCTACCACAGCAGTCAAATAAATGAATTGGACTGTTGTAATGGTTGTTGTTAGTTGTCTACCCATCCTCACACTCCTTTTAATTGATGGTGCATCTATTATGTCCAGCGCTATAGCCTTTTAAACAGGACCTCGTCTCAAATATGTAAATCTCTCTTTTGCAGAGACAAACCCAGCCCATCAGTTTCTGCCAGTCAGCTTGAGTGACAGAGGAAGAAAGTAAAAAAAAAAAAATTCTAGTTATGTTGTATAAGATGACATTCAATGTTATAAATGATCTTGCTTTATTAGGGCACAACATTTTCTCACCTGAAATTGATTTTCATTTTGATAACATATGAAAACAGTGTGGCATAAATTGATTTACAGATGCTTCAATTAAATCATTGTGTTATAAATTCTCAAAACAATTATTAAAATCTATTTACCTGCATATTGCACATTACAGGTATACTCAACAGTGTTAAAGCACAATTGAATACAATAAATGCTATTGTAAACACACGTCAAAAAATTTTAAGGAATTAATTAATTAAGTAATTGAGCACTAATTTTTACGTTCATTTATACGTTTCTTTGTGTCTTTTGTCATGGCAGATTTTGATGTTATCACTGTTTTATCCATCAAAAGCACTTTGATACACATTAAAAAAACCTCTCAGACAGTAAATCAAGACTAAATATATAATACAAATACCTTATTATTCAATATAAAATGTTAGATAGGTTAGAAACATAATTTTTCATGAGCCCTGTGCAATTTCGATTACATTAGGGGTGAATTTAAGTTGATTGGGACACATTCCCATTCATCTCAATGGCAAAAAGTGTCGCATACAGCTGTGTTTAAACTAAAGAGGGAACTCTGCAGGGAAGTGGGGAGATTTATTCCTTTATCAGCTGTTGAACACTCTGTCACTAGATGGCAGCTTAGTTCATTTAATAACAGGTAAATATAAACATACCCAGTGTACCCGGAATTTGGTGCTAAGAAATGTCACATTAAGACCCCTTTTACTGGGCACAAGCAAAATATTACTTTTGAATATAATAACTTATATTAGTACCTAAAAATATGTATAATATAAATGTCTGACAATGGAGCAGTACACCCACCTGAACATTTACATCTCATTTGTTTTTGCTGTTTAGAACACAAAAGCAGTTTTTAGGACAGCAGCCACTGGGCAGAAGTGAGGGCAGAGCCAATGCAGTCTTAATAGAGGCACGCCCCCAAAAAACCAACTGCATAGGTCAAGTATGTTTTATTTACATAGCACTTTATACAGATTGTTTCAAAGCAGCATTTTGGCTGTTGCTCAGCTGAATTCAGTTCAGTGTTGATTCAGTTCTGTTGTAAAGATAATCAATTATTAAATTAGTTCATTTCAAGCAGTTCTGCAAAAATAAATAAATAAATAATAATAATAATATATATAATGGCAGCATCCACCTCAGTTCAGTTCTCATACAACAGTGTCAGTACAGTCAGATCAATGATATTGTTAAATATAAAGTATCTCCAACTAACCAAGCCAGAGGCAACAGTGATCTCCGTTTTGACAGTCCGCACTACAATGTGAAAACGGCGTTTTCAAATTTATCCACTTTAGAGAGCGTTTTCAAAAAGCTTAATTTTCATTAATAAAAATGCTGTCTTAGTGTGGACGGAAGGCCAAAACGAAATAGTTATTAGTCATTAGTTATTAACTTAGGAGCTGCTTACACAACACCGTTCTAACAGAAAACCCTTACGCACTCCGGGCCTGGTGCCTGGTGGAGTATTAGTGTGGACCATGCCTGAGACTACTGTCCTCAGACTGCTGTGACGTATGACTGTATGACTGTGGTTAGATGAATATTTGAATGCTACCAATTCCGATCTGAATTTTGACTTTTGATGCAGCCTGAATCATAATCACACTGTGTTCGTTCATTGGCCAGAGGTGAACAGGCTCCTCGACTGATCCTGGTTTCTCCCAAGTTTTTTTTTTCCTCATTCTGTCATTTGATGGAGTTTAGGTTCCCTAAAAGGCACATATAATGCAAAATTCACTTTTACATGGTGTTTGAACATAAATGTGTGTTGTTGGCAGTGTGTAAACAACCACCAAGTACTTTTTTTAAAATCCCGCATAAATCACAAGCAGTGTCTCAGAACAAGCTGTTTTCAGCAATGTGAAATTTAAAGGGATACTCCACCGTTTTTTCATATTAGACAATGTTATTCTCTTATCTAAGATGATTTGATACATGCCTCTCTCGTCTCAGTGCGTGCACTTAATCGCTCTGTCGGGCGGAGAACTTTGAGAGCAGTTAGCTTAGCCCCATTCATTGTATATGGGCCAAACAGAGATGAAGTTAGAAGCGACCAAACACGTCCACGTTTTCTCTATTTAAATATAGTTACACGAGTAGTTACACGACCAAGTATGGTGACTCTAAATAAAATGTGGCGCTTTTTATAAGCGGGTAAAATGGATAACTATAATGTATGGCGGAATAGCACTTATTGGGAGCACTTCGACTCGGCGCTGTAATATCTTCACTCGTGAAAAGTCCTCTCCCCCCTCTCCCTCTCCCTGTCATTTCCGTCAATAGAACCAACGTGACTTTTACCTGTGCTACTAGCAAACTGCAAGAGATCATTTACAATGGCGGACTATGTAGATAATTATGACTTGTTTGTAGCAGACCCAGAGCCATATCTGTTTGAACCCGAGTACACAGAGGAGGAACTTATGGAAGCTTGTTTCCGCCACAGAATGAAAAATAAAAAAAGTAATTGTCGCAGATATAAAGTCGCAATTGCGTGTTATAAAGTCAGAATTGCGAGATATAAAGTCAGAATTGCGAGAGATAAAGTCAGAATTGCGAGATATAGTCAGAATTGTGAGATATAAACTCGCAATTGCGAGTTATAAAGTCCAATTATATGGGGGAAAAAAGACGGACTTTTTTTCCTCTCAGAATAGTTTATCTCACAATTCTGACTTTATAACACGCAATTGCGACTTTATATCTCACAATTCTGACTTTATATCACGCAATTGTGACTTTATATCACGCAATTCTGACTTTATATCACACAATTCTGACTTTATAACACGCATTGCGACTTTATATCTCGCAATTGTGAGAAAAAAAGTCAGAATTGTGAGATAAAAAGTCGCAATTACCTTTTTTATTTTTCATTCTGTGGCGGAAACAAGCTTCCATGAGTTCCTCCTCTGTGTACTCGGGTTCAAACAGATATGGCTCTGGGTCTGCTACAAACAAGTCATAATTATCTACATAGTCCGCCATTGTAAATGATCTCTTGCAGTTTGCTAGTAGCACAGGTAAAAGTCACGTTGGTTCTATTGACGGAAATGACAGGGAGAGGGAGAGGGAGAGGGGGGAGAGGACTTTTCACGAGTGAAGATATTACAGCGCCGAGTCGAAGTGCTCCCAATAAGTGCTATTCCGCCATACATTATAGTTATCCATTTTACCCGCTTATAAAAAGCGCCACATTTTATTTAGAGTCACCATACTTGGTCGTGTAACTACTCGTGTAACTATATTTAAATAGAGAAAACGTGGATTTGTTTGGTCGCTTCTAACTTCATCTCTGTTTGGCCCATATACAATGAATGGGGCTAAGCTAACCGCTCTCAAAGTTCTCCGCCCGACAGAGCGATTAAGTGCACGCACTGAGACGAGAGAGGCATGTATCAAATCATCTTAGATAAGAGAATAACATTGTCTAATATGAAAAAACGGTGGAGTATCCCTTTAAGGGGAAATTTATGAATAAGACTTCTTTTCTTGCGAACTTATTGAATAGTTTTACTCGTTTTGTACAGTGATTTTCTGGACAAAAACAAATGCTTCACCTTTTGTGTGAAGTAAAATACACAAAAAAGCTCATCAATAAATGTTTTGTCATCATTCGGACGTGGTCCGCTACAACAAGCTTGTACTAATAAATAAAATCAAGATGACAAATTAACTATCTCAAATTAATTATCTCCATGCTGCATACAATCTCTGGCTCTGTAGGCATTATTGTCCGAACTGAACACTGCTAGTACAGTTTCTGTTCTGACATTTTCATTCCGTGAGATGAGATCTGTGATCAGCCAACTATTTTCAAAGGAAAGTAGCTAACGCCTTCCCTAAAAGTAGCTAAATATCGCTAGATGACGTCATACAACAATTAGCATATTCATGACGTCATCGCGTCATACTTGCCTAATGTGTTTTCACTAAATTCATGCTCACATACTGTATTTTATTATAATATAATATAATATAGCTGAATGTCCAATAAAGCTGTTCTCATTTCCTATATGTTTTTGACAGACAATAGAACAAGTAGCTATGATATAGTGAATGACAAAAAAATTTATATGTGTAAAATTATCTGAATTGAGAGAGTTCGGGAACTCGATTAAAAAGCTCTGTGGTAGTGAGTATTACAAGTAATAAGCACTAGAAAAGAAAAAAGGAAATTAAAATGGTCAAACTAAATTCTTTAAATATAAAACAAAAGAGAGTAAGATAAGTGATAAATAAGTCTGTGAAAAAAAAAGGACAGTACTGGCAACATTTGGAGGATACTGAGGTTTGTCCAACAAAATCACTTTTGTCGCTTTTTGCAGTTTAGTTAACAACTAGTTAAAGGGGTCTGAAAAGTGTGACAAAGGCGCTAAGGCAACACTGGATGAGATTGTCCTGACACTGGGACGCGGAGCAGCAGCTCATTTGCATTTAAAGGGACACACACAAAAAACTGCACGTTTTTCCTCAACCCCCAAAAGTGGCAATTTTAACATGCTGTAAAAAATTATCTGTTGGAAATTTTCAGTTAAAGATTTCACATATCTGGGGACTTCAGAGACTGATCTCATGAAAGTGCGTATCAATACCACGAATGTTATTTCTCGCGCCATTTATACGCCCAAAATATTTTTTTGCGTGTATATGATACGCATTTTTTGCGTGCATATGATACGCACTTTATGGCGTGTAATACGCACGCACCCCCTCCCCCTCCCCATAATCATACCCACGGGGTTTTCAGTGCGTAGCATATACACGCAAAAATCATTTTTGACGTTTAAATGGGATGAGAAATAACATTCGTGGTATTGATACGCACTTTCATGAGACTGCATTGCCTGCGGCAATACATGAGAGCAGTTGCGTTTTAGACCAAACATATGGTGACTGAGAGTGACCTGGACGCATCAGTGAAAGATGAGATATTTTGCTAAATAAAATTATCCGTCCGAAAAATTTGTGCTAACTTTATTGTTTATTATTTATCCATCTGTATCATCTCAGTGAACTTTTGTGATGTTTTACCCATGCACAGTAATATGAATTTAGCATTTTACAAAAGTTTTTCATCCACACTGAAACGTCGGAAAATGCCTGAAAACACTGTGGACGGAGAGCGTTTTTAAACGAAATCGCCGTTTTCAAATGTATTCTGATTAATTTAGACATAGCCTCAGACCAGTGTTGGAGTGTAGCTTTTAGTGTCATTAAGGGTAGGCTTAGTGGTTGGGTGGGGTTGGGAATTCGTTAAGGTAGAGCTATTTATTGTAAAGGGTAGGGTTTTTGGTTGGGGCAGGATATGTGATGGTCAGCCCCACCCTTAATTCCGGTCTGAAGTTTCTGTCCTCAGGCCATCTATAAACCAAATTGAAGGCAAGCCTGCAATCTTTGCTGAAAAAAGCATAATGCCGCCTGACGCTGTGGTACGCAGGGAAGGAGAGCAGAGGCGTTTTGTAAATGGATGTCAATAGAGGAGAGGCTTCACAATGCTAAATAATCACCGCTTTTGTGAGGAAATAGCTTATCATTTAATACACTGACAGCCCATTGGCTAATCTTTAACAGGTTTGCTTTGTTACTGTGTTAGCAATATTACTGATCTGCTTGCACTGACAGCATTGTACAAGAACTGAACTGAGCTGGGCGATGACATCACTGATTTCTCCAGAGCTGCTGTATAAAAAAAATTAGCTAAAATAATAACAAATCATTTTTTAAATGGAAATTAATGAACACTGAAGCTGGATAATGACACAATAAAAAAAACAACAACAACAAAAAACACAATACATAGGGGTAAATTAGAGATGCCATAAACAGACTTTGAAACCACTACTGTTATTTTCTATCTCCAGAATGGGACAGCGACATGGCTTCTCTACTTGTCCAGCTGGAAGAAAGCAGCCCAAGAAGATCAGCGTTGGAGAGAACAACAGATAATCTGGTAACATTTCATAATAACTAAGTTAAAAAAATAATTAATATTAAAGCTGCAAGCAGCATTTATCGGGGTTCAAGCATTTAAGAAGTTAGGCACAATATGTCGCTAACCTCTACAATAACAAACGTGTATGTTTATGACGTAGTGATAAGCTGAATGATGGGACTTGTTCTCAAGCTGATGTATCTAATAATGTTTTTGGATGAGTGAAAACATTCATTTTTTTTTAACATTATAGTGATGTGAAACAGGTTGTGATTGCTAATAAGAGACAGATATCACACGCGAGTCCCGCGGATATAAAAGAATGAGGACATTTCATTCTACCAAACTACCCGCAAGTGCTGAATTACTACTCACACGTCAGTTTAATAGACGAATTAAACTTGTGAGGTAACGCAGCGCTGTTTCACTTGGTCTAACGTTATACTATCACACTAAACAGGATTTGACTGTGTTGAAAGTTGTAGGGCCCTATTTAAACGATCTGAAATGCAAGTGTCAAAGCTCAAAGCACAAGTAACTTTGTGGGCGGATCCCGGCGCTGTTGCTATTTTCCCGGCGGGATAAATGCCTCTTGCGCATGTTGCATGGCAGATTGTTAGTATTGGGGCGGCAGTGGCTCAGTGGTTCATGTAGGTTGTCTACAAACCGAAAGGTTGGTGGTTCTATCCCCGGTTCCACCTGACCAAGTGTCGAGGTGTCCATGACCAAGACACCTAACCCCCGGCTGCTCCCGACGAGCTGGATGGCGCTTTGTATGGCTGACACCGCCGTCGGTGTATGAATGTATGTATGAATGGGTGAATGTGAGGCAATATGTAAAGCGCTTTGGTGGCCATTCGGTCTGTGAAAGCGCTATATAAATGCAGTCCATTTATTATGGCGCAGTTAGGCGCGCTTCAGAATCGGTTCACAGCCGAAGAGATCGATGTTCTCGTCAGGGCCGTAAAAGAAAGAGAATTAACATTGGGGATGGGACAAACCCACCTAAATCAATAGAAAAAAATATGAGAAAGCTCAACTTAACTGGTAAGTTAAGAGTAAGGTTTTAATGTACTTACATTATGGTAAAGGTGATTTTGCAGTCTTCAGATTTTTTTTTCCAGGTTCAAGACGGACAAACTAATTTGTCAGATGTCCTTATATACATATGTGTCTTGACATGTGTCCACTATTGGGCAAACAGCTCTGATCCGTCATTACTACAATTTGCCTGAAAAATTTGGGTAAATGTGTAAGCTAGATTTATGCCTATTTTTCACATCTTCATGGACACCACAATGATTTCCCTCGTGTGGTAATATATTTCCTTGTTATAATGTATGATTTGCAAAAATAAAAACTGTTGCATCTGTGTAGATTACATGAGCAAAGTGTATGTGCGTTCTGCACGCTATACATTATGGTCAAGCATGTGCCCTTAAAATAGCATAATGAACAACGCGCAACGCACCACTGACTTTAGACTAGTTTTTTTCTGGTCAGTGGCTCAATTGTTTTATAGAACAGCAAAATAGCATGAGGGAAAGTTTGCGCCGGAACACACCTGCTCTTTGCGCTGTACCGCCCCGGGGAGCGCAAGTTCATTTCCTAGTTTACCGACGTGCGTCTGTGGAGGGAAAAGTCCGCTTTGCGCGGGTGCAAAATAGGAATGATACATGCGTCAGTGTACAAAGTCATTTGCGCCGGGTGCAAGATAGAGCCCATAATGTTATTCTATGTGTTAGTTTGTCTGTAAGAGACTAGTGTTAGCAGTAAGCTAGATCAACATTAGAATAACTTTTTTTTCCGGGACGGCCACTTATTTAAAAATTCCCCTACTTGCAAAAGGTCGGATATGCAATCGGATACAATCCATGTCATCCATGAGTCATCAATGAATCCATGTTATTCGACAACGCAGATGATTCATCTCTAGTGGATTATTTATGGCACAAAACAGGATACTTGCGGATCACGTTCAAATAGGAAAAAACTGAGAACAGAAAACCCAGCATTGCAAAACACAAGACAAACGTACAATAATTAATTATGCGCATCTCAAATGACACATTAATATAACTTCTCGACATTTATAGAACTCATCAACAATCATAACTCACTCATTGTGTCAACTCATAATACAATAAGCATTGTTACACGTGGTAGCTTTAGCTTTGGCGGTAACACTTTATTTGAAGGGGTGTGCATAAGACTGACATGACACTGTCATAAACATGACATAACACCTGTCATGAACATGAAGGAGTCTTTATGAATGTTTATGACTGTTGTCATTAAGTGTCATTCGGTAAATTATGACACTTTTAATGCAAAGTTGACATTGTTTAAAATGTCTTTGTTATGACAACTTGACATTACCCAAGACAAAAATGTCTTGATTATGACAACTTGACATTAACAAATACAGAAATGTCTTTGTTATGACAACCTGACATTAACCAAGAAATCATAACCTGTCAACCTGTCACAACTTTGGCCGTCATGACACCATTATAACTGTGTCATGAATATTACCTGTCCTCAAGTAAAGTGAAACACATTGTACTAGTTATAAAGATGTCATTAAGGGTTATTACACTGCAAAATGCTTGAAGTTTGATAATTAGACCTGTTATGACATTTGTGACAGGTTGACAGGTTATGATTTCTTGGTTAATGTCAAGTTGTCATAACAAAGACATTTCTGTCTTTGTTAATGTCAAGTTGTCATAATCAAGACATTTTTGTCTTGGGTAATGTCAAGTTGTCATAACAAAGACATTTTTTGTCTTTGTTAATGTCAAGCTGTCATAACAAAGACATTTTAAACAATGTCAACTTTGCATTAAAATTGTCATAATTTACCGAATGACACTTAATGACAACAGTCATAAACATTCATAAAGACTCCTTCATGTTCATGACAGGTGTTATGTCATGTTTATGACAGTGTCATGTCAGTCTTATGCACACCCCTTCAAATAAAGTGTTACCGCTTTGGCTAACTAGTTCTACCAGAAAGACTCGGGAGAATAAAAACTGTAACAATAAATACATTTATTGATAGCCCAGCAAGCAATAAAGTTCTTTGGCGTAGGCCCCGTCCATAGCTCGCAATCCGAGGGTCCGGACTCTGCATTTCCTGCCTGAAGACGAAGGCAGGGGCGCAGCCGACCCCTGGGAGGTATAGGAAGGGACTATCCTGGTGGTGGTGGAGAGGATGGAGGGGAAGTAACTGTCTTGGTGGTGGTGGGAAGGATGGAGGTGAATGAAAGCGTCAGCATCTGCAAACTCAAACATGTGTAAGTATCGGTCTTTTATACCACAAGCATTAGACGCGATTGGATAGATGAGAAGGTAATAAGTGACTTAGCAATTGAGTCTTACTGGCAGAACTTAACGCTAAAGCTTCCATTTCAGCTCGCGCTGTGAGTGCGGCCTAAGTTACTCAACTTACCATTAAATCATTTCTGAAATTGACATATCTATATATTTCATATGTCTTTTTATATTCAGATTTAATATTTTAAAAAAATCACTTACCAAAAAGAGATTGCATCACATATTCACTTAAAAAAGATCATTCAATACTGATTTCCACTCCACTTTTCTCTCTCTGACAACAACACACTAGCCTGACACATCCAAAGTTTCCAAATGCACTCACAGTTCACAAATCACAGTTCCCGTTCGATTATGGTTATGATTTCGTGAAAGGAGTTTTTGGAGAAATGCTCCGTGTGCTGCTGCCTCGTCCGACCTGTTCTCATCTGATTCACTCATGCGTTCATGCTGACTGACGGCGGCGAACGTGAACGGTGGGCGGGCCTTATGAATATGCAGCTACTGTTGGCTCTCAGGGCTGTCAGTCACTGCAGCACAATCAGTGATTGGATGAATCGTGTTTCTTTGTAGAACACTAATTCTTTCTTTTTCTTAACTTTTTCCAACTCTCAAGTCATTTACTGGTGGCCTGGGTTACACGGGTTACAACTGTATTTCTAAAACAATGGTTCTAGCTTAGATTATTGCCCAGAGATTTAGTCGAGTGCATAAAGACAAAAAATGTAAGAATAAGAATGTACAGGTGAAAGACTGTCTCTGCTTTGTTTTATAAGAACTATTTCTGTGTCTAGAAGTACTAATTTCCTGTACTTTCAATTTTTGTATAGTCGTGCTAGTCATAATTTTAACACCAGGCATGCATAAAGGGATGTTTTTTTTTTTTTTCGAAAACCACTGCAAAACATCAGACTGTATAATGTATAGAAGAATGAAACTATGGAAGGATTTACCAATGATATTACACATTTTGACAAGAGACACTCTACACACAAAAAAAATATTTTTAAAAAATATTTTAAGGAACACTTAATATAACTATATATAGTCAATTGTTGATTTTGATATTTGGAATGAATGTTAAGTTCATTGACTTAACTTTTTATTGTTTTTGATTAAATGTAGTATTTGTATTTAATTGTTGGGACCCCAGGAAGAGAAGGCTCTGCCTATGTACTGGCTAATAGGGATCCAAATAAACAAATAATCTCAGATCATAGGAAATACCATTTACAGCCAATACAGGAAATTTACTAAGGAAGTTTTTTTGACAGTTATAGCACCTTGTCTTGCCTGATCTCCACCACTTTTATTAGTAGTCCTCAAAGTGTGCCCATATGTCTCAAATTTGTTGTAAATATCTCATTTTGTTTTGAAGTTGAGAACCTTATATTTATGAGAGCATAAAAATGACCCATGGGTGATATTGATAGGATTTTTTTTCAGTCCCTATCATAATTTTGACATTTGGGCATTATTGTTTAGCTATTTACCTATGGTTTCAAATTGCCTGTGTTTTTTGTTTGTCTCGATCGGACTAATGGTCTTCGAAGATTTTTTAAGCTCTAAATGACACCGTTACAAAAACCAAAAGGAAAAAACCTGGCATGTTTGGTATTGTTGGACTCGGCAATGATTCAGGAGTATAAGGAGGTCACTCCCGTGAAAAAATGCTGGCTTGAGAAGTCTCAGGCTCTTTCAGGGCATTGTGCCGATGACGTATACTGAGTTTTTTGAGATACGCCAATGTTCTCATAGACTATCAAGGTACCCTGGACAAAGACACTGCATGCCATCTTTCATTAGACTAACGTTTGGATGCGGTTGTAACCATTTTCATGATTTTTTTCCTTGTTATAGCGCCACCAAGCGGCCAATCGTCACCATTTTTTTCATGTGACCTCAGGCTGTGCTGTGCTTCACAAGTTATAAACCATTTTAGTAAAAGTGGCTCTGGTGCCATCAAACATTTTGCTTCCCCTTAGCGAGCGACAATTGAAATTTTTTATTTTTAGGATGATTATTGACAGGCAGACTCCATATTATATTTTTGCAGTGGTTTGGTTCCGATCAGGCCAAAAACCTACGAGTAATTTGCAAAAGTAGGTTTTACACAAAAACGCGATTTACTCGAAATTGGCGCCGAGCCAATCCGAGGCATGCATCTTGTCCGGATTGAGCCAAGGATTCCAACGACGCAAGACACTTGAGCCTATGCCCGACGGTTGAGGAGTTATGAGCCATTTCGTACTTTTGGCCGCTGTAGCGCCCCCGTCAGGCCGATCGGGGCGTGCCTCGGTGACACTGTAGGCGGTGTGAGTACTACCAGCCCCCAAAGTTTCAAAGCTCTACGACTTACGGTTCGTTCTGTCCGATCAGTTTTATGTCTGAATGTTGCATCATGGGAAAATTAACAATAACAATAGGGTTTCAGCACTTCGTGCTTGAACCCCTAATTAACAGTTTTACACTCAAAGCTCTGCGGATTCAGCGATCTACATGAGCGGGTGATAGAACGGCTTGCATCGTGACTGAATCCCAGACCACACCAAGGAAAGATGTTCTCTGTACTGGAGAAAGCACACTCTTCTTGGCATTGAGCCTCAACATCAACATTTGCATATGAGTGAGGACGACACCTTGATGCCGAACCGCTAACTGTTCTGATTCCGCTTGAATCAGTCAGTCGTCTATGTAGTTCAGAATACGTATGCCCTGCAGCCTGAGCGGGGTCAGAGCTGCATCTAAGCATTTTGTGAACGTGCGGGGTGATAAAGCTAGACCGAAAGGAAGTACCCGATACTGGTATTCTTTGCCCACGAAAGAAAACCTCAGGAACCTCCTGTGCTGAGGGAGGATGGAGACATGGAAGTAAGCGTCTTTCAGATCTATCGTGACAAACCAGTCCTCGGATCTGATTTGAGTCACGATCTGTTTGAGGGTTAGCATCTTGAACTTGAGTTTCTGTACTGAACGATTAAACAGACGAAGATCTAAAATGGAACAGACCCTCCATCCTTTATTGGAACAATGAAGTAACGTCTTTAAAAACTCGATTCTCTGTCGGGTGAGTACACCTGTTCTATAGCTGCTTTCGCTAACAAGGCCTTTTCATCTTGCTCCATTTCCAGAGCCTGCTCGGGATGCATTATCGTGAGTAACACCCCGTTGTAGCGTGGGGGACTAGATCCAAACTGGATTCTGTATCCCCTTTCTACTATCTGCAGGACCCACTGAGATATATTCGTCAATAGCTTCCACGCTGCCAGAAAATCTACTAAGTGAACCAGCCTTTCGAGGCTGGCCTCTGGTGTTATAGAGACAGCCAGTTCGGGAGCCTGAAACATACCGGCGGGAACTACCTGAACTGACTGTTTTTGACCCCCCCTCAGAGGGTGCGAGTCTGACGCAATGTCGAGTTGACACTGCGCCAGTAGCTCGCTGGAAACCACTGCGCCCCAAAGCACAGAGGGTGGCGGTGTTGGCAGAACGGCCCCGTGAGGACACAGAGATGGAACGGGCACCGTATTCTGAGGTGTGTACTGTTCCACCCCGGTTGGGGCTGCCCTCACCGGTTTGACGCCAGTGACGTCAGGGCCTTTTCTTTTGCGCAGAAGCCTTCTTAGCCTGAAGAACGGTCCTCAGATCCAGCTTCGATTTAGAAGGCTTCTGCTGTGAGCGATATGAGGAGCTTGACGGCTGGGGCTGCTCACGCCCAGCAGCCCTAGGGGGTAAGACACGGAGAGGGAGACATTTTTTGAAATTCTCCGATTGCTTTTTAGCCTCCTGAAATCTATCGACGACCGCATTTACTGCATCGACGAAGAGACCAGAAGGATCATCTGGGGCATCCAGGAGAAAAGAACAATCTTTTTCTTTAATTTCGGCCAGATTTAACCAAAGATGCCTCTCAGTGACCACCAGGGCTGCCATAGGCCACCCAATTACTCTGGCGGTCTCCTTGGTAGCCCCGAGAGACAGATCTGTGGCCCGACGAAGTTCTCGAACCTCATCGGGCCCCACTCCCTCACTCCTGTCTATATACCTGTTAATCACTCTGATATGCCTGAAGCACTGCCATAGTGTGAAGGCATGTTCCAGCCTGACCTGCTGCCCTTTATGCTTTGCCCACTAAAGTTGATGTTGTCTTTAATGGCTTCGTGGGCAAAGCCGAGGCCTTCAGAGACGATGCTGGACCGGGTGACAGATAGCTCTCGAGCATCTGTTCAGCCCAGGGCATCGACTCATAACCATACTCTTTCAGCTCCTCATATGCTGGGGAATCTCTTTCCCCCATGTGTGTGCTTTCACTTTCGATGACCAGCACGTCTAACTCCTCGGAGCTAGAGCACTGAAGCATCGAGCTCTCTCCCCGGGCAGAAGGAACTCGAGTAGTGTAACTCGACCTAGGCTGGTGACACAAAATAAAACGTTGTGGTTTTCTAAGCGTTTAAAATTGATGACTATATTGCCCCCTGTTATTTACATCAATTTTCAACGCTTAGAAAAGCGCAACGTTTTATTTTGTGTCACCATCCTAGGTCGAGTTACACTACTCGAGTAACTGTGTTTAAATAGGGAAAACGAGGAAGTGTTTGGTCGCTTCTCTTTTTGGCCCATATTTAATGCACTGTGCTAGCTAAGTGCTAACATAGTTTTGCGGCAATACAGAGAGATATAGTGCACGCACTGAGACGACAGAGGTATGTATCAACTCGTCTTAGTTAAGGGAATAACATAGTTTAATATGAAAAACCAGTGGAGTATCCCTTTAACCTGTTAAGCTTCAACCCCAATTTTGAAAAATCCCCAGAAATGGCATACCCAAACTGAAACAGATACAGTTCATGAACCATTTGTTCTAAAAGCACAAGTATGATCTCATTTGAAAGCTGACACCTGGCAGTTTATTGCAAATGTAGAATTAATTATTGTCATAATGAAAAATAAATGTTATAAATAGCTTCAAAGTTTTGTCAAGTTATTAGAAATGTATTTTTATTAAATATTTTCATGAAAATAAAATTGAAGTTGGCCCTGTAGCGATCTAGAAATGCACTGCAGCTAAAGCCACATGTCTGACCATGTTATATTTAAAATCTGAAGATTATATGTCTAAAACTCTTTATTTAGTTAAATGTTTTTCAAGATCATGTCATACAACTTTATTTTGATTAGACTCTAAAATGCAAACTGATGTTTATTGTCATCTTCTAAGCATCTATTCAGTCTGTTGTCTCTATTGTTTATGTGGTATAGACGAGACTCATTCAGTCGCAGTCTCCCCTGCACACATTCACACCTCTCCAGCCTGGTTATTGGTCTAAATATGCTTTCTTTTGTCTGCATTATAATTACTAACGACTGGCTATTCACACTGTTTCAACCCCTAATCTCTTGTAGGGAAAGTTCTCAAAGTTCTCACCTTACATTTGAAACTATATAAAATGACCTTCTTGAAAAAAGAAACATTTCAGCAAGCAGTCCTATTTAGAAATATTCATAAATATAACAGCTAGGTAGCAGGTGCACCAAGGGCTAGCTAGCATGTTAGCTTAGCACACCATCAATACACGACAATTTATGAGATTAAAACCATGTTTGTGCTCTAAAACTTACTTTATAGCACAAGTCGAGTGTTTTAAATAACCTTCTGTGCTCGGATTTAGCTTCAGATAAAAAAATCGGACAGAAAATATAGTATTTTATAGTATTCTTCACGATGATAAAGTCTATATTGATTAGCATTACATTATAAATATAATCTATTATTATGAAAATACCTGACATGGCTCGAAGAACACAGGTAAACCAAATATCATTGCAATCATGTTTATTGTCTTCAAAACATCTTTATCTGCATGTTACAGCGATCTCTGTTAGTGTTTACATCGTGATGGACTTCCTTAAAAATGTCACATGATATGATTCTTCTTCGTGTTCCATATATGGAGTCCATATGTGCACAGGGCGCCCTCAGGCTGCCAGTATGTATTGAAAACACAGTACATCAGAGTCTCCAGCGCTCATAATGATTAAATCGACGCATTTGGGTAGATATTCAATAAATATGATTCCTGTCTATATAAATCTGATGTAAACCTATGAGAATCTATCAATATTTCTCCAAATCTGTACACTTTTGAGCTAAAAGCCCTGATGGACGTTGTTTTGTCAAGCTCTGTCGTGACGATCTCACTGGAGTTCTTTTCTGAATGGAAGCGGCTGACGCTCATAAATTCATATCAAAGGTATCGACTCATTTTTTGATTACATAACTCCAGACACAAATTAAGACATAACTGTCACTATAAGATTCTCAGAATACAATAGTGGTCAAATTCTAAACCTTATATCTTTTTAATGATGTATAGTTTGTCAAGGTAATAACATTGAATCTGATAGTAACTTTGAACGATTTAAAAAAAAAAAAAACGGTTAAAGAACGCGGGTAGGGAGAAGCACAGAGTTTGTAGAGCTGTTTCGCCATATCTTTCCAAATATATATATATATATATATATATATATATATATATATATATATATATATATATATATATATATATATATATATATATATATATATATATATCACAGACAACAGTAAATATAACATACAGAAACACAGATCGCTTGCTGAGGCAACAGAAGCTAATGCCGGTTTGCATCGGATGCTCTTTTATCACTTCCTGGTCATGACGTCATCCGCCCGTGACGATCATCCTTTCCATTGGACTAGTTGACATAGATGCTTCAGACGCATTCACGCTGGGGGTGTTCCCAAAGCATCGTTGACGCATCGCGAGTTCCTTCCAAAGGGAACTGTAGTTGCAAACAAAATTAGCAATTAGAGTCAATGGCCAAGGTAAAGGTGTATCAAGATGTGCATTCAGAATCTCATACATCTGTAACAGCTCTAACTCTGTTACCATAAAGGCAATCTTCATAGATGAGTATTTAGCCAGGTACTATACCTGAAGAAATAGGCAAGCATTGGGGTAGAGGAATTAATGACTTCCTTGTGCTATTTCAACTTTCTTTCTGAGGTCCTATGATTGAGGAATTTTGTTTCCTTTTGGTCAATCATTAAGTAGTGTTGTTTTGTTTACAATTTACATTTTGATGTTAATTGTGTAATAATCAGGGGCTGTAATGTAAGTGCAAAAAATGTTTGTCTTTTATTTTGTAATTGAAGTATGCATTCACACAGGTGTAAGTGGGTATCATTTCCTGTTTTGGTTAGACCGTGTAGAGAGGGGGTGAGTAGTCAGGAACGCTCACTTTCTATTGACCGTTTCTAATGTTTTTTACCGTTTCTACTGTTTCTGATCGTCAAGTGTTTTCTATCTGCATATGGACTATATCACATCATGAAAATAAACGGTCATGGATTTTAAATGCATGGGAACGTGTCACGGATTTCTTTTCTGCTGCTTAGCCTCTCAGCAGTGTTGCCAGATTGGGACGGTGATTTCCAGCCCAAAAGCTCACCAAAAACCGCGCACTCCGAGAAAAAACCGCCCAAAATTTTACTGCCAAAATAATGTGATATAATTGTATTGCCATGTCATTCAAGGTTGATAAGCACCATTTTTATCTCCTTAAAACAAAATAACGATGATAAAATACAATAAAAAATAAATAAATTTCCCAGGAAAACGGATCAAAACAGGGCAATAATTAAGAAGAATTAGCAAATATGACTAAAATGTCCAGGTGGACACTGTCAAAACGGCAATCAAGAAATGTACCGATGACTTTAACCCTCAGAAGTAGCTGTTACACATTGTAGAACATAATGCAGAATTTAGCAGTCAAAACTGATTCATTGTTGATCAAACCTTTTTCAGCAGCTGTCAGGGACAGGAGAGTTCATGCAGTCTGGACGGTGTAAACGTTGCAGATGTCTCTGGTTAGGCTAGTGCACATCGACAGGAGTCGTCCCATATTCGATTCCAATTCAAGTATTTCAACTGAACTTTGCTCTCCTCTCAGAGTTAACCATCGAGCCACCACATGTGTACGTTTTTAGAGTTGATCACTATCTTACTCTTTACTGTAGATACATCTTACTGTATATGTAGGTCACTTTGGCATTATCGATCACTAGAATAATATACAGCTGTCTTCAAGTTATCGCGCTAAATCGCGTCTGCCTGCTGATCGCTGATTGGCTATAAGTGCGTGCGTGCTCATCGGTGACGTCAACACCAACGCCAGCTGACTCTGCATAGGCGTGTGTGTTTGTCATGATGACAGCACATGCACACTTTAGCTTAGTTTTTTAACCAATTAGACTTTAATAAGTAGATGTTTGAAAACCGCCGAACTGACCCCAAACCAGCCCAAATTTTGTCCACCCGCCCAAACCCTTTTTTACCCGCACAATCAAATTCAAAACCGCCCAATTGGGCGGGAACCCGCCCAATCTGGCAACACTGCCTCTCAGCATCTTTAGGCTGCCGCTATAACAATGTATTTGTGATGTTCATAGATGTTTAGATGTTGCATTAATTCCCTTTTATCAATGTAAAGCTGATTTGAAACAATCTTTATTGTAAAAAGAGCTATACATGGTGACGACTTTTATTTTTAGATATTTCTATTTTGTCGGAGTCCCGTGAATCTTTTCATTCTCCCGCAACCCCCACACACACAAGTACCTCACCACCGCACCCTCACTTGTCCATCAAATCTTGTTCCGCGCCGCACTCTGCTGCGGCGGGTCCCTCTGCGGGAGTGCAGGTCTCTACCAGCATGCATAGTGGTTAGGGATGTCCCGATCTGATCCACAGCATCGGTATCATGCCGATACTGGCCCAGAGCGCTAGATCGGACATCGGAGGGAGAAAAAAATATGATCCGATACCTATCCAACAATGCTTGAATATTAGCATTTCACTTGCTGCGACATCCAGTTAAGCGGCACAGCCTGCAGATTGGGCAGTTTTGCAATCTATTTTGCGGGCAAAAATGGGTTTGGACGGGTGGATAAAAATTGGGCTGGTTTATAGCCGAAACACCGGCACTTCATATCCTTCTTTCAGCGACCCTCACAACACACACACACACACACACACACACACACACACACACACACACACACACACACACACACACACACACACACACACACACACACACACACACACACACACACACACACACACACACACACACACACACACACACACACACACACACACACGTGCTGACATGCCCCCTAAACTCACAACAGACACTCCCTCCCACTACCTTCGGTGTACTATAAACACAGTTTTGCAATCCGTCTCCTCAGTTTATAGGCTGTAAACTGTACACAAGATTTTGACGCATATCCAAGCAAGGGTTTGTGCAGAGTGTGGAGCGCGCACTGCATGGCACGGAGCACGGGCACGAACACTTGCGTTTTCCTTCAAACAGTGGAAACAACTTAAAATACTCTATCATAATTCTGGTCATACAGAAAATAACTTATTTTTATATAACTTACGTCAATATTTATTTATTTTTGTGCAGCTTTTGGTGTGCTACAGTTCAAATTCAAATTTTGGTGTTCAACTTTGCGTTTTAAAAGTACAAAAACCGTTCATTTTTCGTTTTACGGGTTAAAAAAGGAAAAACGAATGGACGCAAAAGTACACGGATCAATGGGTAATTTTAAAGCTTGTTAATGATTAACTTTAAACCTGTTGGTAGTTTAAGTAGGCTGAAGTAGCCTACCTGTATTTTTTTTGTAGTGTTTGAATAAAGGCTGGCAGTCTTTCATAATCAACTGTTGTTGTGGACCATATACTCGAAGTATTTGTTCTCCATTTGAGTGAGATGTTTTTAGGTTGCTAATTGAGCAAAGTGCTTCCATATTAGTATTAGTATTGGTTCAAGAATAAAATAGAATAAAATTAAAAATAAAATATTGGATTGATATCGATATCGGCAAATAGCCAAAGCTGCGGCATTGGTATCGGAAGTGAAAAAGTGGTATCGGGACATCCCTAATAGTGGTTAGTATAAGCAATATTACGCACCCATATGAAACACAGCGGTACAGCCGGTGTTTATCACAGAACGCAACGAATGAGCGAGTGGCCAGAGGAACTTGGGCCTTATACAGGACAGACCGCCATTGACCCCATGGGGGGCTGCTTATATCTGCTTATATTTCATGAGTGAGTGGCTGGAGCTCTTTGTATTCTATGCATGACAGATCGAAGCACAGAGCATGAGAATCCGAGCTTATGTACCGAAGGGTTGGGTGAGAGGAATGCGGTCAGTATGAGCTCATCACCGAGGTCTAAAAGGGATAGTTCACCCAAAAATGAAAATTCTGTCATTAATTACTCACCCTCATTCCAAACTCATAAGACTTTTGTTCATCTTCTGAACACAAATTAAGATATTTTTTGATGAAATCTGATGGCTCAGGGGGGGATCCATTGACAGCTATTTAATTAACACTTTGAAGGCCCAGAAAGCTATGAAAGACATCATTAAAATAGTCCATGTGACTACAGTGGTTCAACCTTAAAGGTGGGGTATGTGATTCTCTTTTTTGTCCATTTTTTGAAATCCTATTCCTAACCCACTTACAGCCACTGAGTTAGAAGCACTGAAATGAAAATTAAGCAATTTAATCATCTGTGGAACGGGCAGGACTCGAAAAACTCCAGCCAATCATTTCCAAGACCACCTGGAATAATTGGACAGTGAGTACGTCAATCAAATGGTTGTCCCACACCCCCCTCCCCCCAGCGCGTGTGACCCCCTTTGTGCGCAGTGTGCATACTCAAAGCTTGTGACGCGCATCTCGTCAGTAAAGCCGGTTCCATGATTAGTAGTAAATCGTCATTACAATCTCTCGCGCATCTGAGTTTTCGCTCGTGCATGATTGCGCGTCCATGTTCTTCGAATGGGTGGAGTCAGGGCCAGTGTTGGAAGAAAGAAGGTAGGACCATTTGAATTGTGTATTTTCAAAATCTGCCGGTCGTTTTCCAAGTCACATACCCAACCTTTAATTTTATGAAGCGACGAGAATACTTTTTGTGCGCCAAATAAACTAAAAATCAACTTTATTCAACTGTTTTTTCTCTTCTGTATAAGTCTCCGACGCGCATTCACTAGAGCACCACGATGTATGCGCATGGTAATGACGCAGGAGCTATCCCTTTAAGGTCCCCAGCTGATTGAGAGGAGACAGACTTGTGCATCACTGCTTCTGAGTGGGCATCTCCCAGCAATGGCAAGCTGTAGATGGCTTCTTGTAGCTGAAAGAGAAAGATTCTGAGGTAATGGCTTCCAGCGCCACCTTATAGAGCGGGAGAGCCTGCCTCTATTTCATGCACTTGAAGGCCTTTGGCGGGTGAACTCTTCATGGAAACCCCCCATAGTATCAGCTCTGGCGCAATGTAGAGTAAACCAAACTCAAAAGGGTTACCTCAAAACATTTTACAGTGTGCAATGATTGTGGCCTGCCTGCATGTGAGTTGGTCTGATAGCAGTGGCAGGTGTTTGCATGGCAGCAGTGTTAAATGTCAGTCTGTAATGCAGCTGGACAGCATCTCAGAGCTTGGACAGAGACTTTATTGGCCCCTCCATGCCCTGTGGCATGCCTGAAGCCTCATGAACAGGCTTGCTTAAATACAAAATTTGAACATTACTCATTCTTTTGAAGAGAGATGGACCTGTTAATCCATTTGTGAAAGAAATACACAGATATCATTTTCATAAATATTAAAAGGGTACAACAGGGCTAAAGGCACGCTTTAAGAAAAATCTGCTTTTCACTACTCCCATAGTGTATGATTGCAGAAAAAAAAATATTGAAGCATGGAGCAACAGATTTTTTGTGAAAATAAATCAGAAAGGGGTTTATTTTGCTTAAAAAAAATGTATAAATACATGCACACGGTAAGGTGGGCCTTTTAAACCACACATGGGTTAAAAGGCATGGGGCAAAAAGGCACAAAGTATTGATACAAATACTTTAGGTAAAATAATATGTTTTTAACAATGTACTTTATAAAAGTTTGTGCTATTTTGTGCTTTTTTTAGTTTTTTAAATTTTAAACATACAGCGACAAAATTATTTTAAAAATGTAAAGCTTCTAAAAGTCTTGAATGGGATCCCATGATGAATATAGCTTTACAGTAGTAACACATACGATATTTTACTATATAATATGATTGATATCATGTTTTTAAAATATATTTCATTATAATATGGGGATTATCTCTATAGAGTGGACATCCAACTTGATATATGATATTTACCATCTGAATATAACCACTTCATGTCAACAAATAAAAAATAAAGACGCAGCCAGCTGCTTTATTGTCATGAACTGCTCTGAGACATGAAGATGAAGATCCAAATGCAGCTTTATTCAAGAATAGTCGTATAGGCAGGGTCAAGAATCAGCAGACAGGACAATGGAGAATACACAGAGGGAATCCAAGAAACAGGCAGAGGTCAGGGCAGGCAGCAATAATCCAAGAACAATACAAAGTCAAAAACAGAAAACAAACACGGGAAACCGCTCAGAAATGCAACACAGTACAAGAAGACTTAGCAATCAACGAATGTGAACGCATGATTTTTTTTCCCAAACCACTTCAGCGGAAATCCCGCCCTGCAGCTGATTCTAAAGTTTTCATTGGTCATGTCAATCACTGTACAGATTGCCTACACCCAACCCTGATCCCTAAACCTACCCGTCACTGTAACCCAAACCAATGAAATCGGCTGCAGGGCGGGATTTCCGCTGAAGTGGTTTGGGAAAAAAAATCACGCAATGTGAACACCAGATATTTATGGTGTGAACTAAACAAGATGAGAAACAGGTGAATGAGATGAGTGCTGATGAGTCCGGGCAGTGAGTTATGGGAAATGTAGTTTGTGAGTGAAACATGATCGTTTGGTGTGGAGTGGCCTCTGGTGTCTCTCAAGGGCACTCCAGCTGGTGACGGTTACAATTATCATGTTCAATATTGTGCCTTTTGCCCCACCAGCAGGGGCGCCTTTTACCCCAAATACCATCAATTTACATATTGTTTAGAAATGTCCTGACCTGAATTTTTGTTTCATCTAGTGGTTTAAAAGAGAATAAAGTCAAATGCTCCTTTTACTCCGGTGGGCCTTTGGCCCCGTTGTACTAACAATATATATATTTTTTAAATGGATGTTTGTTTGTTAGTTAGTTGAAAGATTGAGGCTAATTCATTTTCAGAATTTGAGAAATGTAGAAGAAACTGACAAGCATTAAATTGTTGAAGAATAAACAGTGACATTTTATTTTGAATATAAATTAAAAAATAAAAGTCTCTGTTTCACAGTATCTGTTTGTTGAGGAAAGAAAATGGATAAAATGTACTCATCCTTGCATCACAAACGGATCGGATGTCAAATATTATTTCACTGAATTGCCTTGTGAGTGTATCACCAAATGACAGTGTTTTAAGGTCTACAAATCATGGAGAGAAAAAAAGCACAAAATACATCCTGTCTGTCAAACATCTAAAACCCAGAAAGCCTTGAGTTTGATTCTTATATAGCCTATAGATCATAAGAATTAACAAATCAAATAATTCTACAGCAGAAGCTAGATGACGTGGCGGTTTTAAAGGAACTTGACTCCCTTTGTTACATTTGTATGAGGCCTACTGCCATACATGTCTTTTTTATTATCATACAAGGGAAAAGAAGATGAGCACACAATGTGTTTAAATTAACTTTCCCAATTTGGCAGTAAATGAAATCAATTCTATCCTTTATGTTACTTTTTTCATATGCCTTTTGTCTTGTTGTGGAATCTTTTCTCTCTCTGCCTCATTCATCTGTTTTGCCCTTTCCTTGATCTGATAGCATTAAACATATAATTAAGCCATAAAGGAAGGGCTGATGAGCGTCGCAGATGGTAATTGCGTCCTACGTTTGAATGAAATGATATGCATTGCTACAATTTACAGCCTGTTCCTCATATTTTATTCAGAAACCTTTTATCTCTTTTCCCTCAGAATTATTCTGCAATAAATTTAGACATCTTATCAATAGCGCAGTGATAGAGGCAGAAACCTGGAGACACAAGGGAGGGGAGGAAAAGAAAAGGAGAATTGAAAAAAGAAAAATGTCCAATATTTTGCACTGTTAGAAATAGTCCTCAAATATATGCTTAATATTGTTGCCTCTTGTGCATCTGTCTTACGTTTTGAGTTGAAGAGAGATCGCTTCAGCTGGACATAAACACTTTTAAAATAGCTTTTAAGTTTTAATTAATAATAGTTTTGTGTGTATATTACATTTGATCCTGTTGTATAATGTTTGGTGTTTGAGCTACAGGACAAAAACACTTAATATACTGGTGCTTGAAATGACAAGAACATGTTCAATTCCCAGATAATTCATGAACATGATAAAAATATGGGTAACACTTTAGAATACTGTTACTTCATTAATGAAAAAGTACACAGGAACAAATGAGTAACACACTAACATTCTAGTAAATACTATTAACAAAATCTCTGATTAACAAATTAGTAAGTACCAGTGCTCAGTTGAATGTAGTAGTTCACTATTAGCTAATCAGTAACTACTATTTTTGTTATACCTCCCAGATAACTACTATATACAGGTTCATAATTAACATGAATAATGCATAATTTATAATAAAAGGTAATGGTAACCCACTAGTAATGTATTTTGAATAGTAATTCCTTCCGATGGATTTGGCAACACTTTAGTAATTACTAGTATGTTCCCATGATCTTCACTTCAGAAAACTGATCCAAAATATTAGTAGTTCAAGTTCAAGTTCAAGTTTGTTTATTTCTAAAGCACGTTTACTTTCGGCTTTCGGCCGACCAAAGTGCTGTACAGTAATCACAATACAATACACATTGCACAACACATTTCAATCGTCAGTCAAATATAGTACATTAAATAAAATAAAATCAATCAAGTATTACATCATAAAAGGTAATCCAAATAAATGAGTTTTTAGCGCTGTTTTAAACTCAGATAGAGTGGAAGCCATTTTAAGTTGAATTGGGAGCTTATTCCATAGTGTGGGGCCCACCACTTCAAAAGCTCTATTTCCCCTCTTTTTCAAGCGGGTTCTAGGAAGTTCCTTTAGAATGATGTAGTAATACTTGATTCATGGGTTACCATTATACATTATGCATTATTAATATTAAAGGTGGGGTATGTGATTTTCTTTTTTGACCATTTTTTCAAAATCACTTGAAATCATATTCCTAACCAACTTACTGGCTGTAAATTAGAAGCACTGAAACGAAAATAAAGCAATTTAATCATCTGTGAAACGGGCAGGACTCGAAAAACTCCAGCCAATCATTTTCAAGACCGTCTAGAATCATTGGACAGAAAATGCGTCACTCAAATGGTTATACCATGCCCCCCTCCCCCCACGCGCGCGTGTCCCGTTCGTGCGCATACTCAAAGCTCGTGACCCAGTCACAGGAAGTGCAAGTCGCCCCGGTACAGAGAGAGAGAGAGAGAGAGAGAGAGAAGAGAGAGAGAGAGAGAGAGAGAGAGAGAGAGAGAGAGAGAGAGAGAAGAGAGAGAGAGAGAGAGAGAGAGAGAGAGAAGAGAGAGAGGAGAGAGAGAGAGAGAGAGAGAGAGAGAGCACAGCTGAGTTTTAGCTCGTGCTTGATTGCGCGTCCATGTTTTTCGAATGGGTGGAGTCAGGGCCAGCGTTGGAGAAGAGAAGGTAGGACCTTATGAGTTGTGTATTTTCAAAATCTGCCGGCCGTTTTCCAAATCACATACCCCACCTTTAATATTAATTATGAACCTATATAAGTTAGTTCTTAGTAGTCTTCAGTGAGGTATAAAAAATAGATTAGCTAATAGTGAACTACCACATTCAACTAATTCATTAAACAGAGTTTCTTGTTAGTTAATTGTAGTTACTAGAATGTTAATAGTGCGTTACCCATTTGTTACTCTTTAGTTATTCATTAATGAAGGAACAGTATTCTAAAGAGTTACCAAAATATGTAACATGTTTGCAATGTACATTGTTTGGGCATAAATGTAAATGAACGAGTGAAGCACTTGAAGATGTCCATCACCAGTCCATCCTTTCTGAAAGATGGCAAATACATGCAAACTGATTAGAACAGCTAAGCATTTAACATCAGACTAGTTACTGTTTTATCATGCTGAAAAAGCCACTAAAAAGCAGCATGAATTTTACATGTTGTTATAAACTGGTTATTGCTGTTCACTTGAAAATCTGGCTGGTAAGGCTGGTCAACCAGCATGATTGTTTTTGTTTTCCTGACATAAACTGGTTAAGCTGGTAAATCAGCCTGAGAGTAGGAATGCACACTTGTGCAAGAGGGTACAGGCACAATCTGGTACCTAATCTGGTGCCCATCTGTAGGAGTAGGTAGGGCAGTGTATTATTTCTTATTATTTGTAATATTTCTGTAGTGTTTGTTTGTTCAGAGAATCAACATGCCTTTCTTTTCCTCACCCAAATTCCTCAATAACTTGTAACTTTGTACTCAACATTCAGACATAATAAATACTAAGGTTATTTAAAGTCCAATTCAGACAGAACTATTTTTTTTTATAAACAACATTTAAGTTACAATTCTTATCACTCAACGTCTGTGATGTCATGTACTGGTTCGAACGCGACTAACATCTAGGTGGACTGTGTTTTCTAGATGTGTGTATTACAGAAGGTCATGTGCTGTGCGTCGGTGCATCATGTATATGTCTTTTAATTGATTATTTGTTAATATAATTTTCATTTAATAATACAGGTATTGGTACTCGGTATTGGAGTGTACCAAAGTATCGGTAACAGACTCGTTCTGGTTATTGCAGTGACTGTTTACTGTAAAAAATAAACAGTAATTTTTACGGTAAAAAAAGGGCAGCTTTTTTTGGTTGCCAGAATTTTACCGTCCAACATATGGGAGCAACATTATTGGTTTTACAGACTTAACTTAAATTTACAGTAATAAACTGTACTTCATTATCTGATATAATGTTAATTTACCAACTCATTGAAGTCTTAATGTCTGTTTTGTACCATAGCAATACACTGCCAACCAACAATCACAGCAGTGAGGAGAGTCACATGATCAACCAAAGCTTATCACTAGCAGCTCTTCCACAAGAAATTAATACTAATACTAAGTTTGAATTACTAACTAAAATTAATACTAAGCTTTGATTGATTGAGAAGCTGCACAGTGTCATTCACACAAACACTAAACACCATCATGATAACACACATGAAATTTAAAAAATGCAATAAATATTAATTTAACAACATTAAATGTAACCTAAAACCCTAATGTACATAACTGATTAGAAAAAAAAAACATAAAAAACTATGAAGAAACATTAGTTATTTGAAACACAAATACATAAAATTTGAAGTGTCACGCAGGGAATTGTGGGAATTTCAATTTATGTTTTTTCACTGTAAATTATACAAGTTTCTCTTTTTCACTTTCAAAAACTGTCAATTTAACGGTATAATTAAATGTACCATTATATCGATCACAGTTATTTACGTATATAGAAGGAAACTTTCGTTAACCAATAAGTGTTTTTCACCGTAGCATCTTTTACCGTTAAAATCTCGATGATTTTTACAGTGTAAACTAAATACGCGAGCAGAGAAATCTAGACAAGTAACTTACTCTTACCTGACAGTGATTTAAAATGGGCAGTCTTCAAATGTTACGCGATTTGGCTCTATTTATTGATTGTATATCTTATTTTTTCGTTGGATACCATCCATAATGAAACTAAATTAAAGCATGTTTGTTATTAGCATATTGGTGTGCAAATGGGTAGGTCAAAAAACAGATGAGGAGAAGCGTTAGAATACAACATCAGCAATCACAGACATTCGCATTCGGACAGGATTAGATTTCTCAGAGGACCGCTGAGTTCGCCAGTAGGTAATTTGTTCTGGAATTTTTACTGAGGTTGTGTGAGAAAAACACAGACTTGGCAGATTCGGATGGGATTAAAATCGCAAAGTACGTCTGTGAAACACAAATTTCTCTAACGACTCCCAGGAAAACCAGTCCCATCAGAATAGGGCTAAAGATTATGCTCTTGTCACTGTCACGCCAGGCTCTTCCTCACTCTACCAGCGATCACAGTCCCCAGAGTTCTAATTACACGCACATGTCACTCATAACAGCCCATCAGTAACACTATAAATCATGCTCGCACACAGCAGTTGGTTTCAAGGCTCGACATAGTATACAGACTAACTTACCTGCCTTACTCACCTGAGGGTTCCTTTCATTATCTGACTAAAGTCTTCCTAGTCATCTTGAAAGTCTTCCCAGATATCATACTTTCAAGTCAGTTATATCCTTGTCTTGTCTGTGTTGTTGTCATCTTTGACCAACCTGCAAAAGATAAGACAGAAATTCAATATCCTTCACATTTAAGGGTGCTCCGATCAGGATTTGAGGGGCCAATCACCCATTAACGGCCACTGGAAGCAGACTGATACTGATCACCGATACCGAAATATATGATAGGCCAACTTATTCTTATAACAACAATGT
The DNA here is from genome assembly GCA_036326025.1 of Chrosomus eos. Taxonomy (NCBI): domain Eukaryota; kingdom Metazoa; phylum Chordata; class Actinopteri; order Cypriniformes; family Leuciscidae; genus Chrosomus; species Chrosomus eos. The sequence continues at coordinate 37,978,696 of CM070826.1, read as the reverse complement.
ATTTAAGTATAAAAAATGTAAGAGATGAGAAAGTATAATTAATTGACAACTCTTTAATTGTAAGCAACATATTCCACTCCCTTTCCATATAATTAATATAGTATTTATGTGAAATAAATGAATTACATAAATGTATTTATCAATTAATAACCAAATCTACTAAAGAGAAATGAGTGATTTTATCAGTCTTTTGTTGTTTGATTAACATAAGTGACACAGACGGCAGCAGGAATATTAGATTTCTGTCACTTTAAGACCGAATGCACAGATCCAATATATTGTTATACAGGTGACTTATTTCCAAACTTTTTTCCCCGGTTTCACAGACGGCTTAAGCTTAGTCCCAGACTAAAATGCATGACCTTTCTTAACTGAATGCAACTTACACTGACATATCTTAAAATATGTCATTGCCATTGTTTTGTCTCAAGATGCACACCAGTGAGGGTTTTCTCTAAGGCATATTTTTGAAAGCTACTTAAATTTCCTAATTGAACTAAGGCCTAATCCTGGCTTATTCTAAGCCTTGTCACTTAAGAAGAACACTTTTTGTTCACTTAAGAAGACATAACCGGCGTTTAAGTGAAGACTCACCAAAACGGCATTTTGATATATTTCTGCGTGAACGCTTTTTAACACTTTAGGCGCAAACCCAAACTCAAGTAATTGTATCATCTGTTGCTGATGGGCCAATCTTTTTATTTTATTTCTCAGCCTTTTTTATGTGTGCTTGTTTTGTTGTGATTCCCTGCTCACAGTATAGATTGGATGATTTACATTGTCATGTCAGAGTTGTGATTACTTATTAAAACAAATCATCTTGTGCCTCCACCCTCTTGGGGGGCCCTGTACCGAATGAAGGAAGGAAGGAATGAAGGAAGAAATGAAGGAAGCATTTATATAGCGCTTTACTTTGTACTACTGTACGCCCAAAGTGCTTTAAAACCGGATCAGGGGTTTTCTCCCCTTAACCACCACCAGTGTGCAGCATCCACTTGGATGATGTGATGCCACAGAACAATGGTGCCAGTGCACTCCCCACACACCAGCTAATGGTGGAGTAACTAAACATGAACTAAACACCACAGACGTTTGCAACTATAGTACATATTTACAAAAGTTCTAAACAATCTGTGAGTATATTTTTGCAGAACCATCTGGAGTTCACCACAGTTTTAAAAGCTTCCAACGTCAATGTACCGCTTTACATCTAGGTGTTTGTGTCTATATGTGTTTGTGTGCATGTCTATGTGTCTGTGCTGTGTAAACATTTTTCTTGTTTTTACTCAGAATGTGGATTGAGTGTATTATCTTTATTGTGTCCCTAGAGGAGATTTAGCCTTCAAAACGTCACAGTGTCTCATTTGGTTTTCCACCATACAATCCCAAAGAAACCATGAAAGCCGTTAACACAACACCTTTAACACTGAAATTGATATTGCCCTGTCCAAACCACTTACTCCTATACAGGACATAATTTCTTTTTAAAACTTTCCTCCTTCAATGAGCTGAACATGTTTGTGGTCCTGAAGCCAACACAAGCTAATAGTATTGAACTGTCCCTGGTGTCATCCTGCTCTCCGCTGATACTTGAACAGGGATAACACGAGCCATATAGGTTTAACTCGCATGTCTGTTTGACCTGCCAAGTGCTGAGATATGCCAGCTGGCGGGCTTACACCTTGGGGGGTGGGGGGGATTGAGCTCTGCACCTCAGGCCCCTGCTGTTTAGTCATGGTGTAACTCCATTACCTTTAAGTACTGGTGCTTATGTCCGCTGGCTGACTTTAACAACCCTACCACCACTTTCAGCCTGGAATCCACTTCACCCAGACCCCTCTGTGGTCTCAATGCCTGAGGAGACGTCTGTGTAACTGGTAATAGACTGTAGAGGAAGGAGAGAAAAAAAAACTAGAAGATAATGCTTTTGATCGATCAGCATGAACAAATTTCATTTGGGAGATCAATAACAGTTTTAATAGATGACAGAACCAAACAAGTACATTTATTTCCTGTCTGTGATTGAATCTCTCTGGCAGAGAAGAGGAGCCGGTCGCTGATTCTGTGTGCAGTGGGAACAGAACCCTTTCTGTTGCTTTATTGCTCACAATCTGTATTTAAAACTAATATCAGCCTGCTGTGCATGGCCCAGGGCTACAGCTGCATAACCTGATATATATGGAGCTCTGGTGTTCTCATTGTATTAGAATGTGAAAAATACCTTTTCCTCCACATTTCTCATTGGACATCAATTTCTTTTTGTTTGTGTTTGGTGACTATAATGATTGGTTTTTGTAGGCACTGGGATAGTGATTTGTAATGCCTTTCTGTATGATGTAGCCCAGGCATAATACAAAAACTGATTTGGAAGAATGGTGGGGGAGGTTGGGGGTTGGTGTTTGGGGGACTGGAGGAGGGGGATGCCAAGTTTACACTCAACCTTTCTCTCGTTGTTCTTCTCGTCTCTGTGTTGCAGGGGTTAATCCGGATATCCCCTCCAGACACGAGAGCCCTTACAGTGGTGCGTTGAACGGTGGCTGATGTACATCCACAGATATGTCATAGACAGAAAGAGAAAGCTCGTCCACATAGATAAATATTTACTGAAGGAAGTGGAGCTTGAGGCAAGCTCCTTAATCAGGAGGAATACAGACCTCAAAGGAGGCCTGACTCATATCTTATGACTGTTTATAAAGGGTAAAACACCTGTTGAGAGGATTCACTGCAGAAATTAAGATGACTTATGCTCATACATTTATATTCACTGTTGAATACAAATCCATGGATTATTCTCCATATTAGTGGTGTTCAGTGTAAGGTAACATGAGGTAACACTTTCCATGAAGCCTGTATTTGTAATGTATTATAAAGGTATTCTTAATTCTTAATAAAGCCTTAATTGTAAAAATCTTTATAATATGCATCATCTCATAAATAATTGTAACAACAGTTAAAATTGTCAAGTCACCTTTATTTTTTATAGCGCTTTTTTATAATGCAGATTGTTTCAAAGCAGCTTTACAGAGACAACAGGAAAATAATGTTGTAATAATATTGTTAAATATAAAATGAAATGTCCCCAACTAAGCAAGCCAAAAGCCAATGGCGACAAAGGTGAAGAAAGGTGAAAAAGGTGACAGTGGGAAGGAACCAAAACTCTATCAGTGACAGAATGGAGAAAAAAACCTTGGGAGAATCCAGGCTCAGTCAGGGGGCCAGTTCTCTTCGCAATGCAACGTTGAAGATTGGAGTCATCACACTCATATGGGGACGAGTTTTGTTGAGGATCAGTGCCGATGGCTGTCGTGTCGATGAGGCCTTCACAGGGGAGAGTCTAGTTGACACAAGCTCAGCTGACACTTCAGGGATGCGTTGTGGTCGTGTCTAGGCACAGGTCCACCATCTGATCTGAATACGGCCCGGATCCGCTGATTACAGTAAACCTCGGAATAAACAGCAAGACTAAAATTAGCATATGCCATTCTTTTTAAGATCTAGGGAGTACATCAGGTGACCTAATTTATGCAGCCTAATAATCATTTAACTGATTTAAATAATAGGAATGTATCTTTTTCTATGTGTATGCCAGGTTGAAGAGATGTGTTTTTAATCTAGATTTAAGCTGACAGATTGTGTCTGCTTCCGAACAATGTTAGGAAGATTGTTCCAGAGTTTTGGTGCTAAATAGGAAAAGGATCTACCGCCAGCAGTCGTTTTTGATATTCTACTGTAGGTATTATCAACTGGCCAGAATGTTGAAATCGCAATAGAAGTTAAGGACTATAATGCGTTAAGAGCTCGCTCAAGTACTGGGGAGCTAAACCATTTAGTGCTTTGTAAGTAATGAGCAATATTTAAAAATGTATACAATGTTTAATAGGGAGCCAATGCAGTGTTGACAGAACCGAGCTAATATGGTCATACTAACTCAAGTATTAATATACATTAAAATAATTGCCTATTTGTGGATATAATGTGTAAGCGGATGATTATTTATAACACATGCTATTTTAATATAAGTTATTATAGTTCCAATTATTATGATGTATTATAAGTATCATATCTTGACAATGTTTAAAATCTACAAAAAATCCTACATATGAGTGGTCTTTTACTTCAGTTTTCTTGTAAATGTCTAAATGGCGTGTATAATGTGGTCATATATTTTTATAAGATGTCTTTGTCTGCTTTGAGTAAAATAACATAAGTCTTATTTTAAACAGCCATTTGTTAGACGACACATGCTTTGAACATGTTTAATTGTAATATCAACAAAACCATTTATGCATTGTTTCAGATATAAAAGGGCTTGCTCACAATGAGTTTAACATTACTAGAACGTCTCTAGAAGCACTCAAATATCCTAACTGCTCATATGATGTAGTAAGATAGATATGAGACTTATTATACATTATAACTGTGAGAACTATAATCCATTGTAATGTGGATATAACATTCTGTTAACCGTGTGTTATGAATCATCATTATTAAAAGTTATAACCACTAAAAAAAAGTATTATAAATGTTGTTACGATTATTCATGAGATGATACAATAAATTATAAAGCTTTTTATAATGCATTATGCATGCTTTGTTGCATTAAGAAAACCCTTAAACTGCATAATAAATAGAAAGTATCAACACACACACACACACACACACACACACACACACACACACACACACACACACACACACACACACACACACACACACACACACACACACACACACACACACACACACACACACACACACACACACAACACACACACACACACACACACACACACACACACACTCTACAGGACTTGGGGTTCAGAGGACAGTGCGACAATGTCCTCTTGTCCTGGTGCATTTATATTTGGCCCAGGTTGGGCAAAGGGCTGAGATGCATATTGTTTGTGTTCATTTAAATAAGGAGAAATGTCAGCTTTCCATGGCTGCAGGCTGCTTGCATGTTAGATGATCCAGTCATTGGTGCCTGTGGTTGTGAGGTCGTGGCTGGTCCTTCCAGGTCAGTGTCAGCCATGTGGCGGTTTCGGGCCATAATTGACCTTTTGACAGAGAGCAAAGAGACAGCTCCTCTCCCAGGGCTGGAATAATCACTTCGGATCTCCTGGTGCGGAAAGCTTACCTCAAGTAATTAAAAATGCTTGTTAAGAAAAAATAGCTTTTGTTTTTTGTTTTGAGAAAAATTAAATTTAAGTAACATTATTTCTCTCTTCACAAGTCACATCAATTGAATTTCCAAAGCTTTCAAGTGCATCATCTTGTTATTTTATCTGTACAAGTTTGGGTCTACTTTAATAATTATTTAATTACACATAATTCAATAGTAAATACATTTTCATTGTTCTATGGTTTGCTTTGTAATATCCCTAACCCAGCAAGTAGTTTGAATTAGGCCTTAAGTGTGTCCGTTGTGTGTGTGTTGTGTGTGTGTGTGTGTGTGTGTGTGTGTGTGTGTTTGTTTCCATGTGTGATATAGCCTCCTTGAAACACATACGTCCCCAGGTCCACCCTAAGGGTGGAGAGCTTCACCCGGATCTCTGACGTCTGATTTGTTAACCATGTGACCCATAGCAATGTCTCTCCCCTCACCCCTCTTAGACCTTTTGTTGTCCCCCAAATCCACCCCCCATCCCCCTTTGGCCTCCTCTGCCTTCATTCTTTTATTACAAAGCTTGCAGAGAGGATGTGGAATTCACTATTAAAGGGTAGGATTAGAGTTATGGATTTTGAAGAGTACAAAAATGATGCAAACTACACAAGGCCACTAAAACATGCCGGAATTCATTGTAACTGAAAACAAAATACTCCATATCATACCAGATACCAACAGCATGCAACATAATTTACCACTATCATTTATACACAGGCACAAGGCAACACATTATATTTTAACCATAGTATAAAGCTGTGGTTAAAATGTTGACTGAAGCATATTTGCATGCAGTGAACTAAAGCCTCTCCTATGGCAAACCAAACAGTATAATTTCAGAGTGTGCAAAGGGAGAAGGCTTCAAGCTTTTTTCGTATGTCTTTAAAGTGTTTACAAGACATAGAAAAATAAAGACACAGCTTCAAACGCTACAGGCCTGACTGTTGAGAATGGAGTATTATGATATTAATTAAAACACAAATCGGCCTTCCCCCTCTCTGCGTATAGCCTGTGGGTATACAATGTTGTACACTTGATTGAATCAGGTAGTAGCAGCCAGCTAGGCCTTTCGTATTTTGCGCTTGAAGGGCTGAGAAAAATTTGAGCGTGGCTCCATTAGTCTCAATTTGATGGGGAAGTTCTTTATAAGAGCAACCACAAGCTGACAGCTCAAAAGGCATCAGCATAGTTTGAAACATACTTACATTTTTAGTTGAATATCATATTTGCAGGTTTACCATTTGATTGTATATGAATGTAGAGGAGACCAGAATAATCTGAAAGCTGAAAGTCGAAAGTTTCACACCTTAGGAACGCCCATATGGAGAGCAAAAAAAGGCTTTCAAGTCAAATCACTTTTATTTATATAGTGCTTTATATTTTTCAAAGCAAATTTACAATGATACAAAGGAAATAAATAGTGATTCAATGATGCAAAAATAATTAAAGTCTGCTGTAAAGCAGCTCTATAAATAAAATAGTGTCATTGTTCAGTTCTGTTCAATAACTGTGTAAAGTCTATCAATTATGGAATGAGTTCAATCCAGCTTTCCTCCATTACCCATCAGTCATTTTGTATGTACTAATGTAGTAAGACAGTGATATTAAAAGACCAAATTCACATTATTTATGATGTATACTATGTACAGGCAAGCAGATTGTAACACAGTTTGTTGTTGTGGGAAGAAGAAGGCGGGAAAAAATTCTCAGAGCCACCAGGCACTGTTTTATGCAAATGAGCGGGCGGATCACATTAAAGGTTTTCTGTTTGAACGGTGTCGTGTTAGCGGCCCCTAAGTTAATAACTACTGATCGTTGCGACGGAAGTGAATCAATCAAAACTTTAGCTGGACAATAACTTTATTCTAGAGCTGCTGTAAAGCCAAAACAATATCTGTTACTTTAATTTCCTATTATCACTGTAAAGCTGCTTTGAAACAGTCCATATTGTTAAAAGCGATGAAGGTGACTTAACTTGACTAATTTCACTATTAAGTATCGTCCAGGGAAAACCAACGCTGATGCAGATGGTTTGTCCCGCAGGTCATTGGGGATGGAGGAGTATATGCAGAAGTGTTCTGTAGAAGTGAGTCCAGATGTTATCAGCTGTGTGACCAAATCTCTCAGTATTCAGTCAAACGAACACACTCCGTGGATGTGTCCAGTGACCTTTGAGACAGCACTGGGTGAAGAAGAGTATAACCTGTTGAACTTTGAAAGAAGAATGCTGAGGGAAGCCCAGGAACAGGATCCAGGGATCAGCACAGTGTTGAACTGCATAAGAACAAACCGATGGCATAGAGACAGAGATTGGACTGGTCATAATGGCCGTGCTGTACTGGTGCAGGAGGGAAAAAGGTTGTTCCTGGATGAGCATGGAGCTCTATCACAGCTGTTGATGCCCAAAAAATTCCATGGCTTGGCGTTCTAATAGTTGCACAAAAACATGGGTCATTTCAGTGTAGAGCGGACGCTCCAACTAATGAGAAACAGATTTTACTGGCCAGATATGTAGAGGGATATTAAACATCATGTCTTACGAGTATGTCGCTGTCTCGAGACAAAGCACCACAACATGCCAAACCAAGGACCACTCACCAATAACAACACACCACTTTGAACTGGTTTCAGTTGATTTTCTTCATCTGGAGAGATGCAAAGGCGGGTATAAATATATCTTTGTGGACCATATGTCATTGTGGACCATTTTATCCACCTTGCTCAAGACAGCAGCTCAAAAGATCTTGGAAAAGGATTTTGTGTTGAAATTCAGTTTCCCTACAAGATTGCATCATGACCAGGGAAAGGAGGTTGACAACCAGTTGTTCGCACAGCTCCAGCAGCACAGTGTTATTAAAGGCTCCAGACCAACACCCTACCACTCGCAGGGGAACGGTCAGGTGGAGAGATTTAATAGGATGCTCTTGTCCATGTTGCGAAAACTGACTGAGAGGGAAAAGATGGATTAGAAGAACTCCCTGGGACAAGCAGTTCACGCATGGGTGGGAGAGCCAAGAACAGGTACGACAGTAAGACCAATGGAGCAGAGTTACAGGCTGTAGAGTTCTCATTAGGAACATGAACGAAAGAGGGGGCCCATAACATTTTTTTATCATATTGCGAGAAACAGGTCTATGTGGTCCAAAAAAGAGAACAGAGTGTCCAGTCTATGAGGTGCATCCTGATCCTTCTCCTGCCCTGTGAATTTCCTGCCAGCAGAGCAAACCACAACAACTCTGACAAAGATGGTAAAAGGAAAACACAGCAAATCAAATTCCGAGCAGCAAGCCGTGGAAAGTAGCACTGAGGATGAGAGCGATTGGATTGTATTTTGCAGACCTTTCAAACATGGCCAGCAGAAAGAGCAGCTTTTGCCAGAGGCTGAATAATATTATCCACAAGTGAGACAGGAGTCTGCTAAAGCCACGGAGATGGTGGAGTGCGACATGGAAGAGGTGGTTCCACAGCATGTTGAGGAAGTGATAATGAGGTGAATAAATGGGGAAGATGAGTCTTTAGATGCACAAGGACTGGCAATACTTGATGAAGGACCAGTAGAGTTGAGTTCTGAACCAGATGAAGGAAACACCCCTGAGCATTATGGAAGTGGAATCCAGAGGCCAGAATCTGCACTACCACAGAGACTATATCCTTTGAGAAAACGATAGCACAAGCAGACCCTAGGAGAACCCACATTAGAATAGTACATATGGACTTATATATACATCATATATAGAAAAAGATAAACACATAAGAAGACTTACTTCTTACGACTTACGGCTCGAGAAGACTTACGACTAAGACTTACTTCTTCTTATGTGCTTTAAAAACTTTGCTTTAAAAACAAACAACATCATTTAAACTAGATCCTAAAATGGACCGGGAGCCAATGTAGCGATGCTAAAATTTAGGTGACATAGTCATATTTCTTTGCACTAGTAAACAGCCTTACTTTGATAAAAACTGTTCTTAATGATCTGAAATGAATGTGCTTCATTAAATGATTGAAATGATTGTTAAGCTCAATTATGAGACCACCTCTCTATCTCACGGGACCAACAACAATTATTTCCATTTTCTCCTCGTAATGTTGGAGAAAGTTATTTGTTAACCATTTTTTAACATTGCCAAGACAGTCTAACAATGGTTGAAGGGAGTCACCGGCTTTCAAAAAAATGTACAACTGGGTATCATCTTCATATAAATGAAATAAGACATTGTGCCCCCTAATAATATGGAATAGTTTTGGATAAAGTAAGTTTTGGTTGACCTTTATTTGATGGATAACACATTTTAAGTTACAGATACATTGTTGTTATGGATAAGTTATATTTCCATTGACCCTGTTCAATCAGAAATTGTAATGACAGACTGGTAAAAAAGGAAATGAGGAACTGTGAGGACAAGAATCCAAAGCCAGTGATACAGTAGGTCTCATAATTTATGTTTGAGCTGATGGTACAAGAGACCTAGTCTGACTCCGCCCTCCTACGTACTTCCGCTCAATTTTCCTTTTCCTTCAGTACTACATCTGGGATTGTGCTGTAGACTTTGGTTTTCTCTGATAAATTTTTTACCGGGCCAATCAGCGAACAGAGGGAGTGGCTGAGAACGATGACGTTGATGTCGACTCGTGCGTTATATTGAGTTGTAGTTCAGTTATGGCAGCTGAGAAAAATGCGAGCGAAGCCATTCGGTCCGTTGTGGCAACGCTGCTGAATATCAAGAAGTTAAAGCCGGAGCAAGAACAATCTTTGCTTAGTTTTGTGTTTATGGCCATCCTCCCCACGGGGTTCGGGAAAAGACATATGTCACGACCAAACGTAAGCGATTGGTTATGGCAGATAGAGTGACTCAGGTCAGATCCAATAGTTTTAGACTTCAGCCTACAAGGAAGTTAACACTTGTCAATGGAGCGATGCCAGACTCTTTGTACAAATGAAATGTACGAGAGTCTGGTGGGACCAGGCTACAAGTTTTCTCTCTAACCTCTCTGACCTGCAGAAGGAGACTGCGTCCGTATTAAAGATGGGGAATATAGTTGCTTTCATGGTGCACAATGATGTCAGCTACAGAAACATCACAATAACATGGGGGGTATTTTGTATTGTGATTTTGGGCCTAAGCCATCATTGTATCCTTAAAAAGTATTTACTATAGCTGACTCCTTTACCTTAACGACTTATATATTCCTCGGATCGTATTTGTGTGTTGCAAATGGACAAAAATGGACAAAAAACCCCCCAAAATGGACCTTATATCTACGTAACTAAAAATACACGTGTGGACCTCGTGTGAAACAGACGCTTAGTCAGCATGAGCACAAATTAAGCTCATCACCGGAGTCCATAAGGTCTCTGTTATTGCTCTCCAAATTGCTGTTATTGAGCGCAGACAGACGCGCAGCGCTGCTTCTGAGTAGTGGCGACTGGTGGCTTTTAAAATAGAGGTGGCACACACAATTTTTGTGGTCAGATCCCCGAACAATTTTTTTTAAACTGCTTAAAAAGGGCTTTTTTTGTCACTTTTAGACAGAAAATGTACAGTAAACGACACGTATACAGCAAGACAATAGGCTGTCCCTCCAATAGGAGGCCAGCCTCCTCTTCCATGTTACTTTTCTCAACACTCCTAGTTGCTGAAAAAAAATATATTCAATGGTGATTGGCAATTTTTTTTACCAACAGAGGCACGAGTCTCCGGCTATAGATTTGCCTCCTCTCTCTTCTCAATCCCCTGAGCCTAGCGTTTTGCAGATTCGACATACTCGAGAAAGAGTGTTACACTTTTCAGAGGTGAAATTACAAACAATAAATACACAATCTGAGACAAGAAATTAATAACTGTGAATTTATTAACATTTAATAGTCCTTCTCCCATTTTCACCTCATTATCACTTTTGGGTAGGCTGTGCCTCCCTTGCCTCCCCTGATGAGTCGCCCCTGCTTCTAAATGGAGATGCCCCTGATAAACACCGCAGTCTGGGAGGCATCTGAAAGAGATTGTCATACTTACCGGAACGCTGTGGGGGAAGCGGCAATGCAGGCACCGCCCCCCGGATGAGCATACCTCAACGGCGAGCTGTAAATGGCTTCTGAAGGTGAAGGAAAATATGACAATGGCTGATTCTCGTCCACAAGATTTCATAAGGCTTCAGTAGATTCGAAGGACAGGATAACCCCAAAGTGACACCTTTTGGAGACACAGTGTTGAGAGACCAACTCGAAAGGGAACTGAGAGCCTGCATAGCTACAATAAACTTTTTAACCTGTATGTTGATCGCAAAGTTTCTCGGAGGAACACATACATTGGGGAACGCAAAAGAGAGAATGCAAAAGAAGGTAATTTTTCCTCCCATCTCTTTTTTCTTCTTCACCTTACATCCGTAAATTTGAGCTTGATTTATTTCGGTCTAAATGAGTCTACTCCACCAGGATATTGTTACAAGCATGAGCCCCGTCTGATCGGTCGTGGCGGCGGTGTTGCAACAATCTATAGAGATATTCTTAAATGTTACTGAGAAAACTTGTCATAGGTTTAATTCGTTTGAAGTACTTGTGCTAAATGTTACGCTCTTAGATGTAAGAAAGAAATCCTTATTATCTCTAGCCTTGGCTACCGTATATAGACCTCCAGGGCCATATGCTGATTTCCTAAAAGATTTTGCAGACTTTCTCTCAGACCTATTGGTCAATGTCGATAAAGCAATAATTATTGGCACTTTAACATACACGTAGATAATACAAATGATGCGTTAGGGGCTGCGTTTACAGATCTATTAAACTCTTTTGGGGTGAAGCAAAACGTCAGTGGTCCCACTCATCGTCTAAATCATACACTAGATTTAATTATATCATATGGAACCGATCCAACCGATATAGATATTATACCGCAAAGTGACGATCTCACTGATCATTACATGGTAACTTGCATAATACGCACTGCTGAAATTTGTCATGTTGCACCACGTTATAGACCAGGCAGAACAATCCTTCCAACCACTATAGATAGATTCTCAAATAGCCTACCTGATCTATCTCAGCTGCTCAGTAAACCCAAACAAACAGATGAACTAGAGGAAATGATTAGCAGTATGAGCAACATTTTCTCTAGTACACTAGATATTGTTGCACCAATTAGATTAAAAAAGGTTAGAGAGAAAACTAAAACACCATGGTACAACAGTGCTACGCATGCTATCAAGAGAGAAACTCGTAACTTAGAGCGTAAAACTAATTTAGAGGTCTTCAGAATCGCGTGGAAAGACAGTATGTCACGTTATAAAAGGGCTCTAAAATCAGCCAGGGCTGAGCATATCCGCAAACTAATTGAAAATAACCAAAATAATCCAAGGGTTTTTATTTAACACCGTGGCTAGACTAACAAATAATCAGACATCTCCAGAGCAAAATATTCCATTACAATATAGTAGTAATGATTTTATGAATTACTTCAATGAGAAAATAGAAAGCATCCGAAACACTATTGTAAATGTACAATCCTCTATGGTGTCTTATGACTCAGCCTCAATTATGGCCCCTCTAGAACAACTACACCGCTTTGCAACTATAGGACAGGAAGAGCTAAATAAACTTATCATTGCATCTAAACCAACAACTGTTTATTAGATCCAATACCCACTAAACTACTTAAAGAAGTGTTACCTGTAGTGGAAGAGCCTCTTCTCAATATTATTAACTCGTCTTTATTTTTAGGTCATGTTCCAAAAATATTCAAGCTGGCAGTAATAAAACCTCTCATTAAGAAACCGCAATTAGATCCAAATAACCTAGCAAATTACAGACCCATCTCAAATCTTCCATTTATGTCTAAAATACTAGAAAAAATTGTGTCCGCTCAATTGTGCTCTTTCTTGCAAGAAAATGATATCTATGAAAAATTTCAGTCGGGATTCAGACCGCATCATAGCACAGAAACTGCGCTAGTTAAAATTACAAATGATTTACTCTTAGCCTCTGACCAAGGCTGTATCTCAATACTAGTTCTACTTGATCTTAGTGCTGCGTTCGACACTATAGATCATAAAATACTCTTAGATCGACTACAAAACTACACTGGTGTTCAGGGTCAGGCATTAAGCTGGTTTAGATCGTACTTATCAGACCGTTACCATTTCGTCTGTTTAAATGGGGAAAAATCAAAGATAACATCAGTAGACTATGGAGTGCCGCAAGGATCTGTCCTAGGCCCTCTGCTATTCTCAATATATATGCTGCCACTTGGTAATATTATAAGAAAACATGGAATTAATTTCCACTGTTATGCTGATGACACTCAATTATATATCTCATCACGACCAGATGAAAACACTAACTTATCTAACTTGACAGAGTGTCTAAAAGATATAAAATGCTGGATGACGTGTAATTTCCTGCTATTAAATTCAGATAAAACGGAGGTATTACTTATTGGTCTAAAAAACTACCCACAAAATCCCTTACAATACAACTTTAATTTAGAAGGATGTCCTGTTACTTTATCCACTACAGTAAAAGACCTGGGTGTTATGCTAGACCGCAACTTGACTTTCGAAAATCATATTTCATATGTTACAAGAACAGCCTTTTTCCACCTTAGAAACATTGCTAAGCTACGTAACATGCTATCTGTTTCAGATGCAGAAAAGTTAGTTCATGCATTCATGACCTCGAGACTAGATTACTGTAATGCTTTATTAGCTGGTTGTCCTGCATCCTCAATAAACAAGCTACAGTTAGTGCAAAATGCAGCCGCTAGAGTTCTTACTAGATCAAGAAAATATTTTATCATCTCTACACTGGTTACCTATAAAGTTCCGTATCAATTACAAAGTATTACTACTGACCTATAAAGCCCTAAATGGTTTAGCTCCTGTGTATTTAACAGACCTTCTATCGCCCTACAATCCATCGCGCTCTTTAAGATCACTAAATTCGAGGCTTCTGGTCATTCCTAGGATATCTAAGTCTACTAAAGGAAGGAGGGCGTTCTCACATTTAGCTCCTAAACTCTGGAATAGCCTTCCTGATATTGTTCGAGACTCAGACTCGCAGTCCCAGTTTAAAACTAGATTAAAGACGCATCTCTTTAACCAAGCATTCACTTAATGCTTACCTTTTATACTACTTCTGAATCAGTTCGAATGCATTAATATTATGAACATCAGCTATGCTAATTATTTCCCATCTGTCTTTCTGCTGTTATCTCGGGACGCTAGTCCCGAGGTAAATAGCGTTCGTCAGCTCCAAGTTTGTATCCAGCCTCTCACAGAGACTTCAGATGCCCCAACACCTGTGATGAGACGACTCAACGCCTGTGGAGAGACGACTCGACGCCTGTGAAGAGACGACTCAACGCCGGCGATATGTTATGCCTAAATTTATACATGATTAACTAACTGTATTTTTCTTTGGCCATTTCTGAAATGCACTTTCTGTAAAGCTGCTTTGAGACAATGTGTATTGTGAAAAGCGCTATACAAATAAACTTGAATTGAATTGAATTGATTTTTGATAAAAGTGTTTGACCATACACAAAACCATGCTAAAATTAATTATTTTAAAATTAAAAGTAGTGGTTTTACTACACTAACATGCAGTTTTTGCTGGTTTCAAAACACCACTTTGGATATAACCTGGCATTCATTTTCCATCTTCATGATGAATGATCCTATGATGACGTGACAATGAGCGTGGGCCTTTCACGCACGTTGGATGCGTCAACATCACATTTGCTTAGGCTGTTCTGTTTGAATTGATTCGTTGACTGCCAAATTAAAATATTAAGTATATTAGATTGTGCTAAAGTGGAACTATTGCAAGAATACTTTAGTTACACTTTAAATATCTTGCATTTAAAGACATATCATACTTATCATTACTAATAGTGATATTAACGCACATTTTAGGCTTAATATTAAGAAATGTGCATTGTGCAATAAAGAAGTACTCCAAATAAATTTTAATTATAATATTTATACCATTAAGTCTCAAGTGGTATGTCAGTAAATATGTTAATGGATTTGTAGTATACTTAGAAATTAAATAAATTTATTTTAAATACATTTTGGTTTATGTTTTTGGTAACACTTTACAATAAGGTTAACTACATTAGTTAGCATTAACTAATAATGAACTGCACTTATACAGCATTTATTAATATTTGTTAATGTTAATTTTAACATTTACTAATACTTTATATAAATCTTGTTAACATTAGTTAATCCACCGTGAACTAACATGAACAAACAACGAACAGCTTTATTTGTATTAACTAATGTTAAAGGGATACTCCACTTTTTTTTGGAAATAGGCTCATTTTACAACTTAAAATTAAACAGTTGAGTTTTACCGTTTTCGAATCCATTCAGCCGATTTTCTGATATTTAGAAGAATATCAGTAACCAGACAGTTTCTGGTCTCATTGACTTCCATAGTATGAAAAAAATATACTATGGGAGTCAATGAGACCAGAAACTGTCTAGTTACTGATATTCTTCTAAATATCAGAAAATCGGCTGAATGGATTCGAAAACGGTAAAACTCAACTGTTTAACCATGGGGGAGTTGTAAAATGAGCCTATTTCCAAAAAAAGTGGAGTATCCCTTTAACAAAGATTAATAAATACTATAACAATTGCATTGCTCATGGTTAGTTCATGTTAGTTAATACATGAACTAATGTTAACTAATGAACCTTGTTGTAAAGTGTTACCATGTTTTTTTGTCACTGGGGTAAACAGGTTTAGAGCCCTGTTTAAAACCATCATCTTATAGACTATTGAGAATGAGGAGTTGCCGTCATGGTACAGAGCCCTTCCCCTTTTCCGCCATGTTGGTAGGATTCCCGTGGCAAAACATGATTGTTTACGTGTGTTGTTAACTCGGTAGTAGAGGAGATTCTCGCAATTCCGCACTGTTTTACTATGCCTGGAAGTCACTGCTGCATTAAAAACTGCTCCAGTACCTCACACGATACATATGGAAAACATAGAAACAATGGAATACAGTTTTTTTGGTTATCGAAATGGACACAGCATCAGGGAGAGCAAGTCTCTGACCTCATGAGGAGACGCCGGATTGCTTGGTTGGTTTGCTGGTTTGATAAGATTGTCACTGTTTGCTGTGCCTTAACGAACATGTGCAAAAGTGTTGTTTGAGTGCCTTGTTCATTACTTTTTTATTTCTTTGAAATAAATGCTTTAAACAACTTGATATGGCTTAACATTATTTATTGAGAACTGAATATATATATATATATATTCTTTGGACAACATAAGTTTCATGGACAACATAAGTAATAATAATAAAATAATAATAGGCCTACTGTTATATTAGTGCAAAAGAACAAATATCTTGGTGGTGCTTGTCCAAATGATGTCTTGCGCTTGGTGTGAGCTTGTTCCTGTAAGGTCCCTTTTCTTTCGCCTTATCTTTTTGCATTGGTTTACTTTCTTCCTTTTTTTTTTCTCGTATTAGATCTGTCTCTGTCCCGCCGAAATAATAAATGCGCGAAAATTAAAGAGCTCTGGAATGTTTAGTCGCGCCTCTGTGAAGTTCTGAAGGCGTTGCCCCAACCGATAGTGTCTCCTACCATCATGGCCGACCGGCTCAGACCCCGCCCAAATCGGCACGTGACTCCTCACTCTCAATAGGCAATGGGCTCTATGCACGGCGGTATTTCCGTGAAGGGTTAAGGATGCTCGATAACTTCCGCCGATCGTAGAGTCCAATGCAATACCAAGAATTTATATTGAATTTTATACTCGATGGTTATACTAAAGAAACGTTAGTCACAAAAACAGACAAAATAGTTGTGTAAAAAAATCGTTGTGTTTATGCTTCTTTTTAAAATTATATTAAATAAACATAACTATACATAAAAGTACATCTAAACATATGAAAGTTTCGTTTCAAAGACCGGAGGACAGTACATTTTGAAGACTCTGCCATAATCCCGTTTTCCTCGGTTTTCCTCCGCTTTAATCTCCCCAACCGGAAACGGAAGAGCATCCTTGCGTCAAATGCGGAACTTATGCGTGCATATAGCCTATTGGTTTTTCTCAAGATTTTGATGTGATTTAATGAGTTGCTATGTATTATTGGACTCTCTCTGAAATTGGATCATGGATCTAAATTGATTGTTTAGGAATAGTATTGGTGTCTAGAGCATTTATATAACTATCTTATCCAAATTCAGTATTTCAGTTATGAATGCAATCAAAAGCTTATGATACTGTCCCCGCTGTAGAATGATATTATTGATTGGCAATATATGGAAACTGTTCCTTTCCTAGCCATGTCCCTCTGTTAGGACCCCGCTCATTATTGCTCTTAGTTTGTGTGATGGAAACGGACAGGAAAAACTCCATTAGTGAGTCCTTTCCTGCTCATTAAGGATCTGTCCTGCTGAGCTGTGAATATGTAAAGTTTTAATAAGCACAGTGACAGGATGAAAGCACATCTACTAGGTTTTAATGCAGAAGAAAGGAGAGGTAATATAACACAATAGAGCAGAGAGATGGCCATAATTAGAGGCACATGCAGCACATGGCCCTGTGCCTCCTGAAGACTACAGTTCATGGCTAAGAATGTGAGGCTAAAGCTGTCAGAGCTTTTTTTTTTACAGTACGTATTAACCCTAAAGTGAAGTATTAATGAATTTTAAGGTAATGAGATTAGCTAGACACTAATGCTTAAAAGAAAATTCAGACAATGCACAACTAAAGGACCACACACTTGCAATGATTTGGCCAGGTATTCAGGTCTGTGTCCTAAATTATTATTATTATTATTAAAGTATTCTTGCCTCTTTCTCTTCACTTTCTCCATCTTCCTAATTCCCAATCTCTGTTTCTCACTGACCCCCAGTCTGGCTCTGTTAGATGTAGTCCAGGTCATAATGCATGCTTGAAATATCACAGGATGCCCTAGGCTTACACATTTCCTTTCATGCTGCAGGTACAGAGAGAGTGCAGAGGCACAGAGTGTCTTCTCCTCCTCCAGGCTGATCTGGTCTTCCACAGGGCTGTGGTCAGCCACTCTATTAGCCTCTATTTCTGCTGTCACATGCAGATCACAGGTTGATTAGTTCCAGAGGTGGAAAGAGTACTAAAATTTTCTACTCAAGTAAAAGTACTATTACTTCAATAAAATTTTACTTAATTACAAGTAAAAGTACCGGTCTAAAAATCTACTCGAGTAAAAGTAAAAAGTAGCTCATTTAAAATGTACTCAGAGTAAAAGTTACTGAGTAACTTTAACAGCGGGGGTGGGGTGGGAGACTCTCCTTTGAAGGGCTGTAACCTATGAGAGTTTCACATAACCGTCTCAGAAAATATCACGGTTTATATTGTATTGTTAAATTATGGTTATTATTCCCATCAGTTAAAATAACAGTTAAATAATTGAAACATTTGTTCAATAAAACATATCTAATCAACTAATTTTAATAATTGATTAGGAATTAGATGAACAACTTATTTATATCATTAATAACTTATTAAATGATTAGTTCACTTTTAAAAAAACATTTTGCTGATAGTTTACTCACCCCCATGTCATCCAAGATGTCCATGTCTTTCTTTCTTCAGTCGAAAAGAAATGAAGGTTTTTGATGAAAACATTCCAGGATTTTTCTCCATATAATGTAATACACTGGGTGCCAAACGGTTCAAGGTCCAAATAACAGTTTCAGTGCAGCTTCAAAGGGCTTTAAACGACACGAGACGATGCATAAGGGTCTTATCTTGCGAAACGATCCGTCATTCCTAAAATAAATAAAAAAACTGTAAGTTTTATGCCTTACTCTGTTCCGTAATGCGCGGTCGTGACTCTCCTGTTTGAACTCGTTCATCAAAATGAACGAGTCTTTTTTCGAGTCATTTTGTTTGTTAAATGAACGAAATGACTCGAAAAAAGACTCGTTCATTATGATGAACGAGTTCGCAAGATAAGACCCTTATGCATCGTCTGGTGTCGTTTAAAGCCATTTGAAGCGGCACTGAAACTGTTTTGGGTCCCATTGAAGTCCATTATATGGAGAAAAATCCTAGAATGTTTTCATCAAAAACCTTAATTTCTTTTCGACTGAAGAAAGAAAGACATGGACATCTTGGATGACATGGGGGTGAGTAAACTATCAGCAAAAGTTTTTGTTAAAAGTGAACTAATCCTTTAATGTTTAAAAACAATTGAGTTCTATGAAATGTTTTTTATTCAGAATTTTTTTCTTTTTTATGATTTAATACAAATATAGATTTATCAAAAACGGTGGTAATCAAATAAAAGTTTAGCAAAGGTGTTTTATCATTTTAGTTTTTGGCAAAGTGCTGCAAAACAGATGTACTCAAACCATGCACAAACAATATATATTCCTTATTATTGTCATTGTTGTTGTTTATTCTGTTAATGTTAATATTATTATGAGAAGTACATTCTATTGTAGGCCTAAAATAGTAATACTGTAGGCCTATATCTGTGATAATTTCTGCTAGTAAAACCGAACTTTTATTTTGACATGTTAAGTCCTGTTTCAGAGTGTATTTGACAATGGTTTTTTCCATTCAAATAAAATTATGAAAATGCTTATTAGGCGATGTTCATGGAAATGTTCATGTATCCATGTAGGCTAGGCTACTCGTATTGTGTGTGCGATGCTGCAAAACACCATGAGCGGCGTCGCGTACTTGAGTATGTAGTAAGTAGACGAAACTGCACAGCTCACACAGAGACACGCAGAACTAGCAGATTATATAGCTGCATAGCAGTCTTTTGTGCTTTAATATTCACAGATCATGTCGCGATTTTATTTATTGTACAGCTTTACTGTACAATGAATCGATTTATTCATCCATACATCTACCAGTTTGCGTGTTTTACGTGACATCTGCAAGGCTATTCCCTGACCAGGGCTTCACATACCGGTATGTGTGCGAGTGAGATTTTGACAGCATTTCACGTTCAGCTGGGTGGGTCTGCATCTCTGTCTGTCTGTCAGTTGGGTCCGCATCACTGTCTGTCTTGTCCGTCACCTTCTCCATATTGTTTTGTGATTTTGCGCGTCTGTTCTCCCGCCCTTCAATCAATCAATGCTGTAGTTTCCGCAGCGCGATGTTCACCCAAAGGTTTTTTTTTTTTTTTTACTCAGTAACGGGTATGTTTTAAAATGTAGCGAATTACAATACTTCAAACAAAACATACTTAAGTAAAAGTAAAATTACAGATTTTAAAAACTACTTAAAAAAGTAGAAGTACACAAAAAAACTACTCAATTACAGTAACGCGAGTAAATGTAATTCGTTACTTTCCACCTCTGATTAGTTCGTAAAGGTTAACTCAACCCCTGGTCAGAGCTCCACCTACTGGCAATACTTTTAAAAAAATGCTGGAAAAGTGGGCAGAGGAGGGGGTGCGGAGGAGGGGGGGGGGTCACCTGACACCCGCGTCTCTCTGTAGGCAAGGGCGTGGTGAGCTGGTGCCTTCTTATGTCACTCAGTACCACAACATCCAATAGGAAAATTCAACTGCAGTAGTCACCATTCAACCTGAAGAGGGCGGCACTCAATGTTTTTACACCATATATTGTAAAATTAAAACACTTTATAACCAAATGTAAAAAACAAAACAAACAAAAAAAACACTCAAATCAATGAACAGCATTAATAAAGCCCCAGTCATTAACTAAAAATATTTGTTTTAAGGTTTAGTTACCCTTTAATCCTGTTGAGCTATTAATATATATAAAACACCACACTTTCTAAAGGAATGTAATGATTTAAAATATAGTGCAAGCAGGCAATGTAAGCCTAAGTGGTGTTTTAGTAGTGAACAGTTATTTGTTTTGAATTAATCTTTTACAAGATTGTTTTTTTTGAGTGAATCTGTTGAACGATTGATTTAATGACCTACTGATAATATACAAAAATACATTTCTTAAAAGCATTGGTCAATTTATTAAAATTACTTTCAAAATAAAGAAATCATCTCTTTCTCTCTCTCTGTGAATATTGAGCTTGTGGGGCTGAGAGAATATGGCTAATAACACTTTTCTAATTTAATGGAGTCAGAATAATATTAGAGAAGTCGGATAAATAATTGAATTGTGTGTGCCATTCTTTCACAGTTTTTTTCCCGATCTTCAAACAAAAGGATCTGGATTAAATATTTAAATGCTTCTGCTCAACAATCTGATTTCTGACATTATCTCACCATATTTGTTCGTTGGCCAGAGGAAAACTAGCCCTCCGACTGAGCCTGGTTTCAAGGTTTATTTCCCCATTCTGTCACCTGATGGAGTTTGGGTTCCTTGCTACTGTCGCCTCTGGCTTGCTCAGTTGGGGACACTTAATATTCAACAATATTATTGATTTGCCTGCACTGACACTATTGGATGAGAACTGATTTATTTGTGAGCTGCTGTACAGCCGAAATGAACTCTGAACTCTGAAAAGCTGCTTTAAAACAGTCTGTTGTATAAAGCGCTATATAAATACATGGATGAAAACCTAAAAAAATGTCTTCAATTAAAACGTCTGAAATATGTTTTTGGTATAAGCTGGATAACTGTCTACGGACCATTCATTGAATTGAAAATTAACCCCATGGATCTCATCCATCCATGACACAAAGAAGAGTTACTACCTGTATGCCAACAGCCATATCACCCTGTAGCCCAAGTCTGGTTCCCCACTGAAGCTAAGCAGGGCTGAGCCTGGTTAGTACCTGGATGGGAGACCTCCTGAGAAAACCAGGTTGCTGCTGGAAGAGGTGTTAGTGTGGCCAGCAGGGGGTGCTCACCCTGTGGTCTGTGTGGGTCCTAACAACCCAGTATAGTGACAGGGACACTATACTGTTAAAAAGCACCGTCCTTCGGATGAGACGTTAAACCGAGGTCCTGACTCTCTGTGGTCATAAAAAATCCCAGGATGTCCTTCGATAAAGAGTAGGGGTGTAACCCCGGCATCCTGGCCAAATTTGCCCATTGGCCTCTGTCCATCATGGCCTCCTAATCATCCCCATATACTGATTGTCTTCATCACTGTCTCCTCTCCACCAGTAAGCTGGTGTGTGGTGAGCGTTCTGGCGCAATATGCTGCCGTCGCATCATCCAGGTGGATGCTGCACATTGGTGGTGGTTGAGGAGTTTCCCCCTCTTCCATGTAAAGGGCTTTGAGGTCCCAGAAAAAGCGCTATATAAATGTAACAAATTATTATTATTACCTTGTGGTGTACAGCAATTTTCAGTGATCCATCTTCAATTATTCCTTGTGTAGTAGATGTTGTACTAGTGACCAATTATTTTTGGAGATTCTAATCTATTTTCCATTAATTTCCACCTACTGGCCAACCAATAGGATTTGTGCTGTTGGTAACAAGCCAAGAGCCGCTGCTGTTACAGGCTTGTTCGACTTCATGCAGCGCTGCGCAAACCAATCGGCGGCTGACTCGAAGCAGTGCATGCTGGTTCGAAATTTTGTCCGACTTGAGACAGCGCCGACGCTACATCAATGTGATGTATGGCATCAAAGTACAGCGAGATTGATTCGAGAGCAGGCAGCTGACTTCTCGAGAGCGGCTGCACAAGCTCTGATGATGACAAAGCCTAGTTAGTCAAAACTAACTTTAGCTGGACAATAACTTTATTCTAGAGCTGCTGTAAGCCAAAACAATCTCTGTTACTGTAATTTCCTACTATCACTGTAAAGCTGCTTTGAAACAATCTATATTGTTAAAAGCGCTATATAAATGAAGGTAACTTGACTTGACTTGACACAGCTGTTCCACGATTGGCCGAATTCACCGCAAGACAACGATCACATGTGTTTCATGTTTATTCTAAGATCCATTAGTGGAAAGAATGAACAAGAAGAAGAGGACCAAGAGGAGGAGGAAGCCAAGCAATATAAAAAAATTAAAATAGGGACAACATATGTTACTCTCTGTCAGGACTTTAAAAATGAGAAGTTTTGATTTTAGTTGTTTTACAAATAAAGGTTTCAGAGTCAGAGTTCACTACTCAGATTGTGTGCATGTCTTTTTATTGTACTTACCCTGTAACTTCATGAAACAAGAGGGTCACAAGCACCACTTTAATTTACACCCTGAATGTCACACTTACCCTGGAACAAGAGTATATTTCCCCATATATATAAAAAAGTTGCAATAGGTATACTTTTACTTGCCTTGAAACACGTAAGCCCAAACTTTTGCTATCAAAAAAATGACTGTATAAATACACTGATATGTACCTCGTAATTTTATTAAAGCCTTTTCGTATTGGTACACTATTGTAACAAAAATCTATGCAGTATGTTGTTGCACACCACGTGGAGCTTGGGCTCATGAGGTCCAGGAAATGTTCATCTAACTTAGATTTGGGACGGACATCCTGCTTCTCCACTGGCCAGTGAATATTTAATCTGGCAACAGCGCGAGACACCTCCAGATCCTCATACGCAGGGGAGTGAGATGGCGGGTCAAAACCCTCTGTGTCGATGCTTCCAATATCCAACTCCTAACAAGATGAAAATAGCTTCCACCTCATTTGACTTTGTTCCTTCAGAGATTATAAAAGCAACTTTTTCCGTAATTGGCCCCAGTGTTGATAAATTCATCTTTGGATGCTAGGGTGGTCCCAAATTGTTTTAAGCATACTGTTTTTCAACCTTTGCTTAAGAAACAAGGTTTGGATGAAGATTGTTTTAATTAAATAATCACAGGCCTGTCTCTAAGCTTGTTTCCTGTCAAAGCTGTAGTTGTGCAGTCTCAATTGATCTTGTTTTTAAATTCAGCCAAGTTATTGGAACCTATCCAATCTGGTTTTACTGCTTATCATAGCGCAGAGTCTGCTTTGCTAAAGGCTTCCAATGACATTTTAGTTGTGGTTGACTGGTAAAAATGCTGTTTTGTCCTTTTCTCTAGTGTTGGGTAAGTTTTCCTTATCTTCAGCCCCTGTTCTCAGGGCTCCATTCTGGGGCGGCTTCTCTTTAAGGAAAGAGACGCATATATGCGTCCGCTGGGGAATATTATTGGGGGGCACAATGTCTCTTTTCATTTATATGAAGATGATACCCAGTTGTACATTTTGTTGATAGCCAGTGACTCCAGTCATAGACTGTCTTGGCAATGTTAAAAAATGGTTAACAAATAACTTTCTCCAACTTAACGAGGACAAAATGGAAATAATTGTTTTTGGTCTCGAGAGAGATGAGAGGTGGTCTCATAATTGAGTTTAACAATCATTTCAATCATTTAATGAAAGCACATTAATTTCAGATCATTAAGAACAGTTTTTATCAATTACAGATTATATCTAAACTTAAAACATTTTTGTCTTTCCAAGATTTGGAGAAGGTTATTCATGCTTTTATCATATCACGTTTAGATTACTGTAATTCATTCTATTTGGGTCTTAGTCATCTCTTGCCTGTCTACAGATGGTTCAAAATGCAGTTGTAAGGCTGTTGACAGGGCAAAGAAATATGTCACCTCAATTTAAACATCGCTAAATTGGCTCCCGGTCCATTTTAGGATCTAGTTTAAATGTTGTTCATTTTTAAAGCTCTTAATGATCAAGCTCCTTCTTAATTCAAAGATCTTCTTGTGGAGTAAGATCTTCTTCTAGCAGATTCTTTAAGATTTTCTGACAGGTTTCTATTGTATGTCTCTCAATCCCATTTAAAAGTTAAGGGACTATTACTTGCCAGAACTAGGTAATAAAGGACCAAACAAACACGTGACTACGCTTTCATTAAACAGCAGAATGATATTTGAACAAATGGTAAATGCATTAAGCAAATTCTGTCTGAAAGTGAGGTGTGCTGGGTTGTCAGGCACAGTAGACTGCTTGAAGAGAGGCTGTGTGTTATTGATAACCAGGCTTGTGTTTTTAAACCCAGCCGGAACAATAGCAGCTTGCCCTGCTGTGCCCCACTGCACAACAATATCTGCTCTCAGCACACATCACAAACAATGATACAACAACAAAAGCATTGCTGCCTGTGTGTGTTGGCAGCTCTGTGCAGGTCTACTCTGCCAAAGTATTTTTATACCATAATTCTTAAACTTATTTTCGGTCCAAATTTACAATTTGGAAAAAAAATAATAATTAGCAATTTGGGTACAGAAAGTAGAATTAACATTTATGGGGAAAAAAAAACAAAAATACAGTGAAACCTCAAATTCTTGGAATCGGGAAGATGTCCTAGTGCGTGTCTCTATGTCTGAGGGCATTCATCAGCTGCACACATTCATTCTAGTGGCAGGCCAGTCTGTGCAGTTAAATGGCATCGTTACAACGCACTTCCGTGATGTGTTGACAGGTCCATATGCTATTTTTAATGGATACCGAAAGGCTGCAATATGTAGCACGTCTCCCAACATGGAGCTGAGTCTGAGCACACTAAGTGCAGCAAATTGAAATTAGCTAATTATAGACTGAATGTGCTGTACTACTAGAAAGTAGTTAAGCTGAATTATTTTCCTAAAGGACTCCATTAGGAACACTAATTTGTCCAAGTAGTCATATTTTGAATGGTGGTGAGAATTTGTATCCCTAATTTAAATGCACACGGTACAGAAAAGAGACTTGAAGAGTTACATTTGAGACCTGCTAAATGTGAATATGATGTTGCTCATGCACTTTGTAACGGTTTGCAGAGATTTGGGCATGTCTGAGCTCAGTTTAGGACATTGTTGAGAAGCTCTGAAGCTCTAAAAAAGACACAAGTGAGATTACTGCAACCTTTTTCTTAGGAGAAACATCTAAGAAGCTGTAAATTTGCTCTATATTTAATCGTATTCCTGTCTAGCACAAACACTCTATCAACATTATGTTTTTTCTTTTAAAGAAACCATGTTTGTTTAGTAATTTTACAAGGTTCTCCACAGAATGTGTGTCCTCATATATGTTTGTCCAAGCGTGTGACTTCCCAACATGCCTTTAGGACTGATACCAGCATCTCAAACACGTTGTGACCAGGACATCCTTCCCTGTGAGAAGAGCCTGTGGACAGGCTGGTAGGGTTAAAGTGACTGGGCCCAAACCCAGACTGTGTGTCGACTGCACTGGAGTGTAAATGCCAGGTGCTGCTGGTGGCATGCAGGACCCGTGTATGAAGCCATGAACACATCTCTGAAAAACTGGAACACTTTTTTCAATGTTATGCTGTAGATGTTTTTATTGGCCATTATGTAAAAGTGTATCTCATGTAAAAGAATGTAATGTTTTATAAGTTCCTTTAAAAGTGGATACAATGGTACAGTAAATCTTTAAAGCTGCAGTATGGAATATTTTTTGGTTAAAAAATAGCACAAAAAAGGATTGAGCTAATTATTATTAATAATTATAAAATTATTACGTGCTGCTTTGCCTTACCTATATTCACAGTGGGAAGCTAATAATTTACAATTTGATGTCAGGTGTCGCGGGAAATAGCATTTTGAAATAATTTATCTTTAATTCATTCCATCTCAAGTGCATTTTTAATCTTTCTAATTTAATTAGGCTATTTTTGTGGTATAGTTTAAGTGTTTTCGTTTTTTTGTGGTGGAGACATCCGCTGTAACCGGGAGTCATGCTGGTTCATGGAGTCGAAGGCGTGGGACTGGAAACGCTCACAAGTCGACATGCATTTAAACTTTGTTAGATTGTTCTGTGGAAGATTGCATTTTGGCAGTCAGAGGGATATGATAGCGTTACATCCGCATGTAGAATGAACAATGGAGTTGTCATTTTTTGGGATTTTTTGGATAAAGTTGCAACAATTAATGAACAAGGGGTAGTGATCAGGGATATCTCATTAATTTTATTTTGTCCCTCAAGTCCTTCTGTTCATTAGTATGAGATGTTGGAGAGGGAACTTTCGAGACATGGGGAGTTAATGTTGCCGATTAGATCGATTTCTCTTGCGAATTTCTCAGACATGTTATTTTGTCTTTATGATTTAAAAGAACCTCAATGAAGAGTTAAAGGGTTAGTTCACCCAAAAATGAAAATTCTATCATAGTTTACTTACCCTCAAGTTGTTCCAAACCTCTATGTGTTTATTTGTTCTGCTGAACACAAAGGAAGATATCTGGAAGAAAACAGATTTCATTCCCCATTGACTACCATAGTATGTATTTTTTCCTACTATGGTAGTCAATGGGGAATGAGATCTGTTTTCTTCCAGATATCTTCCTTTGTGTTCAGCAGAACAAATAAACACATAGAGGTTTGGAACAACTTGAGGGTAAGTAAACTATGATAGAATTTTCATTTTTGGGTGAACTAACCCTTTAAACTTAGTGTTCAATTTCCGAGTGAATGATTATGACTGTACAGTTTATGTAACTTTAGAAAAAAATTAATGTTTCGGATGTGGAATGGAGGGTCACCTCATAATCTCCTGCCCAGAAGACTTCACTGCTGCGATTAATAGGGTGAGTCAAGTAGCAAAGTGAGACAGTAGCAAAAATAATCAAATTAATTCAAGGAACAAATATTTGACAAAACAAACAGATTTCAGGGACAAAAACAGACTGAATCAATTGAAATTCAGGGTCAAAAACTGCATGAATCAAATAAATCTCAAGAACAAAAAAAGAATGAACCAAATAAATCTCAGGGACAAAAACATAATGAATAAGAAGAAAGCATAATGATTCAGATGGAACAAACGGAAACAATCACACAGCTCAAAGGCTTGAACAAAATAAAATATCGAAGCAGTTTTTAAAGAGGACTCTGTTGAGAACAGTCAACAGCTAGATATTGAAGTTGAAGAGGAGGCCAGAACTAGCACCCAGAAGGAAGTGGAGGAGGTATAGGATGTTCTTTGGAAGAAGAAAGTGAGTTGCTTGTAGATTACAATTATTTTAAAGATAATGATAAGAACAGAACAAATAGAACTCCTCCTTATTGATTCATTTAAGAATTAAAAAGAATTCTGAAAATTCAGGGGAGAATTTATCGTTTAAAGAAACTTATTTTGAAAGCTAAAAGACAGCTAAAAGAGTAATATTTGTGGAGTGGGAATAATTTTTCCCCCCAAAAACAGTTTGTTTCAATCCTCCCTCTGTTGAGTGTGCAGAGGTATTTAAAGTTGCTTGTTAAAAATCAGAGCAATGTATGAAAATGTACAACTTACAACGTACAGTGTTTATTACTGTACTATAGCTGTTGGTATAGAGATATTGGCTTTAATGGAGACTGTAAGTATTGTTATTGGTGTTGTAAAGATACATATTTTTTTATTTATTTATATGTGGAGACTGGAATTGCACACACTCAAAAAAATAATTCATTGGATGAACATGATTTAATCATGCCACCTATATTCCATCTAAACAAACCAAGTTAAGTCAACCAACCTTTATCATGTTATTTGAACACAAAATAGATGCATTGGTTAAACATGATATTAACATTTCCATTAAACTCAATTGCATCTTTTTTGAGTTATGTGTTTTAATCTTAGTTAATTTAGTGAGATTACTTATGAGTAGTGATGTTACGTTCGTGAACGAATCGTTCTTTTTGAACGAATCTTTTAGGTGAACGAATCATTCTCGTTCACGTTATCCATTGACTCATATTTGTCGTTCACTGAAATTCCTCCCTCCACCACTGCGTGCCGCTATTGCGCGCATGCGCAGCTCAATGAACCGTGTAGCTCTGTGGACCGTTTCATCTGTCAAAGACAAAGAGTGACTAAACCTCGAGCCAATAGCCTTCGAGTATGATACGAGGACGGAGCATGTGATTTGTTTGAATCTAGTGAACGAATACGCCCTTTATTGAGTTGCTTTGAGTTTGAACGAGTCAAATGAACTGTTACATACATCTCATTCGTGAATGAAAGAACCAGTTGTTCGAACGTCAAGATAACAATGACGACGAAGTTAACAGTGCAAGTTGATGGTTTACATTTACATTTACATTTAGTCATTTAGCTGACGCTTTTATCCAAAGCGACTTACAATTGCTATATTTCAGAGGTCGCACGCCTCTGGAGCAATTAGGGGTTAAGTGTCTTGCTCAGGGACACATTGGTGTCTCACAGTGGATTCGAACCTGGGTCTCTCACACCAAAGGCATGTCTCTTATCCACTGCGCCACCACCACCCCGACACCACCCCGGTTTAAGTTAATAAAAGACAGCTTAAAATTTTCGTTTTTACTGAAATCTACAAACTACATCAGGTAATCTGCTAACTTCAAAATGAGTGGCACCAGAAAGAGAAGTGTATTATGGAATTATTTTAATGAGGTGTCTCCAACACAGGCTTTGTGTACAATTTGTAAAACACAGTTGTCCTTTAAAGGAGGATCTACAACTAACCTTAACAGGCATCTAAAGGTAAAGCATCCAACTGTGCAGCTGACACAAAGGGAAACTGTACAAGCAGAGGATCCTGGAACATCCATCAGTACCAGTACTGCTCAACCTCCTCCTACCTCATCTGCCACTACCAGCACACCTCATACAACTGTCCCACACAGACGAGAGGCAGGACAGACCACCCTAACACATTTTGTGGCTCGGCCAATTAACCCACTAAGACAAAAGAAAGTGGATGAGGACCTGGCAAGGATGATTGCATTGGATCTACAACCTTTTTCCATTGTGGAGGACAGAGGTTTCAAAGCATTTACAAAGGCCTTAAACCCCTCCTATATATTGCCCAGTAGGCAGACCCTGTCAAAAACAATCATTCCAGAAATGTTTTCAAAGGTTCGTGAACAAATTATGGACAAAGTTGGCAAGGCATCGGCTGTCTGCCTCACAACCGACTGCTGGACATCTAGGGCCACAGGTGGTTTTATGTCAGTTACATGCCACTTCATTGACAATTTTAAAATGGAGACATGTCTGTTAGATTGTTTTGAATTTACTGAAAGACACACTGCAGATAATCTGGCCGACAATCTTTTAAGACAAAATAGTAGCTTGTGTCTCTGACAATGCTCACAACATAACCCTAGCCATTCACAAAACCTCATGGAAGCATCTGCCATGTTTTGCCCATACAATTAATTTGATTGTGAGGGGCGGACTCCATGTAATCCAAAATACACTGAATAAGGTTAAAGCAATTGTGGAGTACATGCACCGAAGCACAGTGGCAGCTGAAAAACTCAAGGCAACTCAGCAGCAGATGGGCTTGCCAGAGTTAAAACTGAAACAGGACTGCCCAACACGATGGAACTCCACATTTTATATGTTACAGAGATTTCTTGATAACAAGGATGCCATCATCACCACACTTGCACTAGTAAATTCTCGACTGGAAACTCTGACACAGGATGAGTGGAAAGAAATGGAAGAGGCCTGTGAGGTTTTAAAACCATTTGAAGAAGTCACAATTGAAATCAGTGGTGAGAGGTATGTAACAATACTCTTAGAACAATCATTATTATAACAAATTTAATTTAATAATTTAATTTAATTTGACTCTTATTAGCATAACATTAAAAAAACTATGTTTTGCAAGCAGCTTTTACAGACTGTAAAATGTAAAGATAAATTATAAGTGGCATTGTTATTGCCACAGTAATGCAGGGAAATTAATATTATTCATTAATGATTATTATACTGTATTTATTAAATTCAAATGTTGTTTTTGCTCCCTATAGCTACAGTATGTGACTGCCTCAAAGGTGATCCTGCTTTCACGGAGTGTCCAAAAAATAAGCACAAGATACCTGAGATCGGGAGGGTTCAGAAAACCTATAATGGACATGCTTGAAGCAATTACCAAAGATATGGCTACCAGGTTCCACAAGGTGGAATTTCACCATCTTTTCTCAGAAGCGTCTGCACTGGACCCAAGATTTAAAAAAAAGGCCTTTTCAGATGATCATGCCGCAAATGAAGCCATCCAGAGACTCAAAAATGCCGCTGGGAGAGTGAGATCTTCCTCAGCACATCAACCAGAGCAGCAACAGGCAGCAGCAGCACCAGCACCACAAGAAACACAAGAAAGCTTAGTGTGGGGTGATTTCGATGAACAAGTTGCAGGTCTTGTGACAAATACAAGTTCTTCAGCAGAGGCTGTTTTGGAAGTTCGGTCATATTCAGAGGAGCCCCTTCAACCAAGGTCCTCCAACCCTCCAACCACTACTCTGGAGGCAAAACCGGGCACTGATTTACCCCAGACTGACCCAAGTTATGTTGGGAAGGCTTTGCATTGTGGCAACATGTTCCATCAGAAAGAGTTTTCAGCAAGATGGGACAAATAATCTCTGAAAAAAGAAGCAGAATCAGCCCCGCTAAGGCCAGACAGCTGATGTTTTTTGAATGCCAACTTTGAATAATCCTGTTGTTGTTATACCTGCTTATATGGCAGGGTCTTTTTTTCATGCCACTTTATACAGGGATACGCTACTGTTTACTACTGTTTACTACTGTTTATATTTGCACTAATGTTTACTAAGTAAACTTTACTTGCTGTTTAGTGCAAATTATTTTTGCACTACTGTGTTTTAGCTTGATTTAACTTTACACTACTTTTACCTGTTTTTATATTTTATACTGTTTAAAAAAAAGAACTTTTGTAGTTTTGCACTACCTGTTTTGTATTATACATTGCACTTTACCTGACTATTTATATAGTATATAGTGTAAGCACTGGTGTTTTGTGTGCATTTTGTATTATTTATTTTTATTATTGTTGTTTTATGTTTCAACAGTTTTATACTTTAAAAAAATAAATATATATGTTTGATATATATGTTTGAGTCATGTCATGCACTTTTGTTTGTTTAAAAACTGTAAAACAAAAAACAATTAGAGTATTGATTATTTGCGTCACGTCATTCCATCTCATTTGCGTCTCGTGACTCACGTCAGCTAATAGCATTTCAGCTCGGGCTTAGAAGGGGCATGTAATTGGTTGGATCTACTCTGCTGAATGAATTAATCTGTTTTGAGTCTGAACGAGAGAGAGATCTCCCGTTCGTGAACGAGTTGAACGAACTGGTTGCT
This sequence comes from Chrosomus eos, assembly GCA_036326025.1. NCBI lineage: Eukaryota > Metazoa > Chordata > Actinopteri > Cypriniformes > Leuciscidae > Chrosomus > Chrosomus eos. The sequence continues at coordinate 37,946,564 of CM070826.1, read as the reverse complement.
ATACCCAGTTCGTGTTCCAGGTCGGCCATTCTGTCAATCTAGTTCATCAATCAGCAGAAAGTGAATGAAAAGCGCAGGTATCCGTGCACGCGCAATTCATATGTTACATACAGAACATAACTCCTCGTTTAACTCGTTCTGACCAAACAAATAAAATGTTAACTAGCCTGCCTAGTATGCAAACAAATTAAACAACCCTTGTGATTTGGTCATCCGAAAAGAGTGTAATTTAAAAGATAAAAAGAGTGTAAAGACTTTGATCGCTTATTTAGACTTATTTTATCCATTTAATGAGTAGGGCACCATTTTTAATAAAGTCAAATCAGTTTTTATTTTGTAACAAGTAAATACGTTAGTTGAACAACACATTTTGCCGCACCTGCTGCTGTCGTATTTGTGTAATATGAAAAAAAAAAAACTGAACGAATCAGTGAACGAATCTGAACGAATCTTTTTGGTGAACGAACTAAAAATGAACGAGTCTCTGGAAAGAATCAAAATTTCCACCACTACTTATGAGTGTATAGCTATTATAATAGCTAATATATAATATGTGCTGCTTCAACCAAAGCAGTAGAAAAAGTTGATATCAGTCCACAGCCAAACAAAATGCTCCACTCTTCTCCACCATGGTAAGCCACTGTAATTTAAAAGGTTCTAATAATTCCAATGTTATTGAACATTAAACATAATTACACACTATCAAGTCTTCCCCTTTTCTCATTTTCTCAAAAAAATATAAAATAACACTTAATTTTAACATTTATTCTCTCTTAATTCAACCATATGCAAAGCATGCTGGGAACTAACAAGCACCGCCCAGTTTCAGTCAATGCAACACAAGTCAATCATGTAATAACATGTAATAGATATAGTTAAACAGATTGAACACAATCAAATTAAGTTAGGGCAAAATGGCAGTTGGCGTCGCACTATACTGCCACCATCTGGATGTAAGAATTTTTTACTTAACATAAATAGTTTGTGTTTAGACAACGCATTAGGATTTTGTACTGTTAAGTTGAGACATAATTATGTTGACCTTACTAGAAAAAAAACATTTCAAGTCAACAAACACAATTATTATAAGTAAACTAAATATAAATATATTATGTAAAGTGCACAACCTTCCTCGTTCATTTTTTGAGTGCAGAGAATAGACTAAACAGAAATCCTCATCCTGCCTCCTGCCTCTCGCACCCTATGTCTTACAGTGAGAGATGTTCAAAGATGGCCGTTGTCACGGTCCATTCTCGCGGCATTTATACGCCAAAAATCGTTTTTGCGTGTATATGATATGCAGTTTTCGCGTGCATATGATACGCAATTTATGGCGTGTAATACGCACGCACCCCCCCTCCCCCTAATCCTACCCAAGGGGTTTTCAGTGCGTATATACACGCAAAAAACATTTTTGGCGTATATATGGCACGAGAATTAACATTCGTGTTATTGATATGCACTTTCATGAGACTGCATTGCAGCATCTTGCATCCAAAGATAGCATGTGATAACTTTCTGACAGTGTATTTGCTGCTACGACCTATGTCTACTTAGCCTGGTTCTACCAGACTCTCGTACATTTCATTTGTACAGAGAGTCTGGCACCGCTCCATTGACAAGCGTTAACTTCCTTGTAGGCGGGAACTCTATTGAAGTCTAAAACTATTGGATCTGCCCAGAGTCAGTCTATCTATCTGCCATAACCAACCGCTAACGTTTGGTCGTGACGGATGTCTTTTCCCGAACCCCGTGGCAGGATGGCCATAAACACAAAACTAAGCAAAGATTGTTCTTGCTCCGGCTTTAACTTCTTTATATTCGGCAGCGTTGCCACAACGGACCAAATGGCTTCACTCGCATCTTTCTCCTCTGCCATTACTGAACTACAACTCAAAATAACGCACGAGTCGACATCAACGTCATCGTTCTCAGCCACTCCCTCTGTTCGCTGATTGGCCCGGTAAAAAATTGATTTCTGGAAACCGAAGTCTACAGCACAATCCCAGACGTAGTACTGAAGGAAAATGAAATTGAGCGGAAGTGCGTAGGAGGGCGGAGCCAGGCTAATGTCTACTGACAAGCCAATAAAAATGCAACATGCAATGGCATAACGATCAACGGGACATGGTGCAAAAACTTAAAAATACTTGCCTCAAGCTTTTCAAAAACTACTTTCCTCAACCATTTGCAAAATGCATGACAAGTTGGTCTCTTCTCCCATGATCACGTCCATATTCTCCATATGATGAACAGATTTAATTAAGGCTTTTATTCACATATAACATTAATTAACGCTCACATCTGTAATGGTAAACGGAAGATCAAGCATGTTCACTCGATGTGCGAGAACAAATGAGGTTCATTCTCGTGTGTTACGCAGCACGTTTGAGCTTCTGTTCATGTTTGGTGATCAATGTTTATATGTGAATAAAAGCATAAATTCAATCTGTTCATCATATAAAGTGATCATGCCTCTTCAGAAAATGTTGCCTGATATGGATTAGTTTTACAATCTCTTTATTATTTTTTTAAAGTGTCAAAGTAGTAGTTGTGTAGCTGCCAATGGAGGGACAGAAATCGCTCAGATTTCATTAAAAATATCTTTACTCTTCCGAAAATGAACGAAAGTCTAACATGGTACATCATGAGGGTAAGTAAATGATGACAGAACTTTCATTTTTGAGTGAACTATCCCATTAACTAATATTAACAAACAATGAGCGACACATGACTATATTAATCCTTCTTAATTTTAGTTTATAAAAATACAACTGTTCATTGTTAGTTCATGTCATTTCAGGTTCATTAAATAATATTTACAGATACAACTTTTGATTTTAAAAATATATTAGTAAACGTTGAAATTTAGTTAAGATTAATAAATGCTTAGAAGTATTTTTCAATGTTAATTAATTTAACTGAATTTTAAACTGTATGCTGTACTTAACTGGGAGCGAATGAAGTTAATGAAGTGTTAGTGAAGTTAAGTGCACATATTAGAAGTGTAATATGTGCTGAGTCTGACCTACTAGTTTGTGAGACAACAGAACAATTCTGAAGTTGTGAACATTGCATTGATTTATTTGTTTAGTTGATAAACCAATTTAAGGAAAATATAATCTAATAATGTTAAAGGGTACCTATTATGGAATTTAAAATGTTCCTAATGTTGTTCTGGGAGTCCCCAACAACAGTTTTACATGCATGCAATGACAAAACACACTTTTGTTGTCTTATAATATGCATTTATTTTTACCTGATTTGCTCACCGACTCCCTAATGATTCGTTTGACGACTATTTGTCCAAACCCCTCCTTTGCGTGACGCTAATCGGCGGTGATTGGTCAGATGACGCAGTCAGTTATATTTTGCGTTAGCCCAAAGTTTAAACATATTGATAAAGCACTGCAGTACTACAATACGCTTCACATAATTTCACATATTTCAAAAACAAAAAAAAATAACATTGGAGACCTAGAAGCTGCTGAGCGTAACTCTCACACACACACACGCACGCACGCACGCACACATAAAAGCAACAATTATTAATAGTACTTACAGGTTGTGATTCGGAGGAGGAACCCGATCCAAATAAACTTGGTACTGAACCTTCCTATATCAGCCGACTCGCGAATCCACACTTGAAAGCATTTGAGTTTGTGAAGCGATCGTCATTAAAATAACGTGAACACAGCTCAAGGTTGGGTTATACTTGTGTGGTATAGTTGTAAATATAAACTCTAGCCACTGAGTCTTCACATGCTTGTCCCTGGGCAGTGAAAAAAAAAGTTTGCTTTTGATTCGCACTTAAGAACAGAGTCTCGTCGACATGTTGTTGTCAGATTTCTCTGTCTGCTCGGCGCGCGCACTGAGTGGGCGTGTCGAATTCAAATAACTTGTACAAGTGACGTACGAAAGCTAATGATTAAGCTTTCCATAAAGGATTGTCAGAAAGCATCGTTTGTCTATCAATTCATATCAGCGACTCAGAGTCGACTCTTACTTTTGAGAGACAATAACTTTATATACGGTGAACTTTCATATTTAAAACTTTGCAGGATGTTTTTGTTCACTTAGATCTATGTTACACACTACATGAAAGGTAATTTTCAAAATTCCATGATAGGTACCCTTTAATCCAATCTAAGAATAATAATTGGGAAGTAACAAAGCACATAGTTTCAGCATCCTTACAATTAATGGAGGACAGAAGAAAAAAAAAGGACCTGATGAAGTGATATTGATTCTGGAAAATTCCTTTATCTACTAAAAATAATTCTTAATTTAAATGAACCATGTACAAACTGATTCAGTCAGTTAGATTCAATGATCAGTGTAACACCATATCACATTTTATCATGTTACTTGAAACAGCTTTTTATAAAGAGCTGAGCCAGAGAAAGAGATGGTGGGGAAAATGGGAAAGGAAGTCAAGATAATCTTTGCGTTTCTCTTTTTGGCTCAGGTGCCAGACACAGAGTGACAGGTCTTTCAGATGAATGACAGGTGTCCTTTGAAATGCCGGTAAGGTGGCGTCTGTTCCAACTGTTGAAATGCATATTTGCCACTCTTATCATAACGGCACGGATGGCTCCGATAGGTGCTGTTAACATTGCAAATGGCTCTGGAATTATTCATTGTCAGCTGGGCTGGGGTGAAGTTAGATTATTCTCCTCATACAATAGCGGATCATTTAATGATTTCACTCCATCTTGGCAGCGGCGGCGTGCCGACTTCAGGTGTTAGCGCAAACGCGGGTGACATGGGTCTGGCCAAGTGTTAGAGCAAGATCATAATGTCTGAGCCCCATTTTAATTTCTAATACATTAATCTTTCCTGTGCAGATCCTCCATGAATATTCCGTGGACTCCTTGTTTGTCGGGGAGTCTGTCTCTTTCATCCATTCAGGTGCTTTCATTCTCAGTGAAAGCTCGTTAAATAGGCCCGATCAGTCAATGACAACGGCGGCACAATAGCTCCCGCTAACACACTTCTTTTTTCCTTTCAAGCTGCTGATAGACAACTCTGACACTTGGTCCCCAGGGACGTTTGGGAGCAGAGTCAGCTCTCCGGGTCCTTGAGAGACTTTCTTTATTTTATCGCATCCATAAAGGATTGTCACAGGTGAATGTATCCGCGGTTCTGAGACCGCCAGTCCTTCTGACCCACCCTGGCACTAGCCTCAACACGTGCTGCACCTCCCTATATTGCTAATAGATTACGATGGCTGAGCTAGTGTTGAGCATGAACGTGACCCATGGATCGAATTCTTTAAGCGCCTTTTGTTCTCAGTCAGTAATTAGCATTGTCTTGAATTCATTAGACTGATGCTCTGTAATGTTTTTATTGAGTGGAGGTAGACCACCTTAAATGATTCCAGCTTTGTGCTGGGTGACCTTACAACAGTTTCTGGCTTCCAGAACACAGAGCAGGGAAATGACAGGATGGATGAAGGGGACATTAGCATTTACTCGGTCAAATCTTTCCAGTTCCCTCAGTCCTAACAAAAAAATAAGCAATGAGTACACTGTAAAATCCAACTTGCAAAAAGATTTTCTAACAAATGTTGAAAAAAAAAGGTAAAATAAATTCAGAGCCATGTGAACAAACATTTTTTCAGTGCAAATGTGGCGAGCGGTACATTTGATGACAGAGAAAGAAATTGGCAGAGACAGGGAGACAGAGCAAAAAGATAGAGAGAGAGTAAAGGAGAAAGAAAGTCGACTACACCACCCTGGCCACCAAGCCAGGAAAGTATCCTAATGAGGACACACAGGTTTGATTTTCCCCTATGCAAAGTCTCTGAGACGTGGATATGACAAAATATAAAAGATTCTTTATTGGACAAAAATATGCTGAAGTGCAAGTCCATTAGGCTCGATCATCACCACAACACTAACAATAAACAAACTCACGGGACTCGTGATTATCAGAAGCAGGACGAGCTAGTGCCAGACTTCGCTAATATCAGCGATGGGTCAAGGAGCACCCACCCGTACACTACACTTCACACACACGCACACTCACGCCAACCAAGATCAATCACAACGCTTAGTACAATATATACAACATGCATTGGTATCTGGCAAACAGCGCATATTGCCAATGGTTGCAAACCCTAGCACAACGTGTGCTTATCCACAAACAGCCTAGCACCTGACGAGGGTAACACTGTTAACAATTTAAAGTCAGTTAGGCTCGAGCACAATCACAAACGGCCGCCGCACTCACCTCCAGCCAGAGGACCAGACAGATGCTAGAATAATGACGTGCTAGAAAGGTGGTTGCACATTGCTCACAGCGCTTTACAATCATGTCAGGGATCTCTCCTCAATCCACCACCAGTGTGTATTATCCACTTGGATGTGCATCTCATTGGAGCTGCTGGATTTATTTTCTAGGTTAGTATTGAAATTTAGATGGAGCTGGCTAATCTGCAAGGAATTACACCATTACCATATGGCACAAGCTGTTTGGCATCTGTTGATTCTGCAGCCAATAGCCGCGTTTCCACTGCCGGGCCAGGGCCAGGCCAGAGCTAACAGCGAGCCGAGCCAAGCCAGTGGCCTCGGGCCTCAAGCACCGGGCTCGCGTTTCCACTGCCGGGCCAGTAGCCCTGCAGCGCTGCCCTAAACCCCGCCCCAACACGCCTTTCTGGATCAAAGGTCATACAATACAACCCAACCCATTTCATCGGGTATTATGAATTTATTTATAATAGGAAGATAGCATGTATATTAACTCACCGGCCGTGGCTGCAATAGTGTCCCGATTGTCTCGCGAGTGGACGGTGACCCAGCACACCGTACATCAAGTCGAAGCATGGAAAGTCCCTTCTCTGAGCTTCGCTTTGTCCATTGTGCGTTTTAATTGCCTTGTACAATACTGCGCCCTCGACTTTTTTATTTTTTGCTGAACTTGAAGCGTTGCTCGCTGAATGCTTAGCTTAGAAAGTTCAGCATCGATGCATTTTATAACGTCCTCGTTTCTTCACACGCCGTCATTCTTCTGCCCAAATGCTCAGAAGAGCTTTGCTATCTTCGACAGACCACAGGCGATTTTCCATTTCAAACAGCGATTATTTTTCGCGATATAAAACAGTGAAATGTGCATCTTGCTTCAGATCATAACGTTCCATAACACCGATAAACTCCGCCTTTTACCTTGAGCACGCCTCTAGCCCGAGCTGGCCCGCTTTGGCCCAAGGTTTTCGTCGGGCCAGAAATCCTGGCCGTTGGCCCCGAGGAAGCACCACTCAAGTGACAGTGGAAACGCGACTGGCCCTGGCACGCACCAGCACGGCTCGGCCCTGGCCCGGCAGTGGAAACGCGGCTAATGAGATAGCTTGCTCAGCATTTAACTAGTCTTGTTCAGTGTTCACTGTAGGCTGCTTTGGTTCCTCCTCCTCCCCCAGCTCCACCTGCCTAGATCTGCTTCTGGATTTATGTATGTCTATTCATGCAGCAGTATATCTTACATGCTCACAGCGTGTCTGTGTATCTAATGGCAGTAGCAAGTCGTAGCAGATCTAGTCCACTGAGACCAAACACATTAAAAATGCCATATTCATTAACATGTCAAACCTACTCCGAGAGTTGTCATGATTGAACTATATAAAATATATGTGCCACTTAATAGGCAAATAATGCCCATATCATCATATCATATGATAATCAAATGTAAGGTGAAAGAACTTTCCTAAAGGCCAAACAATGCTTAGTTGCCAAACATTTTTAAATTCAATAGACTGCCTGTTACTCATTAGATGAACAAAAGTATTTAAGTATTTAAGTACTATACTATTACTATTTGATACTGTACTCTCTTCTGTTATGTTGGCAAAGACTCTCCTCTGCATGCGAGTATATGATACACTATATGTTTTTGTCCTGCAAGCAGCTGCCTCAAGTGTACCTGTAACTTAAGATAGATATATGGTACATACGACCTTCCATCGTTTTTAAAGGTTTTACAATGATGATTTTATGATGCAAACATAATTATGATATCTGTTTTGAACCAGCTCTCTACAGAGGGGGATAGAGTGATATTTAATATGCTGCAGACAGACTTCTCCCTGAAGGAACATCTAACACAACACCAGCTGCTGCTGAATTGGGATTTATACTTCCTGTTTTCGATTAATATGGAGATGAATACAGGTGTTCTGTGCCGTAAAATTAGCTTATCTCACACAAATTGAAGTTACAGTGCAGGAGAACATGAAAAAGAGGAGAAATTAGATGAAAAAAAAAGCCAAAACATCAGGATTTAACAAGGGAATGATACCATTATATCATGACTGTCTTGTCACTGAGCGCCACTTGGCATGTGCTCCTGTTTGTGACTGTGGAGAGGAGGCTGGCATGAGCCTGCCACGCTAGTTGGGCACGAAGAAAAAGCACAACAAATGAGCTTTGAAACATTGTCCCTTTCAACAGTGAGGACTTCAAGGGCTTCAAGCTCCAGGAAGTCATCCAAAAGCACCCAGATTTCCCTAGAGGACAGAGGGTTGAGGTGGTGGTGTGTGTGTGTTTTGGGGATTGCTTTTGTGTATGTGCTGGAGCATTTGCATTGGAAAAGTGCACAAGTACACTACCATTCAAAAGTTTGGGGTCAGTTTTGTTTTTCTTTCAAGGATACATTAAATTGATCATAAATGAGGGTAAAGACATTATAATGTTGCAAACTATTTCAACTATTTATTTAAGTTAACACATCCACAACCATTTTCAAATAATATTAATTATTAATTATTATTGATTTTTTGAGTTCCAAATCAGAATATTAGAATGAATTATTGAGGATCATGTAAAACTGAAAACTGGAGAAAGGACTGAAGATGGAGCTTTGCCACTACAGCAAAAAATTAAAATGTAAGTGATGCCTCGGTTCTGTCACCATTTGAGTTTGTTTGTCACGTGTTCAGTGTTTGTTTCATGTTTGTATTTCTGTTCTAGTGTTTAGGTTTGAGAGTTGCGGGCGGGGAGGAGCTGCAAACAGAGATATGAATTTGGACACTTTCTGCTTACCGTAGTGACCGTTCACGTGGTGTTTGCATACTTTACCACAGCTAAAGTGAAATAAATGTGATATTTGTCAAACACACAGACGTTTCAATCAGTTTCCATTTAATACTGTATGTACAAGAATAAAGTTCAACATAACCCTATACCATTTAAATACCAATGTAGTGGGGTCTACGTTTTTTAATCAGTTTTATTTGGATAAACATGCCACAATATAACATCGCGACTACAAGAAAAGAGCTATTACTGTTGTTAAAAACAGATTTGTGAACATTAGTGGAACTGAAGGTGTTCGAATAAACAAACGTGATCGTTGTCATGCTTTGAATTCGACCAAACGTGGAACAGTTGCGTCGTCATCAGAGCTCGTGCAGCTACTCTTGAGAAGCTACGCAGAATAAATCAGCCGGGTGCTCTCGATTTGCTCACGCGGTGCTTTGATGGCATACGCCACAGTCACGTGGCGTCAGCACTGTCTCAAGTCAAACAAGCCCTGTTTATTAGTTCAGTTATCCTCATTTCTCACCCTGTTGGTCGCTATGGTTTCTAATTGATTGTTAGCTCCTCAGTTCTCTGTCTATTTAAGCCCTATGTTTTGTCCTGTTAAGTTGTCAGTTCTAAGTTGTGTTATGTTGGTTGTTTTGTTCCTGTTCTTTTATATTTGAACTTGATTCTGAATAAAGACTGCTGCACCTTAATACTGCATCATCTCTGCTGCAACTTACTGTGACAGGTTCACACAATCACAACTGCATGTTGCTTTTATTTAAAAAGCAGTATATGTTCATGCAGATGCAGTAGACTTGTAGTCAAAACCACCTAAACCGATACCAAGACACTACCAAGACCAGAGGGTATCGAGACCAAGAGAAGACGAAGACGAAGACCAAGACAGACCAAGTTGAGACCAAGGCCAAGTCGAGACCAAGACCGAGACCAAGTCGAGACCGGATGGGAAAAAAACAGACTAGTGTTGAAGCTAAGCAATAACTTGTAATAATTTGTTTTGCATTGCCTGCCTATCTCTGCCGATTTCGAAGTCTCCAAATGAATCCATTCTGCAACTTTTAAATACATAATTATATTTTTAAAAACTAAATTATAAGCTTAAGTGCAGGATCCGAAAGTTGGTCGTTCTGTCGTTATGGTTACACACACACACACACACACACACACACACCGTTGGTGGTGCGCTCAAAGTCATCTGTCAGTTGTGCAGTTACCCAAAATCTCCTGAATGAAGTTAAAACCATGTCACTGATATTTGTTTTACTAAATATTAATACATAAAAAACTGTACATGATATGTGTTTTTTAAATCTAGTAATCAAAGTGCTCGTTGCCGTAGCGATCAGTGGCGCGGATACAGTGTTTTCTCGTGTGGCTCACGCACACCGCACTGTCTTCACTCGGAGCGCGCTTCAATCTCCAGCTAAATCTCCCGACCACTATGTCGGTCTGAGACAGCGAGACCTAGACAAGACCGAGAGGTCCGAGACCAAGACAAGACCAAGACCAAAGACCGTCATTATTGTTATTACAGTTTTTTTCAATTGCTTACACACTAAAATGAAAACTTTCCCTATATATTATATAGCCTATATATTTTTTTATTATTATTATTATTAAAATAAAAAAATAAAAATGACCAGCGCTTTTGCGCCCCCCATGGTGCTGCGCATATAGCGCATTCCCACTTTTTGCGCCACTGCATCCACCAGGTGTGGAAGCACACATGTGCTAATTTGAAAACGCAGCACTCAGGTGTGCTATAAGAGGGAAGCAGGTGAGTTCAAATGCCTTCAACAATAATGGAAGATGAAGGAGGTAGAGGAGAAGGAGGTAGAGGAGGAGGCCCAGGTAGAGGAAGAGGAGAAGGAGGAGATAGAGGAAGAGGAGAAGAAGGAGATAGAGGAGGAGGTCCAGGTAGAGGAAGAGAAGAAGAAGGAGATAGATGAAGAGGAGAAGAAGGAGATAGAGGAAGAGGAGAAGAAGGAGATAGAGGAGGAGGCCCAGCTAGAGTAAGAGAAGAAGGAGATAGAGGAAGAGGAGAAGAAGGAGATAGAGGAAGAGGAGAAGAAGGAGATAGAGGAAGAGGAGAAGAAGGAGATAGAGGAAGAGGCCTAGGTAGAGGAAAAGGAGAAGAAGGAGATAGAGGAATAGGCCTAGGTAGAGGAAGAGGAGAAGGAGATAGAAGAAGGCCTAGGTAGAGGAAGAGGTAGAGAAGGACTTGAAGAGTTGAAAGAACCTAAACAATTTGTGTACATTCTCCCTATATCTCAAACTAATCATGAAGAATGTTGAGTTTGTCACAATTTTTTTTCATCTAAATGATCCCTTACATAACAATGTCTGGCCAAAAATCTAGCACATGCTATTTCCTAAAAATAGTTTTTTTACAAATGTGTTTTTTATTTATCACAGCAGTGTGAAACTGGCTGCAATAGTGTCTGATCATTGAGGACTGTGTTTGTTTAAATGTAAACTAATAGCATTTTCACAAATATGTGTATATCTTTTGACTGGAGTGTGTATGTTTTGACAGAAGTGTGTCATTTTGCAAACAATCTAGGAATTATGCAAATTGAGGGTGGTGTTTAGATAATTGTGATTATATTTTGAAAAAAAAGAACCCGGTTTTCAAAATTGCGTGTAAACAATTGAAAAAAACTGTAATTACTGTTAATTACATACTGTTATTATCAATGAAGCTGACTGCACAATGAATCTTTTAAAATATATACACTTTGTTTGTTATAATTAGAGGATTTGCCAGCATACAGAATTCAGCACTGAACAAAAAGTCCGTTTTGAGCGGTGAGGGGAGTCTATCTTAAATGCTTCTGATTGGGCATTGCGTTCAAGAAATCAACAAATATGTCTGTGATTGGCTAGATCGCTCAACGCTGCAAACATGTTATAGACAGGAGACAGGAACGGCGCATGCGCGTGCGGTCTGTGTTTGTGTTTGGAGCTCCGTCGAATTGATTCATTAATCCTTGATTTTCTTCTTTACCACTCAATTATAAACAGGAACTTTCTATTTTTATATCGTGTGAACTTATCCTCGATAATATTCCTTGTAAAAAACAATCGGATTGCTTTGATATCGCTACTTAGATCCAACTTTCCGAATCTCGGCTACTAGCCTTTAGCCCGCTAGCATTTCACGCGTGGCCTCGCGCCTATCGAGCGTCGTCTCATCTTTTACACCCGTTTCTCTGAAAGCTTCTCTGAAAGTACAGACACACGTTGATTGTGCTTAGAGCCCGCATCAACGGGGCATAAGCACATGCGCGTGCGGTCTGTGTTTGTGTTTGGAGCTCCGTCGAATTGATTCATTAATCCTTGATTTTCTTCTTTACCACTCAATTGTAAACAGGCACTTTCTATTTTTATATCATGTGAACTTATCCTCGATACTATTCCTTATAAAAAAACAATCGGATGGCTTTACTGTTTACTGTTACTACTAATTTACTGTTCATCTGTTATAATGGCGAACATATCGGATGTGTGTCTAACGTTACCTCTGAGTGCAGGTGAGGACACATTCGAGCTGATTTCGGTACGATTGGAGCTGGAGTCGGTGGAGAAGCAGATTCGTGTTCTGCTGGAGAAGCAAGCCGAGCTGCGAGATCGGCGATCAGCGCTTGAAACATCACGCGCCGATGCTCACAAGTCAGTGGTTAGTAACTTTTTGACTTTGACTCCGACTTCGTCTACTCCGTGCGTTTCTCTGCCCAGGAGGACGCGATCATCTCTGCCTTCAATCACTCCTGCACCCTGGGTCACGACACGAGCCAGGACCAGAGCAAGAACCTCTCCGCCCCTCCCGGTCTTCGAGATCTCCACCCGGAACCGCTTCTCCCCTCTTCGCGAGTCGGAACGCGACGACGCCGTGATCATCGGCACTTCCATGGTCCGCCATGTCCGTGCTACCTCGGGTAAAGGTAAGGTGCGCACTCACTGCTTTCCTGGTGCTCGTGTTCTTGATGTCGCTGCGCAGGTTCCCGAGATCCTGAACGGTGACGAGCGCGTCGGAGCTGTCGTGCTGCACGCGGGGACGAATGACATCAGGCTGCGGCAGACGGAGGTTCTGAAGAAGGACTACAGGAGCCTGATCGAGACGGTACGCAGCACATCGCCTAGAGCAACGATCGTCGTGTCTGGACCGCTTCCCACTTACCGACTTGGACAAGAAAGGTTCAGTAGATTATTTGCTTTAAATGAATGGTTAATGTCATGGTGTAATGAACAGAAACTGCTCTTTGTAAATAATTGGAATCTGTTTTGGGAGCGACCTAGGCTCTTCCGTCCTGATGGTCTGCACCCCAGCAGAGTCGGAGCGGCTGTTCTGTCGGACAACATCTCCAAGACGCTACACACCATCTGACTAGTAAGTCAAAGTCCAAATCATAGTCTTTGCTGTCCCAACTTAATTGATATAAGTACCAATGTAGAACATTATATAGAAACTGTGTCTACTCCTCGCTTAGTGAAGCCAAACAACAAATCTACTGTAAGATCTAGCAAGAATATTATTGTAATTAAACCAGAAAATCTAAATATCAGTGAACAAAAACAATTTCTAAAGCTAGGTCTTCTAAACATTAGATCGCTTACACCTAAGGCGGTTATTGTAAATGAAATGGTCACAGATAATAATTTCGATGTTCTGTGCCTTACTGAAACCTGGCTTAAACCAAATGATTATTTCGGTCTAAATGAGTCTACTCCACCAGGATACTGTTATAAGCATGAGCCCCGTCTGATCGTTCGTGGCGGCGGTGTTGCAACAATCTATAGAGATATTCTTAATGTTACTCAGAAAACTTGTCATAGGTTTAATTCGTTTGAAGTACTTGTGCTAAATGTTACGCTCTTAGATGTAAGAAAGAAATCCTTATTATCTCTAGCATTGGCTACCGTATATAGACCTCCAGGGCCATATGCTGATTTCCTAAAAGATTTTGCAGACTTTCTCTCAGACCTATTGGTCAATGTCGATAAAGCAATAATTATTGGTGACTTTAACATACACGTAGATAATACAAAATGATGCGTTAGGGGCTGCGTTTACAGATCTATTAAACTCTTTTGGGGTGAAGCAAAACGTCAGTGGTCCCACTCATCGTCTAAATCATACACTAGATTTAATTATATCATATGGAACCGATCCAACCGATATAGATATTATACCGCAAAGTGACGATCTCACTGATCATTACATGGTAACATGCATAATACGCACTGCTGAAATTTGTCATGTTGCACCACGTTATAGACCAGGCAGAACAATCCTTCCAACCACTATAGAAAGATTCTCAAATAGCTTACCTGATCTATCTCAGCTGCTCAGTAAACCCAAACAAACAGATGAACTAGAGGAAATGACTAGCAGTATGAGCAACATTTTCTCTAGTACACTAGATATTGTTGCACCAATTAGATTAAAAAAGGTTAGAGAGAAAACTAAAACACCATGGTACAACAGTGCTACGCATGCTATCAAGAGAGAAACTCGTAACTTAGAGCGTAAATGGAAACGAACTAATTTAGAGGTCTTCAGAATCGCGTGGAAAGACAGTATGTCACGTTATAAAATGTATATATAACCAAAATAACCAAAAAATAACCAAAATAATCCAAGGTTTTTATTTAACACCGTGGCCAGACTAACAAATAATCAGACATCTCCAGAGCAAAATATTCCGTTACAATAGTAATGACTTTATGAATTACTTCAATGAGAAAATAGAAAGCATCCGAAACACTATTGTAAATGTACAATCCTCTATGGTGTCTTATGACTCGGCCTCAATTATGGCCCCTCTAGAACAACTAAACCGCTTTACAACTATAGGACAGGAAGAACTAAATAAACTTATCATTGCATCTAAACCAACAACATGTTTATTAGATCCAATACCCACTAAACTACTTAAAGAAGTGTTACCTGTAGTGGAAGAGCCTCTTCTCAATATTATTAACTCGTCTTTATTTTTAGGTCACGTTCCAAAAATATTCAAGCTGGCAGTAATAAAACCTCTCATTAAGAAACCGCAATTAGATCCAAATAACCTAGCAAATTACAGACCCATCTCAAATCTTCCATTTATGTCTAAAATACTAGAAAAAATTGTGTCCGCTCAATTGTGCTCTTTCTTGCAAGAAAATGATATCTATGAAAAATTTCAGTCGGGATTCAGACCGCATCATAGCACAGAAACTGCGCTAGTTAAAATTACAAATGATTTACTCTTAGCCTCTGACCAAGGCTGTATCTCAATACTAGTTCTACTTGATCTTAGTGCTGCGTTCGACACTATAGATCATAAAATACTCTTAGATCGACTACAAAACTACACTGGTGTTCAGGGACAGGCATTAAGCTGGTTTAGATCGTACTTATCAGACCGTTACCATTTTGTCTGTTTAAATGGGGAAAAATCAAAGATAACATCAGTAGACTATGGAGTGCCGCAAGGATCTGTCCTAGGCCCTCTGCTATTCTCAATATATATGCTGCCACTTGGTAATATTATAAGAAAACATGGAATTAATTTTCACTGTTATGCTGATGACACTCAATTATATATCTCATCACGACCAGATGAAAACACTAACTTATCTAACTTGACAGAGTGTCTAAAAGATATAAAATGCTGGATGACGTGTAATTTCCTGCTATTAAATTCAGATAAAACGGAGGTATTACTTATTGGTCTAAAAAACTACCCACAAAATCCCTTACAATACAACTTTAATTTAGAAGGATGTCCTGTTACTCTATCCACTACAGTAAAAGACCTGGGTGTTATACTAGACCGCAACTTGACTTTCGAAAATCATATTTCATATGTTACAAGAACAGCCTTTTTCCACCTTAGAAACATTGCTAAGCTACGTAACATGCTATCTGTTTCAGATGAAGAAAAGTTAGTTCATGCATTCATGACCTCGAGACTAGATTACTGTAATGCTTTATTAGCTGGTTGTCCTGCATCCTCAATAAACAAGCTACAGTTAGTCCAAAATGCAGCCGCTAGAGTTCTTACTAGATCAAGAAAATATGATCATATAACACCAATTTTATCATCTCTACACTGGTTACCTATTAAGTTCCGTATCAATTACAAAGTATTACTATTGACTTATAAAGCTCTAAATGGTTTAGCTCCTGTGTATTTAACAGACCTTCTATCGCCCTACAATCCATAGCGCTCTTTAAGATCACAAAATTCGAGGCTTCTGGTCGTTCCTAGGATATCTAAGTCTACTAAAGGAGGGAGGGCGTTCTCACATATCTCCTAAACTCTGGAATAGCCTTCCTGATATTGTTCGAGACTCAGACTCGCTGTCCCAGTTTAAAACTAGATTAAAGACGCATCTCTTTAACCAAGCATTCACTTAATGCTTACCTTTTTTACTACTTCTGAATCAGCTCGAATGCATTAATATTATGAACATCAGCTATGCTAATTATTTCCCATCTGTCTTTCTGCTGTTATCTCGGGACCCTAGTCCCGAGGTAAATAGCGTTCGTCAGCTCCAGTTTGTATCCAGCCTCTCACAGAGACTTCAGATGCCCCAACACCTGTGATGAGACGACTAAACGCCTGTGGAGAGACGACTCGACGCCTGTGAAGAGACAACTAAACACCGGCGATATGTTATGCCTAAATTTATACATGATTAACTAACTGTATTTTTCTTTGTACATTTCTGAAATGCACTTTCTGTAAAGCTGCTTTGAGACAATGTGTATTGTGAAAAGCGCTATACAAATAAACTTGAATTGAATTGAATTGAATGTTATAAATAGAAAACCTGGCCTGTAAATCGTTTATATTTGGTTTTAGTTGTTCTTGTTGCTTTTCTGCAACAGATAAATAAAAATGTATTAGTTTTTATATGTTTTATTCATAGATATTTCTAGTTTGCGGGAGTCCCGCAAATCATTATATTCTCCCGCACACACAGAGTGAGTGCATCACCGCCCCCGCCCCCGCCCGCGCAGCCAGTTGGGTCTTGGAGGATCTCTTTTGGAGTTGGATTCGGTCGCACAGACAGCGCACCTCACAGAGGAACACGCTAAGTCGGTGCTGAACTGCTTGAACACGTTCAATGGCAGGATGGCGGTCCCACAGAAATTTTTTCAGAGGCTCCTGGGGCATATGGCAGTGGCAGCAGCGGTAACCCAGCTCAGCCTGCTTCATATGAGACCACTTCAGCACTTGCTTCACGGTCGAGTCCCGAGATGGGCGTGGCATCATGGCACTCACTGGTGGCAATTCGGGGAGGCTCAGGTAGACCTGTTTGTCTCCTCAAGTATGCGTATCAGTGAGCCTTCTTGCGCAGACACTGAACAAAGTCAGGGAGGATGAGGAGCAGGTCCTTCTGGTGGCTCCCTATTGGCCCACCCGGACTTGGTTCCCAGAACTCATGCTCCTTGTGACAGTCCTTCCCCGGCCCATTCCTCTGAGGAAGGATCTTCTGACTCAGAAACAGGGGACCCTATGGCTGGCATCCGTGTCCGGACCTTTGGAAACTCCATGTCTGGTCCCTGGATGGGACGCGGAGGTTCTAGGTGTCTTACCCCCAAAGGTACTTAACACCATCACTTCTGCACGGGTGCCATCCACGAGACGTGTGTATACCCTGAAGTGGAACCTGTTCGTTGAGTCATTTCTTTCTTGCCAAGAAGACCCCCAAATATGTTTGATAGGGTCTGTGCTTTCCAGGAGTGCAAGGGTGCGAAGGCTGTCTCCCTATACCCTCAAAGTAAATGCGGCAGCTATTTCAGCATATCACAACAAAATAGATGGTAGGATGCAAAACAGTAGGAAAGCATGACCTGGTTGTCAGGTTTCTTAGGGGGCGAGATGATTAAATCCTTCTGTACATACCCTCTTGGGACCTTTCCCTGATGTTTTGAGCACTTCAGGATGCTCCCTTTGAACCTTTGCAGTCAGCAGACTTAAAGCTTATTTCCATGAAGACTTTGCTGCTGGTTGCACTGATCTCTGTAAAAGGGTAGGGGACCTGCAGGCATTTTCGGTCGACGTATCGTGCCTTGAGTTGGGGCCGGGTGACAACCACGTAGTACTAAGACGGCAATAGACTAGCTATGTGCCCAAGGTTCCTACCACTCCCTTCAGGGACCAGGTAGTGAACCTGCAAGCGCTGCCCTTGGAGGAGGCAGACCCAGCCCTGACATTGCTCTGTCCCATTTGCGCTCTGAATTTATACCTGGACAGAACTCAAAGTCTCAGGACCTCAGACCAGCTCTTTTGTCTTTACGGAGGCCAGCAGAAAGGAAAGGCTGTCTCCAAGCAGAGGATGGCCCACTGTATAGTGGATGCCTTCACTTTGGCTTACCAAGCATATGGTGTGCCCTGCTCACTCAGGTTGCATGTTCACTCCACGAGAGGCGTTGCATCCTCCTGGGCTGCAACCCAAAAAAACCCACTCTAAATCCAGCACTTCTAGATAATTACAGACCGGCATCCCTTCTTCCATTTCTTGAACGAGTCGTGCTTAACCAAGTATCTACCTTTCTTGCACAGGACAACTACCTGTCTGGTTTAAAAAACGGACACTCAACTGAGACTGCCCTGCTCTTGGTTATTGAGGCTCTGATACTGGCAAAAGGTGCTTCCAAATCCTCAGTACTCATCTTTCTGGATTTGTCTGCTGCTTTTTACACAGTTAACCACCAGAGCCTCCTGTCAATCCTCAAGATGAACCAAGATGAACCAAGATGAACCAGTGCTGTTCCTGAGATGTCTTTCAAGTCTTACCTTTCAGGTAGGTCCTTTCAGGGTGTCATGGAGGGGTGACGTGCCTACATCACATCATCAAACTACTGGGGTGCCTTAAGGCTTGGTGCTTGGACCTCTTCTCTTCACCATCTACATGTCATCACTAGGATCTGTCATTCAGAAACATGGTTTTCCCTATCACTGCTATGCTGATGACACACAACTCTACCTCTCCATCTATCCGACGGTAGATGCTCACATCTCGGCTTGCCTGACAGACATTTCTTACTGGATGAAGGACCACCACCTTTAACTCAATCTTACAAAGACTTGTGGTCTTGACGAACCCAGCACTTCAATCACAACTTCTCCATTAGCTGGGTTTGTCAACCATAACTTCATCCAGGACAGCCAGGAACCTTGAATTATAATTGATGATCAGTTAAACTTTACTGACCACATTGCTAGAACTGCCTAGTCCTGCAGATTTGCCTCATACAACCTTAGGAGGATCAGGTTCTTCCTATTGGAGTATGCTACACAACTCTTTGTCCAAGCTCTTGTTGTAATGCTCTCTTGGCAGGCCTTCCAGCATCAATTGTCAATTCTCTGCAACTGATCCAGAATGCTGCTGCAAGAGTGGTCTTTAACGAGCCGAAAAGTGCGCACGTCACACCCCTCCTCATAAAATTGCACTGGTAGCCAATTGCTGCTCGCATCAAATTCAAGGCAGTGGCTCTGCACCCCTAGCCTGACTACGTCAGACTTCGTACTTCCGCTCATTTCGTTTCATTTCGCTTATTTCATTTCATTTCGCTTCTGTACTTAGTCTGAGACATCGACATGTCTCTCAGTTTTCCTCTGGCCTGAAAACAGCCGGCAAATCAACGAACAGAGGGCGGGCTGAAAGCCGTTACTTAGACGCTAAGCGCTGAGTTTGAGATTGGGGAAATCGAAAACGGCTGCGGATATGGAGACAAGGGATGCAATTCGCTCGGTTGTGGAGAATATTCCCGGCATTTCCAAACTGAAGGACCAACAAGAAGAGTGTTTGGTAAACATTTTTAATGGAGGTGATGTCGTGGCCCTACTCCCGACAGGTTTTGGTAAAAGTTTAATTGATCAAATATTGCCGATTTTCAGCGAGAAACTGGGGAGGCCAAAGGTCGGCAAGGCGATAGTTGCGATTGTGTCCCCTCTAACCCTATGTGAAAAGCGCTGGGGGCGTGGCGGCCTAATTACAGATAATGAAGGGAGAATGAAAAAACTGTACCTCTCCTTGGTTTTAAACTGGAAATATATATTTTTTTTAATAAATTACTTCATTTAAAAGAAGAGAATTTCAGCTTCATAAAGAGAAATCTCTCGTATCTCTGTGACAAGTATTGACAGAGTTACAGTTATTTTTTCGGACGCGTTTCAGAATGGACCTCACTGACAGAGAGAAGGCAAAACGCGCATCATGTTTATTTTTCTTTATTTGACGAAAAGCACAACACTTTGTTTTTATTGTGAGTACCCACAAAAAAATAGACACTAAACAGGGTCTAATGATGTACAACACTTAAATGTAAGATCAAAATCAACAGAGTAATTTGAGTCTCTTTTGCACTGATAAGGAAAAAAGTGAGCTGGTATCGCCGGCGAGACCGCCGACCCCAGAGGGTTTAAGTTATGCGTCCCCCATAAGATTGGATCTTTAGTGCTCAACATATGCCGCCAACATCAGGATTTGTTAACCATTCTATCAGCATCAGTCACGTTGGAGGTATTTTGGGGGTTCTACAAGAATAAAACAACAATTAAGTATAACAAGGATATGACGTCATTGACAGGTGACAGTGTACGCAGTACACATCAACAAAAATAACTTGTCTAGTGATTTGGAATTCATGCAAATCTACATATTCATGCATAAATATATCTAGGAATCAGCATCACACGTGTTGCATTAAACCATCCAGCTGTTATTGGTGACATATGTTGCTTAATTCTCTGTGAACTGGAAGTTTCCACTGACATTACTTTAGTATTGTGATGTATTTCTAAATGAAGAGGATAATTGAAGAGGAAATATCACATATCACAGCAGTTGTCTGTTGCAGGGGAACAGTTAAGGATGTTTTGCCAAGGTGGTCAACTGACACATCAGAGAAGGAACACCATTCCAGAAGGGAAGCCATCTTCATATTTTGAGCAAGATTGTTAAAGTCAAGTCAGTCAAGTCACCTTTATTTATATAGCGCTTATTATAATACAAATTGTTTCAAAGCAGCTTTACAGAGCTAACAGGCAAATAATGTTGTAATAATATTGATAAATTCAAAATTAAATGTTAAATGTCCCCAACTAAGCAAGCCAAAAGCCAATGGCGACAAAGGCGAGGAGAGGCGAAAAAGGCAACAGTGGCAAGGAACCAAAACTCCATCAGGTGGCAGAATGGAGAAAAAAACCTTGGGAGAACCCAGGCTCAGTCAGGGGGCCAGTCCTCCTTTGGCCAACGAACGAACAGTGTATGATTATGATTTAGGCAGCATAATAGGTCAGAAGTCAGATTGGATCAGAACTTTCACGATATTTATCCAGTTCATCTGGTTAAGGTCGGAGTCATCACGCCGGTGTGGAGCTGAGTTTGTTGAGGTGTCCATGAGTCCTTCACAGTGTTGATGAGGCTGGCACTTCAGGGATGCATTGTCGTCGTGTCCATGTGATGGTCTTTCTTCAGATCTGGATATGGTCTGGATCCGGCGGTTTGCGGTAAACCTCGGGATAAACAAAGAGACTAATATTAGCGTAGACGCCATCCTTTTTATGATGTACAAAGACATCAGGAATTATGGGAAGTGTTCCCGGTTCCGGCTGATCTAAACTATGCAGCCTAACATTGAATTAAAGAAATCTATAATGTGTTATGTGTATGCTAAGCCAAATAGATGTGTTTTTAGTCTATATTTAAACTGACAGACTGTATCTGCTTCCCGGACCATGCTAGGAAGACTATTCCAAAGTTTTGGTGATAAATAGGAAAATGATCTACCGCCAGCAGTTGATTTTGATATTCTAGGTATTATCAACTGGCCAGAATTCTGAGATCGCAATAGACGTGAAGGACTATAATGCGTTAAGAGCATTAAAATTTAAAATTTAAACGATGTTTAATAGGCAGCCAATGCAGTGTTGACAGAACCGGGCTAATATGGTCATACTTCCTGGTTCTGGTAAGAACTGCTGCGTTTTGAACTAGCTGTAGTTTGCTTATTAAGGGGGCAGGGCAACACCCAGTGGAGCATTACAATAATCTAGCCTTGAGGTCATGAACGCATTAACTAATTGTAAATGCGGTTTTTCAGATACTAGACACATGACTTTCAAATGAATGATTGGTATCAAAGAGCACACCCAGGTTCCTAACTGACGACGAAGACTTAACAGAGCAGCCATCAAGTGTTAAAAAGTATTCTAGGTTGGAAGTTGGAAGTTTTTTGTCCAATAATTAGAATCTCAGTTTTTTTCAGAATTTAGTGGTAGGAAATTACTGGTCATTCAATTTTTTATATCAGCTATGCATTCCGTTAATTTTTTGAATTGATAAGTTTCGTTAGGTTTTGAAGAAATATACAGCTGAGTATCATCCGCATAACAGTGAAAGCTAATTCCATGTTTCCTAATGATATATCCCAATGGTAGCATGTACAGATTGAATAGCAGCGGTCACTACTAAGTGAGCTTGTGGTACACCATACTGAACTTGTGATCGATAAGACTCGCGTCATACACTACTTGTGATCGATAAGACATCTCTTCATTTACTGCTACAAACTGATAACGGTCAGATAAGTATGATTTAAACAATGCTTGTGCAATTTCACTAATGCCAACATAGTTTTCTAGTCTATTTAAAAGAATGTTGTGGACGATAGTATCAAATGCAGCACTAAGATCGAGTAACACTAATAGAGAGATACAACCACGATCGGATAATAAGAGCAAATCATTTGTCACTCTAATGAGAGCAGTCTCAGTACTATGGTACGGTCTAAATCCGGACTGAAAATCCTCGCAGATATTATTTCTTTCAAGAAAGGAACACAGTTGTGAAGACACTGCTTTTTCTAATATCTTTGACAGAAAAGGCAGATTCAAGATCGGCCTGTAATTGACTAATTCTGTAGGATCAAGTTGCGTTTTTTTTTAACAAGCGGTTTAATCATACCCAGCCTAAAGGTTTTGGGTACGTATCCAGACACAAAGATGAATTAATGATATTTAGAAGAGGATCTATAACCTCTGGAAGCATTTCTTTCAGTCGGTATAGGGTCTAACATACAAGTTGTCGATTTAGATGAATTAACAAGTTTGTAAAATTCTTCCTCTCCTATAGCAACAAATGAATCAAAATGTTCCTCATGGAGACTACAATGCACTCCCTGATGCGATACTGTAGTAGACGGTTGCATAGTTATATTTTTGTCCCTGATATTATAGATCTTATAAGTGAAGAAGTTCATAAACTCATTACTGCTGTGTTTCTTGGAAACTTCTGGGCTTGAAGCTTTCTTTTTTGTTAGTTGTTCAAATAAATACCTAGGATTATGTTTATTTTCTTCTAATAGGGTTGAAAAATAATCAGATCTACGTAGCAGCTTTTAAGGCCTCTCTGTATGCAATCGAGCTCTCCTTCCATGAAATCCGAAATACCTCTAGTTTTGTTTTCGTCCGGTTCGCTCCATTAAGCTCCAGTTAAAGGGGTGGTTGATTATGATTTTACTTTTCTAACTTTAGTTAGTGTGTAATGTTGTTGTTTGAGCATAAACAACATCTGCAAAGTTACAATGCTCAAATATCAAAGTAAAGGGAGGTATTTCCTTTTAAAGAAATCGCTTTTTAAGGACTACAACACACGGCTTGTAGGGACTACACGACATTCCTCCCGGGTTAGTGAAATCACAAACCCTAGAATTTACATAAACCCGCCCCCCGGGAACGCGATTTATAGATCGTTATGACAGAATATGCTAATCAATTAATAGAAGATAACTCCACATAAATTACATAAATTCATCAACTAACCATTCAGAGATGTCCTGTTGCATTCTACATGTTGTCACTTCTTCTTGAGTCTCTCCATCATTGTCTGACTCCGGTCTGAACATAAAAGGCTAAAAGGTTTTGAAATTTTCAGTGCATGTTTGTGTTAGATAAAAGGACACAAGCTATTGAAGCTCCACCCCCTTTGCTTGAGCAGCAGCTCATTTGCATTTAAAGGGACAAACACAAAAACGGTGTGTTTGTTTACTGCTTTAGCATTTCGGGTATTGAGCATTGAGCATTTATGCTTGTTGCTATGGATGCGCAGGGACTTCTTGGCCAGAACAGAACCATACATACCATAATATTTGATGATAGTGGTCCTGACAGAAATCAAGCGTAGTGTCAGTTCTGGCAGGTCATGTTAGTGAAGCTCGCATTAGCTGATCCACGTCTACCTATAGGATACAACGCCTATCACAGTATACATATATAAGCTCCTTCAGTATTATCAACAGCCATCACGTTTCTCAAGAGCTAATTACCCTCCTCCATCCCCAGCTCCTCCTCCCCAGCATTCTGATTCCCCTTTAAATAAGACTAAATTCTCAAATTTATCGAGGATAATTTATTATTTTAATTTTGAATATATTGTACATAAAAAAATAAAAAATAATGATATCTTCATATTGGTTCTGTTCTGTTTAACCGAAGTTATTCTTGGCCAGAACAGAAACCATACCGCCAATCCAAACTGTATGCTAATTGTCCATCCTATTCGACGATAGTGTTCCTGACATTGACTGTATTCTGTTTTGGGACTCTGGGAGCCGCCCAAATTGGGGTGTTCTGCAATGTATTTGTGTCTTTGTGCTCTTGTTTTGCAGTCTTTTAATTTGGTTAGCAGTGATAGATGCTATTTACACTAAGTGCAAAAAGCAACAAAAAGTATTTTCTTTGCACTAAGTGCAAATAGTGTTAAATGATATTTACACAAAGTGAAAATAGCTGTATTTTCTTTGCAGTCTAAGTGTAAATGGTGATAGAGCATGTCTACATCGGAAGCGACTGTTGTCGCATCGCAAAAGCTAAAAGCTGTCCATACCAGACACAACAAAGTGCAAATCCATTTTTCCTGCGTATCAGAAGTTACTCAAGAAATAGAATATGAATTTACCATTAGGAATTTGTTGTGTCGTGTTGTACACAGCATCACTGATTATAATGGGTTTTATTATTTGCTTTTGTCACATAACCTCCGAAGGCAGCATTTTTAAGCTTTCGGACACAGCCCTTGTTTTTCCTTTTGAGCTCTGTCTGATGCGTTCTTTCTATGGTAGTTTCGTTTAGGTTGTTCTCAGCTCTGTTTTCCTGGTTCCCACATTCTTTTTTGTTTTGGTAATTTATTATTTGGTATTTGGTTATTTGTGTCTGAGTCCACCAAGTTTACAGGAACAGGTTTGGGAAGCACTTATTTATTCAACCTCATATCCCCCTAATCAAACAAAGTGACTTTTTGTTTTTCACATGGAGCATAAAGCAAAATGTTTAGAATAAGGATTTATAAAAAGTCATAAAAGAGGAAAGAAGTTGGGTTTGGAATGGCATGAAGGTTAGTAAACAGTTTATTGAGTAAATTTATTTTTGGCTAAACTATTTATTTGACAGACAAATAATAATAAAAATAATGATAACAACAACAACAACAACAACAACAATAATAATAATAATAATAATAATAATAATATAATAATAATAATAATAATAATATAAATAACAATATGAATTTAGTGGTCAATTCTGAAAACCATGTCTCTATTATTCTTATTTTAGCAACTGTTATTAACCAATAAAGTAAAGCTTTTAGAATTGTTTTAACAATACAATAGCTCTCAGAATGTAACTATTAATATAAGAAAAGCTGAGTAAAGACTGGTAGTTATCAGACCCAAAGGCCCCTGTTTTCATGCAAGATTTATGCATGTTGCCCCTCTGAGCAAGAAAGTAATGTTATCTCCATTCATAAGAAACATATCCAACTCCATTTAGCAAAGCGCAGGGTGGCTCTGGCTATAGACGGTAATGGAGAGACAGAGGTATTAAGGCGAGACATTAATTCACTGTGTCAAGCTGTCCCAGTGGAAAATTTATTATACTAAATACAATTAATTAGCAGCCCCAGCCACTGATACAGAAAACTGCATTGTCAGTAAAAGGAAGGATTTGGAAGTGTACATTGCAGAGCTTATGTTTTGTGCTATTTCAGAGGAATTCAAAGAGGCTTTTCTCATTTGAAACACTGTGTGTTGCATATGCTCAAACACACTGTGATATCTTTCCAAAGCAAGGCGTGTAAGTAATATCAGAAAAACAAGATTAGGAGCAGAACTCTTGATGACTAAGATTCCTTAATGGTCCGTCATTAATGAGTAACTATGCAGGAAGTAATGCAGGACAATGAGTAGTTTTACATTAACACTTCGGCTACTACTATTAACTAATATACAAGCTTAACTAACCAGTAAGTAATATCGAATTTAAGAGATAGCTCCTCATTAGGTAATCAATAATTACTTAATAGTTATTAATGAGGCTAATTAACAAACTTACAGGGCTAATAGTGATCTGGACCAGTATTTCAAAAGTGAAACACCTTTTTCACTTTAGGTCCAGATAGTGGTCCAGATCACTATTAATTCCTGCATATATTGACTATAACACTTGATTAATTAGTAATGCATGTTATGACTATATTCAGAGTAAAAAATTATGACTGCTTACATCTCATAATATTGTGATTAGTAATTAATTAGTAATTATGTATAATGTAATTCTTAATGATGCCAATCTCATTTAGTAATTATTGATTACCTAATAAGGAACTATCTTAGTTCTAAATTTAATATTACTTATTGATTAGTTAAGCTTGATTCCATATTTGTTAATAGTAGTAGCATCTGAAGTGTTAATGTATACTACTCAGCAGTCCTGCATTACTTCCTGCATAATTACTTAATAATGACGGACCGTTATTCTAAAGTGTTACCACAACTCCTTTAATTAGGGGCTCAGGACACCATCAATATTGGAGTTGTTAGGCATTATTTACAGAGGAATTAAACTTACACGATCTCCTTAGTAATCGTAGGTATTTTTTGTGGGTCCGACTTAGACATATTGACAGCAACTTTAATGCAAAAATGAATGAGAATTCAGTTGTTATTTATTCAATTTAAACAAGGACGAAGAGGAGGAGCACATGCAGTGCTTCCATGCAGGAAACAGCGCAGCCAGTCAGTGTGACAAATGCATTTATAGTATAAATATAATATAAATTCTTTTTTTTTCTTTTTTTTTTAAGTTTCTAAGGCTGTGTATACATAAAAACATAAGTTATCAATGCTGATACAATGTTATCTTTTGGTGTGCAAATCAATGTATCCAAACGTACAAAATGCTAATTCATGCAAATGTAATAATTTAGCTAATTTATTAAATTGCATAATTCCACCAGATTCTTCTCGGAGTCGGGTTGCTTGGGAATGCAGCCCAAAGCGGGTGGTAAACTCCATCCAAGGCTAAATACCGTCACGAGACCGATAGCGGACAAGTACCATGAGGGAAAGTTGAAAATAACTTTGAAGAGAGATTCACAGGGCGTGAAACCGTAAGAGCTAGATTTTCATCTAGTCTGTGAAAATGTAAGCTAAAGTTAATAGTTGGCCCCTTAGGTCTAGAGCAGCTGGTGAACAGGTGTTTCACATCATAGCTGTTAGGAGATGGCTGTCAGAAAAAAAATCCGAAAGGTAGATGTATAGTTAGGCAACAAGGCGGAAGAAAATTCAATAACAGAGTATCTTGTCTGCTGAGGTACCTTCATCTGGTTGTTTTTGAAATCACCATTGATCTATCCTTCACAGTTTCAGTCACAGCCCTGATCATGCATGTAAGCAACTTGAATGGCCAATCAGCTTCAAGAACCACCTACTATCTGTTTTTTAAGTAAAAAAAAAAAAAAAAATCTACTGCAACATAAAATGTCATTGTTACCAGATGAAGATGAAGGAGAGTTCAAAAGGGTTCTTTATGAAAACAAACTCAGGTAATCCTAAGAAACAGGGGCGTAGGAATGAGTTTAACATTGTGGGGGGGGGGGGGGGGGGGGGGGGGGGGGGTTTGTTTAGATATTTAGATGAAGATATTTAGATATCTTCATCTAATTTTTTCTGCATCATATTTTCTGCATCATATTGTCACTTCAACCCAAATCGGTTTATTGGAATAAACTACTTGGGTTCAATTCAACTCGACTTCAGTGGACTACATTACACATATTATAGACATGATTCATGTGTCTTTTTTAAAATTATCTTTCCATATATTTTTTGTCTTAATTTTAAAATCTGAAAGTTCTTGTTATAGGTTCTTCATATGCCTATTATATAGGATACCTTGTTATATATATAAAAAAAAACATTAAGAAAGGTTTTAATAAGGGTAATGAAACGTTTTTCATTATCTTAGAAAAACATTAAGAGAACGTTTATAGCCCAATGGGAGAATTGAACGTTTGAATAACGTTCTTATAACCAAGCAAGAACGTTAATACAACGTTTATATAAAATGAGAATTGAACGTTCTAACGTTATTATAACCAGGAAATATCGTTAATACAACGTTTATACAACGGGAGAATTGAACGTTCTTATATCCAAGAAATAACGTTTAAAGGGATACTCCACTTTTTTGGGAAATAGGCTCATTTTACAACTTCCCAGAGTTAAACAGTTTAGTTTTACCGTTTTCGAATCCATTCAGCCGATTTTCTGATATTTAGAAGAATATCAGTAAGCAGACAGTTTCTGGTCTCATTGACTCCCATAGTATATTTTTTTTCCTACTATGGAAGTCAATGAGACCAGAAACTGTCTGCTTACTGATATTCTTCTAAATATCAGAAAATCGGCTGAATGGATTCGAAAACGGTAAAACTCAACTGTTTAACTCTGGGGGAGTTGTAAAATGAGCCTATTTCCAAAAAAAGTGGAGTATCCCTTTAACAACGTCTAAAAACTGGACGTTTTGAAATTCCCTAAAACATTCAGAAATAACGTTTTTATAACTTAATGGGGACGTTATGAAAATGTTCTTATAACCTAAAATTTTTAGCTGGGGAAGAGGAGAGATTCGCGATTGCACTGAACACGTTTTAAGTGCAGGCATATTCTCTGAGCGAGCCCAGAGAGAGAATTCTTACAAGAGAAGTGTATCTGAGAGCGCGCGCGGGAGATTCGCGCTTGGCACATCATATTCTGCGCGCGAGTTGGGGGGGACTGTCTCCAATATTGGGGGGGGGGACACGTCCCCCCGGTTCCTACGCCAGTGCTGAGAAAGTAACAGCATGTCTACACACACGGACAACATCTGACAAACACAGAGTGAAGGTGAGGAACTTAAATACACAGTGATAATGAGAAGATGATGAGCAGGTGTGATGATCTGATGAGTGTCCATGACAACTGATGACTAGCGGGAAACTAAGACAAAGAAAAACATGTGACTGATGAAAACAAAACTAACTGAACATAAGTGTAACAGTCATGTATTTTATCAACTACATTTTATATGATCATCCTAGTTCAACTTACAAACATATAAATGGTGATTGCTTTCAGATGAATGTTATGGTAGTTTATTTTACCCACAGAACACCTGCTCCCTTCCCTCCAGAGTGAGACATCATGTCTTTCTCTGTCACAGAGGCTCTGTCCACCATCTGCTAAGCAGTGACATCTGTCAGACTGTGTCAAACGAACTGGAAAATGGCCAGTTCTGCTATCTCTGGCCGGACCGCACAGACCCACGCTGTAACAACAGACTGAATGATGCTAAATAGCTGATCATATCTGGGCCATGCTGACTGACATTACACCAGATCTAATGTCGCTGAAGGTGTGTGTGTGTTTGTGTGTGTGTGTGTGTGTGTGTGTCTGTGTGTGTGTGTGTGTGTGTGTGTGTGTGTGTGTGTGTGTGTGTGTGTGTGTGTGTGTGTGTGTGAGTGACACACAGATTAAGTACTCTGACAGGCCACACAATAAAGCCATCAGGTGGAGTGACATGTCAGATGGATGGAGAGAAGGATGAATTGTCACTCTGTGTCAGTCCAGATGCTGTCCTCATCCCTGATGTATCACACACACACAGCAGCGTGGGAACAACAGCCACAACAGTTTTTTTTTTAGATAGATGCATGATATTTCATAGATATGTCACTTTTGCTTTACACAGCTCCTAAATGCAGTTTACTAGAGTGAAATGTGGGTTTGGCTTTTGAAAATCTACACAACAGCTGATTATACTTTCTGTATACTCAGCACAGCTATGAAAAAGCTAAATATCAAGTACAATGTGGCTTGTAATAAAACAGATCAATAACCAAAAAGTTTGGACCTCCATCGTGAAATACAAGCAAATCAAATTTCTGTGTATAACCAGAAAAAACAGCCTTGTAAAACAATGCACATTTCTTAATATAAGCCAAAAAGTCAAGTCAAGTTACCTTTATTATTTAGTGCTTTTTATAATACTGATTGTTTCAAAGCAGCTTTACAGTGATAACAGGAAAATGATGCAACAAAGTTTGTTTCGGCTTAACAGCAGCTCTGGAAGAAAATGCCGTCGAAGTCCAGCTTAAGCAAGTTCAGTGATGGTTCATTTTTGTTATTAAAAAGTTATTAATTTAGTCTATACAGCGCTCTGGAAAAAACAGTAATGTCATCATCCAGCTTAGTTCAGTTCTTATATAATGGTGTCAATGCAGACAGATCAATAATAATGTTGAATATCATATCCCCAACTAAGCAAGTCAAAAGCCAAAGGCGACAGTGGTAAGGAACCAAAAACTCCATCAGTGACAGAATGGAGAAAAAAACCTTGGGAGAACCCAGGCTCAGTCAGGGGCCAGTTCTCATCTGACCATTGAACGAACAGTGTATGATTATGATTAGCTAGAATTACAGGTCAGAAGTCAATTGGATCGAAACATCAGCATATTATCAGTTTGATTGGTTAAAGATAGGAGTCATCATACTCGTAATAGGGGACGATTGTTGAGGATCAGTGCCGATGGGCTCAGTGCCGATCGTTGGGTGGGCTTTCACAGGGGAGAGTCTAGTTGACACAAGCTCTGCTGACACTTCAGAGATGCGTTGTGGTCGTGTCTAGGCACAGGTCCTCCATCTGATCTGGATACGGCCCTGATCCGGCAAACGACAGTAAACCTTGCGATAAACAGAGAGACTAACATTAGTCAAGTTAAGTCACCTTTATTTATATAGAGCTTTTTACAATACATATTGTTTCAAAGCAGCTTTACAGAGATAGCAGGAAAATAATGTTGTAATAGTATTGCTAAATTTAAAATTAAATGTCCCCAAGCCAAAAGCCAATGGCGACAAAGGCGACAGTGGCAAGGAACCAAAACTCCATCAGGTGACAGAATGGAAAAAAAAATAAAAAAACCTTGGGAGAACCCAGGCTCAGTCAGGGGGCCAGTCCTCCTTTGGGCCAACGAACCAACAGTGTATGATTATGATTTAGGCAGCATAATAGGGCAGAAGTCAGATGGGATCAGAACTTTCACGATATTTATCCGTATCTGGTTAAGGTCGGAGTCATCACGCCGGTGTGGAGATGAGTGTGTTGAGGTGTCCTTGAGTCCTTCACAGTGTTTTTGAGGCTGGCACTTCAGGGATGTCGTTGTTGTCGTCGTGTCCATGCGATGGTCCTTCCTCAGATCTGGATACGGCCTGGATCTGGTTGGTTTGCGGTAAACCTTCGGGATAAACTGAGAGACTAATATTAGCGTAAACGCCATCCCTCTTATGATGTACCAAATACATCAGGATTTATGGGAAGTGTTCCCATAAATGCCATTTTTCTTATGATGTAACGAGTACATCAGGTGTTACAGGAAGTGATCTTGGTTCCGGCTGACCTGGTTTATGCAGCCTAACAATCATTTAACTGATTTGAATAATAGAAATGTATAATAATCTATGTGTATGCCAGGTTAAAAGAGATGACTAAAATGTATTTTAGTATCATTAATAAGGTGCGAGTATGAGTATGATCTCTGTATAAAATCAGTCTTTAAATGCAAGATGTTTAAAGTGTAGCCTACCTTAAATATACTTTTTAACACAATCAAATATACTTAAGCATATCTTTAGTTGAACCTCAGCTCTACTTCTGCAATAAAGTGCATTAAGTACAAAATTAGTTGTTCCAATTTACCAGACCTTAAGTAAACCAGTTTAGTATAACAAAAGTACAATTGCAAGGTATTTTTAAGTACATGTAAATTTGTAGTATAATTAACACAACATAAATGTTTTTTAAATACATTTTAGTATTCCTCTTTTTTTTTCCACTAGGGTACCCATCACAGAAAACAGTTTTTACATTTTTACACTTTCAAAAAACACCACTTAGTATGATTTATAAGCTGTTTTCCTAATGGGGACACACAAGCACGAATGCACGCATACACACAAATACATATGTGCTTTTATTGGCCTAATTTCTTCCCAGAGGAAAATTGTGTTACTTTACAGTTAGGGATTAAGAGATATCTTTTAAATCTACAGAGAATACACATATGAGATTCTTTTTTATAAGTCTTCATTTGCCAGGAAAAACCAATGGGATATTAAAGACATTTTATTTTTATTTCTCGCTATCTTAAAAATAATGGTCACAATCACAAATTGTTTTGCAGTCTGATGTTATAGATGAACCTTCTTAAGTTTTACTGTGAACTGTGCAGCATGCTACCAAAAGATGGCAATGTTGCTGTGTTGAATTCTACAATTAACTTCTGTTTCTGTCCGTTTCTCTCTCCTCCTGTCTTTCCTTCTTTGGTTTGACCCTCAGGTTGACAGAGAACTGAGGACATTGTGGTGTTCTGTATTCCTTTCACAACACACCACCCACTCCTACTTTACAAATCTTATATATACAGTCACATAACACAGTAATCTCAGAATATTGTGGGCAGACTGTGCTAAAACAGCAAGGACGTTTTCCTTGGAAGATTCAGAGAAAGAGTGAATTAGGATGTGGACAACTACATTTTTTTCAAATTGACTATGAATTATCAAGAAGACTAGTCTGTCTTAAAAAAACACTGTGTAATGGTGGTAATTTAGGATACCAGATACCATTTAAATGCCTACACATAAGACATGCTTGCAGCTGGACAGAATGCAAACAAATGTAACACCGCAAAGGAGACATGTTTTTAAAAGTTTAAAATAAAATGACTTTTTAACCAAGTCTTAGTGTTGCTTAAAAAAATCATCATGCATGATGCAATGGCCAAAAATCTGCATAGATAGACAAACAATTGAAAAATATATTTTGTTGTGGCTGCAAATTTGTTAGAAAAGGCTTTGATGGCTATAGTGGGTTCTTTAACTGGATGCATGCAATTTTTCGTGTTTTAGACTGTTGACAACTTGTTGCACTATAGCAAAACCCTCTCAGAGAAGCTGGGTCTCTAAATTCATCCCAAAAGACTAAATATATATATAAAAAAATAATAAAATCCTGATAAACTCTCTACTCAACCTCATTAATAAACAAGTGACGACCAGTCACTTGTCGACCAGTCCTGCTTCAAAATATCCGTCACAAGTAGAGTAAACAATGCAAATTCTTTACTCTTTCGTGGAACACAAAAGAAGAGATTTTGGGGGAAAAGTGCAATAAAAGTAAATAAGGTCCAAAGTTGTTTTGGACTTACTGCATGAACAAAAACATTATTTTTATTCTCTCGACGGAAGATAAAAAGTGTCATGCGGGTTTGATACTAAAAGAAGATGAGAAAATTATAACAGAATTTTAATTTCCCTTGAACAGCAGACGTATATTGTGTCTGGATAAAAATGAATAAATCCAAAATTATGTAAAAGTAAAACAAGTCTTGCCAGTAAGGCAACTGCTCCCACTCCTAAATAAACAACAGTAAGTTTCTCATCAAGCTTCTCTTCTCTTCTCTTCTTCTCTTCTCTTCTCTTCTCTTCTCTTCTCTTCTTTCTCTTCTCTTCTCTTCTCTTCTTCTCTTCTCTTTCTTCTCTTCTTCTCTTCTCCTCTCTTAAGTCTCTCCTCATGTGTAATTACATAGCATGAGGGTGCATTGCCATGCGTTTTAGAGCAGCCAAATGGACCCACAGCAGGCTAGCAATTCAGCCACTATTACCCCGAAATGTGTGTCTCTTAATGGCTTATGAGGCAGCATCCTGCAGGGGACGGGTTAACAGAGCCTTGTCCATCCTAGAGAAATTGCCACTCTCCACTAAATTGCATCCTTCTGAGAATCTTACAGGTAAGCTATAAAAAAAGCCCTGAAAGGTGTAAAGATGTCAAATTTTCACAATTGTATTAATTGTCAAAAAAAAAGAAAAAAAGAAAAAAATGAACAAAAGAAAGAAAGAAATAAATATCATTTTTTATGAAGATAACTCCCAGAAGAGAAATAATTAACATTGATCTAAAATGTATGAGCAAGAATCAGAGAAAAGAGAAAGACAGAGTGAATGTTTTGGAAATGGTCTGTATTACTGGTTTGTTTTCTTAGACTATTCACATTTGAACATTTGGATCATATTCTCTCTGCTTTCTGCTGGAGCACACAGGGTGTTCAATGCCAAAAGGTGTCCATGGATAGTTTCGCTTATTCTGTAAGTCTTGTGTCATGGCTGAGGATTTTTTTTAAAGAAATATTGAAAACATAAATGACATATTGAAGTGCTGATGATTTTGTTATTTACATTTTATAATTAAGAATGAGCAAGATTCTCATTCTATAAAGAAACACAACTGGAAACAAGATGAGTCATCAACATTTTTGGCCCCTTTTTCAGGGAAGAAAGAGACACATGTACACATCACTAATCCAGCTAATTAGTCTTTCAAGGCCAAACCATTAATTTTAATATTGAGTTACAGACATACATACAATATACAATATAACACAATTACAAAAGTTTGAGAAATTAACAGTATGAAGGAAAAAGGTAAAAAGTACACAATGATTTGAGAAATTAAGATTTATTTATTGACATTTTATGACATTATTGCAGGTTTTTAAAGACGTTTTCACTGAAGAACACTGAATTATTTTGCTGTTACAATAAAATACTAATACAAATTAACCACAATTTAAGATAAACTAGGTTTAAAATAAAACATTTTAAAAAAGATTACAAACCTGGCAGCCAGGTTTGAGATTTCTGAGGTTTCTCCAAGCAAATGTGAGAGTTTGTTGTGGCATCAGGGGCCTGTACAATGAAGCCAGCTGAACAAACTCTGGCTTACATAATTGGTTTCAAATTGACAAAACCAAATCAATCCAATCAGGCTTTGTTTATCACTATCATGCTTTTGTTTATCAAGACTGTAAGCTCGACTCAATCGGCCCAATGGAGGCATCCGATCAGCGGGTGAATGTCTCTGCACTTTATTGTCTTTCCTTGTGGCAAAGTAATTCGATTAAATTAAATATTTTTTTTTTCATATGTATTACCTCGTTATGTCATCTGACTCCATAAATGAAAAGGTTTTAATGATATCTGTGCATCATTAAATGTGAGCGAATGTTTGACTATTCTTTTTAGATCTCCACCCGGAACCGCTTCTCCCCTCTTCGCGAGTCGGAACGCGACGACGCCGTGATCATCGGCACTTCCATGGTCCGCCATGTCCGTGCTACCTCGGGTAAAGGTAAGGTGCGCACTCACTGCTTTCCTGGTGCTCGTGTTCTTGATGTCGCTGCACAGGTTCCCGAGATCCTGAACGGTGACGAGCGCGTCGGAGCTGTCGTGCTGCACGCGGGGACGAATGACATCAGGCTGCGGCAGACGGAGGTTCTGAAGAAGGACTACAGGAGCCTGATCGAGACGGTACGCAGCACATCGCCTAGAGCAACGATCGTCGTGTCTGGACCGCTTCCCACGTACCGACTTGGACAAGAAAGGTTCAGTAGATTATTTGCTTTAAATGAATGGTTAATGTCATGGTGTAATGAACAGAAACTGCTCTTTGTAAATAATTGGAATCTGTTTTGGGAGCGACCTAGGCTCTTCCGTCCTGATGGTCTGCACCCCAGCAGAGTCGGAGCGGCTGTTCTGTCGGACAACATCTCCAAGACGCTACACACCATCTGACTAGTAAGTCAAAGTCCAAATCATAGTCTTTGCTGTCCCAACTTAATTGATATAAGTACCAATGTAGAACATTATATAGAAACTGTGTCTATTCCTCGCTTAGTGAAGCCAAATAACAAATCTACTGTAAGATCTAGCAAGAATATTATTGTAATTAAACCAGAAAATCTAAATATCAGTGAACAAAAACAATTTCTAAAGCTAGGTCTTCTAAACATTAGATCGCTCACACCTAAGGCGGTTATTGTAAATGAAATGGTCACAGATAATAATTTCGATGTTCTGTGCCTTACTGAAACCTGGCTTAAACCAAATGATTATTTCGGTCTAAATGAGTCTACTCCACCAGGATACTGTTATAAGCATGAGCCCCGTCTGATCGGTCGTGGCGGCGGTGTTGCAACAATCTATAGAGATATTCTTAATGTTACTCAGAAAACTTGTCATAGGTTTAATTCGTTTGAAGTACTTGTGCTAAATGTTACGCTCTTAGATGTAAGAAAGAAATCCTTATTATCTCTAGCCTTGGCTACCGTATATAGACCTCCAGGGCCATATACTGATTTCCTAAAAGATTTTGCAGACTTTCTCTCAGACCTATTGGTCAATGTCGATAAAGCAATAATTAT
This sequence comes from Chrosomus eos, assembly GCA_036326025.1. Classification (NCBI taxonomy): domain Eukaryota; kingdom Metazoa; phylum Chordata; class Actinopteri; order Cypriniformes; family Leuciscidae; genus Chrosomus; species Chrosomus eos. Next base: position 37,909,881 of record CM070826.1, on the reverse strand, counting down.
TGGCGACTTTAACATACACGTAGATAATACAAATGATGCGTTAGGGGCTGCGTTTACAGATCTATTAAACTCTTTTGGGGTGAAGCAAAACGTCAGTGGTCCCACTCATCGTCTCAATCATACACTAGATTTAATTATTTCATATGGAACCGATCCAACCGATATAGATATTATACCGCAAAGTGACGATCTCACTGATCATTACATGGTAACTTGCATAATACGCACTGCTGAAATTTGTCATGTTGCACCACGTTATAGACCAGGCAGAACAATCCTTCCAACCACTATAGATAGATTCTCAAATAGCTTACCTGATCTATCTCAGCTGCTCAGTAAACCCAAACAAACAGATGAACTAGAGGAAATGACTAGCAGTATGAGCAACATTTTCTCTAGTACACTAGATATTGTTGCACCAATTAGATTAAAAAAGGTTAGAGAGAAAACTAAAACACCATGGTACAACAGTGCTACGCATGCTATCAAGAGAGAAACTCGTAACTTAGAGCGTAAATGGAAACGAACTAATTTAGAGGTCTTCAGAATCGCGTGGAAAGACAGTATGTCACGTTATAAAAGGGCTCTAAAATCAGCCAGGGCTGAGCATATCCGCAAACTAATTGAAAATAACCAAAATAATCCAAGGTTTTTATTTAACACCGTGGCTAGACTAACAAATAATCAGACATCTCCAGAGCAAAATATTCCGTTACAATATAGTAGTAATGATTTTATGAATTACTTCAATGAGAAAATAGAAAGCATCCGAAACACAATTGTAAATGTACAATCCTCTATGGTGTCTTATGACTCGGCCTCAATTATGGCCCCTCTAGAACAACTACACCGCTTTACAACTATAGGACAGGAAGAACTAAATAAACTAATCATTGCATCTAAACCAACAACATGTTTATTAGATCCAATACCCACTAAACTACTTAAAGAAGTGTTACCTGTAGTGGAAGAGCCTCTTCTCAATATTATTAACTCGTCTTTATTTTTAGGTCACGTTCCAAAAATATTCAAGCTGGCAGTAATAAAACCTCTCATTAAGAAACCGCAATTAGATCCAAATAACCTAGCAAATTACAGACCCATCTCAAATCTTCCATTTATTCTAAAATACTAGAAAAAATTGTGTCCGCTCAATTGTACTCTTTCTTGCAAAAAAATGATATCTACGAAAAATTTCAGTCGGGATTCAGACCGCATCATAGCACAGAAACTGCGCTAGTTAAAATTACAAATGATTTACTCTTAGCCTCTGACCAAGGCTGTATCTCAATACTAGTTCTACTTGATCTTAGCGCCGCGTTCGACACTATAGATCATAAAATACTCTTAGATTGACTACAAAACTACACTGGTGTTCAGGGACAGGCATTAAGCTGGTTTAGATCGTACTTATCAGACCGTTACCATTTCGTCTGTTTAAATGGGGAAAAATCAAAGATAACATCAGTAGACTATGGAGTGCCGCAAGGATCTGTCCTAGGCCCTCTGCTATTCTCAATATATATGATGCCACTTGGTAATATTATAAGAAAACATGGAATTAGTTTTCACTGTTATGCTGATGACACTCAATTATATATCTCATCACGACCAGATGAAAACACTAACTTATCTAACTTGACAGAGTGTCTAAAAGATATAAAATGCTGGATGACGTGTAATTTCCTGCTATTAAATTCAGATAAAACGGAGGTATTACTTATTGGTCCAAAAAACTACCCTTACAATACAACTTTAATTTAGAAGGATGTCCTGTTACTTTATCCACTACAGTAAAAGACCTGGGTGTTATACTAGACCGCAACTTGACTTTCGAAAATCATATCTCATATGTTACAAGAACAGCCTTTTTCCACCTTAGAAACATTGCTAAGCTACGTAACATGCTATCTGTTTCAGATGCAGAAAAGTTAGTTCATGCATTCATGACCTCGAGACTAGATTACTGTAATGCTTTATTAGCTGGTTGTCCTGCATCCTCAATAAACAAGCTACAGTTAGTCCAAAATGCAGCCGCTAGAGTTCTTACTAGATCAAGAAAATATGATCATATAACACCAATTTTATCATCTCTACACTGGTTACCTATTAAGTTCCGTATCAACTACAAAGTATTACTATTGACTTATAAAGCTCTAAATGGTTTAGCTCCTGTGTATTTAACAGACCTTCTATCGCCCTACAATCCATCGCGCTCTTTAAGATCACAAAATTCGAGGCTTCTGGTCGTTCCTAGGATATCTAAGTCTACTAAAGGAGGGAGGGCGTTCTCACATTTATCTCCTAAACTCTGGAATAGCCTTCCTGATATTGTTCGAGACTCAGACTCGCTGTCCCAGTTTAAAACTAGATTAAAGACGCATCTCTTTAACCAAGCATTCACTTAATGCTTACCTTTTATACTACTTCTGAATCAGTTCGAATGCATTAATATTATGAACATCAGCTATGCTAATTATTTCCCATCTGTCTTTCTGCTGTTATCTCGGGACGCTGTTTAAATTGAGAGGTGATCAACTCAATTGGGATTGTGTCTCGAAAAGGGATGGTAATATAGTATGAGAGTTCAAATGTTAATTTCCTTTGTTTTCTCAGAGAATAGCCCTCTCTTCCAGTTCTTCCAGTTTTTCCAGCCCCCTTTCCACTGCACACGACATTCGGACACGACTGTCAGAATTCGCCCCCCTAGTGGCAGTCGCACGGAACTTTCATTACGATCGTACACGTAACGTGGGAGAGAAGTTGATTCTCGGAGTCTCCGAATACCCCATTCTGTATGATATAACTCTTGAATCATACAGAGACATCTGCAGAAAAAATTAAGCTTGGTAGTGAGATTCTGAGAGTCTGCCTGGTGTGTTTTTATTGCCAAATCTGCAGAATGAATGCAACTCTTTGTAAAGCCTAAATTGGCATCTACCCTAGTATTTCAATGCAGTTGTATTATTCCACATTTAATGTACTGCATTCTTCATTATAATGATAATGTTATGTTAACCACTATCAGTTTTTAAAATTTTGTTTAATTTCAGATTTAAAGTTATGCTCATATGCTACTGTGATATGAACTAGCAGTATGAATTTATTATGCAATTATAAAAATAATATATATAATTCATAATTATTTACTTATTTATTAATAACCATGCATTTTTAAAAAGTTTTAAGTGTTTCGGATCAAGTTTTTTTTTAAGTATTAATAATTCTCAACTTGCGCACACTGATTTGACTGGACTACATTGGAAGACATCACATCCGGTCACCCGGTCGCATACCATCTATTTGCAAAAGTTCAGATATTTTCAACGGATCTAAAGCTCAAATCGGATCCAGATTTTCAGCATACGCATTTGATCAGAACTCGCGGCAGCTCCCATACAACTCTCCATTAGAAAAGAATGACTTCCAGTCCGACGGCTGTCGTTTGTCGTGTGCAGTGGAAAGGCGGCTTTAAAATACGCTGATCATCAACTTTCTCTATCAACTCATGCTTTGATCCTGAGTTCATGAAATTGTGACATCAGTTGAGAACAGCCAATGTTTTACATGCTGTGAGCCATAATGAAACTTTGATTCACTTCTTGTGCAAGAAATCTTTATTCTGCCAAAGATTAAGATATTGTTATGAAAAATATGAAAAATGTATTAAAAAAGTGAACAGCAAAAAAACATCTCGAGTTACGACTGTAACCCTTGTTCCCTGAGAAGAGAACGAGACACTGCATCGATACGAAGCTAATCCAATCCTGATTGGTCTGGTCATGATGTAACATCTGGTGCCATACATGGAAGCTACAAAGGGATGCCGACACAAAACAGAGTTAGCTTCTGTGATGAAGCAAGTCGCTCCCAGGCAGGGGAAGGCCCCTAAAAGGAGGGCTCTATGGGATGCCATTCCTCTGGTTGAATAAGCCCTCACGGCCCAAGGTGAAGGCAAGCTGCACCTGATAGGCCATAGAGATAGCCTGAACGATCCAGTTACTGATGGTCTGTTTGGATGCGGGAAGCCCCTTCTTGGGCAAACCGAAGCACACCAGCAACTGGTCTGACTTCTGCCATGAAGAAGAGGGATCTGCCAAGGCTGGTCTGCCAGGAGTGCTATGATGTCTGAAAATCATACCCGGGATTGCCAGTATGGGGCAACTAGAAGTAGGCTGATCCCGTCTCGACAGACCCTCTCCAGATCTCGCGGGAGCAGAGGGATGGGGGAAAAGCGTACAGGCGTAGCCTCTGCCACGTCTGTATAATGGCATCCAATCCCAATGGGGCTGGATGGGTGAGAGAAAACCACAGTGGACTGTGGGACATTCCTCGAGATGCCAACAAATCCACTTCTACTGGGCCGAACCTCTCGCATATCGACTTCACCAACTCGGTGTGAAGTCTCAATTCCCCGGGCCTCAGCCCTTGCCATGACAGGATGTCTGCTCTCTGATTCTGGTCCCCTGAGACGTGCATTGCTCTGAGAGATAACAGTTTCCCCTGGGACCACGGGAGGATCTGATGCGGATCTAAATAGAGGGCACAATCTTAGAACCCCCTGATGAATCAAGTAGGAGACCACTGATACATTGTCTGCGTGGTGACCCCTGAGGTCTGGGAGGAAGCTCCTCAGAGCCCTGCCATCCATGACCACGCCCCAGCTCGTGAGGGAGGCGACTGTCGAAGCGGCATTCCCAGCAATATGGCGCCGCAGCTTTGGAACAGAAACCAAGCTGTTTTCCAAATAGATAGGGAATGAAGGCATCTGCACATAACCCTGATCATCGGGGAAAACCCCTTGGTTTTCAACCACCACTGCTGGGCCTTCATATGCAGCAGACCGAATGGAATGATGTTGGACGCTGTTGCCATGAGCCCTAACACTCTGAAAATGTTTTACAGTGATGGCTTGGCCTAGCTTTATCCTGGTCACCTTGGCCAGGATGGACTCAATCCGTGCAGGAGACAATTGTGCCTGCATCGTGGCTACCTCCAGACTTCGATTGCCTCCAGCCTCCAGTTTGATCGATTGCTCCTGTCTGCCTTGCTGCCGAGTGCGTCTATAAGCTCCATATATCTGTCTGTATTTAATATTTATTTACTATCATTCTGTGTTTTTTATATTGCTAATTACAGTGGTGGGCCGTGCATTTCACACCTAGGCCTTCAGTGGTGTCCTACCTGAATTAATAACTTTTAATAGTGTAGCAGCGCACAGGCTCTCTATAATTGTTGTGAAATTGATTTTGCATCGGTAGTTATTGGGTTAATGCGGTGAGTTGGGAAAAGGCCGGTAGAGAGAAACGAGCGTGTGAATTCGGCTGGTGCGTTTGTGTACAGTGCGTTCCGATTATAAGTTCAGAAACGGAGCCTCCCTTGTCTTGTCGTTCAAGGGTTACAATAGTCCCTTTCAGACGTTATGACAACAATATGAATGTTTGAAAAAAAATTAAATATTGAAATTATATAATCGGATTAAATATGACTGATTATCTGATAGGTTAAAGCAACAGTTTCATTGCCATTCATTTTAAGCTACAGGCGAACGCTCTATCGATTCTGAAGGCCTTAAGGCAGATTTCTTTGACCAGGGCTGCGTTCAGCCCCGACAAAACGTTGCACCGTTTTTTTAAACAGAAACGGTGATGCGTTGAACACATGACGCAAGAGTTGCAACTATGGCAGCTGAGAAGGCCATTCTTTGTGTTATTTGTGAAGAATTTTCGGAGCCTGATGAAGTCGGTATAAATATGTGTTTAATACTATAAAATATGCCCGATGTTACAGTTACTGCACTTGCCGCCCAGAACAAAAGAGAACATCCCAAACGAGTGAAGGGATTTGTGGAAACTGAAATGGAAGCACACATCTTACCTAATTCAGACTAAAACACATCTATTTAGCCTCACGCACTGACTTTATTTGTAGTTCTACCTAGAAAGACTCGGGAGAATAAATACTGTAACAATAAATACATTAATTGATTGACAAGCAATACAGTTCTTTGGCGTAGGGTCCGTTAGGGTCCGGACTCTGCATTTCCTGCCTGAAGACGAAGGCAGGGGCGCAGCGACCTCCTGGGAGGTATAGGAAGGGACCATCCTGGTGGTGGTGGGGAGGATGGAGGGGAAGGGAGCATCCTGGTGGTGGTGGGGAGGATGGAGGGGAAGGGAGCATCCTGGTGGTGGTGGGGAGGATAGAGGGGAAGGAACCATCTTGGTGGTGGTGGGGAGGATGGAGGTGAATGAAAGCATCAGCATCTGCGAACTCAAACATGTGTAAGTACTGGTCTTTTATACTGCAAGTATTAGACACGATTGGATAGATGAGAAGGTAATAAGTGACGTAGCAATTGAGTCTTCCTGGCAGAATTTAAAGCTAAAGCTTCCATTTCATACTGTTTTAATACCCTGTATTTTCTTTCTCATTTTTAGGAAAAGCTAAAAATATAAACAACTACATCATTATGTTGATATCCTATATTTTTACAATAATACTTACGACAAACATGTCTTCTAATATCCTCAGTTGTTGCGTATACCGAGCTGCATTGAACACATTTGTAAATTACTTTCCTTGTGCGAGTTCACTTTAATACTGCGTGCTTTATATATATGTTGCTGCTGATTGGACTGCAGTTCTGACACACCCACCAAACAAGAGAAAACGTATCTCAAACCCCATTGCACACAGGTGCACGCCGTTTCCAGGAAACATGAGTTCACCCAGAAACCGTAGCAAAACGTTGCACACCGTTTTGAACTTGAACGTGCCCCCTGACAACACAATGGCTGAAATATGATTGTATACAAGCTCTAACATAAACATACACTACTGGAAGCAGCGCAACCAAGAGAACAGCTATAAAATTAAGAGAATGAACTATTGGTACATGGTAAGTGTTGTGGTTACTGTGCATTTACAACAAATGACACATTAAAACTGCAAATACTGTGGTAAAAGCATGGTAAGTTTTGTGGTTACTGTCCTTTTACTATACCTATCACAGTAAAACTAAGGTTACTGTGGTAAGAGCATAGTAAGTGTTGTTTTTACTGTTTTACACTTCTACTACAAATACCACTTTGGAACTAATTGTACTACCTGATATGAATATGATTGACTGATTGAAGGTCTAGGCCTATAGCACCTCACGTGACAGACAGTATTTAATCACGTTAGTTTAGTAAGGTGTTTTGAATTAGAAAGCAATGAAACACAAAGCCTCCGTGGAGATAACAGATATAATGCAGTGACCGAACCTGAGAGAGCTAATCTGATTAATATCGACAAACAGAAAAGACATTATAACAAACATTATATGGACAGCGTATTTACGACTACTTTCCAACATCTGGCACACGTGACCTGATGCCAAATATCGCAATGTGTTTGGAATGAGACTTCTTCAGCGCTAATTCCTACTGATAAAATCTATGGATAAAATTCGCATCTTTTTAATGACGTACGACTCGCATTTACTGGGGAATATCCGATTTGTCTGCTTACGTGGCACACGCAAATGCACGTATCCGATTCATATCTGATTTATTACCACATAAGTGGCAAGTGAAGCGAAGTGAGGCCTGAATCCGATCTGAGAAAATCGGAATCCATGCGTTTTTTTCCTGCTTACATGTTCATGGGTCACATCCGATCTGTGCCACATGAGAGGAAAAAATCAGATTTGGGTCACTTGAACCATGCAGTTTAAATGGGGCCTATGTGATGCCTTGGGTGCTTGACCATGCCTACTTACCATACTACAGCATAATTTAAAACAAAAGCAAATTGTCTGCAATTTGTTACTGAAAGCATCTTTTTTCTTCGCACTTGGAATGACTGGCGAAGTCCAAATGCGTGCTTAAATACGCAGATGGATTCGCATTTGAGTCGCATCCTCTCAAAAGATAAATAATGGAAAGCAATGACCGCCTATAAGTGTATAATCATGGAGCAAACGTAAGTTGTTGTTGCTCAAGGCTTAAGTCTGTGCAGTCGGACGATATTGGGGTGAATTGACTAGCGAAGCCCTGAGCGTGTAATAACATTGCGCATGGTTTTACAGTGAATTTGGTTGAAAGCCACGAGTGTCTCTCACACACGATAAAGGGTGCGTGTTGAACATACTCCTCTGCGGACTATTAAGGGATGATGGAGCCTATGTCACATATTGCCATTTTTAATTAGGCTTACCAATATCATATCCAGGCTTATATAAAGTAGCTACAGGTTAATATAAAACAAAAGCTTTTCTGCACATTGCTGTTGCTGAAAGCACTGATGTAACGCACTTGGATTACCTAGCAAAGTCCAACTGCGTCCTGTAAAACGCCTGTGGTTGCATTGATGGTTGAAAGAGCGTCTCTCACAAACGATAAAGGGTGTGTGTTGAATTTGGCCAATATACTCCTGCGGGTAATTAAGGGATGATGGAACCTAAATTGTCGTGGACACCTAGCACACATTCATGTTTAAATTGAGTAGGCTACCACAGGCTAATTTAAAACTAAACGAAATTGTAGCCTACGCACTCTACTGTTGCTGAAAGCATCTGATATCACGCACTTGGATTAAGAAAATGCCAAAGGACGTGACAAAATGGCCTTATATGACGCTCTGAGATGAGAAGGGGTTGGGTGCAGAGAACATGAGTTGGACCCAGGTGGCTTTAGTGCTGGAGTTTACATTTACATTTATTCATTTTAGCTGACGCTTTTATCCAAAGCGACTTACAATTGCTATATTTCAGAGGTCGCACGCCTCTGGAGCAATTAGGGTTAGGCTAAGTGTCTTGCTCAGGGACACATTGGTGTTTCACAGTGGATTCGAACCCGGGTCTCTCACACCAACATGTGGCATGTGTCTTATCCACTGCGCCATCACCACCCCTTCACGAAGGTTCCTTTACGAAAGTTCCTTCACGAAAGTTCCTTCACGAAAGTTTTTCTAGCAAATTTTAATTTCTAAATCTAAATGTTCTTAAATACAGACCAACACTTCGAGAATGCGCACCTCATACCACTAAGATTGATTAGCGAGAGATTAACAACAAATTCTCCTTACCGTCTCCAGTGTCTACATCCAGTTTGTGCAAACAGCGATAACACAGTAACAAGCTCGTACAGCCGAAGACGGAAGCACGTTCTTCAACACAAATCAGCGTCTCTAAAATATACATTTACATATACATTAAACAGAACGCACTTCTCGTAACCGAATACACTTCATGACCTACAAACAACTAGCAATATATTTTCTTTACCAGCTCGGGTGCTCGCATTCGGTTTCCAGGAAGCAGTGACAGAAGCGTGTTAACGATGCAGCAGTTCACAAAAAGTGACGCATAACAGGCAGCACATACATTACTGTTTTTTATAGCCCAAGGGCGCAGGTATTAGGCTGGAATGGCAAATAAGAATGACGAAAGCAGAAATCGCCCTTCCTGCCACATATGTATGGCTTTCTTGCTGTTAATTACTTCCCTCAAGAGGGTGGGAGACTTGCAGGCCCTGTCAGTTGCCTCCTCCTGTCCTAAAGCAATGCTTCACCCTAGGCCAGGGTACTTGCCAAAGGTTCTTACTAATATTGCCCATTCTACAGTGCTTCAGGCCTTTCATCCTCCTCCTCATATGTCTGCGGACCAGGAGAAGCTACAATTACTTTGCTGTGTTTTGGCTTTTGAGATGTATGTCCGTAGGACTGCTCGGTGGCGGAAAACTGATCAGTGCTTCATGTCTCCCAAGAAGGGGTCCCAACCTCCAAGCAATCTATCAGTAGGTGGGTTGTGGAAGCTATCAGCATGGCCTACAAGGTGCGTGCTAGTGAGAGCGATGAGCTTTTATGTCTTTTTTAAGTTTGTCTTTTTTAAGTCCCTCCCTCGTGACCATACTCAAAAGTCGGGCATCGCAGTTCTAAGATGCAGCATTTCGTGTCCCTATACTGCGACTTGGTGGAAAACTTGCTACTGAAAATTTTGCTACACTATTTTGCTACACTATAATGCTACACTCCCCAACACTGCCAATTATGGCTTGGATAATTTTGAATGGGTAAAATAATAATAATAATATTAAATCATGTATGTTTATTTTCTCTTTTTGCCATTTAGGTCATTTTTCTAGTAACTTTTTGTTGACATACAGAACACATCTACCTCTATGATTTTCTCTGGTTTTATTTTCATTCAGTATGACCAGTGCTCGAAGTGGGACGGTACGCACTGCCGTGCAAAGGCAAAAGACCGTAACTTCGCTTTTGGTCGAAAATGAGTTATTGGTATTTTTGGCACATTCAAGACCTCCTTTATTATGTGGATAAGTATCGTGAGTCAATTCCATTGTTTTTTCCGAAAAAATAATGGGTTGTCTTAACCGTAATTTCAAAAAGCCCATGAGAAACACCGTAATAGTGTTACCTACGTAATACCGCTCTTTGACTTTGTTTTGGAACGCTCATATTGAGTTACGGCACTCTGCCTTTGTTTAGCCGCGTGTCACTATGAAGTTACTGTGCCGGCGTTCTATTAAATAATGTTACCTATCAGATTATAGTGTTCTAGTGTCAGATCGGTGTCCTGCCTTTGTTTTACTTTCCATTAAAATTGAAATTACGATGTAGCAGCCTGTGTACTTTGTACAGCTATCAGTCCCTGTAACTTCTGATGTCCTCAGAGCTTTGTCCTGCACTAATGTGGTTAGAACATAGTATGCTCCATCGACAAACGTGTGATATCGATCGCGAAGGATACATGCAGAGTTGACAGAAAAATGTTATGCCGTAGCAGATAAATACAACAAAGCCCCGCCTCACCCAGTTTGGGTACCGGACCTGGTAGAATTAATCATGCATCTAGCTGGCAGAGTGCCAAAACTTTGCCGGCGCTTCAGCTCCGCCCTGAACACAGCCAAGCCGACGCGGGACTAATATATCACAGGGAGTAATAATAATGAAGCAACAAGGCTAGCATATTAGTGCATGAAGCAAGAAGTGCTGGTGCATACAACATCAGACCAGCTACAAGCAGGTTATATACAATCACAGCGCCCGGAATAAATCCACGGGACGAGCGAAGTGCACAAGCACAATAATAGGGCAGACAGCTGAAACCACCGCATACTGAAAAGACGCAGAACAAATAAGGTTGTGCCATAAATGCATTAGTCGTCTAGAACGCGCTTCCTACTGAGTCTCAAGGGGGAAAGCACTGCGTAGGCTACTTTTCGTGAACAGACGAGGAGCGTGACAACTTGAACACGAATCTCGGTAAGCGCCTGTGAAAGTATGCGTCTTTCAGATCCACCGCTATACCTCCGGGTTGAATGTACACAAGGGTCTGTTTTATCGTGATCATTTTGAACGTGTGTTTTGCAAGTCTTATGCCACTCGGTACCACTTGAAGATACTCTTTACCGCTATGGAGGTATTTTGTCATGTCTAATGTATTAATAGGGCCGCCAGAATGCAACCAAAGCATAATAAGTAGATGGCTATAAGTAATTGTAAATCATAAAATAAATGCCATGATCCCTAGATTTTATACAGGTGTTACTATAATGATTTTCTTAATGGTGATCAGCAACCAAATATTGATTATGTGGAAGTTACTGCCTTTTGCCAAGGCATGACTTCTCAGTTTTTGCTGACAATACAAAGGCAGAGTACAGTAACTTTAAAATAGTGGTCAAAAGTCAAGTTTGAGCTCAAGATTTTTTTATGTAGATCATTTTCATTACTTAAACATCTAATAGCCAGATTTCCAGTGTCCTATAATTAATTTGGCGGGACAACTAAAAATCTTTAAAGTCATTTTTCTCAGTTCCACACTCTAGCAAGTTAAGGTCTTTTGCCTTTGTAGGGCAGCACGTACCTGCACTTTTTATTGAGTACCACTACTTCTCACATGTAGCCGGTACTCGACCACTGACAGAAAAAGCGTCAGTGTCAAGCTCGTTTCACATATACTCCGTTTGCAGTGCGTATGCGGTGTGTATTTTTTCCGCACCCATGTTAACAGGTTAGAGCTTTCACACTGCACTCGGATGCACTCCCTATGCGCTGCGTATCGCGGTGCGGTGCGTATGCAGTGCAGCGATCATTCCGAGTCTATTTTTGCTGTGCTGCACGCGCTGAATTAAAGTGACAGCGCATGGTTTGTGGTCAAATCACAGGGTCACATGAATAATAATAATAATAATCTCACCTTAAATGCATTTAATTAAATAAAATGTAGTAATCTCACCATAAATGTATTTTTGGACTTGCAGACTTGGAGGAGTTCCGTTTTCGCACGCACGCACGCCACACACACACACACACACACACACACACACACACACACACACACACACACACACACACACACACACACACACACACACACACACACACACACACACACACACACACACACACACACACACACACACACACACACACACACACACACACACACACACACTTGTTTTGGTAACACTTTGAAATACGGTTCCTTCGAAGAAAACTGGAAGAAAACAAAACTAGAGGTTTTTCGGATTGCGTGGAAGGAGAGCTCGATTGCTTACAGAGATGCCTTAAAAGATGCTAGATCTGATTATTTTTCAAACCTATTAGAAGAAAATAAACATAATCCTAGGTATTTATTTGAAACAGTGGCTAAACTAACAAAAAAGAAAGCTTCAAGCTCAGATGTTTCCAAGAAACACAGCAGTAATGACTTTATGAACTTCTTCACTTATAAGATCGATAATATCAGGAAAAAAATTATAACTATGCAAACGTCTACTACAGTAGTGCATCAGGGAGTGCAGTGTAGTCTTCATGATGAAAAACTTGATTCATTTGTTGCTATAGGAGAGGAAGAATTTTGCAAACTTGTTAAATCATTTAAATCAACAACATGTATGTTAGACCCTATACCGACTAAACTATTGAAAGAGATGCTTCCAGAGGTCATAGATCCTCTTCTCAATATCATGAATTCATCTTTGTCTCTAGGATAAGTACCAAAAACCTTTAAGGTGGCTATGATTAAACCACTTGTTAAAAAAACGCAACTTGATCATACAGAATTCGTCAATTACAGGCCGATCTCGAATCTGCCTTTTCTGTCAAAGATATTAGAAAAAGCAGTATCCTCACAACTGTGTTCCTTTTTTAGAAAGAAATAATATCTGCGAGGATTTTCAATCAGGATTTAGACCGTACCATAGTACTGAGACTGCTCTCATTAAAGTCACAAATGATTTGCTCCTATCATCCGATCGTGGTTGTATCTCTCTATTAGTGTTACTCGTTCTTAGTGCGGCATTTGATACTATCGACCACAACATTCTTTTAAATAGACTAGAAAACTATGTTGGCATTAGTGGAATTGCACTAGCATGGTTTAAATCATATTTATCTGACCGTTTTCAGTTTGTAGCAGTAAATGAAGAGATGTCTTATCGATCACAAGTTCAGTATGGCGTACCACAAGGCTCAGTACTAGGACCGCTGCTCTTCACTCTGTACATGCTACCATTAGGAGATATCATTAGGAAACATGGAATTAGCTTTCACTGTTATGCTGATGATACTCAGCTGTATATTTCTTCAAAACCTAACGAAACTTACCAATTCACAAAATTAACGGAATGCATAGCAGATATATAAAAATTGGATGACTAGTAATTTCCTACTACTAAATTCTGAAAAAAACAGAGATTCTAATTATTGGACCATATTAGCCCGGTTCTGTCAACACTGCATTGGCTGCCTATTAAACATCGTATAAATTTTAAAATATTGCTGATTTCTTACAAAGCACTAAATGGTTTAGCTCCCTAGTACTTGAGTGAGCTCTTAACGCATTATAGTCCTGCACGTCTATTGCGATCTCAAAATTCTGGCCAGTTGATAATACCTAGAATATCTAAATCGACTGCTGGCGGTAGATCCTTTTTCATATTTAGCACCAAAACTTTGGAACAATCTTCCTACCATTGTCCGGGAAGCAGACACAGTCTGTCAGTTTAAAACTAGACTAAAAACACATCTCTTTGACCTAGCATTCACATAACACATTATAGACTTCAATAATTAATTGTTAGGCTGCATAGATTAGGCCAGCCGGAACCGGAACACTTCCCATAATTCCTGATGTACTTGTTACATCATAAGAAGAATGGCATCTACGCTAATTTAGTGTCTTTGTTTATCCCGACGTTTTTCTGCAGCCTGCCGGATCCAGGCCGTTACCAGAATTGATGAAGGACCTTTGCCTGGACCCGATGACAACGCAGTGCTGAAGTGCCAACTAGCCTCTCCCTATGGAGGATCCCTATTCCACTCTACAGATAAAGCGCTATGAAATTACGGTTTCGCGTCCCTACGCCGAATTGATAAAATAAAATTCTGCGTCAAAATTTATTGGCAAGACAAGTAGTTTGTTTAGGCATGGTTTGTAGCGAATTACAAACCTGCGCACACATATATTCAAACGCACATAACTATAGAATCAATTCTTAACGCGCATGTAAACGCCATCAGCGTTTATCACAGGTTCGCGTTTAAAGTCTATTTAGAGAGAACGGCGTCGTCTTAGCGGCCCCTAATTTAATAACAAATGATCATTTCGACGGAAGTGAATCAATCAAAACTAACTTTAGCTGGAAACAACATATTCAAGAACCGCTATAAAACCAAACCATTCTTTGTTACCTTAAATTATATGTTTGTCTCTGTAAAGCTGCTTTGAAACAATCTACATTGTTAAAAGCGCTATATAAATGAGGATGACTTGACTTGACTTGACTTTGTTAATGAATAACTACACAGGAACTATGAGTAACACAATATTAACGATCTAGTAACCACTATTAACTAACAAGAAATTCTGATTAACAAATTAGTAATATCACACAGATGAAAGTGGTAGTTCACTATTAACTAATCAATAACTACTATTTTTTTAATGCTTCCAAGAGAACTACGGAAAAAGTTTAATAATTCATGCAAAACTAATCAATAACTAATGCAGGACAAATGACTAGCACTACATTAACATTAATAACATGCTACTGTAAATGAATACACAATGTTTATCAATATGTAATAGCATAGCAGACTTATGATTTGGGAAATAATTAGCCAATGCTCTCTCCTAGAGAACTATTTATCAACTGAATTATTTGAAATTGATTTTTAAATGCAGTTGTCGGGACCGTACATGTCCTGTGGCCAATTTTCCGGCATTCCTCTGGACTGGCATTGAATTACTAGAGTCACGGTGACGACTGGAACATATTGAGTTATCAGCCATCCAAATACCATATACAGTGATTTTATTATTTAACCTACCTCACAAAAAATATATATTTTTATGTATGTCTCCTAGCTCATATGTGTGTGCAAATATCTTGTGAAGTTTAGAATATTCTACCCATTTAGGGATGGCTTCACTAAGCGAGGAATAGACACAGTTTCTATATAATGTTCTACTTTGGTACTTATATCAATTAAGTTGGGACAGCAAAGACTATGATTTGGACTTTGACTTACTAGTCAGATGGTGTGTAGCGTCTTGGAGATGTTGTCCGACAGAACAGCCGCTCCGACTCTGCTGGGGTGCAGACCATCAGGACGGAAGAGCCTAGGTCGCTCCCAAAACAGATTCCAATTATTTACAAAGAGCAGTTTCTGTTCATTACACCATGACATTAACCATTCATTTAAAGCAAATAATCTACTGAACCTTTCTTGTCCAAGTCGGTACGTGGGAAGCGGTCCAGACACGACGATCGTTGCTCTAGGCGATGTGCTGCGTACCGTCTCGATCAGGCTCCTGTAGTCCTTCTTCAGAACCTCCGTCTGCCGCAGCCTGATGTCATTCGTCCCCGCGTGCAGCACGACAGCTCCGACGCGCTCGTCACCGTTCAGGATCTCGGGAACCTGCGCAGCGACATCAAGAACACGAGCACCAGGAAAGCAGTGAGTGCGCACCTTACCTTTACCCGAGGTAGCACGGACATGGCGGACCATGGAAGTGCCGATGATCACGGTGTCGTCGCGTTCCGACTCGCGAAGAGGGGAGAAGCGGTTCCGGGTGGAGATCTCGAAGACCGGGAGGGGCGGAGAGGTTCTTGCTCTGGTCCTGGCTCGTGTCGTGACCCAGGGTGCAGGAGTGATTGAAGGCAGAGTTCTGACATTCATCAGTGGACCACTCCCAGCAAGAGGAACAAACAGGTTCTCACGGTTGCTTGGCTTAACACATGGCTGCAAAAACCTGCAATATAAAAGGAGTGAACTTCATTGACAACTTCAATCTTTTCTGGAGTCAGAGGCAACTGTTTCAACAGGATGGGCTCCACCCAAACAAACTTGGTTCAAGAGTGCTAAAGGACAATATCTACTTCTCCCTCCATCATCCTTCTGCAGTGTGTGCCAATCCACTCAACCTGAATGGCACACACACACCTGGACACAGTATGAATGACCACAGGACTTCACTTCCGCACCTGAATGGACATGCGGCTGACACATCACACAAGGACAATGATAACACCACTCAGCCACAACAACCTCTGCTGACGGACACAATCTCAGCTGAGCCCTGCCCACAGAGCCCACCACAGACAGACTGTGACATACTAGAACTGCTAGAAGATTCAGCACCCAAGGACGACTTTCTGGAAAACAGCCAGGAAATCCAGGACAGCATATTACAGCCTCCGATAACACCAGAGCAAGACACGTTATCCCTCTCCCCAGCATCTCCACTTCTGTGCTTCTCGGAGAAAATGGAACAACTGGTGTATGCTGGAACTAGACTATCCCATTCTTTTGCTGCAAGCCCCCAGATGTCACCCAAAAAACGGCAGGCCCCACAACCACCAAAGCCTGCGGGCCCAGCTCGCCCTCCCCCTCCTCCTGTGAGAGCACTTCGGCCTCTGCCACAACGCCAGGGCCCGCACCCTCCTCCAACGGCTCGCTGTGTACCAAAAACAACTGATACCAGCTCTCAGTGATATGTGTCGGGTCCCCGCTATGATAACAGTAACTTTCTTAAATGTTTACAAAACAAGCGGGAACCCAGTGTGCCTGAATCTTTCTCTATTGCTGTCCAATTGCATGATAGAAAGTCTAAGGCCTTCAAAAGCCGTACAGCAAACCCATCTAATCTGGTGCCTATTACACGCCAAACTAAAATCGCTTTGGGGACAAAAAGTAAGACTGTTAAGTTAGCACTTTTAAACATCCGCTCACTTAATAATAAATCACTTCTGGTCAATGACTTAATAACCACATACAACCTGGACTTTATGTTGCTAAATGAAACTTGGCTAGAAGACAGCTGCAGTGCAACAGTCCTCAATAAAAACATCCCCTCCTAACTTTACTTTTATGAGTGTTTGCAGAGCGGGTAAGAGAGGCGGGGGCTTAGCTGCTCTTTTTAAAGATGTCTATCAATGTAAGCAAATATCTTTTGGGAATTACCCGTCTTTCGAATATCTGGGTATTGTGTTAAAAGGTGCTCCACGTATTTTACTCATCATTATTTACAGGCCTCCAAAATACTCTCCAGCCTTTGCTGAGGACTTTACAGAACTGTTATCAACAATTTCCTCAGAGTTTGAATGTTTTGCCATTGCTGGAGATTTTAACATTCACATAGATAATGCAGAAAACAATATGGCAAAAGAAATCAAAACTGTTTTAAACACTTTTGATCTGACTCAGCATGTACATGGACCCACACATAATTGTGGACACACTTTAGATCTACTTATCAGTACGGGTCTAAACATCTCATCGATTGCTATTAAGGATGTAGCATTTTCTGATCATTTCTGTATTTTCTTTGATATATTGATCTCTCCTGCCATTGAAGCTAGATCTGTGTCTGTCAAGAAGAGATGCTTAAATGAGAACACTAGTGTGCTATTTATGAAGGCTATATCTTTAAAACCAAGCATATCTGCTGACTCTGTTGATTTTCTCCTTGAATCTTTTAACTCAAAAATTAAAAGTGTAATTGATGATATTGCTCCTGTGAAAGTCAGGAAGAATAGTGGTAGACAAAAAGCACCTTGGAGAAACTAAACAGCAGTGCAAAACATGAAAAGACAATGCAGAAGAGCAGAGCGCATGTGGCGGAAGACAAAACTTGTAGTCCATTATAACATCTACAAAGACAGCATCCATGCTTTTAATATGGAACTAGGCAAAGCTAGACAGACTTTCTTTTCGAATATTATAAACAGCAACTTAAACAACACACACACTCTTTTTGCTACTGTAGAGAGACTGACAAACCCCCCAAGCCAGATTCCCAGTGAAATGCTCTCAGACAGCAAGTGCAGTGAGTTTGCTTCTTTCTTCTCTGAGAAAATCAATAATATCAGAAAGGTGATCAGCTCATCCTTGAGTTGCGCTGGGGTCCAACAGATCAGACCACCACCTGAGAAAGTAGTTACTATGTCTGATTTCGAAGAAATTGATGGCAAAATTTTGGAAGAAACCGTACAGCACCTAAAAACATCAACCTGCGCCCTTGACGCACTTCCCACATCTTTCTTCAAAAGTGTGTTAAACAGTTTAGAGGCAGATCTCCTAGAAGTGGTAAATGCCTCACTTCTCTCTGGGAGTTTTCCAAACTCCCTGAAAACTGCAGTTGTCAAGCCCCTCCTAAAAAAGAGCAATCTGGATAAGACCATCTTAAGCAACTATAGACCGATCTCAAATCTTCCCTTCATAGGCAAGATCATTGAAAAAGTTGTCTTCAATCAGCTGAACAAATTCTTAAGCTTAATTGCATACTTTGACAATTTTCAATCTGGTTTCCGATCGCATCACAGCACAGAGACAGCTCTCATAAAGATAATAAATGATATTCGCTTAAATACTGATACAGGCAAATTATCAGTGCTGGTACTACTCGACCTCAGTGCTGCATTTGACACTGTCGATCACAACATACTTATTGACAGGCTGAAAAACTGGGTGGGGCTTTCTGGGATAGTCCTAAAATGGTTCAGGTCTTACTTAGAAGGGAGAGGTTATTATGTGAGTATAGGAGACCATAAGTCTGAGTGGACATCCATGACATGCGGAGTCCCCCAGGGCTCAATTCTTGCGCCACTCCTATTCAACCTGTATATGCTCCCAATGAGCCAAATAATGAGAAAGAACCGAATCTCTTACCACAGCTATGCAGACGACACACAGCTCTACTTAGCCCTATCGCCTAACGACTACAGCCCCATTGACTCCCTGTGCCAATGCATTGATGAAGTAAACAATTGGATGTGCCAAAACTTTCTTCAGTTAAACAAAGACAAAACTGAAGTCATTGCGTTTGGAAACAAAGATAAAGTTCTCAAGGTGAATGCATACCTTCACTCTAGGGTCTAACAACTAAAGATCAAGTCAGGAATCTTGGTGTGTCTCTAGAGTCAGACCTTAGTTTCAGTAGTCATGTCAATGCATCACTAAATCAGCATACTATCATCTGAAAAATATTGCAAGAATTAGATGCTTTGTTTCCAGTCAAGACTTAGAGAAACTTGTGCATGCTTTCATCACCAGCAGGGTGGATTATTGTAATGGACTCCTCACTGGCCTTCCTAAAAAGACCATAAGACAGTTGCAGCTCATACAGAACGCTGCTGCCAGGATCCTGAGCAGAACCAGAAAATATGAACATATCACACCAGTCCTCAGGTCTTTACACTGGCTACCAGTAACATTTAGGATTGATTTTAAAGTATTATTACTGGTATATAAATCATTCAATGGGCTAGGACCTCAATATATTGCAGATATGCTCACTGAATATAAACCCAACAGATCACTCAGATCATTAGGATCACATCAGCTAGAAATACCAAGGGTTCACTCTAAGCAAGGAGAGTCTGCTTTTAGCTACTATGCCAGCCGCAGCTGGAACCAGCTTCCAGAAGAGATCAGATGTGCTCCTACAGTAGACACATTCAAATCCAGACTCAAAACACTTCTGTTTAGCTATGCATTTACTGAATGAGCACTGTGCCACTGTTCGTCCGACTGTTTTTACTGTACTTTATTTTATTTTTTATTCTAAACTGTTAATTATTCTTATTTGTTTTGATTCTTTTATTTTCTCCTATGTAAAGCACTTTGAATTACCATTGTGTATGAAATGTGCTATATAAATAAACTTGCCTTGCCTTGCCTTGCCTTGTATCCAAAGACAACAACAAAAGCAGCAGCACGCGGATAATGAATAGTTCGGGGCAGATAGCGATCACCTTTGTTTGCGCTTTGGTGCTGGTACTGACCTCGCTCCAAAAGTATGCTGTGCTGCGTCTCGCCATGTTTACTTCCAGTATACTGCATGCAAGTTTTTCTATGCGCTGAGAAGGTCCTCTACTCAAAAGACCAAGATTCCTTGCGAATAGAACATGCACAGAACACAAATCACTATGGGGATATGCTGATGCGCGTTTACATGACCATGGGATATGAGCATATCCGGGTTTTGCCGGTGTTTACATGGCCGTGCGTGACCGGGTTATTGCTAATATCCCACTAACTAGTCACTGCTAGTTAGTTACCATGATTCTTACAGTAGTTATCTGGGAAGCATTACAAAATAGTAGATATTGATTAGTTAATAGTGAACAACCACTTTCATCTGTGTGCTATTACTTACTAATTTGTTAATCAGAATTTCTTGTAAGTTAATAGTAGTTAATATTGTGTTACTCGTTTGTTCCTGTGTAGTTATTCATTAACAAATGAACCATATTCTAAAGTGTTACCCTTGTTTTAATAAATTTATGTTGTTAATAATTAACAATAAATTGTTGTTGTACCAGCAATATCTCCAAGTTTTGTCTTTCACTGTAGAAATCTCAAATGTCATGATTTGCCAATGCAAGAGAGTTGATGGTTGCACCTTTGCAATGCACTGGTTGCAATGCACCTTTCTTTTCCCACTTCACATGTGATACAGGGTTGCCCTGGTTATCCAAACCTGGTGAAATTGAATTGAGTGACAAACCATATGAGTGAAACATTTTGTAAAATAATTTGGCTCCATATTTAGTGGTGTGATACTGTACCATCCAATGTAGACAAAATTATTTAGTGGTTCCCCCTACTGTGACCTAAGACAAAGTTAGTCAAAGTAGAGTTAAACAAACATCAAATCACCACAACCTTCAGTGTATCCTCTTAGCTGTTGGTGAAGATAATTTGCTTTACAGATACCTTTTTTAGACAGTGACCTACTTCCCATAGCCATACTTCCCAAGTATCAATAACGAAATAATTAATAACAACAGTGGATAGATACAACAGTCACAAGACACAGCGTCATACATTTGTGCAATAACCGATAAGGGATCTCTGAATAATTACAGTTTGTTTACACCATGTATTAATTTTTCTTTTCTTATTCTTTGCGTGATTTTTATTATTATTATTCTTTTATTCTTTCCTTTACGAGAGTGGCCCAAGCATGATTAATTGCGGGCTTACAGATTTCCCAGCTTCAAGAGTAAATCAGCTGCTCTGAAGTGCTAACTTGCTAAAATCTAAACTAATTTTAGGCCCAAGATATTAAAATATAATCCATCTTCTTCTTCCACGGGGAGAGCTAATTAGAAAATGTGACTGGCATAAGGGAGAGGAGGAATAGGAACTCTGGGATTAGAGATATATAGAGAAAAGAACAGCCTCGCTGTAATATTGCTGTATTTCCATGAGCAGAGCATATAAATCACAAATATTAAACAACTTGCATACAACTGCATGGTAA
Source organism: Chrosomus eos (assembly GCA_036326025.1). Taxonomy (NCBI): domain Eukaryota; kingdom Metazoa; phylum Chordata; class Actinopteri; order Cypriniformes; family Leuciscidae; genus Chrosomus; species Chrosomus eos. The sequence goes on along the minus strand of CM070826.1, from coordinate 37,888,097 downwards.
TTTTGAATAATGTGACTCTCAATAGGACTAGCCAACACTGGCACCGCAATGTTTTTAACATAGGCTAAAATTAACAATACAACAAAATACACATCATATACTCACTCATTAGTCATTTTACAAGTAGGGAATACTTGTTCAAGTAAAAATTCAATAAAACAAACAAACAGATGTTTTCCCTATTATAGTAATATTTAAAGGGACGGAATAGTACTCTTCAATATTCAAGAAGTATTTTAGTATTGCAGCAATATTTTGTTGTATCTGAGCCTGGCTGTGTGATGAGATAAGAAGTAAACCATGTTAGCCTGAGGCTGGGAAACACTTGGTCATGAATGTTCTTCTTTCTTCTCTTTCTGTTTGTAATCATTGTCATTGTTAAATCATTGTTACCTCACAAGAAGCAGGGTTATTATAGTTACACAAATGTTATTAATTTTTTATTTATTTATATTTTATAAATAGTTTGTATCTTTAGAAAATTTCTAGATTGTTGTTGTTGTTATATTTATTATTATTATTATTATTATTATTATTATATTATTATCTTTCAGTATTAGTTTCACATAGCAATTTCATTCCATCAACCTGTGGTGGACAGTAACTGTAGATAGACACTGTAGATAGATAGATTTCTGTATCTGGATTTTATTTTTTTTATTTAGTATTTTTTACTCTGGCTCTTGAGGTCAGCTTTCATGCAGAGTCTAGCTTCAACCCCACTTGTTCTAACTAACAAGAATGAAAAAAACATCTCGATTAGATCTCTGAATAGGTAACAAGGTACTGCATTAGGCCTTGTCCACATGGACACGGTATTTTTGTAACTGTGATTTTTTTTACGTGGTTCGGACGTTCGTCCACACGGAAACGTAGTATCAGGTCACTGAAACCGAACATGTTTCGGGTGCCAGGGTGAGGATTTTCAGAAACGGCGGTTACAGTGTAGTCATGTAGACAGTAAAACCGGGGTTTTGCCTTGCGACGTCAGAGTGTGCGCCGTTATCCGCTGTGTTTGACGTCTTGTGCGCCGTTATCTTCTTCTGATTGGCCAACGTGGCTTTACGGTTAGGGTTATATCGCCTACTGCTGGTGTGGCATGCTCTTGACAGCGCTTGATAGCGTGTTTTTGCATTTTCATGTAGACAGAGATTTTTTTTTAAACCGAGCATGTGTGGATGGGATTTATTTTTAAAACGCAGGAGGAAAATCTCTGGTTATAAAAATACCCGTGTCCGTGTGGACAAGGCCTTAGTTGCTGATGTATGGGGTCACCCTTGGGGTGTGACCGATTGTTTAAAGCCTGTATGGAACAGCGCCAATTTATTGGGTGCTATACGTCATCAGTGCCTCATAAGGACACGCTCCTGCAACATCAATTTCAGATGTTCATGAAGGAGGTCGTTTGAAAGGAATTCTGCGAATGCTAAGTGCCTGCCATCATCAGAATTTGGGTGTGATCTCTCCTCTTTGCTCTAGTCTTTGTGTTTGTTTTTTTATCTTTCCTCGTGGCTTGCAGCTAATTGACCTGTGGCTAAGCCACGCCCCCTCCACTCACTCGGACAAACAGTCAACATTCGGTGACAATCGCTATGGCAGCTGTCACAGCAGGAGACATTTCACAGGAGGCAATTGATGATTTTTGGAGACAGAAAGATTATATATATATATATATATATATATATATATATATATATATATATATATATATATATATATATATATATTATATATTGGTAGAAAGTTGTCTAAAATATTGTGCTTTAATATGTAATTAATGGTTCATGATCAAATTAAATATGTACAGGTCTAAAGTTGCATCCGTTTCCAGGACAAGCCTTTTTAACATCTTTACCAAGAGTACCTCTCCGTTAGTTTGGTGCTACAGTTACATGAATCATTCAGCACAACATTGCTAACATTTGTTATCTTGGTTATTTACAGATACGTTAATGAAGCTAAGTGACATGATGTACAAATCAGCTAGAAGCTAACGTTAATGTTTTCTGATGTTAGGCTAACGTTACGTTAGAGATGTAAAAGATAACGTTCAAATACGTTGTTGACTTATCTTAGAACAGATGTAGACATCCTTGTTTAATTTATCCACGTTTAGTTGGTGTTGTGGTCTACCATAACTTAATCCAGACACTTATCTCGGTTGAGATGTAGTTTGGGAAAGGGTAAAAAATACACGCCGTCGCCCAGCCTCTCGGGATACCTAGTGTCAGAGTTGCATGTACTCCATGCACACCGTTTGACCATTTAAACTTAAAATGACAAGAAAAACATATAAAAACGAATGAAAACCGACTAACTACAATGCATTTCAATGGACGAGGAAGCAGAGAATGTCCGAGTGTATGGGATAGCCATGCACACAGTGATTGGCTCATCGCGTTTGGGGGCATGAGAATTCATCAAATGGTAATTTAATATTTGTTTTTTTGAAAGCATAAAGTACGGTGACCCAGTAGTTCACACCACAACGCAATTTAAAAGCAAACATAAGTTCACAATACAACGAAATTAAGCCACAACACAATGAAATGAATCCACAACACAACGGAAATGAGCCACAAAACCGCAGAAAATATACAACACAACAGAAAATATACAACACAATGGAATCTAGAAAAAAAAGTTTGATGAAACAAACTTTAAGTTGGCTTGAAAAAGTTGGACAAGAGAGTTTGAAGAAGTTTAAAGTAGTTTGAAGTTTGATAGATAGATTAGAAAATTAGAAAGAAAGATTAGTTAGAATGAAAGAAAGAAAGATTAGTTAGAAAGATAGAAAGATTAGTTAGAAAGATAGAAAGTAGTTAAGAAAGAAAATAAAAGAAGATTAGTTTGAAAGAAAGAAAGATTAGTTAGAAAGAAAAGATTAGTTAGAAAGAAAGAAGAGAAAGAAAGATTATAGAAAGAAAGATTAGTAGAAAGAAAGAAAGAAAGAAAGAAAGAAAGATTAAGAGAAAGAAAGATAGAAGAAAGAAAGAAAGAGAAAAGAAAAGAAAGAAAGATTGTTAGAAAGAAAAGTAGAAAGAAAGAAGAAAGGATTATTAGAAAAGAAGAAAGATTAGTTGAAAGAAAGAAAGGAAAAGAAAGATTAGAGAAAGAAAGATAGTAGAAAGAAAGAAAGAAGAGAAGAAAGAAAGAAAAGAAAGAAAGAAAAGAAGAAAAGAAGAGAAAGAAAAGAGGTAGAAAAAAGTTAGAAGAAAGAAAGTAGTAGAAAGAAAGAAAGATTAGTTAGAAAGAAAGAAGATAAGTTGAAAGAAAGAAAGATAGTAAGAAAGAAAGGAAAGAAAGATTAGATTAGAAGATAAGAAGATAGTAGAAAGAAAGAATGATAGTTGAAAGAAAAGATAGTAGAAAGAAAGGAAGAAAGATAAGAAGAAAAAGATAAGAAGAAGAAAGAAAGAAAGAAAGAAAGAAGAAAGAAAGAATAAAAGAAAGAAAGCAAGATTAGTTAGAAAGATAGAAAAGATTAGTTAGAAAGATAGAAAGAAAGCAAGATTAGTTAGAAGAGAGGAGAAAGAAAGAAAGAAAGAAAGAAAGAAAGAAAGAAAAGAAAGAAAGAAAGAAAAGAAAAAAAGATTAGTTAGAAAGAAAGGAAGAAAGATTAGTTAGAAAGATATAACGAATTAGAACGATAGAAAGAAAGAAAGAAAGAAAGAAAGAAAGAACAGAGAAAGAAAGAAAAAAAGATTAGTTAGAAAGAAAGATTAGTTAGAAAGATAGAAAGTTAGAAAGATAGAACTATTAGTTAGAATGATAGATTTTGATTTTTAATACACCTTTATTATAACAATTTATACTTGGATTATTCACATTTCATCTTTTTTTTTTTTTTTTTTTAAATATACCCATGTACATTTAAAATGTCAACACCAACTCATTTCTCTCACATAAAGTACACAATACCTCATTAACACACCAGATTTCTACAAACTTTGGTAAACAGTCCACCAACTTGTAGTACGCAAACTTTTAGTCTAGCTGCCACAAGCCCCAAAAACATAGGAACCACACTTATTGCATCCTGCCCTAGAAGTTTGTTTTTTCTTGTTTTCCAAATTACTAATTTTGCAGTGCCTGATAAAAAATTTATTAAAACCAATGTCCTTTTCCTTTGAACGGAATACCTAGGACCATAAACAAACAATTTGAAGGAAAAATCCTCACCTAAAGATAAAAACCAATTGCTTAAAAGGGTAAAAAGATCCCCTAAACGTAAGCACTGCACAAATAAATGGAACACTGATTCTACCTCTGAACAAAAAGGACAACCCACCCCAACGCTAGGATTAAAGTGTGCCACATGTCTGTTCGTAGCTATCGCTCCATGTACAATTCTCCACTGGAGATCACCTGTCCGCTTATTAATTGGACATTTGTACAGAGCACGCCAGCAGCCTTTAGGGGAAGATTCAAGTCCAAGAAAGTCCATCCACTTTGTAGAAAAAACACCAGTCAATAAATTGGCATTTGACACTTTTAAACAAGTCAAATAAGGCCTTCTTCCCAGTTGACTCGAAACAATCCAAAACGGGGGTTTTAAAAGTCAACAAACAGTGATCATCCTCTTCCCAATTCTCCAGCAGCCCTTACTATGAGTGAGGGAAAAACATAATCATACCCTTCTGTCCACTCATGAATCACCGTTGTGTCGTCCAGAAAATCTCTGTACTCCTCTCCTAGTGCCCCACGTACTTCTTCAATGAATGATAGAAAGAAAGAAAGATCAAAAGAAAGAAAGAAAGATTAGCTAGAAAGAAAGAAAGATTAGTTAGAAAGATAGAAAGTTAGAAAGAGAAAGACAGAAAGAAAGAAAGAAAGATAGAAAGTTAGAAAGAGAAAGACAGAAAGAAAGAAAGATAAAAAGTTAGAAAGAGAAAGACAAGAAAGAAAGAAAGAAAGAAAGAAAGAAAGAAAGTTAGAAAGAAAGAAAGAAAGAAAAGAAAGAAAGAAAATTAGTTAGAAAGATAGAAAGATTAGTTAGAAAGATAGTTAGAAAGAAGAAGAAAGAAAGAAAGAAAAAAGAGAAGAAAGAAAGAAGAAGAAAGAAGAAAGAAAGAAAGAAGAAGAAATATTAGTTAGAAAGAAAAAGAAAGAAAGAAAGAAAGAAAGATTAGTTAGAAGATAGAACGATTAGTTAGAACGATAGAAAGGAAAGAAAGAAAGAAAGAAGAAGAAAGAAAGAAAAGAAAGAAAAGAAAGAAGAAGAAAGAAAAAGAAAGAAAGAAAAGATTACTTAGAAAGAAAGAAAAGATTAGTTAGAAAGAAAGATTAGTTAGAAAGAAAGAAAGATTAGAGAAGAAGAAGATTAGTTAGAAAGATAGAAAGTTAGAAAGATAGAAACGATTAGTAGAACGATAGAAAGAAAGAAAGAAAGAAAGAAAGAAGAAAAGAAAGAAAGAAAGAAAGAAAGATTAGTTAGAAAGAAAAAAGGATTAGTTAGAAAGATAGAAAGTTAGAAAGAGAAAGACAGAAAGAAAGAAAGAAAGAAAGAAAAAAAAGAAAGAAAGAAAGAAAAGAAAAAAGAAAGGAAAGAAATAAAAAAGAAGAAGAAGATTAGTTAGAAAGAAGAAAGATTAGTTAGAAAAATAGAAAAAAAGATTAGTTAGAAAGAAAGAAAGAAAGAAAGGAAGAGAAAGAAAGAAAGAAAGAAGGAAAGAAAGAAAGATTAGTTAGAAAGATAGAAAGTTAGAAAGAAAGATTAGTTAGAAAGAAAGATTAGTTAGAAAGTAGAAGTTAGAAAGAAGAAGAAAGATTAGTTAGAAAGATAGAAGATAGAAAGTTAGAAAGAAAGAAAGAAAGAAAGAAAGAGAAAGATTAGTTAGAAAGATAGAAAGTTAGAAAGAAGAAGAAAGAAAGAAAAAGAAAGAAAGAAAGATAAGAAGAGAAAGAAAAAAAGAAGAAAGAAAGAAAGAAAGAAAGAAAGAAAGAAAGATTAGTTAGAAAGAAAGAAAGATTAGTTAAAGAAAGAAAGATTAGTTAGAAAGATAGAAATATTAGGTAGAAAGAAAGAAAGAATAAAAGAAAGAAAGAAAGATTAGTTAGAAAGATAGAAAGTTAAAAAGGCCCCATTTACACTGCATGGTTCAAGTGACCCAAATCCGATTTTTTCCTCTCATGTGGCACAGATCGGATATGACCCATGAACGTGTAAGCAGGAAAAAAACACATGGATTCCGATTTTCTCAGATCGGATCCAGGCCTCACTCATATGTGGTAATAAATCGGATATGAATCGGATATGTGCATTTGCGTGTGCCATGTGCCAGACAAATCAGATATTCCCCAGTAAATGCGAGTCGTACGTCATAAAAAAAGTGACGTAAACTCAGGAGGACACCACAACTGCGCGATCACATTCTTATTATAGGCGCGAGGGAGAAGGATACACACAGTGGAGCGATGCAGGAGGCTTTTAAGTGTTTGGGGCGAAGAGACAGTGCACGCAAAAATGCAGGGTTGTTACAGAAAGAAATCTGTGTTTGAAGACATTTCACGAGATATGGGGAGGCACGGTTTTAAGCGCTCTTGGCTACAGTGCCACCATAAGATACAAAGCTTAAAAAACAAATATAAAAAACGAAAGCAAAACACTGGATAATTTTATTCGCATCTGCATCCATTGTTCGTGCTGTTTTACTTCCTTTTCCGGGTCATTGTTTTGATTATTTTATTTTCTCCTATGTAAAGCACTTTGAATTACCATTGTGTATGAAATGTGCTATATACATAAACTTGCCTTGCCTACGCGAGTTTTTTTTTGTTGTCGCTGTTGTTGTACTATTTTATTGTTTTTTTTAATTAACAATATATCATAACAACTTATAAAAATCAAAATCTGCAGAAGAGATTAACAAATAACTGGTGTTGTCATAAGTTAACTAATCAATGGGAACATTTCCTCACCGGCACAACCCTATTCTTCATGTTACAGATTTAATATAACAGATTTACATAATGTTAAAGGCTTCTTAAAAACCATTACACTCGGTTGAAGAGTCAAGAAGGATGTGTTAATTTACAGTGATTTCAATCTGTCCTTAGTTGGTGACCCAGTGTACTTATGTATACATGCGGCAAAACACCGGGAAGTCACCTGTGGGGGGAAAAACAATCCGTAGGTTTTGCAATCCGTCCCCTCAGTTTATAAACTGTAGGCCTACTCACAATTCTTAAACTGTTCCCTCGGTTTAACAATTCCTGCCCACGGATTAATACACCGTAGCTACCCACGAGGTACTTGTATCTTTAAAGTCAATTTTTGGGAGGAAAAAGCTCAGTATAGAATAATAAGCAAAAAAAGACTTCACATAGCCTAAAAAGAAATATTACACAAACACATTTCCAAAACTGTAAAATGTAATAGGTTATAAAAATTAGAAATAATTATTATGATTATTACATTTAGGCTACATATTTAGAATGTGCTTTTATCCTAAAAGACTTACAAAAAAAGGAACACAGCAATTAGTCAAATGTCAGTCATAATACAGGTTAGACAATAATCTTTATTGTGTATTAAGACTTAAGACTTAGTGGAATACATCAAATTGTCTTAACTGCGTGCTTCAAGTGATTCTCAATTGTAGCGGGTATGGGGTGGATATAGGCTACGATTTGTAATATGGATGACGTGCATCAAAATATTTTGTTTATTTGTGATAGGCCTAATCTTAGAACTTTATTATTATTGTCTAACCTGTATTATGACTGATATTTGACGAATTGCCGTGTTCCTTTTTTGTAAGTTTTGGACAATAGCGTCTTCTAAATAGACCTATGTAGCCTAAAATTTAATAATAATAATTATTAGTATTTTTATTGGAGTTTATAACTAAAAATAAGTTAACTTAAGACAGTAATATGTTTATCATAAAATAATTTATGAATGCTTTATTTGTAAGCAAAAATTATGCAAAAAATATGCCTGTTTTATCCAAAACTGTAAAAGCGTTTATAGCCTATAAAAATAAAGCATTGATAAATTATTTTATGACAAACATATTACTGTATTACTTGGTGAACTCATTTTGTTATAAACTCTAATAATAATAGGCTAATTATTATTATTACATTTTAGGCTACATTAGAAGACGCCTTTGTCCAAAACTTACAAAAAAGGAACAAAGCAATTCGTCAAATATCAGTCATAATACAGGTTAGACAATAATAACAAAGTGCTAAGTCACAAATAACCAAAAGATTTTGATGCTCATCATTCATATTAAATCGTCTATTCCAACATATTCCAGCATTATTGTGGAGCGCGCACTGCACGGAGGCGCCAGCGAGATCACTTGCATTTTCAAATCAACAGTGGAAACAACTTAAAATAGGCTACTCCATAATTTCTGGTCATACAAAAAAGAATAATCATTCGCAACTACTTTTATTTGTGTAAACTCACAATAACAAGAAAACGATGTGCTTTTGTAAAATAACTTTCATGGTCTCCGTGAACTGGGTCATTAGAAAAATACATATATAAAGCTTGAAATGTCCACTTGTAGCCTAAAATGTAATAATAATAATAATTAATTATTATTATTATTAGAGTTTAAAACTATAAATGAGTTTACTTAGTAATACAGTAATATGTTTATAAATAAAACATAGGCTATAGGCCTACATTTTTTTGCATAATTTTTGCTTACAAATAAAGCATTCGTAAATTATTTTATGTAGCCTAAAATGTAATAATAATAATAATAATAATAATAATAATTATTATTATTATTAGAATTTAAAACTCTAAATGAGTTTAGCTACTTAGTAATGCAGTCATATGTTTATAAATAAAACATTTTTTACATAATTTTTGCTTACAAATAAAGCATTCATAAATTATTTTATGATAAACGTATTACTGTATTAAATCGAATATATTCCACCCCATACCCGCTTCAATTGAGAATCACTTGAAGCATGCAGACACAGTTAAGACAATTTGATGTATTCATACACAACAACAATTATAATAACCTGTATTATGACTGACATTTGACTAATTGCTGTGTTCCATTTTTGTAAGTCTTTTAGGATAAAAGCATATTCTAAATATGTAGCCTAAATGTAATAATCACAATAATTATTTAAAATTTTTATATAACCTATTACAACCTTTGTGGAGGAGCCACAAATCCGTGAGTACAGTTTACAAACCCGTGGGAACGGATTGCGAAAGCGTGGGCACGGTTTATGAATTTGTGGGTACAGATTGCAAAAACTGAAGGCACGGTTTACAAATCTGAGAGCGCGGATTAGAAACAAAAAAAAACGTCTCAGGTTACTATTGTAACCATAGTTCCCTGAGAAACAGGGAACGAGACGATGCGTCGAACGACACGGTGGGAACGCCTCTTGCGTGATTGCGTCTGAAGCATCTATGCCAACTAGTCCAATGGAATGAGAGAATGAGCGTCACGGGCGGGTGACGTCATGAACCAGGAAAGGATAAGAGCACTTCCGCTGCTCGCCGGCATTTAGCTTCGACAGTTGCCGAAGCAAGCCGATCGCAGGGACGCAGGAAGTATGGCAGGGGGACGCATCGTCTCGTTCCCTGTTTCTCAGGGAACTATGGTTACAATAGTAACCTGAGACGTTCCCTTTATCGAAAAAGGGAACTTCGAGATGCGTCGAACGACACGGTGGGAACGAGAATACCCAACCCGCCATAATTACAAGTACCTGAGTGTCAGTCTTTCTTTCTTGTTGATCTAAGCACTCAGCACCTGAGAACCTGGGGCAGCATCCAGGTCCAGACTGTAAAATCTCACGAATGTGAGCGGAGAGGACCAGCCCGCCGCATCACAAACATCTTGAAGAGATACCCCCTGCAATATGGCTTTAGAAGCCGCCATACTCCTGGTCGAGTGGGCTCGGACCACCAAAGGACAAGGCTGGCCCGAGTACTCGTATGCTAGTGAAATAGCCTCGACTATCCACTTACTGACTGTCTGTTTTGAAGCAGGAAGACCTTTTTTAGGTGATCCAAAGCAAATCAGTAATTGGTCGGACTTTCTGAATGAGGATGTCCGATGTACATATGTGTCCAATGCTCGCACTGGACACAACAGGTGCAGTCTTTCCTGGTCCGCAGTTGCAAATGGAGGAGGACAGAAAGCCTGCAGCACAATAGGCCTCGGAGCCAAGGTTGGAACCTTAGGGACGTATCCCTGTTTTGGATATAGGAACGCCTTGACCATCCCCGGTGCAAATTCAAGGCAGGTGGGGGAGACCGAAAGAGCCTGAAGGTCGCCAACTCTCTTTAGGGACGAAATAGCTAGCAGAAAGATAGTCTTGAAAGTCAGGAACTTTTCTGAGACCGAATCTAAGGGCTCGAATGGGGCCCTAGACAGGCCTTCTAGAACTATAGTCAAATCCCAAGCTGGCACCTTAGTGCGGATTGCAGGCCTCAGCCTCAAGGTGCCACGAAGGAAACGTGTAATCAGGGGGTCTCGACCCAAAGATATACCTCCCACCATAGTATGGTAAGCCGCAATGGCTGCCACGTAAACTTTTAGTGTGGAAGGACAAAGACCTGACACAAAGCGCTCCTGCAGGAACTCGAGTACTGTGTTGACAGAACAGTTAACTGGATCCCACTGGTGTCGGTGACACCATAAGGAGAAAACTCTCCATTTAAGCGCATACAGTTTCCTCGTAGCTGGAGCTCTGGAGCTTAAGATGGTCTCAGCAGCCTCAGCTGAAAGACCACTATCTATAAGTTGGGCCCCCTCAGAGGCCAAACCCAAAGATTCCATATCTCTGGCCGAGGGTGAAATATTGTGCCCCCGGCCTGAGACAGAAGGTCCCTCCTCAAAGGGATCTCCAATGGAGGCCCGTCTAGAAGAAGGATCAGGTCCGCAAACCAGATCCGACTTGGCCAGCGTGGTGCTACTAGCAGTAGGCTTATTCCATACCGACGGACCCTCTCCAGAACTCCTGGGAGCAGAGCAACAGGGGGAAAGGCGTACAGACGTAGCCTCGGCCACGTCTGCACCATGGCATCCAGCCCCAGGGGGGCTGGGTGCGTCAGAGAATACCAGAGCGGACAGTGCGTCGTGTTCTGAGACGCGAACAGATCCACCTCTGCCTGACCATATGCCTCCCAGATTTTCTCCACCGCCTCGGGGTGGAGTCTCCAATCCCCTGGCCTCAGCTCCTGCCTCGACAGGATGTCTGCTCCTATATTCTGGTCCCCAGGAATATACACTGCCCTCAGGGAGAGTAACTTCCCCAGAGACCACAGGAGGATCTGGTGCGCCAGTTTGCAAAGCGGACGCGAGCGCAGACCCCCCTGGCGGTTCAGATAAGAGACCACTGATGTGTTGTCTGTTCGAACGAGCACATGATGGCCTCTTAGGTCCGGAAGGAAATGTCTCAACGCATTGAAGACAGCCATCATCTCCAGGCAATTTATGTGCCAAGAAAGATGATGGCTTTTCCACAGACCCTGAACCGAGCGGCCTTCCATTACCGCTCCCCAGCCGGTGAGAGAAGCATCTGTCGAGATCACTACTCGATGGCAAAGAGCTCCCAACACCGGACCCTGGGTTAAGAACCAGTGTTTTTTCCATATCTCTAAGGCACGAAGGCATCGCCGCGAAACCTTGATCATACGAAACGGGTTTCCCCTCGGGGAGACCCTCTGGTTCTGAGCCACCACTGTAAAGGCCTCATGTACAGCAGGCCAAAAGGTATCACGTTGGACGCTGCTGCCAGTAGACCCAACAGTCTCTCGAACTGTTTTACAGTGCGTGACTGACCTAGCTTTAGCTCTTTGATGGCTGACAGGATAGCAGCTACACGTACGGGCGACAGGCTGGCCCTCATCGTCACTGAATCCCATACCACACCAAGGAAAGTGGTTCTCTGTACTGGAGAAAGTACACTCTTCTTGGCATTGAGCCTCAACCCCAACATTCGTATATGAGCGAGAACGACACCTCGGTGTCGAACCGCCAACTGCTCTGATTCCGCTAGAATCAGCCAGTCGTCGATATAATTCAAAATGCGTATGCCCTGAAGCCTGAGAGGGGCTAAAGCTGCATCCATGCATTTCGTGAATGTGCGGGGTGACAGAGCTAGGCCGAAAGGAAGAACCCGATACTGGTATTCTTTGCCCCCGAAAGAAAACCTTAGGAACTTCCTGTGCTGAGGGAGGATGGAGATATGGAAGTATGCATCCTTTAGATCTATCGTGACGAACCAGTCCTCGGATCTGATTTGGGTCACGATCTGTTTGATGGTCAACATCTTGAACTTGAGTTTCTGAACTGACCGATTCAACAGGCGAAGATCTAAAATGGGACGCAACCCCCCATCCTTCTTTGGAACAATGAAATAGCGGCTGTAAAAACCCGATTCTCTGTCGGGAGAGTACACCTGTTCTATAGCTTCTTTTGCTAACAGGGCCTTTACTTCCTGTTCCAATACCAGAGCCTGCTCGGGACGCACCACTGTGGGCAGCACCCCGCTGTAACGAGGAGGACGAGAACCGAACTGTATTCTGTATCCTATCTCTACAATCTGCAGGACCCAAGGAGAAATATTCGGCAGAAGTTTCCACGCTGCCAGAAAATTTACTAAGGGAACCAGCCTCTCGAGGCTGGTCTCTGGTGTTACTGAGAGAGCCAAATCTGGAGCCTGAAACATAACGGCAGGAACTACCTGACCTGACTGCTCTAAAGCCCCCCTCAGAGGGCGCGAAACCGATGCTGTGCCGCAACACAGCATCATTGACTCGCTGGAGACCCCTGCGCCCTGAAGCACCGGAGGTGGCAGGGTTGGCAGGAGGGCCTCGTGAGGACCCCGAAGTGGAACGGGCACCGTGTGATGAGGTGAACACCACTCCACTTCGGTCGGGGCTGTCCCCACAGGCCTGGTGCCTAAGCATCAGGACCTTTTTTTTTTTTTTTGAGCCGAAGCCTTCTTCGCCTGAAGAACGGTCCTCAGATCCGGCTTAGGCTTAGTCGACTTCGGTTGAGAGGGTTGCGTCTGTCTCCAATATCTACGTGGAGGTGCACGAGACGCAACACTCTCTTTTTGTTGCACACGATATGATGAGCTATGCGGCTGGGGCTGCTCACGCCCAGCATCCCCAGGGGGCTGGACACGGCGAGGGATAAACTTTTTAAATACATCAGACTGTTTTTTAGTCTCCTGGAACCTTTCCACTGCAGCGTGGACTGCGTCACCGAAGAGACCAGAGGGTTCAAGAGGAGCGTCTAATAAAAAAGTTCGATCTTTATCTTTAATCTCAGAAAGATTCAACCATAAGTGCCTCTCAGTGGCTACCAAAGCTGCCATAGACCGCCCAATAGCTCTAGCGGTCTCTTTAGTAGCCCTGAGAGAAAGATCGGTAGCCCTACGAAGTTCTCGAACATCGTCATGACTAACACCCTCACTGTTATCCAAATCCCCCAGCAGGTCAGCCTGATAAGCCTGGAGCAGCGCCATAGTGTGTAAGCACGCTCCAGCTTGACCTGCCGCCGCATAAGCTTTGCCCACTAAATTAGATGTAGTTTTGAGCGGTCTAGTGGGCAAAACTGGGGCTCTCATAGTCGATGCTGGACCAGGCGCGAGATAACTCGCTAGATTTTGCTCAGCCTGGGGCATCGATTCATAACCATATTCTTTTAGCCCTCTAATTCTTGAATAAGTGGTGGTTTGAGGGCTAAAAACACGAGATGAATATGGCTTATTCCAAGATCTAGATATCTCACTATGTAAATCAGGGAAAAATGGGAGCCCTCGTGGTGGACATAATGTGGCTGAAGAGAGAAATCGCTCATCTAACTTGCTTTTAGGGCGAGTGTTTTTATTCTCAGATGGCCATTCAATATTTAACTTCTCTACAGCTCGTGACATGACATCCACCAGCTCATCATACGCCGGGGAAATAAATTGTGTGTCTCTTTCCCCCGTGTGTGCATTCTCACTTTCAACACTCATAACATCAACTTCCTCAGAAGAAGAACAATGCAGAAAGGGAGAGCTCTCTTCCCGGGCGGGAGAAACCGCAGCGCGTGCTTCCGACACCGGGAGAGGAGAGCTAGATCTCCCAGGAAGGGAAGGAGAAAAGGTCCGCGGACCCGTCTCGAACCCCTCTGAGAGATCTAACTGCGATCCCCAAGAATGCATTCTCCGCGTTGCCTCGGCAGACGCGGGTCCTGATCCTTGTGGATCGCGAGCCTGCCCACTCTGTTTATCAAAGAGTGACAGGCGGGATCTGAGCATGCGAAGCGGTAGCTTCTCACAATGCTGGCACTCAGCCCCCTCGAAGGCTGAGGCTGCATGCTCAAATCCCAAACAAATCACACAAAGCTCGTGTGTGTCCCCACCCGTTAAATAGCGCGGGCAGGGAGGAACACACTGCTTGTAAACTTGTTTCGCCATCACGTTTCCAACAATATTGTAACAGACAACAATAAATAGACAGAGACAGTTTGACACAGATCGCTTGCTGAGGCAACAGAAGCTAAATGCCGGCGAGCAGCGGAAGTGCTCTTATCCTTTCCTGGTTCATGACGTCACCCGCCCGTGACGCTCATTCTCTCATTCCATTGGACTAGTTGGCATAGATGCTTCAGACGCAATCACGCAAGAGGCGTTCCCACCGTGTCGTTCGACGCATCTCGAAGTTCCCTTTTTCGATAAAGGGAACTTGCGTAGCCTATACTATAATCAAACTAATAAGGTGACATAAAATACCCATTAGGCCTAACAAATCAATAAAATATATTTGGAAATCGCCCTTTAAAACGAAGGCTCGGTTTGTGGTTGACAATTATTTGATTAAAAACAACAAAAACAATAAAACAAAGACAAAGTCACTTATATTAAATACTTTTTTAATTGTGTTTTTGTTAACTGAAGTTATATTGCCCTTTTAATTGCCTCGATCTGCTATCGTCCTGTCAATCATTCTCGCGGGTCGCGGATTATGATTACAGTTTTAGAAATGTATTTCACCATCATCGGTACCAAACCCTTAGCCGATTGGCATTACAGTACATTGGTCAGTGACATTGGCTGACGCATTGACGCGTAAAGTTGCACAGAAGAAAGCCCAATAGGACCTGCCCTGTACAGTTTAAGAATCGGTAGCCATGCTATATAGTAGACTACTAAACTAGAGGACTATTATTTTGTTGAACAGACCTGAGCGTCGACTGATGACGTCATATGCTCAGATTTGCTTGGCCAATCGGCGGAAGGGGCGTCTCAGGACCGCCCACATGTGGAAAACGAATTTTGAAGGCATTTATTCCTTTTTTGCCTGTGAACTAAAAAATAAAAAAAACGAATAAGGCGCCGTTTTCTCGTTTTTGCTTATTTCGATTCAAATTGGAAAACAAACTATCAAAACGTACACGGACCCAAGTCAAGTCACCTTTATTTATATAGCGCTTTTTACAATACAAATTGTTTCAAAGCAGCTTTACATAGATAACAGGAAAACAATGTTGTAATAGTATTGTTCAATTGAAAATTAAATGTCAATGAAATGTTAAATGAAAATTAAAAGAAAGAAAGAAAGAAAGAAAGAAAGAAAAGAAAGAAAGAAAGATTGGCTAGAAAGAAAGAAAGATTAGAAAGATAGAAAGTTTAGAAAGATAAAGAAAGAAAGATTTGTTAGAAATAAATAAAGAAAGAAAGAAAGAAAGAAAGAAAGTTAGTTAGAAAGAAAGATTAGTTAGAAAGATAGAAATATTAGTTAGAAAGAAAGAAAGAATAAAGAAAGAAAGAACGATTAGTTAGAAAGAAAGAAAGATTAGTTAGAAAGATAGAAAGTTAGAAAGAAAGAAAGATTACCGTATATACTCGAATATAAGACAACCCTGAAAATAAGACGACCCCCCATTTTCCAGACTCATTTTTTGGGGAAAAAGAGACACACACACACACACACACACACACACACACACACACACACACACACACACACACACACACACACACACACACACACACACACACACACGCACACGCAAACACGCACGCACGCACACGCAAACACGCACACACATAGATAGAGAGAGAGGCGCGCGCTCTGGAGGGAGGCTATTGCGTGAAAGAAAAGAAAGAAAGAAAGAAAGAAAGAAAGAAAGAAAGAAAGAAAGAAGAGAAAGAAAGAAAGAAGAAGAATAGAAAGATTAGTAAGAAAGAAAGAAGATAGTTAGAAAGAAGAAAGATTAGTTAGAAAGAAAGAAAGAAAGAAGAAGAAAGAAAGAAAGAAAGAAAGAAGAAAAGAAAGAAATTAGTTAGAAAGATAGAAAAGTAGAAAGATAAAGAAAGAAAGAAAGATAGAAAGAAAGAAAGTTTAGTTAGAAAGAAAGAAAAAGAAAGTTAGAAAGAAAAAAAAAGAAAGAAAGAAAGAAAGAAGAAAGAAAGAAAGAATAGGTAGAAAGAAAGAAAGAAAGAAAGAAAAAAGTAGAAATAAAGAAAGAAAGAAAGATAAGAAAGAAAAAAGAAGAAAAGAAAGAAAGAAAGAAAGAAAAGAAAGAAAGAAAGAAGAAGAAAGAAAGAAAGAAAAGAAAGAAAAAGAAAGAAAAGAAAGAAAGAAGGAAAGAAAGAAAATTAGTTAGAAATAGAAAGTTAGAAAGAAAGAAAGAAGAAGAAAGAAAGAAAGATAAGAAAAAAGAAAGAAAGAAAGAAAGAAAGAAAGAAAGATTAGTTGAAAGAAGAAAGAAAGAAAGAATAAGAAAGAAAGAAAGAGTAGAAAAGAAAGAATAGAAAGAAAAAAGAAGAAAGAAAGAAAGAAAGAAAGATTAGTAGAAAGAAAGAAAGATTATGTTATAAAGAGAAAGAAAGAATTAGTTAGAAAGAAAGAAAGAATAGAAAGAAAGAAAGAAAGAAAGAAGAAAGAAAGAAAGAAGAAAGTAGAAAGAAAGAAAGAAGTGAAGAAAGAAAGAAAGAAAAGAAAGATTAGTTGAGAAAAGAAGAAGATTAGTTAGAAAAATAGAAAGATTAGTTAGAAAGAAAGAAAGATTAGTTAGAAGAAGATAGAAAGAAAGAAAATAAATAAGAAAGAAAGAAAAGAAAGAAAGAAAGATTAGTTAGAAAGAAAGAAAGATTAGTAAAGAAAGAAAGAAAGAAAGAAAGAAAGAGTAGAAAGTTAGAAAGAAAGAAAGATTAGTTAGAAAGAAAGAAGAAAGAAAGAAAGAAAGATTAGTTAGAAATAGAAAGTTAGAAAAGAAAGAAAGATAGGAGAAAGAAAGAAAGAAAGAAAGATTAGTTAGAAAGAAAGGAAGAAAGATTAGTTAGAAATATAGAATGATTAGTGAGAAAGAAAGAAAGAAAGATTAGTTAGACAGAGTAGAAAGATAGAAAGAATAAAATAAAGAAAGAAAGAATATAAAGAAAGAAAGATTAGTTAGAAAGAAAGATTAGTTAGAAAGAAAGAAAAAAGAAGAAAGAAAGAAGAAAGAAAGAAAGAAAGAAAGAAAGAAAGAAAGAAAGAGAAAAAAGAAGAAAGAAAGAAAGATTAGTTAGAAAGAAAGAACGATTAGTTAGAAAGAAAGAACGATTAGTTAGAAATTTAGAAATTTAGAAAGAAAGAAGAGAAAGAAAGAAAGATTAGTTAGAAAGATAGAAAGAAAGAAAGAAAGAAGATTGATTGATTGATTTACTTTAATGACCACACAGCCAGGCTGGTGGAATTTGTTTTCAGTACAGCTCTTTGGTACAGGTTCCAGCATTACATTAAACACTAAACATTAAACATATATAGTAACCTACACAGACAAACACATTAGTACATAATACATAATACATAAGGGTCATGCTTAATCCACAGTCCTCAGCCTTCAGAGTTCAAAAGGTGTATTGCTTTTGGAATAAAACTATTTTTGAAGCGAGTTGTTCTGGAGGCAATTGTCCTGTAACGCCTCCCAGAGGGCAGTAACTGGAAGGCGTAATGAGCAGGGTGCGAGATATCAGAAATTATGCTGTGGGCTCTGCGTAGTGTCCGTTTGTAGTAAAGTGATTCAAGGGATGGTAGAGGTGAACCAATGACTTTAGATGCTCTGTTGATGATACGCTGTAATTTCTTCCGGGAAAGTGAGTCAGAGAGTCAAAGAAAGAAAGATTAGTTAGAAAGAAAGAAAGAAAGAAGAAAGAAGAAAGAAAGAAAGAAAAAGAAAGAAGTAGAAAGAAAGAAAAGAAAGAAAGGAAAAAGAGAAGAAAGAAAGAAAGAAAGAAAGAATTGTTAGAAATAAAGTTAGAAAGAAAGAAAGGTTAGTTAGAAAGAAAGAAGATTAGTTAAAAGAAAGAAAGAAAGAAAGATTAGTTAGAAAGATAGAAAGTTAGAAAGAAAGAAGATTAGTTAGAAAGAAAGAAAGATTAGTAAAAAGAAAGAAAGATTAGTTAGAAAGAAAGGAAGAAAGATTAGTTAGAAAGATAGAACGATTAGTTAGAACGATAGAAAGAAAGAAAGAAAGAAAGATTAGTTAGAAAGAAAGAAAGATTAGTGAGAAAGAAAGAAAGAAAGATTAGTTAGAAAGAAAGGAAGAAAGATTAGTTAGAAAGATAGAACGATTAGTTAGAACGATAGAAAGAAAGAAAGAAAGAAAGAAAGATTAGTTAGAAAGAAAGATTAGTGAGAAAGAAAGAAAGAAAGATTAGTTAGACAAATTAGAAAGAAATAAAGAATAAAAGAAAGAAAGAAAGAATAAAATAAAGATTAGTTAGAAAGAAAGAAAGAAAGAAAGAAAGAAAGAAGAAGAAAGAAAGAAAGAAAGAGAAAGAAAGAAAGAAAGAAGAAGAAAGATTAGGTAGAAAGAAAGAAAGATTAGTTAGAAAGATAGAAAGATTAGTTAGAAAGAAAGAAAGAAAGAAAGATTAGGTAGAAAGAAAGAAAGAAAGAAAGAAAGAAAGAAGAAAGAAAGAAAGAAAGAAAGAAAAGAAAAAGAAAGAAAGAAAGAAAGAAAAGAAAGAAGAAAGAAAGATTAGTTAGAAAGAAAGATTTGTTAGAAAGAAAGTTAGAAAGAAAGAAAGGTTTAGAAAGAAAGAAAGAAAGAAAAGAAAGAAAGAAAGAAAGAAGAAAGAAAGAAAGAAGAAAGAAGAAAAAAAAGAAAGAAAGAAAGAAAGATTAGTTAGAAAGAAAGAACGATTAGTTAGAAAGAAAGAACGATTAGTTAGAAAGAAAGAACGATTAGTTAGAAATTTAGAAATTTAGAAATTTAGAAATTTAGAAAGAAAGAAAGAAAGAAAGAAAGAAAGAAAGAGAAAGAAAGAAAGAAAGATTAGTTAGAAAGAAAGAAAAATAAGTTAGAAAGAAAGAAAGGTTAGTTAGAAAAAAGAAAGAAAGATTAGTTAAAAAAGAAAGAAAGAAAGAAAGATTAGTTAGAAAGATAGAAAGTTAGAAAGAAAGAAAGATTAGTTAGAAAGAAAGAAAGAATTAGTTAGAAAGAAAGAAAGATTAGTTAGAAAGAAAGGAAGAAAGATTAGTTAGAAAGATAGAACGATTAGTTAGAAAGATAGAAAGAAAGAAAGAAAGATTAGTTAGAAAGAAAGAAAGATTAGTGAGAAAGAAAGAAAGAAAGATTAGTTAGAAAGAAAGGAAGAAAGATTAGTTAGAAAGATAGAACGATTAGTTAGAAAGAAAAAGAAAGAAAGAAGGAAAGAAAAAGAAAAATGAAAGAAAGAAAGATTAGTTAGAAAGAAAGATTAGTGAGAAAGAAAGAAAGAAAGAAAGAGAAAGATTAGAAAGAAAGAAGAATAGAAAGAAAGAAAGAAGAAAAATAAAAGAAAGAAAGATATAGAAAGAAAGAAGAAAGATAAAAGAAAGAAAGATTAGTTAGAAAATGAAAGAAAGAAAGAAAGAAAGAAAGAAAAAAGAAAGAAAGAAGAAAAGAAAGAAAGAAAGATTAGTTAGAAAGAAAGAAAGATTAGTTAGAAAGATAGAAAGATTAATTAGAAAGAAAGAAAGAAAGAAAGAAAGAAAAGAAAGAAAGAAAAAAGAAAGAAAGAAAGAAAGAAATAAAAAAGAAAGAAAGAAAGATTAGTTAGTTAGAAAGATAGAAAGATTAGTTAGAAAGATAGAAAGATTAGTTAGAAAGAAAGAAAGAAAGGACGCCTTGCAAACATGACAAATCACCTTATCGTCTGAAGGGACTGTACGGTAGGCATAGCAGGGAGACGTATTGTCTTGTTCCCGTTCTCAGGGAACATAGGTTACAGTCGTGACCTGAGACTTTCCCTTTCGAAGGGAACTCAACAATACGTCATCGACGCTTTGGGGAACGAAATACCTAATCCGCCATGCTGAGGGGAGTGCATGCCCAAGGACAGTGACAACTGTCAGAACCAGCAACTTCAAATGAAACGCTAGAACCACTCACCCTCAGGTCACACTGGGCTGTCAGTGACAGCATTCCCTCCGGTCATAGCCCAAGCTACAGCCTCACAGGAAAAACCTTCATAAACATGGTTACCTGGGCCGGCTCCGGGCCTGGAACCACAGCTTCCAATTAGAAGGGGTCCCTTCTAGGGAATGTGGCTAGGGAACCCGAAGGAACCCCAGCCAATCACTATTCAGGGGAACGTACTCACCACGAAAAGCCACCAGGACGGCCTGACCTGGCGTCAGAATATAGACACTAGTCTGGCCACTTCCTGTCTGTCTGAAGACAGAACCTCTGGATAATTGCCTTAAAAACGGCATCCAACCCGAGGGACTGCGAGGAACCACTCGGCCCGGATCTCAGAGACGGGATATCCTGGAGAGTATGACTCAGCATAGCGCTTTCCAACCCTTGCTAGCGAGGGGAGTTTCTCTACTCGATCCACGGATCAACCCAGTGTCTGGCCTAAGGGCTGATCTAACTGGGAGGCCTCACGAGAGGCCTACGACCGTCTGACCAGACTCAGGAGGCCGCATGCTCATAGTGACCCTCGGTGAGGGGAGCACAAGGTCCGCCTGGTAGGCAAACCAGGCTGTAGGCAGAAAAAGGTTCCAGGAGGGAACCAGTAGCAGAGAATGAACACTTTAGCGAGCCAGGGCGCAAGCTCGCCTTCAGCAGCTGCCTACTAAGGCTGGCTGAAACTGATAGCAAGAGGCCACTAGCTTCAAAAACCCAGCACCATAAGAAAACTATTCACAGGGAGGCCTGGAGAGGGCTACAACCTGATAACCACAACCTGCGGGAACTCCTCTTCAGGGAGGCCTGGTGAGGCCTACTACCTGACCGTTCTATTCAAGGAGGCCTGGGGGAGCCTACTACCTGACAAAACACAGCATGTGGGAACTCACCTTCAGGGAGGCCTGATGAGGCCTACTACCTGACAGCCACAATATTTGGGAGCTCACATCAGGGAGGCCCAAAGAGGCCTACTACCTGATAGCCAACGTACGTGGAAAATCACCTTCAGGGAGGCCTGGTGAGGCCTACAACCTGAAAACCACAATCTGTGGGAACTGCCTTCAGGGAGGCCTGGTGAGGCCTACTACCTGACCATTCTCATTCAAGGAGGCCTGTAGGAGCCTACTACCTGACAATCACAGCATGCGGGAACTCATCTTCAGGGAGGCCTGGTGAGGCCTACTACCTGACCGTACTCACTCAAGGAGGCCTGGGGGAGCCTACTACCCGATAGCCACAATCTGTGGGAACTCCAATATTTGGAAGCTCACATTTAGGGAGGCCCAAAGAGGCCTACTACCTGATAGCCAACGTACGTGGAAATTCACCTTCAGGGAGGCCTGGAGAGGCCTACAACCTGATAACCACAATCTGTGGGAACTCGCCTTCAGGGAGGCCTGGTGAGGCCTACTACCTGATAATCACAGCATGTGGGAACCCACCTTCAGGGAGGCCTGGTGAGGCCTACTACCTGACAGCCACAATATTTGGGAGCTCACATTCAGGGAGGCCCAGAGAGGTCTACTACCTGATAGCCAACGTCAGTGGAAATTCATCTTCAGGGCGGCCGGGTGAGGCCTACTACCTGATATCCATCTTAAGCGGGAATCTACCTTCAGGGAGGCCTAAGTGGCCTACTACCTGATAACCACTGGTAGCTATGAGCCCTGAGTCCGGGTGATAGTACAAGGTGGCCTGCTAAGGCCAGCCGGCTGGGGACTCGCCTACCAGGGAGGCCTGGTCGGGCCTACTAGCTTGATAGCAAATCACATTCTGCTAAACATACATTGTTGGGACTAACCTCCGAGGAGGCCTGTTTAGGCCTACTAGTCATCAGTGAGTCATCTGCCCGAACCACCAAAGCCAACCACGTAAAGTGAGCTGGCCTACAGTGCCCTCTTGGGGGCTGTCCAATCAAGGAGGCCTGCTGAGGCCTACTACCTAATGGCGCAGCCTTCGTTTGCAGACAAGCTGTTTACACAGCGCCTACAGCAACCTGGTGCCTAATCACATTGCCCATGGCAGTGAACTCCGCAAGAAAGCTAGCACCCTTAAAAGAAAACGCGCTATCTAGAAATAAAGTGTTCCCTTTCAAGGGAACTCGCGTTGCGTCAAGATTGACGCCATGGGAACGCTCTGCGTGATTGCCTCATGAAGCACTTGTAAAATCAGTCCAATGGCGTATAGGTGGGTGATGTCATGGCAGGAAGCTATAAAACGCACACAGACCAAACATTGTCAGCTTTTGTGTCTTCAGCAAGCGCTCTGTGTGAATCTGTCTCTGTCTATTTATTGTTGTTTGTCCACAAGCATATTATATATCTAGGCAGGAATATAATGGCGAGCAAACAGCATTTTGTATCGTGCGTTCCTCCCTGCCCTCGCTTCATTACGAGTGGGGATACAAGCGATTTATGTGTTGTTTGTTTGGGAGTAGAGCATGATCGGTCAGCTCTAGTAAAAGGGGGCTGACAGTGTTCATTCATAAATTCACGACGTGTTACATATGCACTATCCAGAGTTTGAGCTCTACTCCTGTTGTCTTTCTTCTCGAGGGAAGAAAGTCAATAAAGATTATTTGGCTCGGATCTCGCGTTTGCTGAGGCAGCGCATAGATGACGTGTCTGCAATAAAGATTCTGTGACTCGATCTCGGATCTCACGTGTGCTGTGGCCGCGCGTTGGTTACGGGGCTGAGTAAGAGTGTAGTGGCTTGGATCTCGCGTTTGCCGAGGCAGCGCGTGGGTCTGCATCTCTGCAATTAGAATCTAATGGCTCAGATCGCGCGTTTGCCGAGGCAGCGCATAGATTATGCTTCTGCAATAAGAATCTATGGCTCAGATCGTGCGTTTGCCGAGGCAACGCGTAGATTATGCTTCTGCAATAAGAATCTATGGATCAGATCGCGCGTTTGCCGAGGCAGCGCGTTGATTATTTGTCTACATCTCTTCAATAAGAATCTATTGGCCCAGTTCTCGCGTTTGCCGAGGCAACGTGTATAAAGTGGGTCCGCAATATGTGCAGGGAAGGGAACTGAGCAGACGGGAATTTCCCTTTCTCTCTTTCTCTTACTGTATGATTGTGTGAGAATTGGTGTTTTGCACACTATTATTATATGATTCGTTTTGTGTTTGAGATTATAATATGTATTTAATTTTGAGAACTAAATTAAATATTTGTCTGGATTTGGAAGTAGATGGATGAAAATAATATATTCATTCTTTCATCCAGACCAAGTTCTATCTGAACTCATTTCTGGCTGCATTTAATTGTGATGAAATTAAATGTTAATTAGGCCTACTCATCTGAGTTGATGTCTGTATTAATACACTATATTTAGTCTTTCACCCAGACCGTGTTTACTTGTCTGGTTGATCTTTTGGCTGCATTTAATTCTGAGGAAATAAATGGTGAAATTCCTGAGGGGAACCCTCACTATACGGTGCCCATCTCCCTTCGGTGCTCTCAGTCTCACCCGCAGCCTTCGAGGGGTAAGACGGATCTGAGGATCGTCATTATTTCCAAGAAGGCTGCGGGTAAAAGCTCCTGACACCCAAGGGGTCAGGCCAATGAGGGCAGTCTCCTCTGAAGTAAAGCGGTGGTAACACTTTATTTGAAGGGGTGTGCATAAGACTGACATGACACTGTCATAAACATGACATAACACCTGTCATAAACATGAAGGAGTCTTTATGAATGTTTATGACTGTTGTCATTAAGTGTCATTCGGTAAATTATGACACTTTCAATGCAAAGTTGACATTGTTTAAAATGTCTTTGTTATGACAACTTGACATTACCCAAGACAAAAATGTCTTGATTATGACAACTTGAAATTAACAAAGACGGAAATGTCTTTGTTATGACAACTTGACATTAACCGAGAAATCATAACCTGTCAACCTGTGACAACTTTGGCCGTCATGACACCATTATAACTGTGTCATGAATATTACCTGTCCTCAAGTAAAGTGGAACACATTGTACTAGTTATAAAGATGTCATTAAGGGTTATTACACTGCAAAATGCTTGAAGTTTGATAATTAGACCTGTTATGACATATTTGTGACAGGTTGACAGGTTATGATTTCTTGGTTAATATTAAATTGTCATAACAAAGACATTTCCGTCTTTGTTAATGTCAAGTTGTCATAATCAAGACATTTTTGTCTTGGGTAATGTCAAGTTGTCATAACAAAGACATTTTTTGTCTTTGTTAATGTCAAGTTGTCATAACAAAGACATTTTAAACAATGTCAACTTTGCATTAACAGTGTCATAATTTACCGAATGACACTTAATGACAACAGTCATAAACATTCATAAAGACTCCTTCATGTTCATGACAGGTGTTATGTCATGTTTATGACAGTGTCATGTCAGTCTTATGCACACCCCTTCAAATAAAGTGTTACCAAAGCGGTTAACACCTCATTTTACAGTGCCCGCTGTCCTTCGGTGCCCTCAGGGGACCGTTATGCTAACCTCGCCACTTCATGTGTTTCGGGGCGCAGCGGTCTCCGGCGAGCACATATCTCAGGGTCCACCCAGAAACGTAGTGGTCCTGGGATGCCCGCCGCCTCCAAGGAGGGTCCCAGAGCAGTCAGTTTGGTCGTTCTTTGCCGGTTTGCCGTACAGGGCACTGAATTGGTCGCTCGAGTAACATCTAGAACAGTCTTGATAGTCTGGTTCTCTTAGTAGATTTTTTGGCAGCGTTGGAACTTCTGCGAAACATATCTAAACAGAAACAGAAGGTCTGTTCCCGATCCCCCACTAAAAGACTGGGGTCGTATTGGCGCTCTCACCCGCAGCCTTTGAGGGGTAAGACGGATCTGAGGACTGTCATTATTTCCAAGAAGGCTGCGGGAAAAGGTCCTGACACCCGAGGGGTCAGGCCAATGAGGGCAGTCTGCTCTGAAGTAAAGCGTTTAACACCTTATTATACGGTACCCGCTGTCCTTCGTTGTCCTCAGGGGACCGTTATGCTAACCCCGCCACTTCATGTGTTTCGGGGCGCAGCGGTCACCGGCGAGCACATATCTCGGGGTCCACCCGGAAACGTAGTGGTACTGGGATGCCCGCCCCCTCCAAGGAGGGTCCTAGAGCAGTCAGTTTGGTCGTTCCCTGCTGGTTCGCTGTACAGGGCACTGAATTGGTCGCTCGAAAAACACCTAGACCAGTCTTGAGAGACTGGTTCTCTTAGTAGATTTTTTTGGCAGCGTGGGAACTTCTGCCAAACATATCTCAACAGTAGAAGAGTGTCTGCTCCCGAGCCCCACTAAAGGACTGGGGTTCAGGCTGGCGCTCTCAACCGCAGCCTTTAAGGTGTAAGATGGATCTGAGGACCATCATTATTTCCAAGAAGGCTGTGGGGAAAAGGTCCTGACGCCCGAGGGGTCAGGCCAATGAGGGCAGTCTCCCCCGAAGTAAAGCGGTTAACACCTCTTTTATGGTGCCCGCTGCCCTTCGGTGCCCTCGGGGGACCGTCATGCTAACCCCGCCACCTCGTGTGTTTCGGGGCGCAGCGGTCTCCGGCGAGCACATATCTCAGGGTCCACCCGGAAACATAGTGGTCCTGTGATGCCCGCCCCCTCCGTGGAGGGTTCCAGAGCAGTCAGTTCAGTCGTTCCCTGCCGGTTCGCCGTTACAGGGCGACGGTCTGTTTGCTCAACAACTAAATCCAGAAGCCAATCTCGAGAGGCTGGTACCTTTAGTAGAATTTTTGACAGCGTGGAAGCTACTGCCAAATATTTCTCGTTGGGTCCTGCAGACCACAAAAAAGGGTTATCATAGGATCTCGCCCACCCAGGTTTATGGGGGTCCTATCCACCGATGGCTCAGTCTCTACATCCCTGCGCAAAAGATTCAGGGAGCAGACATCCTGTCGAGGCAGGGGCTGAGGCCCAGGGAAGGGAGACTCCACCCCGAGGTGGTGGAGCTCATATGGAGTTGCAGATGTGGCTGTACTGCATCTGTACATGGGGTTCCCCGATTGTTCTACTCCCAGGAGTTCTGGAAATGTGGGTTTGGCCTCTGAGGGGGCCCCAACTCATTGACTCAGGTCTCTCAACTAAGGTTGTTGAGGCCACGATAACTCTAGAGCTCCCTGCACAGGAAACAAACCGGTTTCCTCCATGGCAGGTGGAGTATGGCGGCTTTGTAGCCTCGTAGTTGGGGTATTCCTACTAGAGCTGGTGATGCGGCGGGCTATTCCTTTCCGCACACACTCATTGGGTTTACAACCTATTTTTGGGCTTTACTCCTGGGTCCCAGGTGATTCTGTCTTTGTTGTGCTCGCATGATTTCACACAAGACAGGCACTGGTCACTATGGTGGCGTTGGTATAGACGTTCCCATGGCGTCAATCTCGACGCAACGCGAGTTCCCTTGAAAGGGAACGCCTCGGTTACGACTGTAACCTCGGTTCCCTGAAGAGGGAACGAGCGTTGCGTCGCCTTGCCATACTTCCGGCGTGCCTGTGATCGACTTGCTTCGACCTATCAGAAGTTGACAATGTTTGGTCTGGGTGCGCTTTATAGCTTCCTGCCATGACGTCACCCACCTATACGCCATTGGACTGATTTTACAAGTGCTTCATGACGCAATCACGCGGAGCGTTCCCATGGCGTCAATCTCGACGCAACGCTCGTTCCCTCTTCAGGGAACCGAGGTTACAGTTGTAACCGAGGCGTTTTTCATTCTATTACACAAAGGTGACTTTATTGTGTTTTATGGAAATTCGGACCATGAATCCACATATGTGGACATCATTTTTCTCTAAAAGTACATCATATCAAAAGATGATACTTAGTTTTTATTCTAATTAGGTTCCAATAAGCCCAAATAGCAAAGAGAAATAAAAAAATGCATGTAAAAAAAACAGCGTGGGCCTTAAGAGGTTAAGTGCAAAGGAGCAACTGTGTCTAAATTGCTGGAAAAGAGAGTTAAAAGTGTCTGTCGCAATATCGAGTTCTTCTAAGCTATCTGGGATGCTGAGATGATGAAACTGATCAGGATTTTTTTTTATAAAGCAATCTTTAGTGGCTTTAAGTGATAGGTCTAACATATTTGTAACACGGAGTCGGCTTTGCAGCCTTGGCTAAATTAAGTTTGCGGGGTATATATATATACCCCGCAATTCTGACATTTCTCAGAGTTGTGAGATATAAAGTCTCAATTATGAGTTTTTCAAGTCCAATTCTGAGGGGGAAAAGTCAGTTGACGTCTGACATTTGCTTGCATTTGCGAATTTATATCTCACAATTGTGAGGAAAAAAAGTCATAATTTACCATTTTTTTTTATTCAGTGGCAGAAACAAGCTTCCCTAGTTGAAAGCTTCAAAATGAAAACTTCATTTTATAGTTTTTAAAAAATAATATCAAAATCATTCAGTTGCTTGTGAAGGGATTTTCTGTTCTTCTGAATATGTGGGAAATTGTGTTTCTTAGCATCCCCATGTGGATCAGAGAAAAACACCCAGCAGTGCACAATGATGTGACAATGCATTTATTTTAATAAATTTCTTTACATTATAATTTCATAAATGAATAATACTTACAGTGAACATTATTTTAAATATACATTATCGTTTGGAATTCATATCTGTAATAAAACTATATGCATCTAAAATAAATATTCTATGTAGCTTCAAAGCAGTTAGCTACTTTTTGTTAGTGCTGTAACTCAATGTAGTTAACTACCTTTCCAAAAGAGTAGCTTGTCTGCAGTTGACCTACTTCAAATAAGTAGCTTGAAAATCTACTGTTTAACATGATATACAGGAGTCTGACACAGTAGAGTGTGACACAAGAGTGTAGTCAGTTGATTTCTTGTTCATGTTTTACAGCTCCAGTCAGATTTCAGGTTCTGTTTACTGTCCTCTAGTGGAAGGAGGGAGGGATCTGTAGGAAAGTTACAGAGTTTGAAGTCTGTTCCCACAGTTTTCCACAGCAGTAAGATAGTTCTCCATTGTCTTGCAAAAGTCTCTGATTGATCAGTCTGATAATACATGAGTGAGTGTGAGAGTGTGTCCTTAGACCTGAACATTTTCTTTTCCTCCCTCTTGGTCTGTTTCTCCTTTCCATCTCTCTAGTTTCGAATGACCACATACATGAGAAAATAAATTGCTAAATGTGGACTACATGGCATTAAGGTATTGTAAACATTAACATTATTTATGTTAACACAATCAGTTCATATAATTATTTATATTGCATTAATTAGAAATTATGCAAAATTTCTTTGCAAAAAAAAAAAAAACCTCATCTGTATTAATTTTTATTTTACTTATAACTGAAAACGGAATGCCTAAACTTAATATTTCAAATATATGATCCCCCTTAACCTGGACATTTTTGTCCAATCAGAAGTTAGAACTTCCTTATAATATACACACTCATTGTGTCAAACCTGCACATACAACTGGGTTTAATACAGCTTTGTTTCCAGGCAGACTGATAAAAAAAAAAAAAAAAAAAAAAACTTGAGTGATCTTACTCCTGGAAGTTGAATAAAGCCAGCAAATCAGATTAGAGCTTACCAGTCTGAGAAAGTGCTTTCCATTTCTGTGTGTAATGTGTATCAGAACAGTGTCTGGGTTCGTTGGAATGCTGTATGAGGGTGAGACTACCATACAATATATATATATATTTTTTTTTTGTGGGGGGGGGGGGGGGGGGGGGGGGGCTATATTTCCCATTTCCACTGGAATTCTCTGGATTCCACTTTCTGTTTTTCTCCCATCAGCTCTCTCTCCCCTGTTCTATATGTGTGTGTTGGCCCCTGGGTCTGGGTGGAGGTGTGTCGGGTCTGTGAGTAGCTCCAGCTTCATTAATCATCAGTACTGGGCTTAGCATCAAACCCCCTCCCCGTCTCCTCCTGCACAACCCCTCGGATTACCCTGCGCTGCTGCTGAAATGTCAGCCCAAATCTGAGTCTCCATGCAGATAATAATTTCAATAATATTTCTCCATTTGTGGCCTCCTTGCCAGGGGAATAACGCTCCCCTCTCAGTCAGGTAGTGTAAGTCTGCCGTTGGTGGAAATGCTTGACTCTGAGCCAGATGGCTTAGCTGCTCTCACAGCATATGTTCAACAAGATCGAACACACTGAGTTTCATTAATTTTATTGAGTGAGATGCATATAGGTTTACATGATCCTGCTTTCTTAATCTGTGTCCATCAGTAGAGTATGTATTTGTGACAATGAAAATCGATCAAATTGGAAAGGGCTTTAGATACTTTATATGGTGCTTATTGCAAATGTCAAGTCTTGCAGCATCTCTCAAAGTGAAGAGTACAAGTACAGCTTGATATGAAACAAACACTCCCAGTCCTCTGGGAGGATGTGCATGTGTGTATTGAATTTCCCCCAGTAGATGTCATTCGATAATATTGAAGATATTATATATTTTACAATATTTTTTTATAGAACTGCAATATCAATATCTCTACTGGTAGAATTTAGGTTAAAATCACAAATTGAGAGCTCATCAATATTTTAATCATTTATTAGACAAATTTGAGATTAAACAGAAGAAACTCAACTCATATGCAAATGTAATATTTAATACTGTATTATTATTATACATTCAATTTCCATATGAAATATAATGTCATATGATGTAAAAACATATGAAACCTATTAGAAATGAAAACAATTTCAGATATTGACACATATCTAGTCCATATACCTATTCATTATACTTTTTTTTTTTTTACATATCAGTAATGTTTAAGTATCACATAATCACATGAGCAGGAGTTCGATATGGCTCAATATAAACATGGCTGTAATTTGGCTGTATTCACAGCCGTGCTGATATAGAGCCATATCATACGATGGCTAGTGATATTGCTTTTATACAATAGTTCAACACAAATATGGAAATAAATTAGGGAAAAAAAATGTGTCTCAAATCCCCTACTGTGTGTGACTACTTTCTCCTCCCTCAGATTCAAATCTACGAATGATAGTAAAACAGATGAGCCCAGGCCTTATTTAATAAAATTTAAATGTATAAAATGTACGTGTTTTTTTTTTTTTTTAAAGACACACAGGAGCGTGACATCATATAAGGCTGGTTGCAGTGTCCAATGAAATTCTGCATACTCAAAGTGTAGTGTGTCTGCCCTTTAAGGGGTTTTCACATGACTGGCATCATCAGCACTTTACCTCTGTGTCAGCTAAGCCTTGCAAAAATAAATACAAATAAAATAATATAATAATAAAATAAAATAGTAATATATACATCCAAAGTTCTATCGCTGGTGTTGGGGGTAACTATTATGTTACGTTTAGCAGTAAGAACGCGCTGGCAGATGCGGGTGAACGCTGGCCAGTAAACGGATCCACAGCACGGGCTGTGAGCATCCATACGGCGCTGCGTTTGATCGTGATTCAACCCAGAGTCGCCGCCAGAGCAGATCTACTGGAGGGGCATTGGGTCATCAGTGGGGGGGCACTGCCGTTTGAGAAATATTTTGACGCAAAAAAAACGGAATTATTATTATTTGCGAATTTCCCCACCACTTTTTGCCAGGGTCGATATTGTCACCGCCACTTTTAAACATCTTGCGGCACGGATGAACCAATACAAATAAATAAAACATATCCAGTTAACTAGCAGAGCATTCATTTATTAGATAAGAGACGATCTAGCACGCTGAAATGTATTGTTTTTTAAATCAAGTGATCAAAGTGCTCGTTGACTGCGATCAGTGGTGCTGATAAAGTTTCTGTATCCTAAAATCTCAATTCGTTCCAGTGAAATCACAAAGTAAAATGCACACAAACATGTCCCTGCTTGATATACAACCACTGATAAACATAATCGGTTTAATGAGGAAAAAAAACCTATACGAGTGCGGATTAGAACCCAGAACCTCAGACATGCTTGGCAAAAATTCTGCCACTGACCATTAAAACACATACATTTCTTCACGTGAAAATTTAACAAAACGACAAATTAAACACAATGTACTATTTAAATAGATTGCTGGACATAGGTATTGTATAGCCTACATCTGATTTATGATTTGGCATTGTATTAGCAACTGTGGTAGGAGGGGCATCAATGACCGCTAGGGGGGGCACGGCCCGCGAATGCCCCACCATAGCGCCGACCCTGATTCAACCTAAACCGTAAGTCACCTCTCCCTTGTTTACATTCGGGGTTCGGGACATTTAGGTTGACTTGTGTCTCGTTGTTGAAGGTGAATGGAGAATGGATCATCGCGGTTTCTCTAGCCATAGTGGGGAATGCTGCACATGACGCTGCTGCTGCTGCTTTGCTTCCCGGCAACGTCTCCTTTGTTTAATTGGTTTACTTTTATTGTGTTTACTTTTATGTGTATTTGTGTATGGTAGGTATGGTGAAAGGCTAGTTTCTCCAGCCTGGTGTCTGCCGGCTGCCTACCAGGGTGATTTGGTTTTGTTTGCAAGTATAGTTTATTTTCTTTTTCCTTGGTTTGTTTTGCCGTTTTTTTTTTTTTTTTTTTTGTATATTGTTTTTTTTGTGAATGTTGGTTTTCTTTGACAGTGGGTTTATTTTGTGGGAAATTTTGTCTTGTGTGATTACTGGGCATTTCTCATGTTTGTATTTCATACTATAAGTTTGTAAGTGTTTGTTTCTCCTGCCTCCCCGGTCCTGTTATTTTGGTGCCAATAGTCACTGATTGTCAGCCTTCGCTGCAGAAGGTACCGGTCGGGGGCTGGAGTATTATAGCTTCCATATTTGGTGGCTGTATCCCAGTTTTCTTTGTTTATTATTTTCTTGTGATTTTGTTTGATTGTTAATGTGAGTCCCTTTCTTTTCGCTCCAGGAGCCAGTGAGGATTTGGCATGGAACGGGGGAGGCTAGCTGCTTCACGTGAGTGGTGTGCAACACCTTGTGCTGGTGGTGCCTTCTGGGTGCCACGAAACGTCCTCCTTATGGTGTGGGTGTGCTGGTCTGATTTGCGGTGATTTGAGGTGGGTTTGGACAACCTCTGGAATTGCAGCCAGCCTGCCCTGTTCCAGCCAATCTTGGCTCGAAGGAAGTATTTGTTACAGTGTGAGAGTCCGGATCATTTTATAATAAAGTATTTTTGTATTGCCCCTCACGTTTCCAGTTATCTGCCTGTCCAACTGGTAACACTTAACTGTGTGTCTTTCTTGGGAGTTATTTCCCTGGTGCCCCACCAGGGTGGCGTAGTCGGATTAAGTTATTAGGGATTAACTGTATATCTAAACTAATTTTGTTATGCCACAGTAACAATTTTTTTCCCACTTTTGTAGCACAAGAAGTCATGCCAACCAACCAATGAGAACAGCAAACAATGACGATGATTCATACCAATGCAAATCTATGATCTACCTGTCTGAATCCCTCCATAACTGGAACAAATTGTAGAAAACGTCTTTTTGTTTTACCATACTCATCATAGCGCTTTCTAACCCTTGCGAATGACGGGAGTAACTCTACCCAATCCTGGATCTACATAGTGCTTCAAAACAATGTGGAGGATGGGCACTCTGAAAGGGACCCTAATAGGGGAGAGTCTCCAGCTGTAGGGCTGATCTAACAGGGAGGCCTTGTGAGAGTCCTTCGACCTTCCGACCAGACTTGGGGAGCTAAGTATTCATAAAGAACGATCCTCAGATATATTCTGGAACACTATACTCAAAACCTGATAAGTATTGACCAGGCTCTGGGCTAGGTTTTCACTTTGCAATTCTAACAGAATTGGTTCAAAGTTAGAGTTGGAAACATCTTGAATTTCTTTTTTTTTTTTACCACATTAGTTGTATGCATGCAAATTGTATAATATCCAAGGTAAACATGTCTAGTAATTGTGCAGTTAATTCTCTTACTGTATTTTCAGAAAATTTTGGAAATATGTATTCTCTCCCCAAATTTGTCACTAATAAAACACAGTAAAAAAAGGTTACACTTACAACAACAATTACAATTTTAACATTAAAGCTGCAAGCAGCATTGAAAGGGCCCTCGCACCCGTGCCATCGCCACCCGGTGGCTTTAGGAAGACAGAGCACGGTGGGCAATGTGCATTTAAGTAGATAAATATAGTGTATGTCAAAGTCAGTTACAAAAATGTCCTTTATTATGGGGATAATAGCATGCTTTGGCACTTAGCTAAGTGTTTGCTAGCACGTTTCTAGTATGTTGCTAGCATGTTTAACACTTGCTGGCACTTTTTTATATATTATTAGAAGTCCACAACAGTGTTAAACATGTCACTTCCTGTTGCCAGCAGGTGGCACTATGACTGTAACTGAATATGAGCATGCACATGTGTTCAGGACAGAACTCTTATCAAACATGTGAAGTTTGGGGCAGATTGAACTTTGCCTTCTTAAGTAAAAACAACTTCCTGTTTCATAGCATTAGCATGCTTTAGCACTTAGCTAAGAATTGCTAGCATGTTTTAACATTTATAACATGTTTATAACTCAATGGCATATTTACTATGTTGCCAGTACTGCATCACACTGGTTTAACATGTCACTTCCTGTTGCCAGTAGGTGACACTATTACTTTAACTGAAAATTGTCATGTAGATGTGTTCAGGGCAGGACTCTTATCAAATGTGCGAAGTTTGGGGCAAATTGGACATTGTCTTCTTAAGTAACAACAACTTCCTGTTTCATTTCATTAGCATGCTTTAGCACTTAGCTAAGATTTGCTAGCATGTTTTAACATGTTTATAACATGTTTATAATTCAATGGCATATTTAATATGTTGCTAGTACTGCATCACAGTGTTAAACATGTCACTTCGTGTTGCCAGTAGGTGGCGCTATTACTATAACTGAATATTCTCATGTAGATGTATTCAGGGCAGGACTCTTATCAAATGTGTGAAGTTTGGGGCAGATTGGACATTCCATGCCTGAGTTACAGCAAATTACTATTTAATTGCAGTAATAGCATGCTTTAGCACTTAGCTAAGTGTTTGCTGGCATGTTTTCACATGTTTCTAGTAACGAGATAGCATGTTTAGCACTTGCTGGCACTTTTTTATATGTTATTAGGAGTCCACAACAGTGTTAAACATGTCACTTGCTGTTGCCAGCAGGTGGCGCTGTGACTGTAACTGAATATGAGCATGGACATGTGTTCAGGACAGAACTCTTATCAAACGTGTGAAGTTTGGGGCAGATTGGACATTGTTTGCCTGAGTTACAGCAACTTCTTGTTTCATGGCGAAACATCAAATTTTGTCAGGCTGCCGAGGCACTCCCTTCGACGAAAACTCAAGATCTTCGCAATTTAACGTCACAAAGGCCTTAAGATTACACCAAGGGGGTAATCCATCGACCGGAAGTTGAAGTCGGCCGGGTGCCGCCATCTTGTAGCAGAACTTCACTTGCGTTAGCATTTCCATTGACTCCCATTCATTTTGGCGTCACTTTGACGGCGAATAACTTTACATCTGAGGCATTTAAAGACTCCATTTGTCCATTATTTATTTCTAAAGAAACACGACAATGTATAATGGGCTCCATTACCTTCTATGTTACATTATGGCCCCGTAGAAACAGTTTTTGTAAAAATAGGCTAACGACTGCGTCATAACCACTCGACTCTCTGTCGCACTGTACAGAAATGACCGTACAGACAGGAGGAGAAGCTCGCAGGCAATCGGGGGGACGTCCCGTCAAGGGAGAAGCCCATAGATAATGAGTCCATAAAAGCAACGGGACAAAATACTCCTGCTCACTCACGCCAAAGAACTCTTTGCTCAAGTTCCCCGTCTTTGCAAGATTAACGTTGGCAATTTTCACGCACAGCTACTAGGAGATTTACGTCTGTCAGACAGGTTGCTCACGTCATCAAGCTTAGTTTGAGTCGGTCTGAGTCTGCGCGGCAGGAACGGAAGTGCTCAAAATCGCTAAAAATGGGCTTCAACTGTCTCAACTGAGTTCCAATGAGATGGCTCTGTCCACTTCTTATACTGTCTCCAAATTTGAAGATGATCAGATTAAAACTGTAGGAGGAGTTCGTTAAAGTACGAGGTCTGAAAATGGCAAAAACCGCACAAAAATCTGAGAGGAAGTTCAAAATGGCTGACTTCCTGTTGTGTTTACGGCTATGCTCCAAGAGACTTTTTTTGTAGGTATTGGGCCATTACATGTATGCACCGAATTTCGTACACGTACGTGAAATGTAGTGGGAGGCGCACTCCGTTAAACTTTTATAGGTGGCGCTATCGAGCCATTTTGCCTCGCCCAATTCTGAAACGCATATCAGATGTCAATTTTCGGCAGTTCTGATGCGTGTGCAAATTTTCGTGAGTTTTTGTGCATGTTTAGGCCCTCAAAAATGCAATTCTTTGCGGAGAATAATAATAATGATAATAAACGGAGCAATTCCAAGAGGGTCCTTACACCATCGGTGCTCGGGTCCTAAATATTTCACTATAATAGCATCTTAGTTGATAGTTCAATATACCTACTTTATTTTTGACAAAACATTCCATAAAATATTTAACTTTTGAGCAGAAATTCGCAAACAAAAGCTTATTTGATATGGCAGTAGTCTTTTTTTACAGTAAAAACTTTATAATCTATCCAAAACTAATCAACGAAATATTGTTTAAACATTCATATGTAGTCTGTAACATATTGTGTTTATGATATATCAGCATATGAATGTTATTTTGCAGTTTGTTGCTTTTACAAAGACATTTTATTTCAACATATTTCAGTCTATTTTTACTCATCTCAGTAGGCTATAGCAATAAAGTTTGGATGTGTTCATGTAAAAATAACGTTTACTAATGTAGGTGCGAGTGTGAATGAACGGCACAGGCGGGCTGTACAGCTATAGTAAACAACAGCACACACGCGTCTGTGCCATTCATTCATTCATTCACACACAGACTTAAGTGCTTTGCATGCAATTCATATTTAAACAGTCTTTTTGCAGTTTACAGATACTATTCCATATCGCGATTAGAACAAAGCACTTAAGAATTAACTTACTATTCACATCAGCTGGATCCGTTGCTCCTCGAAATTAAACTTCCAGCACTTCTGTGGTAAATTTTCCAGGATTATTACAATAGTATTATTCCTCACAGCATAGCAAGACGACGTAAAGTACATGATTATTATTAAACTTGATGTGTTTAATCCAGCTGATATGGGTGTTTGCATGGCTTGCCTCAGATCATTTGAATAGCGGGCATGGTCATATTAGCACTTGACTTTGAGCTCTACACCAGGGGCTCGATTACGACTGTAACCTTGGTTCCCTGAAGAGGGAAAAATATGTTGTGTCGTCCTGCCATCCCTCTTGCGTACCAGTCAGAGACTTACTTCAGCCTATTAGAAGCTATCGTGGCTCTGTTTGGGCATGCTTTATAGTTTCCTGGTTCGTGATATCACCCGCCTCTAACGTCTCGTCACACCATTGGACTGATTGTGGTTCACGACACAATCATGCAGAGCATCCCCACTGCATCAAACGGCGCAGCGTCTCGTTCCCTCTTCAGGGAACCAAGGTTACAGTCGTAACCGAAGTGTTTGTCAATGGAGTAATTTGAGGATAGCCTCATACATATATTAATTTTTTTTATGTAAGTAAGCTTTATAACACAGCTAAAACGACAAAGAATTTTTTCTTAATATATACATTCTTTCAAAAGGCTTGTATATGTTAAAGGGCACCTATTATGGCATTTAAAATGTACTTAATATTGTTTTGGGAGTCCCCAACAACAGTTTTACATGCATGTATTGACTAAAAAAATACTTTTGTTGTCTTATAATATGCATTTCTTTTTACCTGATTTGCTCACCGACTCCCAAATGATTCGTTCAACGACTCATTTTTCCAAACCCCTCCTTTGCGTGACGCTAATCTGCGGTGATTGGTCAGATGACCCAATCAGTTATTGTTTGCAGTAGCCCAACGCATAAACATATTGATAAAGCACTGCAGTACTAACTTACAAGATATTGCTCTAGTCTATTCTTTATGACAACTCCAATAACAACGACAAACATTTCACATATTTCAAAAAAATTTACATTGGAGACCTGAGCGTAACTTACACAACACACACAAATACTTATTGAGCATGCTACAAAACACATAAAAGCAACAATTATTAATAATACTTACAGGTTGTGATTCGGAGGAGGAAGCTGATCCAAATAAAGTTGGTACTGAACCTTCCTTCAGTATCAACCGGCTCGCGAATCCACACTTGAAAGCATTTATGTTTGTAAAGCAATTGTCATTAAAATGATGCGAACACAGCACAAGGTTCGGGCTATACTTGTGTGGTATAGTTGTAAATATAAACACTGATTCATCACATGCTCGTCCCTGGGCAGTGAAAAAAAATTCGCTTTTAATTCGCACTTCAGAACACAGCGTCTCATTGTCGACATGATGTTTTCAAGTTTTCTCTGGTGTCTGCGGGCGCAATGAGTGGGCGTGGCCAATTTGATAATTTTTCGTCTTGATGTCACAACGAAAAAGAAAATGACTCATTGGAAAAACGATTCATTAAATTGACTCCTTTTGAGAGACAATAATTTTTTTTACGGTGTACTTTCATATTTAAAACTTTGCAGGATGTTTTTGTTCACTATGTTACACACTTCATGAAAGGACATTTTCAAAATTCCATAATAGGTGCCCTTTAAGTATTTGCAGCTTATATGGGCTGTACACTATTGGTATTTACATACATTTTTAAAGCTCAGCAATCTTACTGTTTTACTGTCTTACAATTATTTGTTAATTTAAAAAAAAAAAATCATATCTCCATTTTTAGGAGAAATTTCTGAGAAAAAGTTGTACTAAGACCACCATTGTCAGGGTTGTGTGCAGGTAGCTGAAGACGAGGATGCAGGCATTTCAAAAGTAGTTGATTTATTTACAAACTTAACTTCAGGAACAAGAACAAAATAACAAACTCCAGGAATTCAGTAACACAACCATACAAGGACGACGATCGACCAACACTGGGAGAAAACACAGGGCTTAAATACACTTGAAATGATAGGATGATTAACTGAACACAGGTGATAAAACTGAACACAAACGAGGAGCGGGAAAACTTAACAGGACTAAACCAAAAACCACAAAGACAGGGGGAAACAAGATCTCAAAACATTAACAGAACACATCAAAACGTGACAGTACCTCCCCCCTCCCCGAAGGCGCGTCCTCGCGCCGTATAACATCCAAAGGGGTGGGAGGGTGGGCGCCCTGGAGGCTGACGAGGGCATGGTGTAGGTCCAGGAAGCCTCCAGGGCGGAGCAGGCTGTGGGCGTGGCCACGGCGGTGCAGGCTGTGGGCGTGGCCACGACGGTGCAGGCTGTGGGCGTGGCCACGACGGTGCAGGCTGTGGGCGTGGCCAAGGCGGAGCAGGCTGTGGGCGTGGCCACGACGGTGCAGGCTGTGGGCGTAGCCAAGGCGGAGCAGGCTGTGGGCGTGGCCACGACGGTGCAGGCTGTGGGCGTGGCCAAGGCGGAGCAGGCTGTGGGCGTGGCCACGGTGGAGCAGGCTGTGGGCGTGGCCATGGTGGAGCTGTGGGACCCTCGGGCGTCCAGGGCGGAGCTGTGGGACCCTCGGGCGTCCGGGGCGGAGCTGTGGGACCCTCGGGCGTCCAGGGCGGTGCTGTGGGACCCTCGGGCGTCCAGGGCGGTGCTGTGGGACCCTCGGGTGGCCATGGCGGTGCAGGCTCTTCAGGTGGCCACGGCGGTGAGGACCCTTCGGGTGGCCGTGGTGGTGAAGACCCTTCAGGTGGCCATGGCGGTGAGGACCCTTCGGGTGGCCATGGCGGTGAGGACCCTTCAGGTGGCCACGGCGGTATAGACCCTTCAGGTGGCCATGGCGGTGTTATCTTTTCGGGTCTCCGTGGATCTTTGGCCGGCCACGGCGAAGGCGTATGGCGCCCCCCCAAAATTTTCTTGGGGAGGACAGGCTCATGATCGGGAACTGACTTGACATCAACGGGCGCTGGGTCAACGGGTTCTGGGTCAACGGGCTCTGGGTCTGGGTCAACGGGCTCTGGGTCTGGCTCTGGGTCAACGGGCTCTGGCTCTGGCGCTGGGTCAACGGGCTCTGGCTCTGGGTCAACGGGCTCTGGCTCTGGCTCTGGGTCAACGGGCTCTGGCTCTGGCTCTGCCGCTTCATGGGACTCGGAACTGGACGGGGCCAGCACATCAGGGGACTCGGAACTGGACGGAACCAGCACCTCAGGGGTGCTGGACGGAACTGGACGGAACCAGCATTTCGGGGAGCTTGGGGCTGGGCTCAGGTTCTGGCGGGCAGGCGACAGGCTCAGGCTCTGGCGGGTTGGCGACGGGCTCAGGATCTGGCTGGATGTGGCTGACGTGAACCCCAGCCATGGGAGCCTTCTTTTTGGCCAATCGCACCGATATCAGTGGGGGATCAGTCATACCGGATATCATCCGGGGAAGTCCAGGGACCGATCTGGCGACAGGGCTGATGCGGTGTGCAGGCTCTGGTGGGCAGACGATGGGCTCTGGTGTGAGCGTGCAGGTGATGGGCTCAGGCGTTGGCGTGCAGGTGATGGGCTCAGGCGTTGGCGGGCTGGCGACGGGCTCTGGTTGGATGGTCTCTGGCTGGAGTGGGAGATCCTCTAAGTGGTAGTTGGATCCACAGGCCCACAGCGTGTGATCCAAAAACTCCAGGAAGGATAGATTGAGGTCCCTTACCAAAATTATCTGGGCGAGAGGGTCTTTTAGTCCACCCCAGAAACTCTTTTTTAACTCCTCCTCATCCCATCTCACATCATCATACAGCTCAAGGTATAGACCAGCGTATTCCTCGAGTGAGCGCTCCTCTTGGAAAAGGATTGGGTTTTTGAAGGGGCTCACCTCTTTTTTCCTCCTTCTACCCATTTTTGCTTTTTAAAGGTCGATCGTTCTGTCAGGGTTGTGTGCAGGTAGCTGAAGACGAGGATGCAGGCATTTCAAAAGTAGTTGATTTATTTACAAACTTAACTTCAGGAACAAGAACAAAATAACAAACTCCAGGAATTCAGTAACACAACCATACAAGGACGACGATCGACCAACACTGGGAGAAAACACAGGGCTTAAATACACTTGAAATGATAGGATGATTAACTGAACACAGGTGATAAAACTGAACACAAACGAGGAGCGGGAAAACTTAACAGGACTAAACCAAAAACCACAAAGACAGGGGGAAACAAGATCTCAAAACATTAACAGAACACATCAAAACGTGACAACCATAGTCTATTAAAGAGCAACTTTTGAGCAATACAATTTTCCTTTGGGAATATGCAGGTGCATGTACAAAATTTGCTTGGACAAAACATGCTGTTTGACAAGCCAATTTACATATTTAAGCAATTGTATCAAGATTCATTATTGTGCCGTAGAAGTAGAAATATTCTCTCCTTGTATTCATTCTCTTGTTCCTGTGAGTTATGGTGTTCTAGCGAAGGAAGGCTGTAGGAGCTCACTAAAATGTCAATAGAAATATTGAGTCGGAAGGGGAAGGCTTGGCTAATTAGCACCCATTTAGATTTTATGATAGTTCAGTGATAGCCTCACCTGACACAGACTGCTATAGTTACATATTGTTGTAGCCTGAGGGAACCATAGGAAAATCTGGATTTATTGGTTCTATCATACCAGCATATTTCACTTGCCATTATGGCATGCCAGAGCTCAATGATGGTGGATTATTTATTGCAGATAAAATTGGTAGAGCAAGTTGATGGCAGGATGGGCTGGTGTCTGTGTTCTTCATCATTAACATCCACATTATGCATCAAGATCCAGTCAGGTTCATCTGATTTAACATGGTTCTTTATGGAAGACATTCTGAGGGAGTTTAATTTTGTAATCTATTCTCTACTGATGTAAAATGAATGTAAAATGGGTTCTTGCTCTCATTAAATTAACTGCATTTTAAGCCATTGTAAAAATAAATACACTTCAGCCAAATAATGTACTTTCTTAAATGTGTTTGTCAAAAGAATTATCATCTAAAACCTTAATATAGAATGTACATATGTGTGTTTATCACTGTCATAAAGTGACTATTGCTCAACCATGAGTCTTATTGCTAATTCCAAGGAAGGTTAAATGGTTAAAATGTAAATCTACATGGAATCTTTTTCTCTATTTAAGAACACTGTAATATGTGCTTTTATATGTTTAATAACACAGGAAAGCCAATGCATGTTTTCATGATGGTACTTCTCTGCTTGTGACAGCTCATATTAGGGGGGTTTAAAACCTGAATTCTGAGCTGCATTATTGTGTGCCTCAGATCAAGCATTATTCTTTAGTATCTCTCTATGCCTTCTCCCTGTCAGAAATAGACCGTTGCAGTGTTTATGCCTGTTGTGTATTAGTTAATGTTTATTTACTACATCCCTTAAACCCTTGGATGTTGGTATTTATCCTATTTACACATCAATATTACCTCTCCATGAGGGCCATAAGAGTGGCATTTAGGTGCTTGTATGTGCGGGTATTAAAATGCGCTCTGTGGCGTGTGGGGAGTGCGTTAGGGAATAGACTGGGCCCTCGCCTCCTATTACCCAGAATAAAAGTGTCAGCCGCCTTAATTACATCCCTGCCTGCCTCTGCCGTTTTTTACAGTGTCCCTGCTGCAGTGTCTGCATGGAGAAACTCACAGAAATTCTGCCACTCTGAATTCTGTTTGCTGTATAATCTCAATTATGAATCTACTTTGAATACAATATAGTGCTCCAAACAACAACAACAAAATTCTGTTGAAGTTCAGCCACACTGCTTCAAAAAATTATCCTGATCCTGCCTCTCATCTATGACTTGTAGCATGATTATGAATGTTCTCTTAGCATCCTGATACAGGCCGAACACTCTGTCACCAAATATCAGTGCTGTCAGAAGAGCTGAGCTTTGAGAGTAACCTTCACAGTTGTCTGCAGGGGTCACAGTCTACCAGCCAATCTGTTCTACAGAAAGTGGGCTGGGTTCTTTCAGAGTAGTGCAGATCAGCTGCTGTTTATTCTGAGCTATGGATCAGTGCTTGGAATATGTCTACATCCTTTCAGATAGTCTCACAGCGTGGAGGAGTGTGTGGGCGACAGACAGTGCTCATTCTTCACATGTTCCCTGGTCACCAGGACCAACAGCCCAGAGAGACCACAGATTGTCTCTTGGGAAAGACTCTGAGAGTCAGAGGGATGAAGCTTGGATGAGAATTCATAAGAGAGAACAGAAAGCATTGCTGCTAGAAAAGGGAAAATTGTCCAATATTTTTTATCTCTTTCAAGAATATTCTAATTGCTTGATGTTTGATTTTCAGTGAACTTTTGTTTGTGATCTTAATCACCTGCAAAAAGATATGAGTAGACAGATCACTTCACTTAATCATACTCATGGGCATAAGCCAGACCAGCCTTGTTAGTCACAGTTTATTGCTGATTTCAAATATGTTTTTGAAACGTAATCTGGGAAAAATATTTAGGAGTTTTGGTCTTTCCTCATCAAAGCAGATGGAAATTACAAAAATGGCCAATGAGTGAACATATGTGGTTCAAACTGGCGCCACTTTTGAGGCCCTAATTCACCAATGCACCCCAAACCCTCTTTAAGATAATGGATTCTCACAGAGATGTGGCCTAATGCACTCAGGTGAATTGTCTGGATCCTCATTCATTAGTTTTAATGGTTTGATGGTGACAACCATGTTAGCCATAAACACTATTTATGACACACATTATGCACGATCCTCACATGTGGCTAAAATTCCTAAGCAAAGCTGCGGACCTCTAATTAGAAGAATACGATTCTAATTAGAGGAGTGAGGAGCCATCCACTGCTGCCCCTGA
The DNA here is from genome assembly GCA_036326025.1 of Chrosomus eos. Lineage (NCBI taxonomy): Eukaryota > Metazoa > Chordata > Actinopteri > Cypriniformes > Leuciscidae > Chrosomus > Chrosomus eos. The sequence goes on along the minus strand of CM070826.1, from coordinate 37,844,862 downwards.
CAATCCAACAGTGCAATCAAACTCCACTTAACTCAACTCACACTTTAAATGGAAGCTGCTCCCTGCACCAAATAAACCTCCTCTCTTCATGCCCAATTGATCAAATTACTCCCAGTTAATCCTCTCTTTTTCACTTTCTTTCTCTCTGTTTTTCTTTCTTACCCTGTATTACTTTGTCCCTCTTTTGTGTTGTGTCTGACATTGTAGTGTAGTTAATTAACACTCAACATTTTTTAATTAAAGTTTTAGATGCATGAAACCTCCTAGAACTTTTTCTTCCAAGAAAAAAAATCCTTATCACCATGACGTCTTTATTCTTATTTCTAGGATTGGCCACGTTTTCCTCCAGCCAAAGGCTGTTAAAGCATCGCTCAGCTCTAGAATGCAATCAGGCGCACCAGCTAGCCAATTACAGGGTGTAAATTTGGATTCTAGAGTGACCTTATCATGGTGATCCTAGCTGTGACCCCACTATAAAGGCTCAGCGTGTCCCGCACCTCCCCTCCATGTTACCTACCTTTTTCATTTGAGGGATCTTTATAAGAGTGGATATGAAAGAAAGCAGGTCATGTGTGTGGCGTCTCTTCCTCTTTGGAGGTGCAGTCAGGAGCAAGTCTTTGTTTGCTTTGATTCTGTTCGGACTACTCCAGCAGAGCAAGGGTCGGATATTGCACAACATCGTTCTTTGTTTGTAATCGTCCCTCAGATCTTGAAGACTATATGGTCATGGCAGTCCATCTTTCCCTCTCTGCCTTTCTATCTGAGAGTTAACACTCAAAAGCTTTGTATCATGGGAACATGATGAGATTCTGGTTTTAGAGTCTACTGCAAAACCTCCGTCGGTCATAGATCATGGGTTGTGTGTCCAGTGTGATCTCTCTATACAGTATATGAAGCAGTATCACATTCATCCTGTTATGATCCTTGAATTTCTTTTCTGTCTGTCTTCAGATAGTAGCTGGAGTTACAGTAAACAGTTTCATTGTAAATTGTTATAACAATGTGTAGAAGCTCAGGGAATTTTTTACATCTCAGTCTGTAATGCGGATGGTATTTTCTTGTGTATTGATGTGCACATCTGAGTGAAATAGATTGTCTCGAAAAAACAACAACGAATTAACCGAAACAGTCAATCTATCAAGTCGAAGTGAAAAAAATCTGTGTTGGCTGAACAAGTCCTACATCTAAAAAACTGTATACACATGCGCAAAATGCGCCTGAGAAAAAAACTTTTTTTTAATATGGTTGATATGGAGAATCCAAACGTAGATGCTAGGGAGAGCGAGTGGAGACGAACCAGCCGGTGATGAACACCAAAACAAACATTCCCAAGAGATGTTTGGGAATATTCAGATATTCAATATTCAGATATTCATTGTCACAGGTTTCAAGATATTATTGTGTATTGAGCACTGAATTTATTCTCCAAAATTTTGCTTTAGGACCCGGTATGAAGTTTAAAAGGCATTTTGTAGAATCACGAATTCATGCACTCATTTGTTTCATGATTGTGTTTTCCCGAATACCACATAATTATCTGATGGTAGCCAAGAGTTTAATTTCCCTCGTGTCATATTTGTCTAAAATATTAAGTAAAAAGTAAAATTAGTAATTTGTGTAATATGTGTGCCATGTGACTGCTGAACACAGTGCCATTAGATTGCAGTTGGCTTATTTCGGGACCAACTGTTTTTTTTTTTATATCAAACACGTTAAGCGCGTAATTTTCTTATTCATCCATTAATTTTTTTTTATCGCTCGTGTCAGTAACTTTTAAGCAGTCCTGAAAGCTGTATGAATGTACATACCATTAAATAAATGATAAAGCAAAATCCACATCTACTGACACAAGCTCAGCCTTATTAGGCCTACGTAATTGAGTACAGTTGTGGTCAGAATTAATGGCACCCCTGGTAAATATGATCAAAAATGGCTGTAAAAAATAAATCTGCATTGTTTATCCTTTTGATCTTTCATTAAAATAATTCACAAAAATCTGACCTTCATTGGAGTAAAATAATTTGAAACTGGGGGTTTCACATTATGTAATAAAGGCTTTTCTCCAAAACCCGCTGGTCATAATTATTGGCTCCCTGTTATTCAATACTTTTTGCAAACTCCTTTTTTCAAGATAACCACCATTGAGTGTTTGTGTTAACTACTGATTGCGGTCTAAATCGGATTTTGGTGAGATATACATGATGAGGCAAAAATGTATTTTCCTTTTTTCATATAAAGTAATTCTAATAGTATTTCAATCATATTCTGTCATAATTGTATGTTTTTATTAGCTTCATGTTTTATGTCTATGAACGCATGGATTTGTATTGGAACATTATTGGAAGAGACATTTTGCACACCTAATATGAGTGACTCATGACTCATGAGTGATGTAGAGCAACTGATTTTCCTCTAACTCATAACAGCAATTGTAGAAGTAAAATCACAGGGGCTGCATCCGAAATTGCATACTCTCTTAAGTACTTATTTTGAACGAGTATTTAATTTGCAACCGATAAAAAGGTTTGCTCTATATAGTATGAATTAAATATGCAATATGAATGTAAATCAAACGAACTACATCGGCTGTGTTGTCATTATCATGTGACCTAGCAGCTTCAGTTGCGTCGCTTCACTGCCATGCACAAATCCTCTCCCGTTGCCTCATGGTATAAGGTGTCAATCATATGCGCACTTCAGGATCTCGCCAGAATTAGTAGGTCATCCGGGGACTTTTCGCTTACTCTTTTATGATCACTGTGAATTGGGACATACTTCTTTTGTCACTTACTGTTTTTCGCAGCATAATTCAGTGGGAAAATAAATTGAAATGATGATTCTGAAAGAAATTCAAACTAAACGTGTTTCAAGGTTTTTATTTATTTATTTATTTATTTATTATTTATTTATTTATTTATTTATTTATTTATTTATATTATTTATTTATGTCTGAAATGTGTCACTTTGGCATTGGAAAGGTTGTAATGTTTTACACTATATGTGCAATAGTTCTGATATGATGTATCTCTTTTTTTACATCACAAAAAACAAATGTTTTAACAGTTTTTTTTCTTCTTTACTCTTTTGAAGTGTTGGTGCTTAATGTAAATATATATATAGTGTAAACGATAAATCACGTTTGAGAATTCTGCTGGCTACTGTATACAGGCCACCAGGGCACCAAAAAGATTTTATCAAAGAATTTGCTGACTTTCTATCAGAATTAATATTGACTGCAGATAAAGTCCTAATTGTTGGTGATTTTAATATACATGTAGATAATGAAAAAGATGCATTGGGATTGGCATTTAAAGACATTGTAAACTCTATTGGAGTTGGACAACACGTGTCAGGACCTACTCATTGTCGTAATCATACTCTTGATCTAATATTATCACATGGAATATGTTGATGCCGTTGAAATTCTGCAGCAGAGCGACGACATCTCAGATCATTATCTAGTCTTGTGTAAATTACATTTAGCCAAGGCTGCAAAGCCGACTCCGTGTTATAAATATGTTAGACCTATCACTTCTGCCACTAAAGATTGCTTTATTAATAATCTTCCTAATCAGTTTCATCATCTCAGCATCCTGGATAGCTTAGAAGAACTTGATATTGCAACAGAAATGTTTAACTCTCTCTTTTCCAGCACTTTAGACACAGTTGCTCCGCTGCGCTTAAAGAAGATTAAAGAAAATAGTCCAACGGCGGGCCCTTAACAGAACAGCCAGAAAAATGGAGCGCAACTGGAAGAAAACAAAACTAGAGGTATTTCGGATTGCGTGGAAGGAGAGCTCGAATACTTACAGAGAGGCTTTAAAAGTTGCTAGATCTGCTTATTTTTCAAACCTATTAGAATAAAATAAACATAATCCTAGGTATTTATTTGAACGGTGGCTAAACTAACGAAAAAGAAAGCTTCAAGCTCAGATGTTTCCAAGAAACACAGCAGTAATGACTTTATGAACTTCTTCACTTATAAGATCGATAATATCAGGGACAAAATTATAACTATGCAAACGTCTACTACAGTATCACATCAGGGAGTGCAGTGTAGTCTCCATGATGAAAAACTTGATTCATTTGTTGCTATAGGAGAGGAAGAATTTTGCAAACTCGTTAAATCATCTAAATCAACAACATATATGTTAGACCCTATACCGACTAAACTATTGAAAGAGATGCTTCCAGAGGTCATAGATCCTCTTCTCAATGTCATTAATTCATCTTTGTCTCTAGGATACGTCCCAAAAACCTTTAAGCTGGCTATGATTAAACCACTTGTTAAAAAAACGCAACTTGATCATACAGAATTAGTCAATTACAGGCCGATCTCGAATCTACCTTTTCTTTCAAAGATATTAGAAAAAGCAGTATCCTCACAACTGTGTTCCTTTCTAGAAAGAAATAATACCTGCGAGGATTTTCAATCAGGATTTAGACCGTACCATAGTACTGAGACTGCTCTCATTAGAGTCACAAATGATTTGCTCTTATCATCTGATCGTGGTTGTATCTCTCTATTAGTGTTACTCAATCTTAGTGCTGCATTTGATACTATCGACCACAACATTCTTTTAAATAGACTAGAAAACTGTGTTGGCATTAGTGGAATTGCACTAGCATGGTTTAAATCATATTTATATGACCGTTATCAGTTTGTTGCAGTAAATGAAGAGATGTCTTATCGATCACAAGTTCAGTATGGCGTACCAAAAGGTTCAGTACTAGGACCGCTGCTGTTCATTCTGTACATGCTACCATTAGGAGATATAATTAGGAAACATGGAATTAGCTTTCACTGTTATGCTGATGATACTCAGCTGTATATTTCTTCAAAACCTAACGAAACTTACCAATTCACAAAATTAACGGAATGCATAGCTGATATAAAAAATTGGATTGCCAGTAATTTCCTACTACTAAATTCTGAAAAAACAGAGATTCTAATTATTGGACAAAAAACTTCCTCACCTAATAACCTAGAATACTGTCTAACACTTGATGGCTGCTCTGTTAAGTCTTCGTCGTCAGCTAGGAACCTGGGTGTACTCTTTGATACCAATCTTTTATTTGAAAGTCAAGTGTCTATCTGTAAAACAGCATTTTTCCATCTTAAAAATATATCTAAATTACGTCATATGCTCTCACGGACAAATGCGGAACAATTAGTTCATGCGTTCATGACCTCAAGGCTTCATTATTGTAATGCTCTACTGGGTGGTTGCCCTGCACGCATAATAAACAAACTACAGCTTGTTCAAAATGCAGCAGCTCGAACTCTTACCAGAACCAGGAAGTATGACCATATTAGCCCGGTTCTGTCAACACTGCATTGGCTGCCTATTAAACATTGTATAAATTTTTAAATATTGCTGATTACTTACAAAGCACTAAATGGTTTAGCTCTCCAGTACTTGAGCGAGCTCTTAACGCATTATAGTCCTGCACATCTACAGCGATCTCAAAATTCTGACCAGTTGATAATACCTAGAATATCTAAATCGACTGCTGGCAGTGGATCCTTTTCCTATTTAGCACCAAAACTCTGGAACAATCTTCCTACCATTGTCCGGGAAGCAGATACAGTCTGTCAGTTTAAAGCTAGACTAAAAACACATTTCTTTGACCTAGCATTCACATAATACATTATCGACTTTTATAATTAAATGTTAGGCTGCATAGATTAGGTCAGCCGGAACCGGGAACACTTCCCTTAAATCCTGATGTACTCGTTACATCATAAGAAGAATGGCATCTATGCTAATATTAGTGTCTTTGTTTATCCCAAGGTTTTCCTGCAGCCTGCCGGATCCAGGCCGTTTCCAGATCTGACGAAGGACCTTCGCCTGGACCCGATGACAATGCAGTGCTGAAGTGCCAACTAGCCTCTCCCTATGGAGGATCCCTATTCCACTCTACAGATAAAGTGCTATGAAATTCCGGTTTCGCGTCCCAACCCCGAATTGATAAAATAAAATTCTGCATCAAAATTTGTAGGCAAGAAAAGTAGTTTGTTTAGGCATGGGTTGTAGCACATTACAAACCTGCGCACATATATTCAAACGCACATAACTATAGAATCAATTCTTAACGCGCATGTGAACGCCATCAGCGTTTATCACAGATTTGCGTTTAAAGTCTATTTAGAGAGAACGGGTCATCTTAGCGGCCCCTAATTTAATAACAAATGATCATTTCGACGGAAGTGAATCATTCAAAACTAACTTTAGCTGGAAACAACATTTTCAAGAACCGCTATAAAACCAAACCATTCTTTGTTACCTTAAATTATATGTTTATGTCTGTAAAGCTGCTTTGAAACAATCTACATTGTTAAAAGCGTTATATAAATGAGGATGACTTGACTTGACTTTATTCAAGTCACCTTTATTTATATAGCGCTTTTTACAATACATATAGTTTCAAAGCAGCTTTACAGTTATAACATCTCAGGTTACTTCACTGTAACCCTGTTCCATGAAAAAGCAGAAACGAGATGCTGCGCTTGATTCAGCGCTCTGGAAACAATTTTTGTGTGACCAGCTGTGAAAAATGTGTGTAACAAGTCAATGGAATTGCCTTCAAACTTCGAACGGACAGTGACTACATCAGAATGCGCTCTCATCAGAGACAATAATAAGATGTGCCACAAGTGCCTTCGACAGATATATTTTTGTTTGTAGAGAGGACATCCTCAGTGCAGCAATAAAGTGCAGCATCTCATTCCCATTTTTTTCAGGGAACAGGGTTACAGTCAAGTAACCCGAAATGTTCCCTTTCAAAAGCTACACTTAATGCTACTTTTATTCAGTGCATTGGGAAACGAGAATATCCACATTGCCGCACTGTGGGTGTATGGACCCATCACGGTTATGTAGTGTGTGCCAACAAGAACGCAAACGGTCTCAGACATGAGCTTGTGATGTTGACTCAGGGACATGTGAGCTCAAAGTGGCATGAACATCCAAACTGTAAAATCTTATGAGTGTGTGTGGAGAGGACCAGCCTGCTGCATCACAAACATTCTACCAACAAGTCTCTGGAGGATTTTTTTTGTATGAAATTGATTTTATTTTATAAAATAATTTTACAGACAATAAAAAATAAAATAAAAGTAAACCCTCAACAAGCTCCATCTCAAAGTTCTTTGGCGTAGGCCCCGTCCTCCATCCAGGTGTGGAAGTTAATTGGTAGGTCCTGCCTAAAGATAGAGGCAGGTGTGAAGCTACCCCCAAATGAATGGACGGGAGCCATCCTGGTGGTGGTGGGGAGGATGGAGGGGAACTTCGCTACGACACACACACACACACACACACACACACACACACACACACACAAACACACACACACACACACACACACACACACACACACACACACACACACACACACACACACACACACACACACACACACACACACACACACACACACACACACACACACACACGTATGGTCTGAAGACAAAAAGACCTGTTGATGCAACTGTGGCACATACTAATTATAACCTCTGAAGAGCATTCCGATAACGTCACTGTCCGAGGCTATACAAGTTCGGAGTCAATTCCATTGACATTTTACACACAAATTTCACAGCTGGTCACACAAAAAGTGTTCCCAGGGTGCTGGATCAAGAGCAGCATTAAGTGTAGCTTTTGAAGGGGAACAGGAAATTAATGCTATAGATTTTTTAGCTGTACAGCAGCTCTAGCGTTGATTAATTTCCGTAAAAATCATTAGTTATTCATTTAATTTAGGGACTTTTTTACACAACACCGTGTCAACTGAAAACAGAAAACTTTTAATGCATTCTGGCCATTCATGTACACGACAGAGACATTTTGGTGAACGCAAAATTTTAAACAGGTTTCAAAGTGCACGTTTTTTAAAACAAGTTTTTAAAAACCTATACCTTTATCATCTCCTTGTTAACTTAAAAAATGCAAATCTGTAAAAACGGTGACGGCAGCAACAAGCGAATTACGGGTTTAGTCAATAGGCATTCGCAGGAGCTACTTGTCTGGTGTAGACTTGAAATTAATATTTGTCCCCCTTTATGTTTGAACCAGTAATCTTGCCAAGAAAACTCTTTTATTTTCATATGCGTCAGCCATAGGAGAGAACCGTTGTCTTCATCACATTCTATATATACTTCATTATTACCGTCTTTATTTTAAATGTTTTATATATATATTTCACATGTTTATATTTTCATGTACAATGTGCAATGCACCAAAACTCAAAAGTTTTCTTTTTTTATATAAACTAAAAGCCGTTAGAAAGCATTGCGTGAGTGATGGTAACTTCTATAGGTCACGTTGCAGACACAACAATCTCATGACACAATTTATGAATTATTCAAAAACTGCATGAATTTATTATATTTGCCAGGTTTTCATGCTGACTTTTCACACAAACACATAAATGGGAAGTGTTAGTACTGAAGTATATCCAAAATGCTGAGGGGGATGTTTAACAAAATGCAAGCACTATCTATTATTAGCCTAAAACCTTCAATCAATTTATGCACATAACCCAAACTTATACAGACAGCAAAGCTAGTTTCAGTCTTGGGACCTTTTAAAAAAAGGATAGTATAATTATTTCTCTTAAGCTTAACAGCCTCTCATCACACACACAAGCACACTCACACACATACTGTTCAGCGTCTGAACGTGAAACACACACCTTCTGACACTGCCTCCAGCCTCGCTGCCCCCGGCAACCTGCTGCCGAGCAACGCCGTGCCAGTTGCTGTACTTTAATTGGTCATTTGGGGAAAACTGAATACAGAGGTGGGACATTCATCAGGAAATTAACCCAGCAATAATCCAGCCCTCCCATAGGGCAGCCGCCAGCTGTGGGCACAGCAGAGAGGACTGTAGGATGCTGCAGGAGCCGCATTGGGAGTCCACAACGGGTGTGTGGTGGGATCGAGTGAGCATATCTTCTGTGTCCTGTGATAGGGTCTTTGTGGTAGTACTCCTAAAATCACTGGGGGATGTGTGTGCTGGGGGAACTCGGCGACATAAATGTCAGTGTTAAAAGTGAGTAATAATGAAATATCTGAATAGCTATGCTTAATTTGTGCTAAACCAGGAAATGGAGTGGATGAATTTATCCTATTGATTTATTTGTGTTTTACTTTGAACGTTTTTTTGTGAAATTGTTTGTGTGAATGTCCCATTTAACATAAAAACTCATAATGAAGATATCACACTTACACAAACAATCTCTGGATCTTCATTATATACACAACGTGTGCTAATAATATAAGATAAGTAGTTGGGTCAAGTATATTAAAGCAAAGTTTCTGAAAATAAATACGAGACATAATATGATTTCATTAATGCAAATTTTGTTTGGGTAGGTGACATGAAGTATACTTTTAGGAAGCTGAGATGCCCTGCAGTGTGACATACTTCATCTAAAACTATTTTAAACAGTAAACTCAAACTTAAAAGAAAACCATAGGGAAGGCAAACGGTGATTAGCAGTTGCAGAATCTAAGATATAAGACACAGTTAGGTTTTGCTATCTTCATAGACATAATGCTTTTTATATTGTACTAACTGTTCTGTCCCCCTACACTAAACCTACCCATTACAGAATTTTTTTCATTTTCAAATAAGCATAATTTATGTTTATTAATCCATTTGGCTGGTCCCCACAATGTGATCTCGGGTTTTACTATCCTCGTAAGGACGTTTGGTCCCCACAATTCAAGTTAAACACACACACACACACACACACACACACACACACACACACACACACACACACACACACACACACACACACACACACACACACACACACACACACACACACACACACACACACACACACACACACACACACACACACACACACACACACACACACACACACACACACACACACACACACACACACACACACACAAACCACTTAGTATGATTTATAAGCTGTTTTTCTCAAGGTGTTTTCCCCACAAGGACAAGGATTTAGGATTTTGCCATCTTTGTCCCCATAACATAGATGACACAAATGTGTCAGCTACCCTTTTTGCAAACTTCAATTATCCAACAGAATTAATAGAAGTACCTCTCAGACAGCATTAAACTGTGGAATAGACTGTAATGAGGGGCACAGCATATAAAAATCATATAATCTATAAATATCAATCATCTATTCAATAATAAAAATAAGCAAAAATATGATCAAATCTTCTTTTAAAGTGTCTGAACCTAGTGTTCAGGTGTGTGGTGATGTCATATATGAGTGATTGCACATTTCTGCTGCACGTCAATAAATTCTGAACACCTCTCAACCATGTACATCTCTATTTTCCTCTCTGCACTTTAGATAGACATGAAGTAATTGGCATGCAAGGAGTTGCACATTTCACTTTCTAATTTTAAGGGTCAACAGGATTTTAATACCATTTTAAACACACGGCCAATGTTTTTCTTTTTTTATGACGCATGTACAAGCAGCTTTTGATGGTCGAAGCAGTCAAGCATGGTTAAAGAGAGGAGAGACGGCAGCTGCTACCGAGTGCCTCTTAATTTTCTCTGCTGACCCTGCTTCACCTGGCTCAGCATAGAAATCATAATGCTATTCAACTGTGAAGAGAAATGATATAGTGTATTTACCCTAACTATTTATGCAGGACTGCACTAACAGAGGGGTTTGCTCCTAATAAAATTAAGTGTTGTACTTCTGCACAGGCAGGGCTGCAGTAGAACCACCTCAGGGCTTTTGGTTCTGCAGCATTCATCACTGACACAGGAGGACACTGTAAGATGATTTCATGCCTTTTTATAAATTGCTCATTTGTATGTTTCAGAAATTGATATTCAATTTTTAGATCCACTAGGATTTTGATGTTGATAAATCTTAAGCACCATACTTTTACTTGTAATCAAATTATTGTGACAAGTCTCCTACTCATGCTACGGCCGGCCAGTGGATGTGGCTAAGAGGCCCATCAAGGGTTTGATTTGGGATTTTTTTTTTTTTTAGTTTAACTTGCTTTTGCTATTTGTTTGGACTATTTTTTTTTATGTTTGATAATCTAACATCCATGCACCAGACAGACATTATAGATGACCATTTTATATATTTTTCTATTTATGTTAATGAATGTTCATTCTTGTAACCATCTTCACTATGTCCTTAAACCATTCATTTGTCAAGGCTTTGATCTGGTCGTGACATTATTATTAGGGTCCAAGGACTGAGCGTAGTGACAAACACATTTTATATGCAGTGTGTATGAAACCAAACTAAACACAGTTGTTAATGACATATTTAAAAGCACATCAGATATGTCTCTCTTCTGTATTCCAGACAACTTGAACCATGACTAATTTGTGTTGCCAGATCACAATATTTAGATTTTTTTTTTCAATATAAAGGATTGGACCCACACCTGCACACTTTAATAACTCGATAAACTTGATTGCTTTATGCGCCAAGCTCAAACAACAAGCTCAAGAACACTGCAAAAGCAGTGAAGCAACCTTCCAAGCATTAATGAGAAGCCTTATCGCTTTACGTAAGCAATAAGGTATGAGAGTCTGTGCTGTATCGTGAATAAGTCACGCCTTGAGTACCTTATTGCTTTTATTTTATAATAATCGTTTCCACAATACAATATTAAAACCAACAAATATGTATCAATGCAACTTTCAGGATGTAAAATCACTAAAAGCCTTACTTCCGCTGAAAAAAAAAGTAATTACAGTCATCATGTTCATTACAGTAGCAAACATCTGATCAGCAGACAGGAGAGACATCTCAAAACATGAATGACAAATGTCAAAGTGCTCATTCTGAAATCTGAAAACAGATTCATGCTTTAGAAGATATGCGCATTCAACTTATTTCGCCTTGTACAGTTATTCACAGTTATTCAGTCGTTTTGTAAAAATGTTGTTGTATAATATTGTTTGTGTTATACTTTATATCTATTGTCCACTTTAGGCACTCTATAAGTAACTTTGCAAGTACAGTACATGTCAACTATGTTGAGTCTCAGACTATTAGTAGATTATAGTATAGACTGTTAGCGGGCATATAGGGTTAGGTGTTAGGGTTTTGGTTAGAATAAGTTTAAATGTACTTGCAAAGTTACTTATAGTCAGTACACTGGTAAGTCGGTTAGGGGACCATCAAAATAAAGTGTTAGCAGATCCCAATGCATGTTTTTAAGCAGAGTTAAACCAAGTTCACACTGTACAATTTTGGCCATGATTTGGCTTTCTGAGACAAATTTTGCAAATCCTAAAAGAATCATCTGATCCTTGGCTAAAATCTGAAGTATTTGATCATTAATTTGACATGTTTACTGACAATGACTGTTGTGATCAAATTTTTACCTGCAACAAAATTCTGGCAGTGTCAGAAGATTTTACTCACAGTCCTGCTAGCCCGATCTCATGAAAGTGTGTATCAATACAACGAATGTTATTTCTTGTGCCATTGTTACGCCAAAAATAGTTTTTGCGTGTATATGATATAGGCAGTTTTCGCATGCATATGATATGCACTTTATGGCGTGTAATATGCACGCACCCCCCCTCCCCCTAATCCTACCCAAGGGGTTTTTAGTGCGTAGCATATGCACGCAAAAAACATTTTTGGCATATAAATGGCATGAGAAATAACATTTGTGGTATAGATACACACTTTCATGAGACTGTGTTGGTCCTGCAGTATGACTTCTCCTACGATAACTGTAATTTATTTCCGTTTTTCAAGACAAGCCATGACGAACAATTTACATTTGAGATTTCTTTGTAGCCACCATTTCAATCCTGTGTATAATGTCACCGAATGTGTCATGGATGGATGATGTAATACTCCGGACGAGTTTGCTTGTGTGCGTCCGTTTTTAACGCGTCTTGGCTGTCGTACAGTCTGACATTAATGACAACTGAGATATTACAGTGTGAGATCTTACAGGATCATGTTTATACAGTCTGACAAGGATTAATCTATTATATTATAATATTTACTATTATAAATCGCACAGTGTGCGCCCGTCTTTAGTTGAATTTGTAGGCTAGTTGCAAACTTTTAGTTAGTGAATTATCTAAAGTGGACCATCAAAAAAAAGTGTTAACTTATTTGTACAGTAACTGTAAAGGATTCAACAATGATTTCATTAACAGCATGTATTTTTAAGCAGTTAAGATAACGAGGCCACTGTCGCCTCTGGCTTGCTTAGTTGGTGATACACTTTAGGCTACACATACACTTTACATACACCATTACCATGCTAAACATCTCCTGAGAGTTGTCATGATAGAAATACCAGTTTGCAATATCAAGCATCATAACTAACGTTTTTGTACAGCTAAAAATAACTGGAAACAAATTACACCGGAAGCCAGACCTATTAAAATAGCAAAATTAAAAATAAGGTGGATATATACTTCCTGGTTTCTTCAGTTACTTGTCTGGTCTCATTGTGTTTCTGAGTTTCCGGAGTATTTGTTATTAAAAATAGTTCTAGTGGTTCTCTATCGTTGTGCTTTTTATTTACAGTCACCATACCGCAACAATGAGAATTAACAATGAATTTACATACAGTATATGTGTGTGTGTGTGTGTGTGTGTGTGTGTGTGTATGACCAGTGTGTGTTCCCTGACAGCTGTAACGAAAACATGCCGAACCTTGACTGCAAAAGTCACACATATACGATAGACAGAATACAGAACACTAGAACAGAACAGTGGTTTTGGTACATTTGACTGTGGATTATTTGGTAAATCAGTTGCAAATCAATGTTTTGTAAACAGACTTTTACAGAAATATATGGACCCTTACAGTAATGCTGTAACAGTGTTAATTAACCCACAGTCATAAGTGTTAATTTCACTGCCTGATCTGTCAAAATCATTGTGGTACATATGTCAGTAAATCAAGCCAGTGACTAAATGGTCAACTTCACACTGATCCTTTTAATAGCTCAATGGAAAAACCTGCCTGTACGTACATTTTTGCAAAAATTATTGCCAAATGCTAGAGCATTGACTTTTTTAGTATCACTCACTGGACATTTCCATACATACAACAACCAATATATTAAAATATTGTCATAATTCACGTTTATCTGTTTTGGATAAAACTGCTAGGAAAGAACACACTTTTAGCACCACTCACTGGACATTCCACTTTGTCACAAAACTGTTTTACTTTACATGAATTATTGCATATCAAAAATCACTGATCACAGATTAGGCATTATAATGAACACGGTTACTGAATATCATCAGCGTTACCTTGAAAACTAACTCTGTTGTTCCTAATGATATCTCCCAAGAGTGCATGCAGGGTGAAAAACCAAATGTCCTACTGAGCTGAACTTGTGATTGACATGACACCTCTATATTTACTGCTATAAATTGATAACGATCAGATAAGTACGATGAGAACTATGCCAAAGCAGTTCCGCTAAATGCCAGTATAATTTTCTAGTCGATCCACAGGAATGTTGTAGTCGATAGTCTCAACGTCAGCACTAAGGTCCAGTAAAATTAATAGAGAGATGCAGTCACGATTGGTTGACAAGAACAAGTCATTTGTAACACTGATGAGAGCAGTCTCAGTACTAACACGGTTTAAATCCCAGATGGAAATTTTTATCCAATAAGGAACATATGAGGTTACTGCCTTTGCAGTAATGTAGCAGATGTTTGATTGGTTATAATTTTCTCTTTGATAGTAATAATCTTGTAAGTAAAGAAATTCATAAAGTCATTACTGCTGTGCTGTTGGGAAGTTTCTAAACCTATTGATTCTTTATATCTCATTAATTTAGCCATTGTATCAAATATATAAATAGGATCATGTTTGTTTTCTTCTAAAAGAGTTGAAAAATAAGCAGATCAAGGAGTTTTAAGGTTTTAAGGCCCTTCTGTTGAAATACTATCCTTCCATGCAATATAAAATACCTCTAGTTTTGTTTTCTTCTAGCTGTGACCATATTAAATCTAAAGATTGATTACGACAATGAGTAAGTTCTGACACATGCTGTCTAATGCTAATAGAGTTTAGAATGTCTATAAATGCCAATCCCAATGCATGTTTTTCATTATTTAAGTGGATATCAAAATCAGCTACAATTAAGACTTTATCTGCATCCAGTACTAACTCAG